>OX104064.1:223761748-223848895 GCA_944474145.2 Dicrocoelium dendriticum
TAGTCCGATTATTAAGATTGTTCAAACGCTTACGATAAGGTGTGAGGTATTGTATGTTACGTCAGCAGAGCAAAAGGATCTGATCGGAAGAGTTATGAACTTGATTTGCAAGTGAATGTGTTATGTAGCTCCAACCACTAGACGTGTTAACAGACAAAGATGTATGGTAAAAAGGCCACAGTAAAAGAAGATCTAAACAGCATTAGTGAAAAAGCAGAGAAAACAAGCCGTTTTAAAGGTTTCCCAAGTCTAATGAAGTGCTGCAAACATACAAAGGTACGCGCCCATTGCACTACCACCTCCATTATTAGCTGGGCAACAACACTTGACTACTACAGACTTACGGCGTTGCACATAAACAGCCCTACTAATGCCTTGTCCTGTTTTCCACGCAAGACAAGACGGATGCTACCGAATGATAAATATCCGCTCACAAAACGCCGAAGCACAAGCGGTTACTGCACATTCTAAAAGCGATCTGAGTGATATGCTTAAACATCCCAGAACGCAATAGAGAATCAATAATTGCTACACATGCCGAGGAGCAAAACTTCTAGGCAGAAATAACGTGCCCGCTTGAACTGAAAGTTCTCCCAACAATATGCCTCTCATCTTAGCACAAGGAAACATTCTTTAAAACGTAAGACATCTCGGATTAATTTTCTGCCAAGGTGTTGGTCGTATTAATAGTGAAAACGTTGATGATATTTAATAGATGTCCCCACCGATTGACTTGTCTGCCCTACGATATTTGCTCCGATTGATAAGCCATGACATTCCTTTCTTACATGGAGTGTATCATGTCCGAGACCCACTCAACCATCTTTTAAATTAGGAGGTGCTGTCGAATTGGTCAAGCGAATGCATGCCCAAGTTTGATAAAGTTATATCACTGCTGCGTTCTGACTTGTCTCTCATAAACTACAACTCCGGTTTAGATACAGCTGTCGGTTCAGACGCTTCCAATTACGGAAACAGAGCAGTCATCTCGCTAGTTTTCCCGGATGAATCAGTAAAAGCTGTTGCTAATGCAGCCAGGACCATTAACTATCACAGAACGCATTTATGACCATGTCGAAGAAAGAACTCTCCATCGTCTTCGATATTAATAATGATCATAAAATACCTCATGGACGTCATTTAACCCTTGTAGCGGATTAAAAGCCTCTCCTCTGTATCTTCGGATCTACGGGGTCCTAATTTACAGTTATCGGATTCAACAATGGACCAATATGTGATTATGATTTCTCCATAAAATACTAGTCAGCATAAGATATTGCCTAGGCGGATGCAGTGACAAGACTCATGGCATCAGAGTGCTAACTGCCTAAAGAAGGCCAGTCAAGCGTAAAAACACACCATCCCAGAAACGCTAGCAGATCGGCACTATTTGCGCCTGTCACTCACAGCAAACCGAGCAGCTAATTCGTCAACAAGTATAACGATGCTACAACAACGCACAGAGCCTATATTCCAGTCTGCCCACAGCGCACAATCGACATGAAACAACTAATTCAGACATCATGGCGTTGTTTGAGACTTGATTACCAAACAACATATTGACTTCGAATATTGGACTCAGTGAGACCACATTAATCTGAAGTGATCGTTCATCTCGTGGTGGACGCGTTACCTTTTACTATCAATACAAATTCTCGATTGATTTTAGCATTAACGTAAACTACATAATATTTTACTCATCCGTTTTCTTGCGTAATGCAAAAAAGTTAATCGATACCCATCTAAGCTGAATCCAGATCGCACAGAGAGGTCATTCGTAGACCTCATACGAGAGACCTTACGTACGTGTGCATACGTGTGGAATGTGTGAGCGGTGCAAAAATGTCGGGGTCATTGCACCCAATGGCCTGAACAGGACAATGTGATAGCCAAACGGCGAACATCACAAATGCTTGGCATATGGGGGCATCAGTTTAGTTCCGAAACGTCAAGGTGATTTCACGAGTCTGAATTATAAGTGAAAACGTCCATACGGTTCCGATAGTTCGTCTCAGGTCAGCGGAGTAGTCACTTATACTTTCCCCCAGTTTGGCTGCACGGGAACCGCACGCAGCGGGCAAGGCGGAAAGAAAATCTTCCTCATAGTTCACCCACCAAGTTTGTCTTTAATTTGATTTTTATGGTTTTTTAACCTTTAGATCACATTACGCGCGATGGGAAAAAGAGGAATGCACGCCAATCATCCGTCCGATGTAAAGGCTCTTATCCTGAAGAGGGCAACGACTGCAACGGCATCGCATCTCTGTTACTGGTAAACGTGAGGACATGTAGAAGCTGGATTAGAACATTAGAATTGAATGAGCAGACAAGAGATCGTAGCGTGTCGCGTTGAAATTATCAGGTAGTCACGTAGATTGCTTGGTGGAAAGGAAAGGAATTGGACCCCACGATTACCTTGGGAACTCTTCGGTTACGACTGAAGGTGGAGTTCGAGGTGGATATGAGCGTCAGCACAATCGCTCGCTACCTAGACGGTCGCCTCATGACAATGAAGAAATTAAATGCAATAACGGAAACCATGAATACGATGGATAATAAAAGGCTAAGGAAGACACACGTGTTGAAGTTGATGAATTTGGAGGCGGAAGTTCGGCGAGCGGTATGGATAGATGAGACGAACTTGTCACAACGACGTGGAGCATATCACCTAGGTGGAGCCTTACAGCTCAAGAAGACTTCTACGACTGACACCGTACTCTCCGCAACTGAACTTACTCGAAGGCATTTGGGGTATCATGAAGGCCTACGTTAAACAAACCATGAGGCGGCGATATTCGGAAATGCTCCGAGGGGATGCGGATGGCGTACTGAGCAAGACTGAATGGAAGATGCAATTCTTGGAGCAGGTTGTTGCAGAATCACATGCCTGCGTGACGCTGCACCACTGTCAACAAATGGTGCAGCATGTAGGAAATACCTATACACGTGCTTTGCACCTACTCGATCTGTAACCCGTTTGGAACCAATGATATATTTCTTGTTAACGTTCAGTGCTGATTTTCCTTAAAAGCAATGTGGGGCCAGCCCGAGTATTGTACATCCTTACTTTCCTTTAAAATTGTCTCTAGCTCTGCGAAGGTTTACTCGGGGATAGCAATACTTATTGTAAAATTCGAGTATAGTAGTTTCTCCTTGCAGTGATAGATCACGTGTTGTTAACCAGTCGTTAGGTAGTACCTTAAGAGCTACCGTTCTTGTGAAGATATTTTACACGTCGAAATTGTACACGAAATTGTACACGTTTCTGGGCGCATATCATAAATACTGGTTACCATAGGCGTCAGTGATTTGCTGTATGATCAATGCATACGACCCGGCCGAGAGTCCTTCCATCAACGTGGGCTACGGTCAAAGTTCATCTGATGCTGGCCGGCACTCCACGAATGTGGCCATCAGCCTCAACAAGGCAGGGCGAGACTGGCGACAAACTCGGTCTGATTACACAAACTAGGTTTCAGTAGCCTAATTGCAGAAGCTTGCGTGAACTGAAGCAGGCGGACGACGCTCTCTTATTCGTTTGCGCTGAATGATTCACGTGGGTTTTCCCACATGAAGCACTCAAGCATGTGTCGGCAGATAGAACCGGCAGGCAGCGTTTGACTATTCGCGAACTGGTTTCGGGGAATATACCCTGAAATCCTTGTGGACAGTGTCGGTTCAGTTTGGCCGACGTGCTCCATACCACAAGTACAGTGAAACAGTAAAAGATCGAGGCTGCAATTCGAAAGTCTGGTGTGTCCATGTTGGAGTTAAACAGCAATTTTTACCTTGGTATAAAAGTAAAAGCTCAGCTACTTAATAACACTTTCTCATAGAGTGATGGTGAAGGTATCGGAATCTTCGGTCATTTTTGGCGAATTTGAATGGTAGCGTAATGGACACCTCTTCGTAGGGACGTAGGACACTCGTTCGTTGCCAGTACTAGCGTTGGTCTACGTGTCTCGTGCTGCGAATTCCTCTGGAGATCCGTTTTCATGTAATGCCGGGGAAATTTGTTGCAGCTACAAAATTAAAGCCTCCTGAAACTTGAATCAAGAAACTGAAAGTTCGATATACGCCATCTGACGTGAGTAGGTAGTTTAGAAGGAAAAATAACTGCACGTCCAAAACATGTACGCTTTCATGGCTGCGTTTGTGACAACTGCTGGTTGGGGAGGAGAGGAAGCATTGGAGATGCGCATCGGTTGGGTGTGTGGATTGCTCTGTGGCAGAGTTTGTTCAACGTCAGTGTCGGGGTGTGTTGCGGTGACTGGAATTCGACGTATGCTGGTTTCAGAAGATCCATACTGGTAGAGTATTAAGAAAAATTTCTGACCAATACGAATTACGTCTCCTTACAAACGATGACTTTGAAAGAGCCTTCGTAAATCGGTGGCAAATGCTTGCGAAGTGCATCGATGCGTACATAGACGAAGGGGAACATGTGCATGTCGGCGTGAATATGGTGCTTTGGAGAAGTGAATCGCAGTGGTATTGGACGAATGAAGCTGAAGTATTGTTCTAGTCGTGCAACACATTATGTAGGATCGACTTCGCCGGTGACCCTGGAATCTACTACTGAGTCTCCAGAAAGTCTCATTGTTATACCGAAGACTGATTACGTGGGACAACTACCAGCATCCTCCTTCACAGTGTTGCGGTTACCGAGCAGAATGATCGGTAAACGCTCCGACAACTGCATATTCGATTGCGTCGCAGTGCGTGCGGCTTTGAGTTGGCGGTGCATATATTCGACTAAACCGTTAGCAGCCGGATGATATGCTGTCGTGAGTATACGAGAATAGCTAAGCATGAAGTTACGGTCGCAGAACATTGCAGAATGAAACTGGGGTCCTGTATCCGTGGTGATAGTGGCGGGGTGCCAAACACAGATATCCAAGTCTCGGTGCGAGTTCATGTCACCGTCTCGACTGGGACTTCTCGCATCGGCCCGGGGTGTGGCCAACGTGTGAAGTGATCGACAAATGTCAACATGGTGAAATGAGGGTGTAGGAATATTAGTTGGGATAAAGAAAATGTAGAATTTATAATGAGTAAATTGACTAAGGTAGAAAAATACATACAGTTCTAGATGACACGAGTTGATTCGATTGCGATGTGGCAAGATGTGCTAAAACAGAACAAGTAGAGAAATCGCTAATATGCGAGTTAAAACAGCTCATGCAGATCGGAAAGTTTGGAAAGAAAAATAGAACACGTTTGGTAAGTAATTCACTGAGATTCTTGGTTACAAGATCGATAGTGACGGCATCAAACATCTTCCGGATGAGACCCAAGCGATACTAGATTACCGCATGCCACCATCTGTCAGAAGACTACGCCGATTCCTGGGCGTGATCAACTACTAGAACAGAACATACACAATTGTGTGCACGTCCATTACATCGATGTTCCTAATAACACTGATGCTGATGCATTATCGCGTGTTCCTCTGAATGAACTGTCACCGACACCCATCGACCTGGAGAGAACATCGGCCGCACAAGTCAGTGATGCAGAGCTTGTCCAACCCCGATCAAATAACTCATTAAAATACGTGCATTTGACAACTTCACGGATCATAAGCCCCTTACTTTGGCTTCGCGTGGCTTCTCTGATCGCTTCTCATCACTAGAAATTCGTCAGTTGGATTATATATCACACTTTGTCAGCGACGTTTGACCTATTAAAGCAGCGCACAGTGTTGTAGTCGAAGCATTGTGCGGCATTGATCTTCACGAGGTTTCGCGCCAAGCAATCAAGCTAAGACATCACTGCCCATCAAGAAACAGATGATGGGTTTGAGCCGTTGAGATCAAATCTTATTATTAAACTTTCTCAACTGTCTTTTTGCAACTCGGAGTCACGGGTTTCCTGTGATATATAAAATGGAAAGTCTCGGGCATTTGTTCCCCAACAATATCGACGGGTTGTGTTTGACCACCTGTGTGGAATCCCCCATACGACCAGCAGCGATACCATCAAGCGGATTACAGATCGCTTCATCTGGACCAGCATGCTCTCTGATATCCAGCAGTGGACGAAACACTGTATTATCTGCAAGCATATCAATATCCGTCACCACACGATTACTATTCCTGGAACCTTTTCGCTGTCCGACGCTCGATTAAAGCATGTCCATATCGACATCATTGGACCTCTACCGCAATCCAACGGTTTTATTTACGTGTTAACATGTGTCGATCACTTCACACGTTGGCCACACCCCGGGCCGATGCGAGAAGTCCCAGCCGAGACGGTGGCACGAACTTGCATCGAAACTTGGATATCCGTGTTTGGTACCCCGCCACTATCACCACGGATACAGGACCCCAGTTTCATTCTGCATTGTTTTGCGACCGTAACTTCATGCTTGCCTATTCTCATTTACTCACAACAGCATATCATGCAGCTGCTAACGGTTTAGTCGAATATATGCACCGCCAACTCAAAGCCGCACTCACTGCGAAGCAATCGAATATGCAGTTGTCGGAGCGTTTACCGATCATTCTGCTCGGTAACTGCAACACTGTGAAGGGGGATGTTGGTAGTTGTCCCACGGAATCAGTCTTCGGTATAACAATGAGGTTTACTGCAGTATTAGTACTAGGTTCCGGGGTCACCGGCGAGGTCGACCCTACATAATGTGTTGCACGACTAGAACAATACTTCAGCTTCATTCGTCCAATACCACTACGATTCACTTCTCCATAGCGCCATATTCACGCCGACATGCACATGTTCCCCTTCGTCTGTGTACGCATCGATGCACTTCGCAAGCATTTGCCACCGATTTACGAAGGCTCTTTCAAAGTCATCGTTTGTAAGGAGACGTAATTCGTATTGGTCAGAAATTTTTCTTAATACTCTACCAGTATGGATCTCCTGAAACCAGCATGCGTCGAATTCCAGTCACCGCAACACATCCCGACACAGACATTGAGCAAACATCGCCACAAAAATTCCATACATCCAACCGATGCGCGGCTCCAGTGCTCCCTTTCCTCCCCAACCAGCATTTGTCACAAACGCAGCCAAAGAGATCGTACACGTTTTGTACGTGCAGTTATTGTTCCTTCTAAACTACCTATTCACGTCAGATGGCACATATCGAGCGTTCATTTTCTTGCTTCAAGTTCTAGCGGGCTGGAATTTGTAGCTGCAACAACTTTCCTCGACATTACATGAAAACGGATCTCCAGAGAAGTCCACAGCACGTCACTCGTAGGTGAACTCTAGTACTAGGAACCAACGGTGTCCGACTTCCCTACGGAAAATGTGTCCATTACGATACCATTTAAAGGCGACAAAAATGACGAGAGATTCCTGAATTTGTCTCCTTATTTTTACCCCTTGATATTATTCCAAATGACTTTGCGAAATTTTGTGGGTATCGGATGATGCGGCAGTGTTTTGGACAAGGAAGTTTGGCGTCGAATTGTAATGCATGCAGTCGACTGCATAGTTTTGCTGAGACACCTGAGGTTGCTCGGTCATAGGTGGCTTATGGATCCGACGCGGATACCGAAGCAGCTATTAGATAGTCAACTGCGTTTTGGAAGCTGCATGTGGGAAACTGAAGCCTCGTTATCAAGACATGGTCAAGTGAGCCTCTTACGTTCTGATCTTGATTGCAGGTCATGGGAATCGAAGGCGGTTGATCGGCTTGCACAGTTCGATCTGATCACGAAAGCCTTTGCGGCGGTGTAAGTGAAAGCCTTCGTGCCTGCGGTGAAGAAGCGGCAAGTGCGGAAGCGACGGAGGCCAATGTGTTTTACTCCATCGACATTGAGCGCGTGATGCTGTAGCACTTGCGGTCATGATTGTCTGGGTCAGGCAGGACTAGGGGGCCACGAGTGAGGCTACTCGGCGCCAACACTGAAACGATGGCAAGTCCTGCAGACAACGTAGGCTGAACGAGCGCAGTGTTTGTAGCTACACTGCATCCGATTTACTAAATGCGTGCTTGTATGCTGAGTCCCTGAATTCAGGTTGTAGCTTTTCTATATTGTCCTAATGCTTTTTTATATCGATGTCTAAATGAACTACCTTCTTTAAAGTTGCACATGTCCCTTAAACTGCTTTGGTTAACTTCGATAACATTTTAGCGTTCGTGGTATTTTCTTAAAAGATATTTTCTGACGTAATGAACTTTTCGCGGATTTTTTCGTAAACAATTAATTTCATATGCTCACTTAGTGTAGAGTCATGTCAACGTAACTTTATGCACTATTCGATTTATTTTATTTAATAGCTTCGTTTCAAGTAATTGGCTGTTGGTTGATATCCCCGGTGTGGCTGCGCTTGATGTGCAAGTTGACAAGGTGCATACCTGTTTATCATCCACCTATTCACCTATACTGGCTCCAAGCGACAGTTGATCGTTGCTGGATGGGACGGGTTTCACGATCCTTTGGACATGCTAGGCTCGAAGAGTGGTTCCATGTACACGGTTTGTGTGTGGATCGCACTACAGTTTATCCACCGCCTTATGTGTGCTTGATTCCCAATTACAGCATGTTTGTGTGTGCCTGTGAATGAGCGTGCGCCGGCTGCGTTGATGAAACATGGCTCCAATTTACCTGCCACACGGTCTTATTCTTCCGGGTTCACACTAGATTTGGGAATATGATTGTTGTGGGTGGTGTAGCGTAAGCCATCCATGGTTCCGCTGTAAGCGCAGGCTTTCTGTTGTTGGCGACAGTGATAGATAACTCAGAAACCGGATACCGCCAACCCTATATATATAACGGACTAGCCTATGCTGAGCTGAGGCTGGTGGTGGCTAGATGCTGACAGATGATCTACCCACTGCTGCTACTGTTTCGCCATGAGCTCTATTCTGGACTCCTCCTGGTGTCGACCACCGGATGGGAGTTGGTTTACACTCTTCTCTTTGCTATGATCCAGAATAAAAATCAGCATTAGTAAGTGGACTGACCATATGCTAGACACACTGCCTTTCGGGCGTACATTTATGGACAATGAACAATGAATTTATACGGGTTAAGAAGCGTTGCTTTACAAGTCCCGTTGGATAGTTGCAGGGGATATCGACATAACAATAATGATGATAAGGATAGTAAAATAGTAAATACTTTAAATATGAAAATAAGGACTTATCGTTTGAAATAAATGAGAATATCTGTAGCTCGGGGTGTGGATGCGGATTTTGAGCAGTTCTCCGAGCTGGATAATTATTTTGCAGACGTTTCGTTGCCTGACTAGGCAACATCATCAGTGCGGCTTCAGGGGCCTGGTTCGAAGTGTCTCGTAAGCGACTTCAATGTCCAAGTGCTTATTGATCGAGTTCTCTTTTGAATGCCAGGCTTCAATGAATTCACGTGCTTGCCGGCTTTTAGCCCTTCCGAGGATCCTGGCGTGCTCTAGGTCGAATTGATGGTTTTCAGCATCCATATGCACTGACATCAGGGAGTTCTGGTCGTGGCGACGTATGGCTAGGCTGTGTTCGTGTAGCCTTGTGCCAAGCTTCCTCCCAGTCTGTCCCACGTAGTATTTGTCGCAGTTCCGGCAGCAGATCTTATAAATCACACCAGTTTCTTCTTCTTTGCTAAGTTTATCTTTTACTTTGAAGAGTTTACTGCGAATTGTTTCTGTTGGCTGGTGTGCAACTTATCGTTTGCTTCGCTGCAGTCCTGCCATCCTCCTAAATTCACAGCAACAACAGTTAACGACAGATAATTCCATGGTTAACTCCAGGTGTGGGATGGAGACGTAGTGTTAAGTAACAAAGTGAAAATGGATGAGTGCATCGTCCAACCGTCTTTTAAATACTGTTAGTGTCGGTGCAGAGACGACCGATTCTGGGAGAGCATTCCACGGGTGACAGACACGGATGGAAAAGAAATTTCCGCGGCACTCCAGACGACTGTATTGTTCTGCGAGTTTTAACGAGTGGCCCATCAGGTTTGTATCGCTGCTGAGTTGCAGTAAAGCGCGGCACACATGATGTGGGTCTCGCAGAATCAAGTTTGCCATAATCAGGTCGCCTCGTAGTCTGCGATAGCTTCCACTGACCAATCCCAGTCGTCGCAGACTCTCCTGGTAGGAAAGATTACGCATTCCAATAACGTTCTTAGATGCCCGGCGTTGTGGCTGCTCCAGTGCATTCAGGTCGTGTTTCAGCCATGGATGCCAGGCTTGAATTGCATATTCGACATGGGGGCGAACATACGCACTGAGCATTTGTCGAAATATGGAGCTGTTTATTTGTCCAAACGCCCGTCGCAATAGTCCGACGTGTTGGTTCCCGGTCTTCGAGTCCTTTTCGGATTGCCTGGAGCAACCCAAATCATCTTAAACCAGGACACCCAAGTCACATTCGAGAGTTGATGGTTGTAGTTTATTCGTGCCGAGTCGGTATGGTTAGCTGCTCTGATGTCGGATGGAAAGCACCTTGCATTTACTGACGTTGAAATGCAATAAGTTTCGGGTCGACTATTGATACACTGTATGTAAGTCACTCTGAAGCACATGTTGGTCGGCGTTCAGCTGGATCCTGCGCCAGATCTTGATATCGTCGGCAAACATTAGGAAGTTTGAAGCGATTCCCTGTGCAAGGTCATTACTAAACACCAAAAACAAACATGGACCTAGAACCGAGCCTTGCGGGACACCACACTCAACTTGTATGGGGTCCGATAAAGAGCTCCGAACTCTGACCACTAATTGCCTTTGAAATAGAAAGTTGGCGATCCAGCTTAAAAGTGGGTCGCCGATCCCGTAATGCTGCAGCTTGGATAGTAGTATCCGATGGTCTAGACGATGGAAAGCCTTGGAGAAATCCAGGTAGATCACATCAATACCTTCTCCAGCGTCGGCTGCCTCGGTCCAACTACTACGTGCAATTAGTAAATTCGTTGTACATGATTGCTGTCGACGGAAACCGTGCTGTTCAGGGGTGATGAAGTTACTGTTTTCCAGATGGCACACCCGTGCTTTGGCAACTATGGATTCCATGACCTTGGAGAGTATAGGAAGAAGGGTTACTGGGTGGTAGTTGGAGGGATCAGTTCTGCTTCCACCTTTGTGAATCGGGCTTATTATTCCAAGCTTTCACATGGCGGGAACTTGGTTTTTGTCTAATCAGTGCTGAAAAAAGTGAGCCTAAGTCCCGCCAGTAGGTTTGCTGCTGCTCCCAATGCCTCTGGACGAATGGTGTCGACGCTCGACGAACTGTGTTTGCGTAGAGAACTCAGCTTTTGCAATAGAGCCTCCGCGGTAAAATTGATGTGGGTTATTCCTGGTGAGCAGAATACAAAGCTTGGTAGATCGCTTGGTGGCAAGACTCCTTGAAACATGGGGGCGTATTGCATTTGCAGCGCGTTTGCAGCTTCCATGGATGTTCTTGTTGGGCAATCATCCGTCTTGAGTAGAGGAAATCCTTGCCTCAAATTTCGTAGGCTATTAACGTGCTTGTACAGCAGTTTGTGGTTAGCGGTGAAGGCCTTTGCAATGTTCTGCTGACAGGCGGCTTTGTCTTCTCTTGACACTTGAGTGCAGTGGTTACTTTGGGCTACGTAGTTGTCCCAAGTTTCTGGTGCTGGAGCTTCTCTGTACACTCGCCATGCTGCGTTTCGTACTGTCATCCATTTTCGAGTTCTGCTCCTAACGAAAGAAACTGATTTGCACCTATTGCAAGCTTTTATCTCTGAAGCCTGTGCAATCAGTTGACTGAATGTGTTGACGAACTCGAGCCAGGCGACATCAGGGGGTTCTTCTTCGTGGAAAGACCATGTTGTGGCTTTGACTAGCTGAGCGAGTCGGTCGTACCTTGCGATGGTTCGCAAAGTCTCATCCTTATCATTCAGATATTCTGCATGGCAGACGAAGTTGAAACTGATGACGGGCAGTTTAAAACCAACGCATCAATCATATGTTCCTCGTTGGTAAGCACAAGATCCAGCACAGATGGCCTGTTACGAGTTCTGAACCGAGTGGGCAAAGTGATGTGGTTGTATAGAGGAACAGTGGTTACTAGATCTTGTAGATCGGTTTTGATTTGTTCTTCGCTCGTGGCAGGGGCATCTAAACAATGTACGTTGAAATCCCCCATGATAAGAATGTGAGTGTACTTTTATTGTAAACTGCACCTTAAAGCAGCCGTTAGGTGGTAGTCGGTTTTGTGTGTTGAGTTAGGGGCGCGGTACACCAAGATAATAAGGCAAGCGTCCCTGCCTTTTAACTGCAACCGGCACCAAAGAGAGTAAGGGAACTACGAGTCTGAATCCTCCACGGCTTCACACTGTAAGTCGTTTTGGTAGTACAGGATTACCCCTCCTCCTTTAGTGAGCCTGTCGTTCCAGATCCGCGACATGCCGCTTAACGACACTTCAGCGTCCGTCATTCTCGGGTGCAGCTATGTCTCGGTGATACCAATGACATCCTACGAGCCGGAAGCTTGGCGATCTTTCAGTTCAGCCAGTTTGTTAGAGAGTCCCTGAACATTTGTATAAAAGCAGGCCAGTTTCTCGGTCTCTAGGAGCCCGCAGAGAGGTGGAGCTGTCAAGTGTGGGTGAATGCCGACCGATGGGAGTTCGGCAGTTGCTCGTTATTTTGATGGGTCAATGATACCTCGTTTGCAACGTGATTCGGCCAGGGTGCGTCCTAGCCTTCTTTTAGACCTACGTCAGAGTCAATTAAAACAGCAGTCCAGTTACACTTCTGTACATTCGTAAGTATGCTAGCTGCTTCAGTTGCTTTAATATTTGAGCTGTGCAAAGTGTTTGCGACCTTTAACCGAATTTCGGAAGGAAGATGCTTCCGATTTCTCCGCCACCCATCCAAAACATCCTTTGCTTGGTGCTCTGACTGAACCACAAGTTTTAGGATGCTAGGGCCGCATCCTCTATAATTCGGTGAGAGAGGTATCCTGGTGAGCGATAGAGCCACAACATTATCCAAATTAAGTGTTTCGCGAATGAACCGCCACTGTTCTAAATCGTGCTCTCCGGTCTCTTGAACATCGTTAGAAGGATGTTCTGGCACTCCATGTATGAAGATTGTATTTAGGCTATCTTTCTTGCTGTGCCCCTCTTCGGTGTTTCGTTTTGGTTGTCGCGCGCTCCAAGGGACATCAGGGTAGATACGTATTCCACAGGACACGTGTTTTAGCGCGATTGCGGAGAGTAAAACGTTTTCTACGTCTGTAGTGGATTCTAGAGTTACTCGAATAAGTCTGGGTTTACCATAGTGTGGTGAGTTCTGATGACGAGTAATTCATAACAAATTTATGGGCTGGCTTTTATACTCATCTGCATGCACAATGAGTTCCATTGGTCTTGGTCGTCTGAAAACTTATCTCGCAATGTGATGGCGGTAGATTCAAGGATATTTGAGCATACAACAGTCCGGGCACTGTTGTTGGATCCATTTTTCGTCGATCTACAAGGTATGGTACTCAGTTGCCTTGACTTGTTGACAAGTGATTATTTACTCTTTTTCACTGTATTTGCGTTAACGGTGTTTACAATGGAAGAGGACGCAACGGCGTCCTCTCGGTGGATCCTTGCAGCAATCTCTGCATATGTTACCGATGTTCTGGGAGGCTTAGTCTCGAAAGCTTTGCCTGATGACCCGAGTCGTTCTCCTGTCAGGTGTGGGCTCCCAGCCAGTATCCTAGTCCAATCTCTTCGCTGGTTCGGAGGTGGTCGATGGCCCCGTTTCCGGAAAACCTAACCATGGGAGACAACGGGTCTACTGGTTATAAGCTCCCAGCTCGATTGGCGTAAAGCTCGAGATCCACGCATTGTCATTGACGGTGGATGACCACCTCCGGGTACAAGCTCCGAGTACCACCCACCGGTTCATGCTACTTCCGCACTTGCCGCTTCTTCTCTGCATATATGAGGTCTTTCACCCGCACTTCGGTAATTGTCCTAGTTATTGTATCCCGCCATGGAAGCCTATCAATCGCCTTCGATTCCCAAGACATGCAATCAAAAGTAGAACGTGAGAGGCTACCTTTGATCATGTCCTGGTAACGTAAATTTAGTTTCCCCACATGCCGCTTCCCAAAACTCAGCTGCTCGTATAAGTGTTGTTTTGGTATCCGCGTCGAATCCATACGGCTCACATGACCGAGCCACCTCATGTGTCCCAGCACAACTATGCAGTCCACTGCATACATTCCACTTCGACGCAACACTTCCGTGCCCGCAACTCTGCCACCCCAACCGATGCGCAGAATCCTTCGCAAACATTGTTGCTGAAACTCCTCGAGATATCGCACATCTCGCCAGTATATCGTCCACGTTTCACTGTCGTATAGAAGAACGGACTGCACCATGGATTTGTACACCATCAGCTTCGTGCCAATGGTAAGCTGGTGGTTGTTCCACACTCGGTACTCAAGCTTCCAGAATGCCGCCGCTGCCTTCGACACGCGGATACGCAGCCCACTGTGTAGCTGCTGGTCAGTCGACATCACACCCCCAAGTTAGCAGAAGCGGGAGATGGTTTCCAATACTTCAGCACCAATGCTGATTTGCGGCAATATTGAAGATTGCACCTCCGGTGATGGCTGAAAGCGACAGACAGTTTTGCTTGTATAGATGGTGGGCCCGAATTTAGCCGCTGTCGAAGTCAGAGCACTAGCCTTGTGCTGCAACTCATGCCCGCTGTGTGCAAACTACGCAGGGTCGTTCGCAAACGGCAACATACGGATAGTTGTCTCTCAGACTAGAGTTCTCGCACCGAAACGGCGGATGTTCATCAACCCACCATCAATACGGTGCTCCACCCGAACACTGTAAGCACAAGCGGCATCAAAATCACGAGGCATTATTGCATGCAGATAAATATTAAACAGAGCAGGAGCTAAGACACAGCCTTGCTTCACATCAGCGACAACTGCAAAGTCATCCGAGGTCTCTCCACTCAGTTGCACCCTCGCTCGCATACCGCTGTGCAGACATCCAATTAAACTTACAAACTTACGAAGGCAACCAAATTAAGCCAACACCAGCCACAATGTCTCACGATTCACCGTGTCAAATGCCTTGGTTAAATCAACAAAAAGCGAGTACAAAGGTTGGTGTCCTTGTCTGCACCTCTCCTGCAACTAACGACCCGCAAACACCATATCTATAGTGCTGCGACCCGAGCGGATTCCACACTGCTCTTCCGCCACTTTAGGTTCCACAACCTGGCTGACGAGGCGGTTGAGCAGGATTCGGGCAATCAACTTGCCCACACAACGCAGCAAGCTGATGCCACGATAGTTCGTGCAACACTGCTTTCTCCCTTTGGCCTTGTACAGTGGTAGCACAAGGGCATTCTTCAGCTCAGCAGGCACCTCCTCCTCAATTCATACGCGTTTCACCATTTAGTACTGCGCAGCCAACGACGCGGGTCCGCCGAGTTTCAATACGTCAGGCGGGATCCCGTCGGCCTCAGCACACTTGCCGTTCCGCGGCAGAGCAATTGCTCTCTGCGTCTCATCTAGTATCGGCATTTCCGCCAGACACAACTTCTCATCGTGTTGCTTGAGATCGTTCACTGGAAGCCAGTCAATCTCTGAACAGTTGTTCAAGAGACAGTCGAAGCCTTTTCGCCAGATCTGCATTGTGTCTGCAATCTGCGTGCAGGTAGCGCCCGAACTAGCATGGATCTGCGTCCTCAGCTGCTCCGAGCTCGGTGCATAAATCGCCTACAAGGAGTCAAATAATTCCTTGCGCTGGCAGCATTCTGCGTAGAATCCCACGAGCTTCGCCTTCTCTGTTCACCATGCATGTTTATGTGACGCAGCTCTCGGGTCAATCGCCGTCGAAGTCTGTGAAACGGATAAATCTTCTCCAAGTCACTGGGGTCTGCCACATGTGCAGCAAATGATGCATTCTTTCCTGACACCAATGCGCCATTCGTCTCACTGTTCTTATCAAACCAATTAAGCCGCTTACAGTTTGCACGCCCGATGGTCTCCTCAGCAGCAACTTTCAGTTGGTCGCGGATACGGTGCCACAGGTCGCTCACTGTTGCTATGCAGTCCACAGCACACAGGCGTGCAGCCATCGCCTTCTCAAGCTCAGTAGGTTTCGCCATAATACCGAGGGAGGGAATGTTAAATTTACGCCGATTCACGGCGGGAGTGCAATACATAGATTTACCTAAATATATGTACAGATTAGTCTGCACCAAGTTGTGATGATTGCAACCCTCAGCTCTACGCAGTACACGTGCTATGCGCCCTTCACTCATATCACGCTGACGTACAATGACATAGTCGAGCAGTTGAGCGTGACACTCCGTGGGTGCATCCACTTTGCTATATCACTCCCACTCAGGGTAAACCGAGTTTTCGTGATCGTCAGGCTGTGAGTGGCACACAGTGAGAGCAGCCTGTCACCGTTCGCATTCGCTGAACCAATGCCCTACGAGCCGGTAACATCTGCCCATACCGATGCATCACGCCAAAGGAGCGCATTGAAATCACCCATCCGAAATAGTCGGTCGCTCTTTGGCACAGACCGTATCACGGAGGTTAGCTGAGTGTAGAATTGCGCAAGCGTTTAGTCAGGATAACACCTAATTGTACTGTACGTGCTTATAAATGTGGTAAACTTACCTTTTCCTTGCCGTGAGCTAAAGGTCATCAGTGGCGCGCTGATGCCGGTTGGTTCACCCACCAGCTAGCCATGGAGGCGATCGGATAGTGCGAATCCAACCCCATGATCACCTGGTGCTGAGGCGGCGTTACCCACCCAGTACAAAGTGTAACCAACGCCTGCTTCGTGCAACTTAGGTTACTCAGCAAGCCGAGTTTTACTCAGCGCCGCAATATCTATATGGTAACGCGCCAGCTCCATCGCGACAAGTGACATGAGTTGCTCGGGGCGCTCACTGGAGTTTCGGTCCAGTAGTGTGCGCATGTGCCAGTACCCGATGTTGAGTGATTTGTGCGCAGGCATACGATTGCATTGGTGGACAATAGCACGCGATGTGGTTGTTGGGCTTCGGAGGTTTGCTTGAGGGACTCCACCCGGAGCCTTTGGCTCAACAACCTGATCCACAAGGCAGTGGGGAGCAAATTCAACTCGGGAATCATCATCATCAACAGCAGTACATCAGCCATTTGAACTGATGCTTCGCTGCCATACGACCATGAGGACCTATGAAATGAAGAATAAGAAGAGGGAGAGACGGGGAACTTACCTGAAAACCTTAATGCCCTAAGCAAACATTCAGGGTCAAGGCGCTTGCACCTTGTTTAGACCACATTCCGTCACAAACAGCTGGTTATCGTGCAAATATAAGGCGGCATTGGCGAGACAGCTTCCTTGCGGCTTTCACTGCCACGCGTCATAATCAGCCATTACCCCGCAGACAACTCAGCACCAAACACACTTTAAACAGGCAATCCGACTAGGAGACGGCAGCAGACGCGCCACTGGTGTCTACTGCGAGCCATGTCCTGTAAAGTTTCGAAGCCAAGCACAAGGTGAGTCACGTGGACTCCAACCCGGAAGGCGAGGCGGAACAACGGCACCCAGTTTGGTCGTCAGTGACTTCATTTCCCGCTGCCAAGTCAACTTCCCTCCACCTCGAGCTTTGCGCCATCCTACACCTGACAGACTGAACAAGGCATTCCTAGGTAAGCGGTGACCAGGCATGCGTAGCACGTGCCCGAGCCAACGCAACTTACTCAGTGCTATCTGTTGTTCTAGGGTGCCAGCATGATTATCACTGCCTAGTATTAGCCTACGCACATCATCGTTGCGGACACGCTGGTGCCATTCCACTCAAGCAATGCTTCGCAGACAAAAATGATCAAAGACTTGAAGGCGCCTTAGATCTTCAGACCGAAGGGGCCAATTCTCACTACCATAGAGCCGAACGGCCCTCAATGTGGCCTTGTATACACGGCCTTTCAGACGGAGGGAAACTCCCTTCTGTCACCAAAGATGACGCAGGTTCAAGAAGGCAGCTCTGGCCTTTGCATTGCATGAGCTCACGTCAGTTTCTATGCGCCCATCACTGCTGATGCAGCTGACAAGATAAGTGAATTGATCAACCCCCTCGAGTTCCTCGTTATCAAGCGTCAAGCGGTCATCGGGTGGCTGGTGGTCCTGCAGCAACACTTTGTACTTTGAAGGTGTGAAGTGCATACAAAATAATGGGACCACTCTGGATAGGCTATTCAGGCTATTCAACATTTACGAAAAGCAAGAAGATATCGTCCGCATAATCTAGATCAACTAACCTTTCATCAGGCAGCACTTCAATGCCTACATCATGAGGTTCCGCATGGGAACACTCCATGATAGAATCCACGACGAAATTGAACAAAAACGGAGAAATAGGACAATCCTGCCGAACGCCACTTGTAGTCGGAAAGCTATCCGATAGGGCACCATAGACCCTGACGCGGCCTGTAGTGTTCGATTATAGAGCACGAAGGATGTTCACATATTTCGTGGGAACACCTTTTCGCGCAAGTAATTCGAACAGAATCGATTGATGAACTGAATCGAATGCACTCTTGAAATCGAGGAACACAGCTATTGTCAGTCTGCGGTATGCGTGGCGCTGCTCTAGCACCTGCCGCAAAGTAAATATATGGTCTACACAGCCACGTGCTGGGCGGAAACCGGCCTGCTCTTCCCTAATCCGAGATTCCCGTTCTGCAGTGAGGCGATGAACGATAATCGAGGCTAGTAATTTTGTCACAACTGGCATTAAGCTAATACCCATGTGGTTCGTACAGTCTGTGCGACTGCCTTTCTTTTGTATTGCCACTATAATCGATTCGCTCCAATTAGCTGGCACACTCTCTTCGTTCCATATACGTTCGAATAGGGCGGTCAGTGCCCTGCAGAGGACCTCACCTCCATCCTTAAATAGTGCAGGTGGGAGGGAATCCGGGCCAGCGGCACGAAAACGATTAAGGGCTGTGATCGCGTTTCGGACCTCGGCCTCTGACGGAGGCTCTAAACTAACCGTCCATGGCTCGCCCTGCATCACCTGAGTAGGAAGAGGTCCGGGAGCACGGGGCCATTTGAACTGATCTTGAAAGTGTTCAGCCCAACGAGCCATACGGTGCTGCTTATTGTGTATCAGCGCACCCGCGCTGTCCCTGATTGTCTCACTGACGCCTGGTTTTCTGGGACCAGTGGTGCGGATTAGCTGGAAGAGCTTCCGGTGATTGCCTACTGCTCCTGCCTCCTCCATTTCTTGAGCCCTACTGGTCCACCAGGCTTCCTTGTCAGCACGTAGGCTCCGCTTTAGTTCACGCCTAATAGTCCGTCTGGTCGCATTGTGTTCAGAACCAGCCGGGCGGTTTCTTCTAGCTTCCAACAGGTTCACCGACCTCTCGGATATCCATTGACTGGTGCGATGACGACTGATATTGCCATAAACAGATGCTCCTGCGTCATGCATAGCGGCCAAGATTCTATTCCACTGAAGTTCAGTGTCATTAGGACAAGACAGCGGAAGTTCGCTATGCAGTGATTCTTGATAGGCTTGCCTGACCGAGGGCTGGGACAATTTCTCCTTTGCCAATCGGGGGAGACGCTTTGTGCGCCTTCCGGTAAAGTTCATGGAGAAACGACAGCGCACCAAGGCATGATCAGAGTCGACACAGGTACTACAGTACGAGCGGCAATCCAGAATGGAACCGCGCCACCTGTAACTTATGGCTATGTGGTCAATTTGGGTCCATCGCTGGCCAGCTACAGGTGGACGCCAAGTGGCACTTCGGCGCCCAATGTGTCTAAAAGTAGTGCGAGTAAGAAACAACTGGTGCTCCGCACACAGTTGCAGCAGACGCTCGCCGTTGTCAGTCCGTTCGGAGTTTAGTCCATACTTACCACCCAGCTGAGCTTCTGAAGAGCTCAGACGCCCTACTTGTGCGTTCATATCCCCTGCAAGTATCATAATGTCTGAACTAGTAGTACTGCGTAGCAGCGTGTTCAGTTCGTGATAGAAAGTGTCCTTGACTGCATTAGAACTGCAGTCGGTGGGAGCATAAGTGGAAATCACAAACAAACAGCGTTTTGTACTACTTCGTGAATCAACCTTAGCTGATGTCGTCAAACGGGCTGCACATAAACCGTTGTTCACCGGAATCCAATCAAGCAACGATGACTCAGCCTTGCAGCTGAGAATGATAGCTTATGTTTAGAAACGACTTGGCTCCTCTCATTGAAGATAACTGTTATATCTTTGCGGATGACTTGAAACTAGTCAGCAGGGACAACCGTGCAACACTGGCTAAGGATATCGTCAGTGTGGTCAACTAGTCGAAGCGATGGTACTTGCCCTTGAATGCAAGCAAGTGCCAAATTCTGACCACTAGTAGAGACGTACTTGCAGTTCAGACTTCCTTTGGGCCCTTTCCCTTACAATGCACTACCCAGGCACGCGATTTAGGAGTCATCATGACGAGCAGCTTCAAGCCTTCGATGCAATGTCGATACGCCGCCAACAAAGCGCGACGAAAATTGTTTCGCCTCAGGAGGGCTCTGTGTAATACCAAGCCAGAAGTGTTCCTGGCACTATACAAAGCAGTGGTTAGGCCACACTTAGAGTAATGTGTTCAAGCTTGGTCGCCCTATCTGCGTGGTGATGTTCTTTGCCTGGAGAAGATTCAAAGACTAGCAACCAGGATGGTTGAAGGTCAACGGGGGAAGCCGTATGAAGATCGCCTAAATAGCCTGGGATTGTTTTCCCTTGAACGGCGTAGACTGAGAGGCGATCTGATAGAAACATTTAAGATCATGAAGGGCCTCAGTGCCATCGTGCCCTCTGATTTATTTGAGCTGGTTGATTCTGAACGCTTGCGTGGACATCGCTTGAAGCTCAAACAGCAGAGGGCTAGACTGAACGTCAGGGCTAAGTTCTTCTCGAATCGTGTAGTGCGCAACTGGAATAAGTTGCCTTCGGAACTGATGGATTGTGAGACTGTGGTTGCCTTCAAAGCAGGCCTAGACAGGTGCTGGCCACGTATTTTTCCGGAATTAATGTAATCCTATCCAATTTATTCGCATTGATATCCGATGTTGATCCTTGTAAAAGCAAAGATTGCTCTCGCATTTGCTTCATTTCTTTTTGCAGAAGCAAGGAGAGGCGATCAAAAGTCGAAGTGCCGGGGGCTCTGGTTCGCTTACCGGTACAAGAAGCTGAACGCTCCTTAGGCGGAAGCCTGTATCGTCCACGGATTTTGACCTGACTTGACCTGACCAGCTTGACTCGTGACGGCTGCATCGGCGTCTCCGGATGCGTGTAACCAATAACGAGAGGATAAGCCGGGTGCAGTCAATTCAATAACCCCGTTAGGGTCATTGATCCTAGTTTCGGATACACAACACATCAATACCCAGTGCGTCCAAGGTGCGTGCGAGTGCATCGTCTTGACCTGCTTGTCTTAGAGTGCGAACATCGAATGTCGCCGTGACGGGTTAGCGTGAACTTATAAGGGACTTTTTCCGATAGGCGTCTGATAGGTGCTGTGGGATGGTGGCTGCAGGTGGTTCTACTCCAGTGGCACTTCGGCTGCTGTCAATTAATCGAAATTATGGAAGGAAGGTTAGTAATGAGGGTTAGGATGGGAGTAAGAGAAGAAGGTGGAAAAGAAAGAAGGGAGGCGCCAGCAGTAGCATGTTTTCGCTTATCCGCTCTGCTGTATGCAGCAGATAAGGCGAACCTTGATAATCTGCGCGACGGCCGATGCAGGATGAAGTTTATGTTTGAAGAAAATGTCATGGTTGTATGTGGGCTGAGATACTGCCAGGGCGGCCCGACCTAGACAGGAGGACGATTTGGGTCCTCCTCCAAAGCCTTTGGCTCAAAAGCCTGTCCAAAAGGCAGCGGAGAGGTGGCAAAAAGTTAGTTTTACAGAAATGGACGCCATCCCATTTCAAAACCCAACCTGAAGGACCAGGAGACTGAGTTTTTCTGACCTGTATCCATTGAGCAACCTGGTAGGAGTAGCTCTCAAGATGCTCGGAGGCATCACCCAGTATAGCTCAATGGGTCATTGAGGTACGCAAACCGTCGCACCATGTTAAAGTCCAGTCTCGTTGCGACTGAACTCGGGAATGTTACTGAGGGGAAAAATTGGGACTGCTTGATGGCCGTCTCACGCAGCCTTTTAGGTGCTGGAACGATTCATATATGTTTTGCGACCGTAGTAGGATACGCACCTGCGACCACGGCCAGACGCAGGTGGGTTTTGCCGGGTTTGCACCAATTTGCCCAGGGTCTGCCTGGCTTTACTCGGGTAGTAACAAACTGTTTAACCCCCGGAGGTGCCTTCCCACCGTCAGAGAAAATACGTGGCGCTCGTGCTCTAGGTCAACCGAGCTGTGAGCTTATAACCCGTAGACCTGTTGTCTCCCATGGCTGGGTTTTCCGGAAAGGGGGCCATCGACCACCTCCGGACCAGCGAAGAGATTGGACTAGGATACTGCCAGGGCGCCCACACCTGACAGGAGAACGACTCGGGTCATCAGGCAAAGCATTCGATTAAGTGTACGCCCGAAAGGCAGTGTGTCTAGCACATGGTCAGTCCACTGCTGATTGTTATCCTGGATCATAGCAGAGAGAAGGGCGAATCCCAACTACCATCCAGTGGTCGCCACGAGGTGGCGTCCAGATCATGAGTCAATGGCGCAACAGTAGCAGCAGTGGGTAGATCATCTGTCAGGATCTAGCCACCACCATATATATATATATATATATATATATATATATATATATATATATATATATATATATATATATATATATATATATATATATTTATGCGTCGACCATTCATAGGGTTGCTTTTTGACCATCAGGAGACAGAAAGCGTCCCGAAATCTCAGTGCTTACTTCTCACTGGCAATTTCAATCAGATGCTTCGCGGATACATACGTAATTTCTCGAATTGCCAGTTGTTGGTGTTGAAATCATCTACTCCGCATTATATTTTGCATCAGCGCTGCCGTAGAAACAGAAAACAATAGCTGGAGACATTGATTTTCCAAAAATATCTTGGTTCTTTGATCCATTTTGTAAGCGTACATGGGTTTCCTGTTTGCTAGCATTGATGAAAGATGGGCACAATGGGTTACAGATCCTACCAGATCAAGTGCCGTACTTGACTTAATACTTACGTTACCCATCGTTGATGCAAGCATCAATTTGCTAAACTGTCTCTGAGGAACTGGCCACAAAATAGTACAATTTGTTTTCAATTTCACATCAAATGTGAATCCGACCATGCTCAAACAATCTCCCATCCAGTGAAGTAACTGGGTACCCCAACGAAAGTTGGCCCTCTCTTCCAAGTGGGATACATTTTCCCTGTCACTCAATGTTCGCTTGACAGAAACACAGTTATATACTAACATCCACTATGCCATAAACCATTGTAATACAAAAAATAAATTTGTTCTCTACTGCTCAAAGGATAAGACGAACGCTTACTCATCCAGAAGGCGTGGAAATTGCTAGCAAGAATCTGCAAAACCAAAGTATTTGCAATAAAATTACAAGTGTACGAATAGACCACCAGGGTCGAACATGCACAAGTGATACAACTCAAAAGCGCGGGGGGAATTGTTCAACCACAGTTTAGTAAAACAAAGAAACTGATCGCGTATCGTCATAACACCAGCAACAACCCTTCTATTTTCAGGGGAACATGGTACAAAACTTACTGGCCTACTTGACATTTGGGACTAGGTTGGCACATAGTTTGCTGCCACCGTTCTTTTGTACATGACCCCTTACCTGAATGCACCTAATCCATAGCAAACGAAGGTCTAGCTAGTGTCGATATTGCTCTGTACACATTTCAGCAGCTGAAGAAAACCAGCAAGCGTCCTCTCAGGTTGGGCTCCGACATGTATCCCTTCAACTGCTATTAAAATGGAAGGCCAAACTTATCATTCTGTTGGTTGAATAGATTTCATTTATCAATGCAAAATAGCTATTTTCCTAATTAGTGGAAAATTCATCCATCACTCCACTCCTTAAAAGTGGTCACAGGTAAAATTTCGCCAAATACCGACCGCCTCACCATACTCCCTGGTGTCTAAATGCGCCTGTGGAACGTGCAATAAGAAGGTCAAAATATAGGCATCCTGTGGAAACTGCCAAATTTATATTCATGCGAAATGCGGGAAAATCACATCGAGCGAGTGCAGCCTGGTCAGCAGCAGGTCTGGCTCATCTTGGTTCTGTGCGCAGCATAATACTGTCCCACTGGTTACAACCGTACGTGCAGTCTTAAACGTACGAAAGGCTTACAGACAGAGTTGAGAAGTTGTTGCGTACCAAAATAGCTTCGAGAGAAATAAGCATAGCAGAAGGTCTGACGCAGACCCCCTTCACCAAACTCCACTGCATGCCAAAGCAACAACGCCGAATGCTACACTAAGAAACTTGCTTCTGCAAACAATGCCAATAATCCAAATCTCCCAAGTCTTCCCAAAATCTTCACCCCAGCCCATATACAATAATCACCTCCAAACCCACCTCCTCCTATCAGACTTAGCTGAAACCCAAGGAACATCCAAATGTCTGTAGCAGCCGGGTCGTTGTTGCATCAAAGTTCAACCAAAATCAAGGCACTGCTGTTTCTATTACCACACCCATAGATAACGTGAAAGATAACGTTGTACGGATGCATAGCAAATTGCTCGTTCTCTCAATTACTGTCTATACTCCCAGGAAAGACACTCAGCAATTATTGGATGCCCTATCTATTATATGTACCAAGGTTCCTGAGTCAACATCAAATTATTAAAAGGGAAAACAGCTGGAGTGCATGTCCGGAAAACACACAGAACTGCCACGAACTATCACGCATTAAAACATCTTGAACAGCTTAGTTGAGACGGCTGAATGTGGGTTCTTGAAAGATGGCTCACTTGACAGCTCCTGGATTCAGTTTGTTGGACGCTTCAGCAATTAATTCGCAAATACATCGAAAGGAAAAATAGTTTGTTCCACCAGCCGCTCGTCTTCCATCAAAAGTAGAACCTGTTAGCGCATGTAAATAAGGAACGCAGCTTCGCACTCTTACAGAGATCATCCTTGTCCAAAAACCTGGAGCGATTACGTGACCCAGCGCAATCGATGTAACCTGTTTGTCCATAAGGACAAATTGATTTACCAAAAAATTTGGCCGGTAAATTTGGTAACAAAAATAAACTCCTATACAAGCATGTTAAGACCATCCAGAAAGTGAAGCTTTGTATGCTCGACTTAACAAGCCGGTCGGAGTGTCCCAGAGTGTCGAAGAGGCAGCCAGTGCCCTATGAATGCAGTATGCCTCAATGGAACAATGGTTTATTACGGGTAAATAAGCATTGCTTAACAAGTCCCGTGGGATGGAAATTATTGCGAAAATTGTATTGCGTGAGAAAGTGCAAAGCGTTTTGGTGGACGCACCATAGACTTATGTAGAATAGCGGAGAAGTTTGCGCATTAAAAGTATAAGTCCATAAATCCATTGGTTGGAAGTTTGTCAAGACACCGTCTGATTGCGTTTTGTAGCCCCTGACTAACAAGTTATATAATGAAACGTAAATGAGACAATGTACCGTCAACTCGTTTTTTAAATATCGCCAGCTTAGGAGCAGAAACGACATAATTAAGGAGGGTTTTCCAAGGCTGCCACACGCGGAGGAAAAAGAAATTTCTACGGCATTCAAGCCGGCCATAGCCTATTGTCATTTACAGAAAATACCTCTTAGCTTAAGCTGGTGGTTTAATTCAAGCAGCGGTCGGCAAATGTGGTTTGGGTTCCTCAGAACCTGGTAAACCGTTATGATATGCCCCGCAAAAGCCGATATCGACTACTGTACATTCTTAGAGATTTCAGTCTAAGCTGTTAGGGCGGACGAAAGTGGCCCCTGACGCACCTGGTTGCTCTTCCTTGAGGATTCTCGAGTGCAACAAGATCCTGCTTCTGCCAAGGCTACCGCGCCTGAATAACATATTCCATGTGCGATCGCAATTAGGCCTTAAACGTTTGGGGAATGGTTGAGGGTTTAAACTGACCGAAGGTTCTGCGAAGACGACCGAAGTGTTGTTGGTCGGTCTTCGCCGCCTTCCTTGCTTGTTTTGAACACCCGAGATTTTCCTGTACCGACACACCCGGGTCACGCTCCTGAGAGACCTTCTCCAAAGTGTGGTCTCCAAGCTTGTAAGAGCTCACCGGCTGGTGACGCAGGTGTATCACCTTGCACAGAGCTATGTTCAATTAAAGCAGGTTCCTCCTTGATCACTTATAAATGCAATCTAGGTTGGCGTAGATCATGATCCTCATTGTTACTAATCGCCCGCCATATCTTGACGTCATCGGCGAAAAGCAGAACGTTTGAGGAGATAACTCTTGCTAGGTTGTTGATGAACACAAGAAATAAGCGCGGTCCCAGCAATGAACCTTGTGGGACATCACATTCCACCTCAGTCGGGTTAGAGAGTTATCCCCTAACGCGTACTTGAAGCTTCCGTTGGTGAAGGAAGCTACCAATCCAACCAAGTACAGGATCTACGATTCCGTAACTTTGTGGTCTTTATAGTAGGATGCAGCGATCAAGGCGCTCGAAAGCTTTGGAGAAGTCCAGATGGTGAACGTCAAGTCCAACCCCATCATCAGCCAATTCCGTGCAACTACCTCGTGCAATCAGTAGGTTGGTGGTGCATGACCGGTGTTGGCGGAAGCCGAGCTGCTCCGGTGCCAAGATGTTGGTATTTATCCAGATAGTTCATCAGAGCCTCAGCGAGGACCCTTTCTTTGACGTTCGCGAGCACAGGGAGGAGAGTCACGGGGCGATAGTTTGCAGGAACTGAACAGCTACCGACTTTAAAAGTTGGGGTGATAATGCCACTCTTCCACATAGGGGGCTTTTTTATCCAAGCATCTTCGGAAAAAAGGTGACAGTGGTTTAGCTAGCTTGTTGGCCACAGCCTTCAGTGCCTTCGGGCGGATGTTGTCTGCTCCCGGAGAGCTATGATCGCGCAGTGTGACTAACTTCCTTAGCACAACAGATGGGTTGCAACTTACATGCATAAATAATGGAGTCGGTAATGTGCGTGACATTATGGGACAGGTAGAGGTTGCGAGTTCGAAAATTGTGGCGTACTGTAGCCGCAGGTCATTAACTGCTTCTTCGGCGCTTTGTACTCTACCGCCTGTAGTGAAAAGTGGAGTGATTCCATGCTTCACTTTACGAAGATTATTGACATGTCTATACAGCAGTTTGTTGTTTACCAGGAATTCTTTTGGCTAGGCACAGTGGATAAGTTACTTTGTCCTCATGGACAAGTGCAGAGCAAAAGGTTGCGATGGGTCAAGAAAATGCACCAAGTCTCTGAGTCGGGGTTCATTTTGTAGGCACGCCATGCTGCATTCCTTAGCTGTAGATATTTTCGAGTCCTGCACCTTAGAATTGAAGGCACTTTTTTGCGAGACGAAGGGGTTCGGTCTCTGATGTTCTACTGATGATGTCACTGAGTCTATCAACGACCTCTGTCCAAACCTTGCCAGGCGGACTGTTGTTTGAGAAATCCCAAGCAGCTGCCTCGACGAGCTCTTTCAGTACGTGCCAGCGTGTGATTGCATAGTTTAGTTCGGAGTGTTCAGATGGATACTCTGCATAACACCCTGTGATAATTGTACAAACAATACTCAGTGATTGTTTATTGTTATTCTTTTCACTTTTTTGATGTAGAATACACACCCGCGAAATTCGAATTCCAATTCTGGTGTTCTTATTCCGAGTCGTGACTAGTTTGGGTGGAGTTCAATTATTTTCCGATTCAGAACATTATAATTGGCGTCGCGGGCAGGATTTATTTCCAAAT
Organism: Dicrocoelium dendriticum; assembly: GCA_944474145.2. Classification (NCBI taxonomy): domain Eukaryota; kingdom Metazoa; phylum Platyhelminthes; class Trematoda; order Plagiorchiida; family Dicrocoeliidae; genus Dicrocoelium; species Dicrocoelium dendriticum. The sequence continues at coordinate 223,789,574 of OX104064.1, forward strand.
GAATACAACCATCGAATTCTTAAACGTAAATGCATCTCCCGGGAGTTACAAGAATACATGGAGAGATTCGAGTTATGGTGGCTCACAAAAGATGACCTTCGCGAAGATCTTAAATCTGCCCACTTTATAACTGTTATTGGACGTGAGGCGTATACGCTTCTAAAAAATCTGGCTTACCCACAGCTGCCATCGAAATTATCATATGACAATTTGCGGGACCTCCTCTTATCTCACTTACTACCGGAAAATTTCGTGGTTGCCGAAAGAGTAAAATTCAACTTGCTGATCCGTCAACCTAATCAGTCTATTCGTGATTTTATTCTCCAACTTCAATCTCAAGCGTCATCTTGTGCATTTGGAGACAAACTTGACGAATGCCTCAGAGATCGCCTAATTGCTGGAATAAATAATCCCGATTTATATCGTCAGCTCCTATCACTTCCATCGCCGACTTACAATCACTTAAAATCCATCTGTTTGCATTATCAGGATGTTTCTGATATTACAAGAAGCCAGACGACTGTTGATCATCAAGTCTTGTTTGGCTCAGCCAGTCGCCGTGTTCATGCCGAGAAGAGAAAACCGTGGCAAATCAACTCTTTCAAACCACACGGAATTAGTCTATCTCATGCACCGAGAAATTCAGACAGTTTAAAGTGTGGTCAAGCTGATAGAAAGATTGGACAATGTGTCTCTTGTGGAAAGTTGCATTCGCGGTATACCTGCCTACATCGAAATTCCAAATGCCATCATTGTGAGAAAGTTGGACATATTCGTAGTGTTTGTCGCCAGTTCAGACTTTGTAATGTTGTGAAACAAATTGATGATTCCACAGAGAACTTGCCCGACGATTTTCATTCGCTGACATTGGCTGTGAATACGAGTGGCTATTTATACAACACTTTACGTTCCGGAAATGGTATGTCACATCGTTTCATTGTTGACACCGGTAGCGTAGAGTCTCTTATTTCTAAAACGAGTCTCGATCATTTGTACCCTGACGCTCAGCTTGATTCTACACTCATCACTATTAAAGGTATTACTGGTCATACCATTCCGGTGATAGGATGTTGTACCTTACCAGTGCTAGATAAGCATTTGAAACCTGTCGAGTGTAAATTTGTTGTCATTCGTCAAGGCCCGTCCATACTCGGTCTTAAAGTTATGCAGGCACTTAAAATAAGTGTCAATTTTCTGTCACATACTGATACTGACACCCAAATTCGTGATTTATTACACGATTGTTCGGTTACCTCTGGTGGAATGAGAATTCCGCCTGTTAAGTTGGAAGTGGCCGGTGATCCAGTTTTCTGCAAACGACGTGTACTTCCATTTGGACTTAGAGAACCTGTTCGAAAGGTACTTATGTCTCTTTGTTAATCAGGAATGCTCGTCCCAGTACAAAGTTCACGATGGGCCACACCTATTATCACACCGTTAAAGCCGGATGGACAGACACCGAGAGTTTGTGGTGATTACCGTGTCACTCTTAATACGAAGCTGCTGCAGCGTAGTTGTGTCACGGAAGAACCTGATTCTATTCTCTCGCGTCTACACGGATCCAAGATTTTCTCGAGGCTAGACTTAAAAGCTGCATATCTGCAGATACCACTGACTGATGAGTCTAGTGAACTGACCACAATCAATACACCTTTTGGGTTGTATTGCTATAGATTTCTTCCATTTGGTCTTAATGTGTGAACTCCATTGTGAAAGATCTGAAGGGTGTTGAGGTCTATCAAGACGATGTTTTTGTACATGCTATTAACAACCCGGCACATGACTACCGATTACTGGCACTTTTGGCTCGCTTCAAGGATGCTAATGTGAATATCAATCCTAAGAAGTGTTTAATTGGTGTCCATGAAATCAGTTGTCTTGGTTATCAGGTTACATCTGAAGGATTCAAACCAGATCCTGATCGGATGAAACCATTGGTTGATGTGAAGTCCCCCACCAATGTTCATGAGCTTCGATCACTGATGGGCGCTTTACAGTACTATTCCAAATTCATTCCTGGTTTTGCATCCATTGCTGATCCTTTATTCACCTTGTTGAATGACAAGAGTTTTGTTTGGTTAGACAGACATGAACATGTTCTTCGGAAGCTTTTAAAAATTCTTGCATCTGGTTGTGTTCTTCACACCTTTTCTCCTAAATTACCTACTGTGCTTTTCACAGACGCTTCACCCACTGGTATTGGGGCTATGTTAGAGCAGAATGGACACCCTATTCTGTGTATTTCCCGTCGACTAAGCAATGCTGAAAAAGGATATGCTCAGACTCATCGAGAAGCTTTGGCTGTATACTGGGCAGTCACTAGACTTCACAAATACTTGTTTGGCCTCAGATTTACCATTGTGACAGATCATGAAGTTCTGAAGTTCATTTACAATCCTTCCAGTTCTTTAGCTAAGTCTTCAGCAGCCATGGTCCAAAGGTGGAGTGTTGCCCTTAGTGTGTATAACTATGTGGTCGAGCACAGAAGTGCGAAGCTCATTCCTCACGTCGACTACTTATCACGTACTGCAACGATATTTGAAACCGATTCTGAAATGAGTTGTTTACTCACCCAGCCGCTTCCAATCTCTCGTGCTGCCCTTATCAATGATACTAAAAGGTATTATGGGTCATTGATTTCTGCTGTCAAACGTGGTTGGTCGGTTGCTCTCAAACGGAAGTTCCTACAATTTTATGTGCGTCGTAATGAATTGTGTGTTACACCTGATGGATTACTATGTGTAAATGATAGCATTGTTATCCCGCCGACTTTGAGATCAGCTATTCTAACGGATTTACATTCCGGTCATCTTGGTGTTGAAAAGATGAAGTCTTTAGCTCGATGCTTGTGCTGGTGGCCTGAATTAAGTGCAGATATTCGACGAACTGCTTCTGATTGCCCGAACTGTAAACACAAAATTTTACGGCAACCGTCAAAGTGGACACCATGGCCGATGATATGCGATCCCTGGCAAAGGGTACATATGGATTATTGTGGACCATTTATGCAGAAGTACCATGCTCTTGTGGTGGTGGATTCTTATTCAAAGTGGCCGGAAGTATTCCCGACTGATAAACCAAATTCTGCTTTTACTGTCCGTGCCTTGAGAAAAGTGTTTAGTAGAGAAGGAGTCCCATTAGCTGTGGTAAGTGACAATGGTTCGCACTTTTCGGCTTCAGAGGTTACTAATTGGCTACGGAGCCTTGGGTTTCGCCACCTTTTTACCGCTCCGCGACATCTATGTTCTAATGGCCTAGCGGAAAACTTTGTTGCAACCTTAAAACGTTCTATTACCTCCTGTGCTCCTACTTCTTTTGATGAACTTGATCGTTGTGTTGATAACTTCCTTCTTCAATACCGTAATTGCGTGCATTCCTATACTGGAGATATCCCTGCCAAACTTTGTAAATCCAGACCATTGAGGTCAAACATGCTTGGCTTGGGGACTGCTGAAGTAGCTTATTTCAGAGGCAATGATTTACGTCCCTCATCTGGTATCATTGTTAACAACATTGGAAACCGCATGGTTAGAATTTTGGATCTCGATGATTGTTCTGTACACAGACGGCATGTTGACCAGATACAATACAAGGATTCCGGTCAGTTGTCATTCGATTCAGAGTGCACTGAAAATACTAATGTCGATTCAGTTTCAGATCCTCATGAGTATTCTGAGCAAAATCAGCCTCCAAGCAGATCTGCCAGATTGCAATAGAAACCACAGCTGAATTACAGAAACTTGGAGTTGCATTCAAGCTGCGGAGGATGTGATAATTGTACAAACAATACTCAGTGATTGTTTATTGTTATTCTTTTCACTTTTTGATGTAGAATACACACCCGCGAAATTCGAATTCCATTTCTGGTGTTCTTATTCCGAATCGTGACTAGTTTGGGTGGAGTTCAATTATTTTCCGATTCAGAACATTATACACCCATAGTTAAACGTTATTACTACATAGTAACTGAGACCTAATAGACTATCCATCAATAACTCGTCAACCATGAGCTCTTCATTTGTAAGCACAAAGTCCAATATGGGCGGTTTGTTTGCCGTCCTGAATCTAATGCGCGTGGTGACATAAGCGTATAAGGGAATATTAGCGATCAGTACAAGAAAGTCTGCCTTGAACTGTTCGCTGCGTGATGCCGATACCTCCAGATCGTGTAGATTTAAGTCCCGGAGATGAGATTGAGGCTGCACATAGTGACACGTATCAAACGGGAATCTATTTCCGTAGTGGACGTTTGGGATCGGTAAACGACAGGTACGAGATATGCGTCGTTGTGTTTTAGTCGGAGACGGCACCAGAGTAAGTCCGTAGCGTGAGTTTACAGATAATCAACTATTGCACATTGCAGATCGCTGAGGTAGTAGAGTAGGACCCCACCTCCTCTACTGGGGCGGTCGTACCGAATGAGTGACATTCCAGCTATCTCAACCTCAGCATCAGGCACCGCTTGGTGTAACCAAGTTTTGATAATAGAAATTAGGTCTCAAGCATTCGCAAGCTGACGTAGCCAAATTTCGGTAAGTTTACTGAGGAGGCTTTTGTTGTTAGCTTACATACAGGAAATTTTCTTAGATGTAAGCAATGTTTCGGAGGTTGTGCAACTCACATGTGAATTTTTGATGATCAGCGACTGGCCGGCGACTAATCGTTTTTTGGATGTGTATTTGGTGTATGGTTTGACGTCTTATTCATCATCCACGTAGTTAGACCCTTGTCTAATCTTCTAAGTACAGTATAAGGTGTCTGGGCAATATCATCTTCCACATGTTGTATTGGCTCATTAGACACACTACTGGTGCATCGTTCTTTTATAGGTCCTATCGTGTTTGGTTCTTTGAGTGGCATATCATCTCTAGGATGCGTATCGCTGACAGTCTTAGGCCGAAGCTGAGATGGTAGCCTGCAACGGAACATGTACTAGCTTTTCAGCAGCCGTGCTACCATATGTTTTGACTGAAGGACCGCCTTCAACACTCTCGGGCCAATTCCTTTGTAGTTCGGTGAGGCATGCAGCTGCGACACGGATTTCGCTAACACATCATCCAAGCAGATTGTTCCACGAATATAACACTACTGTTCTTTATCTTGGGTAGTTATTTCATGCTCAAAACATGTTTCATTTTCAGGAATCCTGTGAAAAAGTATGGTTCTGGTTGAAGTTTCCTTCTGGTAGTCCTCTAAGGTGCGGTTAACTCGATAACGCTCGCTCCATGGGATGTATGGAAAGATACGGATGGAGCAGTGTACATTTCTAAGACTACCTGTCGACAGTAGTACTGATTCCCCTTCAGTGATGGAGTTCAACACAACGCGCAGAAGTGTTGGTTCTCCGAAATGCTTAGAGTTGGGGTGTCCCGTAATACGCACTACTTGTTCAGATTTCAGTACAACTCCGATTAGGTCACTAATAATATCCCATTGGTTGGGGTCATCTAAGTGCCTGTCTCTTTTCGATGTCGACTTTGATTATGAGATATTGGAGCACCGTAGGCTCAGTACGGGTGCTTGTTTCTTTACACCTTTCGACATGTGGCGCTTAGTGTTTTAAGTGCTCGGAGATGTACTGCAGGAAACCGGTGGTGCTTGCACTAGGAAAACTCCGCTACGCTCCTCAGGTTCCGACCCATTTGGGAGTGATGTTAGTTTTAAATGACGGCGCTTCTTGGAGGCAACCGTAACCCAACTTTCGTTAGTACCGGAGTGCTCTTTTTCTACGCACTCCGTCGGGAGTTTGGAAGTAACCTTACGTGTAATTACTCCGAGCGAACTGGGAAGTGTGTTAGTCAAATCTGAGCCACGTGTGGTATTGGGACAGCTGTTGTTGTTCTGGACTCTAGGTGTCGTGTTGCTAACGGTGTTCTTCGCGCATTAGGAGCGACACTTACGGGGGAGGATTGGGTTGCACAATACCCTATGCTTCAGCCAACCGTAGTGATTTTGGTGGTCATCATTTCCTCAAAATTGGCTAGTAGCTGATAATAGTTCTGAGATAATAGGAGCACGCTTTTTATCAGTGGGATTGTTGTGCATCCCACGTAGAACCATAGCGAGCCTGGTTTGTTTAATAACTTGGTCTGACTAGGTTTAAGTTGGAAGCAGCTCGCATGGAACTTGCAATGGTTACGGCACAAAATGCCCCCTTAACAAGTTTGGAACATGATCCATATAGGTCTTTAGACTGTGGCACACTGCGCATCGCGCTTGTTGAGCAAATGTTCCGAACCATTTGAATGACACCCTCTATGGTAAAAAGTTGTTCTGTTACTGACGTTGTCGGCAGGATCGCGGTGTTCACGTTGCAGTTGTGTGCTTGCAGACTGTCCTGTCTGGCGTACCGGTCTAATGCGTCAGCTTGAACGTGGGGCAGATTACACGAAGGTGTGATTGAGAATTTTCGTGGTTAAGCCTATAAATCGCACCGAGTGAATTTGCCTTGAGACCTGTGGGTACACCAAGCAATGTTGGATTTGAACGAGTGACAGTTCGTTCGAAATCTGTTGCAGTGCTCTATCGAGTAGGACCAAACAATCTCTCCGATGGTTAGAGTTAGGCGATTTTTGGTGCTTGGATATCGGCGAAACACTGCCCGGAACTGAGAAATCAGGGTAAATGTAGTATGCAGTGGAGTGTACTAGAGAAAATAGTATAACAATGTGGGGCTCTAAAAAGCACGACATATGAGTATAGATCCAAAGTTGTGCGACAAAATGCCGCTGAGCCACAGTGCAAAAACCACAAGTGCACAAGTGAGCGATTTGCACGCACGTTCGCTCAACCCACTAAAAAGACGTCCGCCAGTGTTACATATCCACATCCCTAGCCCCAACTTCAACACACACTAACATCGATTTTACTGCCACAGTTGTGTTGGAAAATCTGCTCTCACTACGCACCTATAGCTTTCACGGAATCCATTATATTCACTCAAGGGCGCTGAAGGTAGCAGCAACAAGGCTAGCCAGGCATTTTTCGCATTTCTTCCAAGCGTGTTTGGACAAACAAATTGTGCTTACCACGTGGAAACATGGCGCAATCACACCAATTTTTAAAAACCGTGATAGCCTTGCTTTAACCTACTATCGCCCAGTGGTCCACCTCCCTGTGCTCTCAAAGATGATGGAGTCAATCATCGATGAGGTTTTAGTAGACCACCTAGGAAGCCACAACATCTTTTCACCCGAGCAAACGGTTTCCACCAGCACCGTTTATACACTACTAACCTACTGATTGCAAGCAGTAGTTAGACGGAAGCAGCCGATACGTGCAGAGGTTCAGACATCATTTACCTCGACTTCCCCAAAGTCTTCGACTGACTGGGTCCATCGCATTCTGCTTCACAGGCTCAAAAACTATGGTGTTGGTGAACCTCTCCTTGGGTAGATCAGGAATTTCCTGCAGGATCAACAATCGCAGGTCAGAGTTTGAAGTGCGCTGTCCAATCCGATTTATGTCGAATGTGGAGTTCCACAAATATCAATACTGCGGCAACGCCAGTAACTCTTGTTCAGTAACAAGCTTGCGGATTCGAGCCCTACCAGGGTCCGATGGAATGCGCACTGCTGACGATTCTGGAGAGGAAGAGACTCGCGAACAGTGCTTTTCCGGGCGTGTGATGTTTGTCTGACTGAGTCTAGATGTGACGAATTTCTACCTATTCTATTACAGTAGAGTTTTGGGGAAAACTAGAAACTAAAGAACACATGAATTGCATCTGAACATTTGCCTCTTTCCGTATAATATTTTACTGTCCAAATGCGTACACAAATCTATCCAAATAATCACCGGAACGAGTAATCCACTGTCCAAACAATGTGTATTTGTTACTGGGGTGTTGGAAATTGATTTTCGTCAAGCAGTTGGTGAGTTTTATAAAGTTTCCAATTGTCTGTGTTATCTGGCTTATTATTGCAAGTTGTTCCTAGAAAAGATTGTATATTTGACAGTTAAGAAAGGGTGAAAATTTTACCAAAAATCGTTGTATAGCTTACACAATATTGCTTAGAAATCTGTCAGAACGATACCCTTGTGAACAAAACATGCAACATGGTAGCAACGCGATATTGATTAAGTGCAACATTTCGGTTCCGTTGATATATCCTCCTTCAAGTGATTGTTGCGGATCTTAAACCTGGAACTGCCTGACCTATACACCAATATGCCATACGCTTTTTAGAGTATTTGATAAAAATGCCGACTTTTCATCTTCAGTATTTTACTGCATCATGTATCAGTATTTAAACTGCTATCTACTTTAACGTGATTTAAGTTTTTCTATTAACAGTTAAAGATGTGTCCGATTAACTACAACACAATTAAACGAAGAATAATCGGAAAAGCAACAATAGCACAAGACAGTCTTGCTAATTGAAATATGCCAATGCAAGTGATGGAATAGAACGTGGTCCTTGACTTGAAATGATTCGATGTCGCCAGCAAACTGATATTTGGATACAAATATTACATAATAATATTTCTTGACTGGACCTATAACCATTTTCAAAAATCTTTAAGAATCTCACTTGTTGCTTGAGCTGTGATTGTAGTTGACTCGAGCATGCGCATTGACGAAATACATAATATTTGCGCATGGTTCTATTTGACCTTAACCCTCCTTTGGTACGGAGTTCAAGTGCGGATGCAAAGCGTTCAGGAGGCCTCAGCAGCTTGAGTAGCACTTCACGTCATTGGCTTGACGTAGAGATGCTTATACCTACGGAATACAAGCGCCTGCTAATCACATTGATGAAAACGACTCAATCGAACGATGTGTCCTGAACAAAGATTAAATTCTACCTTCTCTGTATAAGGCGCTACATAGGCGACTGATCCGCATTTGTGTTGTAACTGTGTTTGCGTACAATGACACAATAATGCCTGCGATCCACGACATGTGCCACTGTCCCGCGGTCTCTAGAATGACTTTTGGTGTTGGCTACACCATCTTAAATTTACTCACCAACTTGATCGCAGTCGATCCAATACGCGAAGGATGGAGAGACCAGCACCGTGCAGTTATCCTAGTCCCTGGTTTAGCCGGGTCTAGGGCATACGTCAGACCAAGAGGTGAAGTGGATGCACCATTTCTACAAATATGGCTCAATATCAGCAGTTTACTTAATACCAGAAACTTCACACAGGAGTTTGCGTATGTGTGTGGTTCACCCAACCACACGATGCCCCTCTTCTATACCTAGATTAACGTATCTGAACACAACCCATCGATCGTACGATAGCGAAGAGTATGAGGTTGTTTTTCCCGGCTGGGGAGACACTACGAATATTGAATTCTTTGATGAATCACAGAAGGTGTTTGGCCGTAATTACAATGCACTTTTGAAGGAGCTGCTTAAAACACCGTTTTATCAACAGAACATCAGCATTCGAGGAGCGCCCTATGATTTTCGCAGAGCCCCACGTAAGACACCAATCGTGTACATCCCGGTTAACTGCATTTGCAGATGAAAATGAGAAATTCATGAGTCAATTTAAGGAGTTAATTGAGGAGAAGTATGTCCGAAACGGGAGAAAAAGGGTTGTTATCGTCGCTCACAGCATGGGAACTATGTATACTTTATACTTTCTGAACTTGCAATCTCAGTCGTGGAAGAAGACCTACCTGGAAGCGTTTGTGTCTGTCAGTGGTCCTTTTGGAGGAGGCTCAAAAGCTATGGCAGTCATTGCGAGTGGTCAGTGTAACTAACTGTCGCTGTTTACGCGCACTATAAGATAATCGTTCGATGAAATAATTGTCGTGATATTATGAAGTTGCGTATTCCTCATTTACCTGCCTGTTGACACCTAATATGGTGAAGTCTCACACTCCTATTTTATCTGCTTCTTAGCAACACTATCTTCAATCTGCATTCGTTCACCTGGTAGTATTTTGTATAAGCTTTGGTTTCTTGTATTCCGAAATGCAGGAGATAATCTCGGCAGTCCATTCTATTCCGCTTTGCTTTTGAGACGGTTGCTACGGTCCTCTACTTCCTACGGAATGTTCCTACCTGATCAGCGGTTGTGGTCGCAGGATGAACAGATAATCATTACTCCAAATACCAACTACTCTGTCTACAATATAAAGAGATTCTTTGAGAATATGGGTTACTCGATGGGTGAGTTGAATAGGTCTAACTTTTTGGTTTTGCTAGAACTGTCGGAACATCGACTGAGACTAATTCGCTTAGAACTATTCACTAAGTTTGGAAATGAAATGTGCGTCGTCCATGTACAACCGTTTTCCCTGACTGGTAGTTTTAACTTTGTAATATCGATGTGAATTGAACGGATTATTAGCGATAAACTACGTTCTGTCATCATTTATTTCCACAGGTTTTTGTTATTTCCGGATTTCAACACGCTGACGGTCAAAGCTGGGACTCGCTGTAGGTCACGTGCAAAATCAATGAAATTCACTAGTCTACTGCTTCACTAGCACTCGTGGAGATATTAAATAATGGCTGTATAATATCTTCTCACACCATTTCTTATTGATCGAACATACTTGTCTCATTTAGCTCAGCATGTCATTTAGCACCTCAGCAACGGCCATCAAATCTGTCTGTGGCTTTAATTCTAATATCGACTTTAGGACAACCTGCCATGGGATAGCCATGCTCAGGCAATCCACCGGTGGATGGGTCCTCAGGATAAAGATGGCAAAACCTTCTGTTCTATCAAATATAAGCTTCTTCCGCACTAGCAGTCCTAGCAGTGACGTGGCAATTAATTTTCCGCCCGGGAAGTTGGTAAAATGCTCGCCCCGACTGCGGGCAGAATAGACGCGTGAATGTCACGCAAACGGTTTAGAATAAACGCCACATTAGTCGTTTGGGTTACTGAAGTAAATGTCGTGAAATTATCCACAACGCGATAAATAAGGGACCATTGTGAAGAACGTTTGCATAGATGTAAGGAACGATGCTGAGGTATTGTCCGTCAGGCGAAGTATCATTTAAATATTCATGTCTCAGCTTATTTGGAACGCGTGTCCTTTATATTTGGTATCTCACAATCAAAGGTACCAAAATGCTGCCCCTGTCACTTACCGCTCGGGAGTTACCGTTCTCCTTGATACGACTCTGAGACCTAGAAACTTGAATCCACTGTGTCGCACTCTGAAGCTAAAAGCATTCGCACCTTAGATATGCAAGCGATGATATTAGAGGATGAGTGAGTCTGTCTTATCACCTGGCCCCATATGGCTGAAACATTCATGCATTCAATCTCAGGATGTACTAGGGCTGTCTGGCTGAGGACACCTATTCCAAACTCATCCTATTTACAGCAAGCAGCTGAAAAGAAGTTTGAGATATTCCAGGCAGTAGCAAGAGGTAAATAACACGATTATTCTCCGATCATTGCATAAGTAACCGTGTAACAGTTATTAAAATTTGGGATAGATATGTCAACAATCTACCTAAGCAATGGTTGCAACACTGCTAGGAAATATTCAGATATACGTATGCATTTTCATGCATTTGGTACACCTAACCCTACCTCTTAACCTCCGTACTTGAGCATGCAGTAAAACATCCGAAGTTGACTATCTCTATCTTCTGTCCACCCACACTAATTTGGCTGTTTTACTTTCCAGTACTCGAATATTTAGTATGTATACATATTAGATGGAGACGTCTCCATGTTGACTCCCTCGGTTCAGTTCTTTCAGTGATCAAGTTACAGGGGTTTTGCGACATTTACTTCGTATTATGCGACGGCATGAATCATTTGTAATGCTTTGGATAGATCGTCCTTGAGATCAGCTTCTCGTTAAGAAGAGAAATACACAAGTTATTAGTTTATTTATAGTCCGGGTGCTTACTTATGGGTTACAAGTTGCATATAGCTCATCTGTTGCGTGATACAGCCAAACGAGGTGGTTTGCTCATTTGGTGACGCAAGATCTCAAAGAGCAGATGATTATTTTCAAATTATCCAGAGCGGCTCCAATTTAGCGGAGAAGTTGAGAGCAGTGGGAAGGTGGTTATTAAAAAAATTCAATTGCAAAACGCGGCTATGTTTTCTCTCCTCAGACGGAGATTGCAGGCATTGAACCCGGGACCTGGAAACGCGTAATGTTGTGAACTAATTTCGGACGGGAAACACCCATATTTCATCTGCTACAGCTATGCTTCTCGTGACCGAATGACCTATGTTCAATTCAATTGGAATCGCGGTCAGCATTGAAATTGCGTGGCGTAATCCATCCACACAACATGTATTTGAAAATGATCTAAACGTCCTCGGCTATGTTTTGTTTATGAAGTACCCAAATATGTTCCAAAATGTTTACGGGGAGTTCTATCGATAACTCATTAGAAATACAGTAGTTGAAATTAGGATGAAAATGTTTATTGAAAAAACTTAAAGTGTATTAATAAGATTATCCTTGGAACCTTCTCCTTAGAGCTTGCTTGCATGCCGAGTAGTTCCACGAAAACTATCATCAGCACTATTTATAAGCCACTCAGCAAGCTTTAAGTTCCGACTCTTTGGAGTCAGGCACAAATTTCTCCTCGCCATGTTTGAGGCAATTGGCCTCATGTTGCGGGAATGAATTTATTCGAGAGCTTCACTTCGTCACCCCAGGATATCGATCTAGTCAGAGCAAACAATGGAAAAGAGAAGTACAGAATGTGGTGAAATAATACTCCTGATTGATTGAAGAGATTCTGCCTCAGCGTGTACCTCGTCAAAGTGTGTGAGTTGAAGAATTGCCTGAGGCCGGTAGTTGCGAATTTCACCCACATACCTCTTGGTCTGATTCGTTAGATTCCGCGGTGTCTACTGATCTGTGGGTTGTACAGTTATATCCATCATAGTCCGCTCGCAGTCAGGATAACTTTAACGCCTGAGTTAAATGTCAGCAATACAACGCTTCATTATGTAGTGAAACTTAACCGTTTGCTTGTACTTGGATTTTCAGGTTATGACATATTCCTGACTGCCAAAAATGCCTTCCTACTTTTGTTTTGCGATAGAATTCCTTGCCTCGGGTACTGAAATAACTCTCAAAAAAAGAAGAGCAAGAGAACAGGATAGCTCATCCTTATTTGGCATTGCCACCTTGTTGAGCACGGTTGGGACCAGCTTCAGACTGTAACTTTGGTAAACGAAGGTTTGAAATATAGCAAAGAGAAGCACAATAGCGTCTAGCAAAACCTGAGGCACAATGATCCCTCACGTTCATGCAACCTCCACCCCTAAATACATCTGTTAAGGTCATAGCAACGCAGACCTAAATGAATTCAACGCCCCGAAGCATTTTGCTACTCCTTTCTTACTTGGTCGGCCACCCGCTCATCAATTTTACTTAGACCTCTGCGACATTACCTTGCTTGATTCCGCTGACCTAATGGTTCGGTGTACACTACCTGCAGAGCCTCCTGAGCTTTCCCACGTCTTATCCGTAAACCCTACTCAAACCGACCCTAATCCTTTTTTATCGCGCACTGTTTTAGAACTCGTTTTAATCAGACGGCCAGCTCTCACTGGTTTGCCGTGATCAAGCCTCACTTGGCTAGTCTGTTTCTCCCCGACTGCACTTATCCTACCGAGACTTAAACGGTATAGGATCCGCAGACTTAACTCTGTTACCATTACCTCGATAGACGCCTGTACTTGTTCACTCGTTATAGTTATAGACTTTTTCGTAACTTTATTGTACGCCTTAATAAAAAGCACCGATTAATACACTCCCGATTATTCGCCGTCCGACTCACCGAATTCATTCAGACTTCTGAGACCTCACCTCCTGGTTCAGATGAGTTAATGGATTTATTTACGTTACCTGGACAGCCACGTGGCACTTTCCCACATTTAGCAATAAACCCTTCTCAACTTGACCCTAAGCTTTTACTATAACTCATTGTGATTTCATTCTTTTTCTATCGGACGGTCAGCTACACTGCCTTGCCGTGAGCTAGTCTCACCTGACCTGTCTGTTGCTCTCTAACTACTCATCTGTAACCGTGACTTCAGCGGTACATACTATGCAAACGCAGACCTACGTTTTCCTCACCCCTAGGACCTGCTAGACTTGTTTACCCTATATTCTTTTTAGCCATTTTCTTACCTTCGTTTTACGTCGCAATCCCAACTCGGCCACCAATCCAGTCTCGCTGTATCGGCCTCCCGTTCCCGAATTCACTCAGACTTTTGAGACGTTACCTTTCCAGGTTCGGCTATCCTAATGAACTATTTTCTCGAGAGCCTAGTTGATTTTTTCACTATTTTAAGAAAATTCTTTCTCACCCCACTCTGTCTTTTCCTTATCCCGATCTCTGATTGCTTTACAACCGGATGGCCATCACTGTGCTCTGCCTTGGTCTATTCTTATCTGACCGTGTTTATGCTTGCTGGCTTATTACATACTACCGAGGCGTATATGATTAAGTGTTGCCTACCAAAACATGTTTTCCCCGAGAACTTTGTTGGACTTGCTCATGTTTTATTAGCATAGCTCCTTTCCTTCCTAACCTTAACCATCACCATGCGTCTTCCCAACTCAAGTAAACGACTTAGTATCCATCCACCGACTAATCCAAACTCCTTGGATCGGGCTCTCGCCCTCCAATTTTGCGTAGTCTACTGTGACATCACTGTTTACGGTACGGCTAACCTAAAGCTTTTATGGAACACATGTACAAGAGATATTTAGGTTATAGTGATACGTATATTGTGTGGCATATTAGTGAAAGCGCTCTTGCGACTGACTTTCTTTTTATATGGGTTCCGGAGGCATCATTGTTGTCGGTTGGTGTGGCGGCATTTGCTCGTTGGTTTTTTCTCCGAGATTTTCACAGAATAGGTGGCCAGTACCTGAAGATACGTCCATTGCTTTGATCGCGAAACAGCAATAAAGCACAATCTCCTTTTAGCTGGAAATATAGGGATAATTATAACACGGTCTTTTTACTTACCGGATGGACAAACGACTAATGCGTTATCTTGGATGGCCTGAATATTTGGGTTTAGCTCGCCTCTTGTTCACATAATGCTTACTCGAGGTTCACTCGCTGGCATTTAATGTCAGCTCGGATATTACTTCTGACCGGAGGGCAGGTTTCCTTGCCTATGCTACGAACCTAACCTGGCAATAACCCAGCACCATACTACCTTTCACTATGGCAAGAACCAATCTGTTCGGCCATTTGCATTACTGAAATTCTTTATACTTACCACATCTGGGGCACCCAAACTACGTTAACCGTCCACTTGGCCGTGGATGCCAGTGTCCCCAAGCAACAAAACTTAGCCCAACAGGAATTCTGCTTCGTTTTCCCAGACAACATACGGCTTTTTAGGACCTGAACAATTGCGTTGGGCCATTCTCCTTCCTCTAATTATTAGTTCAACAACATGTCACTGGATAGCCCTCGGTGCCAATACGCAGTTCTATAGACGAGAAGTACAAACTTATTAAAATGTTCAAATACAGTTTACTTACCGTACCATTCCGTCAGGAATTGACAGGACCCACGGATGATACAGTCACGAACCCCACGTGCACCAATTACGGTAAATTATGAATGTGTCCTGCAGGAGACGAAGGGAACTAGTAATCGGTCAATAAGAAGCATTGCCAGTTGCAGTTTGCTATTCGAATGAAATGGTGACACTGTTCCAGGACTTGGTGGGTTTTTGCCTGGCAAACGTTCTCCCTAGAAAATACCACCCAGTCAGGATAACAGCACTGCGACGTGGCAGGTGTGACTCGCCAGTGAATAAAGTCACAGTCAATTAGTTCACCCTGGCAAGCTGACCAGGACCACATATGACCATGCTTGATACACCCCGACACTTTCTTATCATCATATTTCGTCGCCACGTCTGGTTCTGCGCATGTACCGTTGTTCTTTACGCCACACCCACATGAACCCAGCGTATCGTGTAATCAAGACTGAGCTTGTCCTTCACCAGTCATTTCGGATTGATCAGTGCTAGTTCTTGAGCTACTAGTGGCTGAATTGTTGCCGCACTTTATAGCCGACTGACCATGCCCAAAGGAACGTGCTCGAATTTAGGACAATGGGCTTTCTTCATTTTTACTACTCTGTAGAAAGCAGAAGCCACGATTAAAATTCACGCGCAATAATGTGCCTCGACGGGGAAGCGAACCCCGGTCCACGAATTTCCGGTCCGCTGCTCTATCACTGAGCTAACGAGAGCTGACGATTAGGTGCGCAAATTTTAACACACGACTTCTGCTTGGTGCGCTACGTATTGCCAATAAGCTCACAGTACCTGTCCTGGTGTTTCAGATTGGCTCAGAAAATCATGTGTTAAAATTTGCGCACCTAATCGTCAGCCCTCGGTAGCTCAGTGGTATAGCAGCGGACCGGAAATTCGTGGACCGAGGTTCGATTCCCCGTCGAGGCACATTATTGCGCGTGAATTTTAATCGTGGCTTCTACTTTCTACAAACTTTACACTTTTTACAAACATCCAAAAACTAATTTTACTACTCTCCTATTTGTGCAGTTTCAATTAAAGACATCGGAGCAAACTTTGATTGTCAATGTTAGAATTGCCATGACATGCCTGTATAATTGCACTTATTTGAACATTCTCTCTCTGGAATGCCTCGCCTAGCCGATTATAAATTGTTATTTATTATTATTGACACGCTCCTCCAGCTCACTACTGTTAGTGATAAAATCTTAGGGATACAATATGTACGCAATGACAGATAAAAGCTTGCGATATTTATCTAGGAAATATGTGCGTTAGTTACACACAGACATGTCAAATGATCCTACAAGTCTCCTGTATTATGTAGGCGCACCTGGCCCACGTAGCCCGAGTATAAACTTGGCAAGAGCCTTGGGGCCAAAAATTACTACACCATATCCATAGTGGCTCAGCAGCTTCTAAAAATGGTATATGAAGGTCTTATGACCGTGAGTTTGTTATACCTTTTCCTGCAGTCTCTTGCAACTATCAGGTTAATTACTGGATTCCTAGCGTTCTCGCAAAATATTATTTCTTATTTTCCTATACCTGCTATATATGCCCAAATGTTTGCTTTTCGGCCAATTAGGTGGTACCTAGTTACTATGGCGTATTTCGGGCTATAAAGAGCATTTCTAGCAAGTATGCCTATTCAGCTCATATACGGTTTCGTTACATTTTACAATGCCTTTTGTCTTTTGCTATATGGTTGCAAAGCAGAAAGCCATTGTTAGGCAAATGTAACGATGCTGTTATTCTTAGACCACCGTTTAAGCGCAAGTTAGTCAAGCACTACTGTACGTATCAGATAGTTTTATTATAATGTAACCTGCGAGTGAAATTTATGCTCTAGTATATGGGTTGTTTTATTTTTCTCGATATCATAATCTTAAGAAGGTTTTTTTATTTCTTTTACGTTTTACAATTTTTGAAATTTGTCGCAAGTGGCCAAAGTTAGCGCAACATATTTTGATCATATTTTACCTTAAGTTGCGTTCTTAGGTAAGTACGTCGCCTTAGTCAGTGCCTTAAAATGCTCTTCTAGTTTCCTTGCACCATTAGAAAGTACTTTTATTTCTTTCTTGGTTATGCCAATTTCTTTGCTTCTATTTATGTCCGTGTACTCACCATTAACTAGGACGTCTGAGTAGGCCGAATTATCCCCAGTAAATTACGGTGAAGTCCGGGGGTACTGGATCCTGCTTTCAAAAAGCATGTGCACAAATATGATACTGCGTGAGTTTTGCCACCAATAAATCAAGCAGTACAAATTTTACCTGAAGGAGCGAAATGAAATTCCCGGTAGTGCGTATGACCGCTTCAAATGTCCACATCAAAAAGGCTATGCATTCGTTATTGCGAACAAGTTACATGTACTCACAATGTCGTCACCCCCTTGCAAGAGTATGTGGTTTTTCAAACATTGATCTGCTCCGCTGGGTGGACAGCAACTAGCAAGTCTAGAAATATCCCTTTATTTTTGGTTTGTATATATATATATATACATTACGTTGTAGGGTACCATTTACAGGGACTAAAGATGCTGACAAACACCGCCTACGAGGAGAAGTACCTGTGAACAACCAGATAGTTTTCGGGGCACATACACTGGTGTCCTCTGCAAACATGAAGTGGGCAGTCGCAGCTCGCCTATCAAGTGAAATAACTGAGCCGTGTAACTTCAGTATTCGTAGTACGCTTTGGAACGTGCTGGTGCAATCATCTGTCCAAGCAAGGAAAATGAAAGACGTAGACTAGCTACTCTAGTATTGCGTGGAATTTGGTGTTAATTTTCTTCCGACTTCAAAGCAGGATGAAGGGTTGATTTTTGCTACATGAAGCGTCAACGTGCGCTCGGCGCGTTACCTACATTTAGTGATAAAATCGGACCACTGTGCCATGTTGCGGCCGGATACTACGCTGTTTTTGGTCCTGGCTACATCCTAAATCTTTTAACGACTTGGCAAAAGTGGACACAAATTTGACGTTGGAACGGTGGTCACTACAACGGAACATCCGTATTTGCGCGTCAGCCCTGTAAGAATGGCTTCATTACTGTATTCAAGGAGTAGTTCATGATTATAACCGCTGCTGGCCAACTTGTGAAGCGGTCGATGCAAGTAAATAGGTAAACCAAGCCCTTATAGGGTGGCATAGGAGCTACGGGGTCTACGTGCACGTAGTCGAAATGGACTCCAGGCCTCGAACGCGGTTTGCTGGACGTTTCGAGGGCACGTGCACCATCGTGCTTTGAAGGGAAAGCACGCAGTTGCCTATGCACAAACGTCAGTTTGACCTTGCACCTGAAGAACAGCGTGGTTACGAGTTTAACTGATGCACGGATGCCCTGATAAGACTAGCCGTGCAGCGTGTCGCAAACGGTCTACCACCATTCCCGTGGAACTACCAGTCGCGGCGCGCCCAGAGACAAATCCGAAAGTATAGTACTGTCTGAGGATGCCGGCGGAACAAGTCGTATGCCCAGTGAGGAAAACCTGCATAGCACCTTAACTTTATGAGCATTGATTTGTGCTACGGCCACGAATGCTAAGTCAGTAGCGGTGCCGGCGTCCTCGGAAATCGCTTGAATTAGACAAAATGCGTCTGAGACAGTGTTGTGCACACCTGAGACTTGTCGCCTACCGGGCATAACCTGAGCAATATAGGCTAGAAGACGCAACCCTCTAGGAGAGTGTCCATCGGTCGTCGAGCCAAGCACGTCAGTCACGGCAAAGGAGCGGCCTTTTAAGACACGTCGGTAAAGAGGTATGCATAAATACATGGCAAATACTACTTTACCAAAAATACGGTAACGGGATCCGGCAGGTTATAAAGTTTAAAAACAATGGCAACTGCTGCCAAGCGTGACCCCTCTTCCGTTGCTGGAGTTTCCCAACTGCCATGTAGTAGCGTCTCCTGCCAAGTTGTCAACAGATACGTCTATTGGACTGGATCAATCCTTCTACAACTTTATGGTCCATAATGGGCAACTCCAAAAAGTACCCTCACAAACAACACGCCGCTTGCATGAGCAGGATTGAAACCCAACGCGGCCACAAACTCACCATACGCTTGAGGATGGAAGGTGATTACCAGCTGACTGCGAGTAACAGCCCACGAGAGCTGCTTCAGGTCAGAACATTTACTTGGAACAAGTTCCGGTAGCACATAACTTGACAGCCAACCTTTTTACACTTGTATTAACAACCAGTTACAACTGTGTAGTTAAACATTTGCCACAACCTTACCTCACTTATTACACTTAACCAAGTCAAGACCAAACTTGACCGCATTTGCTCGTCGCAGGTTTGATTGTACATAAGTTATCATGCTTTGTTGGCGTATCTCGTTTGACACCAAGAATAAAAATTTATTTACGTATTTAGAATGAAGCTGCCGTGTCGTGCTGCGCTATAGGAGATTTGGTGGCGATAGCTTCTTTAAGCGCCTGGAGGGCGGTGTGTGTTGCCGCAGGAAAGTAAAAGTCGTTAAGTTTCCTCAATAATGGTCTGTGAGTGGATGCGTAAGCAACCCTCCTGCTTGTATGAAACGGTACGTTGTGACAAAACCGTCAAAACATCTCAGTGGCTGAAATGTGTTAGACTTGAGCTAGTCATTAACAGCCTTAATTTCCTCCTGTGGTGGCAGGACGCTTGCTCGCGCATTAAGGCGACCGAACAAATTGACCGATTCGACTGCAAACGAACCCTTTTGTGCATTGATCGTCTAACAGTGTTGAGATAAACGAATGAAATTGCTCGAACGTAACGCAAGTGCCCTCCCAGTGAAGAGCTTGTGTTTAAGCTGTTGTTGATATAAGCGTAGCCAAGTCCTGGCTGTGGCATCCCTGGTCGTCAAAACGCTGAATAGATCGTGTGAGATCTTTTAGTCTAAGTGGCATGCGCAGGTAATCAAACAAATTATATGGTGTCGGCACGGAAATTTTAACCAAGTCCGCTTCGGTTACCGCCACATATAAATAACTCAAATAATTAACAAAGAATTTTGCTCGACGTTTGTTAGAAGCTCTGCCGCAAGGAAACAGTTTCTATTGTACCTTAGTTCCATAATCTTACATGAATAAAGCCAGTAATAGGATTGGTACTCCCTAAATACCGGAGCATGTCTTGCCACAATTTGGTAGTTTTCACGGTATAGCATCGTCGGATATATTTAGCTGGTATTTGTGTACACTTCGTCAGTCGATTTCCTTGCCATTCTCTGTTATCCCTTGGAATACAAAACGCAGAGGCGTTATTACATAGTTCATTAAATTGCAAGTCAGAGCCCAAGAGCCAACCACTGATGTACTTTATTCTAAATTCCTCGGAGTGCTTCTGCGCATTCAGAGGTTTCGAGCGAGCATGCTCATGAATTTGTAAAGATAAGCACAAAATCCGAAGTCTAAAGTGATAAATAAATAAAATTTTATTCTCTGGTTGCACTAGCCTTGCAAACAGGGCATGAACAAATATGCATAAGCAAATCGGCGGCGATTAAAGTGAGAAAAACTTTGGTCTTGAAATTGAAAGTGAGCAGCCGTGTGTGTTCCAGGAAACGTTATCGGGTTGTGATAATTGTTCGACCTCCCAATTGATTCAGCGTTGAAGCAGCTTTAATTACAGGTGCAAACATGTTAATAGTCACGCACTGTGCTACAGGAATTGGTTCCAAGTAATGGCTGTTCTAGCCTGAAAATGACGTTTTGCGCTGTTAATCGCAGCAGTCTTCTATCCAATTTCTATCCTGCGGCGTATGATGCGTTCCCCTTTGGCCGCACCGAGTAGCAATCCTTCCAGTGGAGTAATGTGTTCCGAAGGTGGGTAAGTATGCGTAACTAAATTTTGGACCATTCAGTTGTTTAAAAATTTCACAAATCCAGTAGAAGTATCTGTAGGTCACTTGAAAGGAGAAGCAACGGAAATAGGCAAGCTAAAGAGAAATGTAATGAAAATGCACACAAAGAAATGAATGGAATGCAGCAAAAAGCTCAACATTTTAACGCTATCCCCTATTATGATTTGTCTTTATATATGTTAACTAAACTTGTTATTCATGTAGACAAGGGACGAGAAAACGTGGAGATTTGAAATAGTGATGATAGCCCGTTTGCAGCTGTTTCTAGCTATCGCGCTGCTTGGCGCATGGTCGTTAATTCTAACAGCCTTACGAGTTGTTATTAGCACAGGCAAGTTAAGTGACGAAAGGTCAGTAGCAAGTTGAGCCGCGTCTAAAAGTAAATAGAGTATGAACGTCAGTAGCTACATTGCTAGCGCACTGCGTGGAGGTAATGGAAAGCCAGTACCTAACGAAGCGCAACTTTAACGCAAGGACCAGTGGCGATGAAGGCTGTTATGTGAAGTTCAATTAGGGAAAGAGTATCAGACTGAACGGCCATTTATAGTCAACATCCTTAGCTGAGATTTCTGGTAAATGGATTGTTAAGGTTGGATATATCAAGGCCATTGCGCTGTGGCACGCGTCGTAGCTAAATCCTGGGTGACTGGAAGAAGACATAATGTCGTTTAAGATGTGAGCAGACTGTAGGCTAAACAGTAGGTGGGCGACGTATACGTTAACATTTGTTTGGCTACGACGCTGCATTGCTCGAATTTATTTAATCTTACAAGTAGCGACCTGAGGCTGGAAGAGCTGTAGCGATTATAAATAATTTGCTTATGCTGCATTTTCACGTTTACCTATTTCGTTGCAGTTGTTGTACAGCTTTGTTTTAATTAACTATTTACATACACACTTGGTTACGAGCTCGCCTTCCGTGGTTCTTCCTTGGTTGCCGCTGGATTGTTGTGATTGTGCGCATCGCTGCCTGCTTGGTTCACGATCGGACTCTACGTACACGTACATTTCGGCATACCTCGGGATTTACGGCCGTTTAACGCTAAGGTGCATCAGGATACTTTATATGTGAGGTAAACCTGACTGACTTGGTATTCTCCTTTACCGGTTCCTCCATATAATTGGTGACCCCGCATTTATATATATTTTTTGTGTATATTTTCATTTTTTTCTACACAATGTCTGATCACGCGCCCGCCATTAATGCGTCGGAACATTCTCTTGGACTCGTTTTACCTTCTTTTGACGTTTCTAACCCACGTGTTTGGTTCGTTCAGGTAGAAGCTGTTTTCCGTTTTCGTAAGATTACATCCCAATCCACAATGTTTTCATATGTGACTGCTCACTTACCGTCCAACATCGCCTCTGAGGTCATCGACATTCTTGATCCTATGCCCCTAGAGTCCCCCTATGATAAACTTAAGGCAGCCATATTAAAGCGCACTACAGCCTCAGACGAGACACGCCTTCAGCAGTTACTCTCTGGTGTTGAACTTGGAGATAGAACGCCGTCTCAGTTACTCCGACACATGAGTTCCCTCGTCGGTTCTTCCGCACTGGATGATTCCGTTCTCCGCCAATTGTGGAGTAATTGTCTTCCTGCGAATACCACGGCTATTTTAGCTGTGCTTGCCGACGATCTTCCGCTAGACAAACTGGCAGAAGCTGCCGATAAGGTTCACGAACGCTTCATTAGAACGTCGGTATCACACGTCACAGAGACTAGCTCAGGCAGCCCCTCCAGAACCACGCTACTTGATACAATCAGCGAGAGGCTTTCTAACTTAGAGCTCACCTTGTCCCATCTCAGACGCGACCGCGTTCCTTCGCGACGATCCGTTTCTCAATCCAGACGGTCTAGCAGCTCTCGTACACGGAAGTCTCACCGCTATTGTTATTATCACCACCGCTTCGGAGACGCAGCGCGTAAGTGCCGTCCAGGGTGTAAACATCCCAAAGCCTTTTCAACTCCTACGTCGGGAAACCACATGGCCAGCCAGTAATGGCGGCGGCTGTCGCTGGCCAGGTTATTAGTCGCCTGTTGTATGTATTTGACTCCACAACCAAACTTCACTTCTTGGTTGATACTGGTGCAGAAGTCAGCTTTCTCCCCTGTTCTCTGGAAAAACGCCCCCTGCAACCAGCGGGTCCAATGCTTACGGCAGCTAATCAGACTAAAATCGCGACCTACGGCCAGAAATTACTTACTTTGAGTCTCGGACTACGGCGTAACTTCCCTTTCCTTTTTACCATCGCCGATGTGCAAAAGCCCATTATCGGAATCGACTTCCTCAGCAAGTTCAGTCTTGTGGTCGACCTACTTTGTGGGAAATTGCGAGACGATACTACGTCTTTAAGCATACCCTGCAAACTTGCCTCAGTCAATTCTCTCGGGCTTCGCATCCTCATCCCTGACGACTCACAGTATTCTTCATTGCTCCGACAATTTCCGTCCCTAATTCGAGCAAGTAACGACACTTCCGATCCTAAACACGATGTACGCCATCACATCGTTACAACCGGTCCGCCTGTAACTGCTAAAGCTCGACGCTTGCGTCCTGACAAACTCCAGGCAGCTAAAAAGGAATTCCAACACATGCTTGAACTCGGCACTATTCGTCCTTCAAACAGCTGCTGGGCATCACCTCTCCATCTGGTGTCTAAAAGGTCAGGCGATTGGCGACCATGCGGTGACTACCGTGCTCTTAACAACGTCACTGTTCCGGATAGGTATCCTATCCCACATATCCACGATTTCTCCCTTGGACTAGCTGGAAAGTCAATCTTTACCAAACTCGATCTTGTCAGAGCTTACCATCAAATTCCAATGGCGGAGGAAGACATCGCAAAAACTGCCGTGATCACTCCATTCGGCCTTTACGAATTTCTTCGTATGCCTTTCGGCCTCCGGAACGCAGCACAGTCTTTCCAACGCTTTATGGATCAGGTCCTCCGTGGCCTTGATTTCGTCTACGTTTACATTGACGATGTCTTGATCGCAAGCGCCACACCCGACGAGCATTTATCACACCTCCGAATGGTTTTCGAACGCTTTGAAAACCACGGGATAAACATCAACCCGGACAGACGCAAATTTGGTCAGCCAACCGTCGCATTTCTCGGTCACAAGATCGATGGTGAGAGTATTAAACCCCTCCCGGATAATTCTCAAGCAATCCTTGACTACCCGATGCCACAATCTGTCCGAAGCCTACGCCGATTCCTCGGTATGATCAACTACTACGGCAGATTCATTCCCAACTGTGCTGATTTACTTCACCCGCTTACCGACTTACTAAAAGGAAACTCAAAGACGTTTACGATAACCCCAGAAGTTGAAGCCGCTTTCACGGCCGTTAAGCAGAAGTTCAGTGAGGTCATCTCTCTCCATCACTTGAACACCACTGAGGACGCTACACTTGTCCTTAAGACGGATGCTTCAAGTTCTGCTGTCGGTGCAGTCTTGCAACAGTTAGTTAATATCGAATTTCAACCACTGTCTTTTTTCTCACGGAAGCTTCAACCTGCTCAGGTCAGGTACAGCACCTTTGGTGGTGACCTGCTCGCCATGTACTTGGCTGTGAAACATTTCCGTCACCTTTTAGAAGGACGTCGTTTCATTCTCTTAACAGATCACAAGCCACTGGTGTATGCCTTCCGTTCTTCCTCAGACCGTTACTCACCCCGAGAAACGCGTCATCTGGACTATCTTTCACAGTTTTGTGTTGATGTTCGTTATATCGACGGTCCTAACAACGTTGTTGCCGATGCATTGTCCCGCGCTCATATGAATCAACTGTCATCGACACCCATCGACTTGGAGAGAATAGCGGCCGCCCAAAACGATGATCCTGAGCTTGTTCAACTTCGTTCAAACTCCTCATTGAAAGTCACCCAACTGCCCGTACTTAACTCTGACATAAGCATTTACTGTGATCTTTCAACCGGTAAGCCTAGACCCTTTGTCCCACAATCATTTCGCCGAACCATTTTTGATCATTTTCACGGTTTTTCACACCCAAGTATCCGCTCCACCGTAAAACTCATTACCGACCGCTTCCTCTGGCCCAATATGCGTTCAGACATTAGACAGTGGGCTAAACATTGCCTTAGTTGCCAAACTAGTAAAGTGCATCGTCACACAGTCACCACCCCAGGTACATTTTCACTCCCTGACGCTCGTTTTAGACACGTGCACGTAGATATTATTGACCATTTACCTCCTTCCAAAGGTTTCACTCATCTTCTAACATATGTTGACCGTTTTACCCGTTGGTCACAAGCAGTTCCCTTACGTGATACCTCTACCGAATCTGTGTCCCGTGCTTTTGTCGAATCGTGGATTTCTCTGTTTGGTGTTCCATCCACCATCACTACCGACAGAGGGGCTCAGTTCAGTTCCACACTGTTCCGCGATCTGAGTCGTTTATTAGGCTGTACTCACATGAGAACAACCGCGTACCACCCCGCTGCCAATGGCCTCGTCGAGCGCTTTCATCGACAATTAAAAGCTGCCATCATGGCTACTTCGTCCGACTCACGCTGGTCTGAGCGTCTACCTGCGATCCTCCTTGATATACGCAATACAACCAAGGAGGACATTGGGTGCTGCCCTACAGAACTCGTGTTCGGGACGACCCTCAGACTACCTGGGGAGATGGTACTGGACTCTCGCACCACCGGCGAACTAGACCCCTTCTCGTACGCTGAACGCCTCAAACAGCATTTTCGATCCATTCGACCAACGTCTACGCGGCCTAACCTACGTAAACAGCAAGTCCACCCCGATTTACACAAGTGTCCGTTTGTTTTCATCCGCGTCGACGCCGTCCGAAGACCTTTAACTCCGCCCTATGACGGCCCGTACCAGGTTTTGTCACGGAAACCGAAGTATTTCGTGTTGAATAAGAATGGATCAAAAGAATCCGTGAGTATCGACCGACTCAAACCAGCTTACGTCGAACCTACAGTCGATAGTAAAGACCCCGTTTCCTCCCCTCAGCATACCCCCGCCCCTGACTCATTACCCCCTACCCAACGACACACTGACGCCAGTACATTGAGTCCTCCGTGCCCTACGACTACACGCAGCTCCAAACACACACGTTCTGGTCGTGTTGTTTCCTTTCCACATAAGCTTGCTCAATACGTTCCGTAGGCACTTGTCGAGCGTTTTCTTAGTGCACGCTCTAGGGGGGAGTACTGTAGCGATTGTAAATAATTTGCTTATTTTGCATTTTCACGTTTACCTATTTCGTTGCAGTTGTTGTACAGCTTTGTTTTAATTAACTATTTATATACACACTTGGTTACGAGCTCGCCTTCCGTGGTTCTTCCTTGGTTGCCGCTGGATTGTTGGGATTGTGCGCATCGCTGCCTGCTTGGTTCACGATCGGACTCTACTTACACGTACATTTCGGCATACCTCGAAATTTACGGCCGTCCGACGCTAAGGTGCATCAGGATAATTTATATGTGAGGTAAACCTGACCGACTTGGTATTCTCCTTTACCGGTTCCTCCATAGAGCTAAGTAACGTTATGAAAAGCCGGCAGTACGCTGAGCGCAAAGTTATGTTACAGCTCAAAAGCAGTGATGGTAGGTAAGTGAAACGTTAGGTGAAGGAAAACCAGCAAAATGTTTAGCGACCATATGCGGTCAAAATACTTATCCGAGGAGCAAGGGAGACGATCATCCTCTAGAGTGAGCAAAAGCATTAAATATTTTACATAAGGTGAACATTAAGGTGTCGCATATAGTGTTAATTTTTATTTATTTATTTATCTAATAAAATTTGTAAAATAATACCTGTTATTAATGTTTCCCATTAACAGGAGCCCCTTATGCACCATGTCACTGAGCAAACAAACGAAGTGGAAGTGACGTCCTTTTGCTTAACTATAGTATACAATAGAAATCTGAAGCATCAGACGTGGTAAAGCCTGAGCTCTTGATATGCTGCATGAAAGATAACTGAAAGTTTCCAGTCCTTTGTAAGTCATTTAGTGACTGCCGTTGGGGCTATTATTTTGACGTACTAAACGCGGCTTATTTGTTTCGCTAACAACTATAGCGTAAAAGAGAAAGGAACATGTACATGGATAAGCGTTATATCTTCTAAGTGGTGAGGTTTATCTATAAAGGTGCAACGTGGCTCACGGTTACCAGTACTTATTAGGTATGATGTGATTGGTCGAAATTCAGGTTACATTAGCGTACGTGATAATAACATGAAAAACGTGTAGGAACATTCTCTAAACACTTGGAAGCTTTAAATTAATGTTACTGCTACCCGAGAGGTTGCAACCTGGCTTAAATAGCGCTAGTCGAATGGCCTCATCCGGTGGCGATTCATTGATACTGAGTGTTGCAAAATACTGCAACGCTATAAACCGCAAATTTTAGTTACACTGTGTGGTGACGACCATAGCGGTGAAATTATGGGGGTGAGCTCTACATGGATTAGTCATGGCGGCTCGTGATCCTGTCAGCCCATATTATGCTATCAAGTCTGCATTTTTCAGGACAGCTAATGTGAGATTTATGACCTTCTGATGTTTATATAACCACAGGCGTAGGGCTATCTCTAGTGGCACACCTCAAAAGTTGGTCGCCATGAATTGGCAAATGAGTATCAGCAAAGTGAGCGATATACTACGAAGCGTACAATTCACTGCAGCTTGTAGGTGTGGTACAACAACGACTATATATTTAATGGCTAGTTTTAGAAAGCCTAAAGTTATTTGGCCTTACATCTTTGAGCACAATATGGTGAACTTTTGTGACCATTTTGCGGCTTATCTCTCCTGTTAAATAGGTTGGACGCAAATGTTCAAAGAGTAGGCCGAACCTATGGTATGGGATGTAACTTTGGCAATAGATCAGCTATCACCTTAGCGATTTATCTGACAGGAGCAGTTCCAGTAAGTCATGAAAAGTGAATAGTTGATAATATAAGCCATGACTAGTAAAGTGTATGCAAAAAGTAAGAGATGGCTCTCCACCTACTATGACGTCTGGCACATGGGTCCTCTAAGCCAGGTAAATGATTAATTTGGCGTTGCGGGCCAAATTAAGATATAGTGCTAGTCAAAACATTCTGGATATCCGGCTAGCCAATTTGGCGCGCTACTATAGCTTGTGGTTAGCGTGCTTGCCAGTCCGTTGGAATGCAAAATGGTGAGTGTACAGATAGCATAAACGAACATAGGAAAGGAGCTTGTTCCATAGACTGTTGGGCAACCAGTGTTTCTAATATTAACTGGCAGCTGTCCAGCACAAGTAAATGAAGGGGGATATATTAGACCAAGTGAGGAGGGAGTGGACTACAATTTGTCTGCTTCCGGTATTTATGGCCCTGATAATGTCCGTTTAGCAGCTCCGCTGGACTACTTTTCTCTGGAGTATACATTAAAGCTAAAAACGACGGCAATACAACAGACGGTAGGCAGGGAGCAGGAATAGTATCTAAGTAATGTAACTGTCGGATGCCGGCTGGGAATGCGCTTGAACGTGCATCAGACCGGAGGCCACCTGGTAAAAATGGTAGCTCCGTTCCAATGACAGGTTGTGTTGGAGCGGCTTATGCTTACAGTAAAAAGTCTCACGATTGCGACCTCTACCTAATTGTCTAGAACCGTTAAACATCCCAAGCAGCCAGATCCCAAAGGTTGTGGGTACAAAGAGTATTCGAATCCACACGCGTCAAACCATTTGGAAGGCCGTAATGGAGCGAATGATAAAGCTAAATGGAAAAAGTTATGGTGCAATTTATTCACTCAATATTGAGATACAACGGTCATGTAGATTTATTCAGTAGGAAAACGCGCTGAGGTCCGGATGAGAATCAGTGACAACCATAAGCATGTGGTCGCCTATTTTGCAAGACTGTTGGCGCTACAGCATTGCTACTGTAG
Source organism: Dicrocoelium dendriticum (assembly GCA_944474145.2). Taxonomy (NCBI): domain Eukaryota; kingdom Metazoa; phylum Platyhelminthes; class Trematoda; order Plagiorchiida; family Dicrocoeliidae; genus Dicrocoelium; species Dicrocoelium dendriticum. Next base: position 223,818,814 of record OX104064.1, read on the forward strand.
CTGAACGAAGGGCTCAAACGGCAGTTGGATAAGCAGTATCAGGCTCAATATTAAAGAATTGCCATGCAATAAGCTGGCCATCAGCGAGGTTAGGTTGCAGCCGTGGGAGTCCCGTTGGCAAAAAAGAAATAAGGGAAAAGGTGACCGGCGTGGACTTAGAGCTATACGTACGTACCCGAGCATTGAGGGTGGGTACTCTTTGACGGTGCGATGGGGCAGTGTCACTTAACCAGTTAGTTGTGGAAAGGAGCGTAAACGTTTGCTTTCCAGCTTAAGATATGAGTCTGTTTATCTGGACTGTCAGTACACTCCGTTTGGATCACCATACGGAAGAGTTAGAAAAGGATTAGAGGTAAGAGTTGACCGAGTTCAGGGGTGAAATCGAGTACCGCTTATATGGTCTCGGTAGTTTCAATTAATGAGCGTGATTACAGCATTAACTAAGCCCGGTCTTTTGCACACATATGAAACAACTGAATAAATTGTTAAATAAGCTTTTTATCCTTGGCTTAGCTCGGCACGCGTACACAGGCATGAGCTCGTCTGACATACACAGATTGCTCAGATAATATACAGTGGAAACAGGATAGTCACATTTGTTGATATATGAAGATTTGTATGTGCGCAAGTGAGGCTGTTGTGGGTTTGCTATATTGGCTCATTATGACCGACGTGGACGATTTTCTTTTAACTTGCACGTGTCCCTTAAGTTAATTCTACTTAACTTCGATAACGTTTTCGCGTTTGTGGCATTTCCTAAAATTTATTTTCTGACGCCTTGAAAATTTAGCGGATATTTTTAGGACCAATTTATTTCATGTGCTCATTTATTAAAAAGCCAACTTGGAATATCTGTACATATTCTTCGGTTTAGTTTAAGTGATTGACTGCTGCTTGATATCCATGGTTTGGCTACGCTTGATGCGAAGGTTGACGAGGTGCCTGCCGGCCTATTACCTACCACCTCGTCCATACTGGCTCCAGAAAACAGTTGGTCATTGCTGAAGAGGACGGGTGTAGTTCGTTTTGGCCGTGATAGGCTCGATGACTAGTCCCTGCACTCCGCGTGTATCGGACTACCGTCCAGCCACAGTATGGTGTGCGCTTAATTCCCAACCGCAGCACGATTGTACTTGGTTGTGAAGGAGGGTGGTCCAGAGCTGTTGCTGTAAAGTGGCTCCCATCCACATGCCTTAGATTTTGCTCTGGATATGGTGTTTGTGTTTGGAGCTACCGGTGGTGCAGCACAACCTAGTCATGCTCCCTCTGTAGGCGCTGGCATCCTGTGGCTGGCCACAGTGGCAGGCAAATCCGAAACCGGATGCCGCTCAGCATATGTAGGCAAGGTAGTCGTATTTATGGGTTCTGTAAATGCTTTACTCCACGTTTGCTCGTGTCTCCGTTGCTAAATTGAGGCTTGATGATAGTGGAAGTAAAGCGATTATCCGGCAAATGATGGGTGTAACGTTAGCTTGGGGCCAGTCAAAACAGCCAAGTCACAGTGTTGTCAAACAAACATTTGTAGCTTTTAATAGGGTGAACGCTTGCCATGCCCAAGGCACCAGTCCTAAAACACTGCCCCCGAACTGCTTTCTGGAACGGGGGTTAACCCAAACCAAGCAGCGGGCAACACGGCGATGTTGTTCGACTAACTAGCTACTGAAACTTGAGCTTGGTGCCCAGATTCGGGTTGCTTATTGAAGCAAACAAGCCTCGGAGCAGTCATTTTTGCCAATGGGCAGTTTGCCTATTAGATGAAGGCTATAAGCAGTCGTTACCTCTAACGACTTTTGGACAGGTGCCTTAGGTGAAAGTTTCCGGGTGAGTTGGATTTGCTTTAGTTTCGGGAAGGGTGGCATTGTGGCAGTGTCTTGGAGGCTCGGACTAATACTGCGCCTCTTCTTGCTCAGGTCATTTGCGTTTGTGCAGATTAGTATTGAGAGTGGGCAGAGAGTATGCCTGGTGAGAGGTTGTTCTAGCAAGCCATGGTTCAGTTCATCAGGCAAGGTTATGAAGAATAGTATGGGTCAAGTGTGGAAACGTAGGCAAAAACGTAGGAGCTGGTTTTCACATACCACCAAGCATAACGCGTGGCAGCCTATGCAGCCAGGTACAATGAAAAAGTTATACACGGACAGCCAAGTTAAGGCGAATGACTGTTAGAATTTTCTGGATATCCAGCTAGCCGGTGTGACAGGAACTTCATGGTTGAATGAATACATTACGTTCCAGCGAAATAGAATCCGGAAAAATTAGGTTGTAGTAGCAAAGGCGGTTCAAGAACCTGACCCGGCTTTCATAACGTCTGTCTACTGGTCTTTCCAGTAGTGAGCGGCATATGGTTAACGCAGATAAAACTCAGTATACCTGGCCAGCAGAGGATAACGTGGAAGGCAAAATGCTTGGTTCTGGGGACTGTGGTTCTAGTAGTGATAACTTTATCGACAAGGTTGAATACAACCCTTTGATGGATTAGGTGCAGTCAGGGAAGGCTGAATTAAGGTAATGAACCTTTCTTTATCCACTTAGAATACTTAGGGTATTATAGAGCAAGTAAGCCAACTGAGTAAAGAAGCTTGAACTTAGGTATAATCAATAGAGTGATGATTGCCATGGAAAACTTATAGCTATGCTTGCTTGTACCGTTAAGCTAACCGTGGCCAGCAGTGAAGAGCATTGATGCGTGCTGGAACAAATGAATAGATAAGATACCGCATTGACCCGGAAGTACCTAGAGAAAAAGGGGTAGTTTTGAGGTGCTAGTAGTATATTTGTTGCCTGGGTCAGGGTGAGCACAACTAGGCGAGCTGTGGGAGAGAGTACCTTAAAGGGAATGGCTGAGTCATGACGGGAAAAAACGCACGATAAATGCAGGAAGTCATTAGCGCTGGATGATGCAGGCTGACAGTATCCGTGATCAAGAAGCGCTCAGTAGGCCGAAGAGTAGAAGGCAAAACTTGGATTGTCACAAGCATTGCTGCCATGATAAGTTTTGCATAATGACCGTCAGTCTTTGGATAAAGTGTAGAATTTAAGGCAAGGTTAAAGAGCAAATTGATGCAGGGAGAACGTTAAAGTACCAAGGAAGAGTAATCGAGGCGGCTATGCGATCGAGCGGAAGTTATAAGGCGGAGAATCCGCGGTCCATAGCGTGTAAGGATGTCGGAGCGGATTAAGGCCTTTATAAGCATGGTCAACATGTCCAGCACCATGAATAAAAAGTTGTCGATCCTGCCATGATGCAGAATTATCCAGACAGCAAAAAGCAACGCTGTGCAAGATTAGCATAAGGCTTGATATAGCCAGGGTGGCACAAGCAGGATAATTTCGATGATAATTAGGTTAGGAGCAAATGATTGATAAAAGCTGGATGCGGGTAAGCATCATTACGGGGATGATCAAGCCGACTGAGGTGTCGGTTGCTAATATTGAGCTGTAAGCCCAAGGTGCTTATATATCACGCGGCTGGAAAGGTGGTAAAATCCTGCTGAAGAGTAGCCCAAGACGTTTCCTATGCTTCAGCTGGGCCCGTCTAAAAAAAGCTGCTCATCTGGATTGCAGACGATGAATAGGCGTTTTAGGTTATCTTGACACAGTAAGCAAGTCGCAGCCCATAAGTTCACACTGGCAGGTCATCTAACGTCACAATTCTAGAAAGGTTCGTTACACTGGAACTTCTACACCTGCATATACTGTCGTCCTTTTACTTCCTACGATACGTTGACTTTGCCTTGCTTGTGCACGAACTCACTCTATTGGCATATACCTCTTGAGCGTGCGCTTCCATGCCTTCCAATGGACCATCCAGGATCCTCAATCTAGTATTAGCTGAGGTCCCGTATCTCATGACAGCTAAATTATTGTTTCGCGTTTTCACCAGTGTACAGTTCCAATCGTGGACATATGAACACTTTTCTACTGTCACTGTTACAGTTGCCATAAATTGTTTGTACAGTTGTACGTATCTGACCATGCCCCATGGGCGTGACTCGCATAGTCAAGAATAAAATATTTATTTATCTATTTATTATTCTACGTTTTTGAAAGCATACGGATAGGGAATCTCTCCTAAGCTTGCTGGTAATTGCTTCTGGGTGTTTACTTAAGCAACTAGGGAGATACGTGTGCGTATTTGCTTCCGTGCTGATAGCGGCACAATAGTGTTGCACCCGTTTCTGAGTTTAACTTCTGATCCCGTTCTTATCGTCAGGGTGGATATGTCACTGTGCACCGCTTGGCGTATTGCCTCAATTAAGAAGCATAGGTTTACTCTAATGCATCGCAACCAAAGTGTTTTTGAGTTAACTACGCCCCTGTACCTCTTGTGGGGCGGCCACCTCATAGGCTGTTACAGAGGACTTTCGCATTAAAAAAACATCGTTGTTCCGAGTACTTTCCCTTGTACGACACTACTGGAAATTGGAATAGGGATAGATTCATTCTGCGCAGTTTTCATGGACTGCCTGCGCCCGGTTTATTAGTAGTCCAGCCAATCGAGTAATGGGTTGCCTAAACCGTAAGCTTTAACCTTATGCAATAGACGGGAATAAGGAAGCATAGGAAACGCCATATGCGTATTGCTTTGTAGTCTAAGTCTTGTTAGATTTGAATCTATCGCGCTGGTGACAAATTTATCAAAAGTAAGCTAGCATGCTACGCAAGCTCGAGCAGCTAGAAACCGACGTTTCGACCCGCTAACATGCCCTCCTGGGTACAGGATGTCCATGAGTTCCTGCCCAACCGAGGTATCCATCACGTATACGTTAATGTATGTGTGGTTTATAGATCAGTATTTGTTAAAGTCCGGTACGGAGCCACCTATGTGGCCCAACGTAATTACAGAGTGCCACCAAGCCAAAGGGTATTTGCCCTTCGCTTAAAAATTGTGAACAGTGTTAAGAGCAAATCGAAAGTTCATTGCAGCCGTGCTTAATTAAAAGGAGCGGAATTCCGTTAGTGCCAAGGTTCGTAGAATGCTTACGTGCTGAGATAGCGGAACAGCTGCATTTTATGCAAGCAACTGCTTAGCGTACACGTGTAACTCAGTAGTGGGTGAGAGCATCACTACTCTTTTAGAAGCGTTGCAGTAAGAATTGGTTGTAAGAGCGCACCAAGTGGAATTTAATGTAGACGTGTGCTTTACCACATGTGCGAAAGATAAATGCATAAATATCTTTTAAAATTCACAGGGTTGAACGGAACCCGCTAAAAAGGCATGCTCAAATATGTACAATCAACTCCGCAATGACAAAAGGTGCTGAAACTTGGTCTGGACCTTGATAGGTTGTGGTAACTGTTCAACTTCACAGTTGAAACAAATTGTTAATGCAAATGTAAAAATGTTGCTAATCGCGTTACGTGATTCTGGAATTTGTTCCAAGGATGTGTTCTGGCCTGAAGCACATCTTGTGTGCTATTACTTGAAGTTAGCTGTTATTCACCTTCCAGCCTCAAGCGTATGGTGCATTCTGTGGCCGCGTTGGTTTTCAATCCTGTTCTTTGTCAGAGCAATTATCTAAGGGGCTAATTATGGATCACTCAGTTGTTGAATAGTTTTGCAGTTCAGTGAACGTATCTGTGGGAAACGTGGAAAGCGATGCAACCAACAAGAGCAGGCCAAGGAAAAACGCAGGGAAAATGCATACTAGAAAAGGAATGGAATGCAACAAAACGCTGTGACTTGAAAAATATAAATACTGTAGTTTTGTATTTATATGTCAAATAAACTTGTTATACGTGTAAATAAAGGACGGGTAAAGGTGGAGATTCGCGGTGGGGTTGGTGGCCCATTTACAGTTGTTTACTGCCATCGCGCTGCGTCACCTTAGGTTAATAATTCTACATCGTTGTGAGTTGCTTGTTGCACAGGCAAATCAAGTGACGGAAGGCCCGTAGCAAGCTAGGCCGAGAACTCGGGTAAACCTAGTTTTAACGATAGCAGCTACACGGCTGGTGCTCTGCGTGGAAGCAACAGGGAGCCAGTAGCAAGTGGAGTAATTATATAAGGCTAAGGCCAGTGGCGGTGCAGACGGATAAGCAAGTTTAAGTTATTGAAAGAAGCTACTAGACTGAGCCGCCATTCCCCAGCTTAGGATCGTGTTGGTAGACGTTTTAGCGGCCCATTGTAGCCAAGAAAACAGTCTGTGGAAGGAACTGAACAGAAGATTAGAATCGATGTAGCTACTGTGCTGCATTGCAGGTTGCAGGTGTCGTTGTGGTAGGTAAGCGGGGGAGCTAACACCAAATTTTGGGTTAGAGCCGCTAGCCTGTAAAGATGAAGTGGGAATAAGCCACAGTCTAGGTGGCTACTCTAGGTGTATCGGTCATACTAGCAATAAACTGACTGAGATGAGATGCAGCGATTAATGACATTCACAATCGAAAGGAGCTAATGATAGAATGCAAGACCACAGAAACATCAGTAATGAGGTGGCTTGGGAAAAATGTCGGCAAGACGGGTGGTCGTAGGCAATGCAACATCAACATCTTAAGGAAATTCTGTTACGATCCAACGAAAATGGGCCACTGACTATTTGACTTTCCAGAGCTGAGGCGATATACTAGAGTGAGATATAAGTAGCTAGGGAGTAGCAAGCACCCAGGTTCAAATGCCGGAAATTAAATGAAACTTAAAAATGTAATGCCGGTGGGGACCTCCAGCATGCGGTGAAGGAAAGAACATGTGCGCAAGTCGCATGATTTTGTGTGAAGCGCAACCATAGTCTTATAGGAAAACCGTTATAATGAAATGGAACCGCGCCGCGTGCTAGGCCGACCTTCGAGACATAGCAGTCATAATAGAAAGTGGATAGAGCTAGGCAGCGACTGGCGTCAACGTTCACAGCCAGCGATAAGAATTTACTGCTACTGAGACCTCAAGCATAGGCTAAAGAAATGAAATGGTTGGTAATTCAGATGACTGTGAACGGTGCGGCATCACAATTGAAATAGTAGCTAGTAAGGTTGAAATGGGCATGGGCCGCAATCTAGCAATATCCAGCTAGTGATGAGAAGTAGCGGACAAGGACGTTCAACATCCGGAAGCTGATAAGAAGGTAAGGTCGAGCTATCAGCAAGCGTGAGGTGAAAAGATGAAGATTTTGGTAAGTCTGATGGCTTTGAGCTATGTGGCATCAAAATTCAAAGGACAGCCGATTAAAATAAAATGAGCGGAAGCTGCAGGCTAGGTGTTTTTTCAAGGCCTGTCAGTTGTACTAGGATTAAACAAACGGAGCTAGTGAGTGACAGGCAACAACAATCAGTCGCTGGAACTTGAGACAATAGGGCAACAGAGACCATAACATACGATGAAGTAGAGCATCTGTTGAGAAAGCCAACGCTTGTGAGCGATGCGGCATTGCGATCCAAATGGAGGCCTGTAAAAATGAAATTAGTTTACCTCGCAAGCCGGGTGGTTCTGCATCGCTTAGCGGTCAGATGGAGATTAGAAGCAGTAGACCATGGCATTCAGAATACGGCACAAATAATAATAACCAAACTGGCCTCAAGCATGTGATGGAGAAGTCAAACTGTCGGCAGTCGGATGGTTGTAAGCAGTGCGGCATCACAATCCAAATGGAAGTCGCTTAAAGATGAACTAGTAAAATGCCACTGGCTACTTGGCTCTCCAAAGTTGAAATGACATACTAGGATGAACTGGAGGTATCTGGAGCGCAGCAAGCGTCAATGTTCACTATCCGGAAGTAGATTATAATTAGAAAGTAAGAACAAAGGGGCCTCAACTAGAAGGCCGAGGAATGCATATGATGGTATGGCATTATGAGAGATGCAGCACCACAAGCCAAATGGAAGAATGTGGATATGGAATGGGAGTCCGTTAGGAGCAAGGTCGCTATCTAAAGCTTAGTAGAAGTACTAAAGTGTCACAAGTAGATATTGGAAGCCTCGGACAACGATACTCGAAATACGGAATGAGCTTTTGCCTGTAGCAGTCTGGAGATTCCCCGGTTTGCTTTTGTAAAATTCTAACCAAAATTCTATAATTGTACACCTAGGCAACCGGTGTGCTTTGTTGAACTGATTGCTGAGTTCGAATGCTTGACTTGCTCATCGCCATTTTCTTGCTTGGCGCTCGTTTCGGTTGCAACTCGCAACTGCCCTGTGTGCTGCGCATTCTCCGTTCCCCTAGCTAGAGCGTCCACGGTGTCGTTCATTTATAGCTAGATAACAGGGAATCTTTTACTGTACCAATAAAAGATTCCCTGCAACTCGATCTGTCTTCTCGAATCGTTCTCTGGGCTCCCGGACTAGGCAACCCTCCAAATTGGTGACCCCGGAGCCGGAACAATCTCAACGCCGGATATTTCGAACTTTTCTCCGGTGAGCTCTTTCCATTTATCTTTCATGTTTTCCAGGTTTAGTTTTTGCATACGGTAGCCTATGTTTGGCGACAATTTTTTCAAGCCATGGAATCTGTAGAACCTAAGGTAGAGTCTATGCTTAGCGTTGTATCTCTCGCAGTTCCACCTTTTTGGGACCTGGATCCTGTTTTGTGGTTCGCTCATCTTGAGGCCGAGTTTTATAACCACAGAATCACTTCCGACTACGCGAAGTATTGCAAACTCTTGTCCCATCTCCCCAAGGAGATATCAATGCAGGTTCGGGACGTCAGCATTTCTCAGACCGAAAGCCGCTATGAGGCTCTCAAGGAGGCCAAGATTAAGCGCGTTATTCCCTCTGAGAAAGTTCGCCTGCAGCAGCTTTTCAGGGATCGGAAACTGGGCGACAAACTGCCCTCAACCCTGCTACGAGAGATGCAGCAACTCCTTGGTTCTTCAACCAAGGATGAGACGTTACTTCGCGAACTATGGCTACAACGGCTACCGGAAAACACGCAAGCGATTCTCGCTAAAGTGAGCTCCGTTTCGCTCACTCAACTAGCAGATTTAGCGGATCGAGTTATTAAACGATCACAGCCACAACCCGACGCCAGCAAGATCAATGCCGTCGAGTCCCAGGGCACTTCTATCACTGGCTTACAGTCAACTATAGAAGCCCTCCAAACACAAGTTGCGACACTTGGTCGCCAGGTGCAACAGCTTATTACGAACCCTCGTCGTCATAGCCGATCAAAATCGCCCTGCAAACGTTCTAAGTCTAGAAACAGGCAGGCTAGCTGTTGGTACCACCAGCGTTTTGGTACCGCAGCTCGTAAATGTGTCAAGCCTTGCAACTTGGCCGAGAAGCAGGAAAACCTCGGCCGGTCTGTAACGGCGACGGACGCGACCGGCCAACACCAAATTCGCCTCATCCGCGTCAGGGATTTAACTTCCGGCACCGAGTTTCTAGTCGACACTGGTGCCGAAGTTAGTGTTATACCCCGTAGCTCAGATGAGGTCGTCTCACCATCGCCGACCAAGCTGCGTGCCGCCAATGGCACACCAATCGCAACGTTCGGTGTAAAGCTGTTAGCGCTAAATTTCGGCCGCCGGCGAACCTTTCGCTGGCCTTTCATAATCGCTGTCATGCCTTTCGCCATCATAGTCATAGACTTTCTTCAACGCTTCGACCTCATCGTCGACGCTAAAAGGAAGACGTTTATCGACTCCAGGACACAGCTCAGTTATATCGGGACCAGCGTCAACGTGGCTGCTATCACTCCCATTCGTGTCCTACCTCAAGCTTCACAACCTTTTCTAGAACTTTCAGCAAGCATCCTAAACTCGTTCGCATCCTGAACGACTTGCCTTTTGTGGCGTCAAACGTCATGCAACACATGTGCACTAAGGGCCCACCTGTTTCGGCCCGCCCTCGCCGACTAGCCCCAGACAAGCTCAAAGCTGCTAAGGCGGAATTCGAGCAAATGCTCGAACTGGGAATCATCCGCCCGTCCAAAAGTCCATGGACATCACCATTACCCATGGTGCCTAAGAAATCCGGTGACTGGCGCCCCTGTGGTGACAACAGGGCACTTAACAAAGTTACCGTCCCGGATAAACAGCCTATTCCGCACATGCACGACTTGACCTCAGCTCTAGCTGGCAAGTCTCTCTTCAGCACAGTGGACTTAGTTCGTGCCTACCACCAGACACCTGTAGCGACAGACGACAGTGCTAAAACAGCAGTCATCACGCCATTTGGTCTATTCGAGTACTTTAGAACGCCTTTCGGCCTCAGCGACGCTACCCAAAATTTCAGCGTTTCATTCATGAACTAACGCGAGGACTCGAAGGCTTTTACGCTTATGTAGATGACATACTCATCGCCAGCTCTTCTGACGAGAGCATTTTTGTCACCTCGACGCTCTCTTCCAGCGCTTAACACAGCATGGGGTTACAGTCAACTCCGATAAATGCGAGCTTGGCCAAAGTTTCATCGACTTTCTTGGCCACCGCATATCTGACTGTGGTATCGAAACTCTGCCAGACAAAATCCAGACACTGAAGGACTATCCTGCTCCCAGTTCCTTCAAGCAGTTACGCCGATTCCTTGGCCTGGTCAACTACTATAGACGCTTTATCCCTAACTGCGCGAGCATTGTCCAACCAATGACTGACTTGCTCCTCGGTAAACAACGGTCTTTTTACGTTGCAGACGACGCTAAATTGTCTTTCGAGAAGCTCAAACACGCGCTCTCCAACATAGCGCTTCTCGCCCATCCAGATACCTCGGCACCACTCTCCCTGACGACTGACCCATCCAACACTGCCGTCGGTGCAGTTCTTCAGCAACTCAACAAACATCGATGGATACCTCTAGAGTTCTTCTCGAAACGTTTACAACCTGCCGAATCGCGTTGCAGCACCTTCGGTAGGGAACTGTTAGCTATCTACCTAGGTATCCGGCATTTCCGTCACTATCACGAAGGTCGAAATTTTACAGTCTTCACCGACCACAAGCCATTGATCTACGCAATCAATGGCGCAACGGACAAGCATACTCCGCGGGAAACTAGACACCTAGACTACGTTTCTCAGTTTACGACAGACGTACGACATGTCTCAGGTGCTCTCAATCCCGTCGCCGATGCGCTTTCACGCATTCAACAGATCAGCATATCGCCTGGCACCAACATTGACCTAGCCGCTATGACTGCTGCCCAACAAGCTGATCCCGACATCGACAACCTACGACACAACATCACTGAGACGATCACCATCGATCTACTCAAGCCAGAACTTCTCGACAAGTCTGACGCTTCGGTGCAACAAGCACCTTCACAGCCTGTGCCATCACAGCTGGCACCGCAACCTCAAACGAGTCAGTCCGCTCCAGCAGAACCGACAGCCACAACCGACAGCACTTCTACTCGCCCTACTATCGATCGACGCGGTAGGAAACTCAAACCCCCAGTTCGTTTTTCGGACTTTGTTAGCACTCACTATTTTACGTAGAACGCGCCTTAGAAATTTTCTGCTCTTACTAAACGTTTTTTAAAATCCACAAAAAAAGAGCAAAACGTTTTGAAATTGCCAAAAAAGAGCAAAATCTTTTGAAAACCCAAAAACGGCTTTGCACGTTTTTCGCTTTGCAATCTTTTGTGTATTGCTATGCATTTATGCTGCTTTTTCGTTCTGCTTTCCATATACACCGTCGGTTGGTTGCACCTCGGTTTCACTTTCCGCTGGATCCCCGCACGTCAACTGCAAGTGGAACGAACTTCCTGCTCAACCGCACAAGTGAACTTTACTAACGGTGCCCCCCCACAAACAGCTTTTTTACCGTTTCGACACCGTAGGGAGGACACGGGTGGGGAGCCCGCTGGGGTCCGATTACATGGTTCTCCCCCAGCAGCTGCATCATGTTTCACAACCTGGTCTCGCAGAAGGCTGGCCCGCGACGGACAGTCCTTACGTAGATCGACGGACTGCTTACACAGTCCCTTCTGGGAGAGCGCTATGTAGCAGTCTGGAGATTCCCCGGTTTGCTTGTGTAAAATTCTAATCAAAATTCTATAATTGTACACCTAGGCAACCGGTGTGCTTTGTTGAACCGATTGCTGAGTTCGAATGCTTGACTTGCTCATCGCCATTTTCTTGCTTGGCGCTCGTTTCGGTTGCAACTCGCAACTGCCCTGTGTGCTGCACATTCTCCGTTCCCCTAGCTAGAGCGTCCACGGTGTCGTTCATTTATAGCTAGATAACAGGTAATCTTTTACTGTACCAATAAAAGATTCCCTGAAACTCGATCTGTCTTCTGGAATCGCTCTGGGCTCCCGGAATAGGCAACCCTCTAAATGCCAGGGTTATAAGGCAGGTATCCTCGGAAAAGCGGTGCAGAGATGAGATTATTAGTAAGTTGAATATTTGTGAGTGTTGCAGTATCATAGTCCTTAGGGTAGGCTGGTAAAACAAAATGGAAGTGGGTTATGTGTCAAGCGTCTCTTCGACGCCTAGCAGTCATACTAGAGGTAAACAGTCGGAGTTAGTGAGCGAGGGGCACTTTTATTCTGAGGCTGGAATAAGGTGATGGTAAGCATGTAGTGCAACTGTGATATAAAGCATAAGCGAAAGTAATGGATTTTCTAGTCAGGTGGTTGTGAGCAACGCGGCATCACTATTCATATAAATTAATTAATTAATTAACATTTTTGCTGATCTATGCGAGGCATGCCCGCGAGGGCATGTTCAACTAAGTGCGATTATACAGGCATGTGATGACATTTGTAACAGTAACAATCGGAAATTGTTCAGAAGTTCCTATTTGAAACTGTATAAATGGGACAGAAATAAACACGAAGAAAGCTCATTGTAGTGAGTTCGGGCAAGGTCCTGTGGGCACAGTCGGTCCGCCATAAAACGCGTTAACGATTCAGGCAGGAACAGATCAAGAACCAGAAGGGATCAATTAGAAAAGAACTGGTGAAGAACGCGAGCACTCGCGATTACACGGTACGCTGGGTTCATGTGATTGTAGCGTAAAGAACAAGGGTGAATGCGCAGAAGAAGTCGGGGCGACGGAATATGCAGATAAGAAAGTGTCGGGGCGTATCCAGCATGGTAGTATGTAGTCATGGTCAGCTTGTCAGTGTCAGCGCATTGGCTGTGACTTTATTCAGTGGCGAGTCACCTCTGCCACGTCGCAGTGTTGTTAAACGGACTTTCGTGGCCTTTATAGGAAGAAGGCTTGCCAGGCAAAAACCATCACGTCCTGGAACACTGCCACCGATGCATTCGAACGACCAGCTGCAATTGGCAATGCCTCTTACTGACCGATTATTGATTCTTTCAGTCGCAGTCAGCAAACACCCATAAGTTTCGATGACTAATGCACGATGGGCGCGGGACTGTATCATCCATGGGCCTTGTCACTTCCTGACGGAATGGCACGGCCCGTACGTTAAGTAAACTATAAACCGAACATGCTGAAATTTTTTGTATTTGTTGTCGGTAGAGCCGCGTAATGTCTCGGATGGGTATCCATTAATGCGTTGTTGAACTAATTATTAGAACAAGGAGAATGGCCAAACGCAATCGTCCAGGCCCGAGAAAGCTGCAAGTTATCCTGAATAATGAACCGGAAATCCTTCCAGGGTGAGTTCTGTTAATTAGTGACACCGGCATCCACGACCATATGGACGGTAAACGTAGTGTGGTCTGCTCCATGTGTGGTAAGTGAAAAGAAATTCAGCAGTGTAAAGGGCCGAACCCATTTGTTCTTGCCACAGTGCAAGTATTGTGTTATGTGTATAGAACAGGCAGGGAAATCTGCCCTCCGGTTAGATGAAATGCCCGAGATGGCATTAAATGTCAACAAGTGAACGCCAAGTAATAATTATGGAAAGAAGAGGAAAGCTGAACCCAGTTGTTCAGGCCTCAATATAGTGGCACCCATCCAAGATAACGGGTAAGTGTTTTGTCCATCCGGTAAGTAACAAGGCAGAGTAATAATTATCCATCCATTTCCAGATAAGAATATTGTGATTAGTTGAAGTGTTGAGGTCGAGGCAGTGGACGTATCCATGGTTTCTGGCCACCGGTTCTGTGGAAATCTCGGAGAAAAAGACAACGAACAAAGGCAGCCACACAAATAGACAACAACGATGCATACGGAACTCAGAAAAAGATCAGTCGAAAAGGGCTTTCACTAACAAACCGCACGTTATATGTATCATTATAAACCGAATATCTCATGTACATGTGTTCCATGAAAGTTTAGATTAGCCGTACCGTGAACAGTGACGCCTCAGATAACTGCGCGACATCGGAGAGCGAGAGGCCGATCCGAGGAGTTTGGATTATTCGGTGAATGGCGACTAAGTCGTTTATGCACGTAGGGTAGACGAATGGTCAGCATCCAGATCAGGAAGGAACTAAGATGTGATAATAAAGCATGAGCAGGTTCAGCAAAGTTCTCGGGGGAAGCAATGCTTTGGGTATGCAGCACTTAGATCATTTATTCTCAGTAATATAGATGCAGTCAGGAAGAACAAATACGGTCAGAAAAAAATAGATTAAGGCAAATCATAGAGATGACCATTCAGTTGAAAGGAAAGCAATGACCGAGATAAAGAAAAGACAAGTTAGGTTGAGAATGGCTTTTATTAAAAGAGTAGAAAAGTCAACGAGGCTTCCGAGGAAGTAAGCAGTCCATGAGGACAGCCAAACCAGTAAACGTAACCTCTCATAGTTGCGGGTAAATTCGGAGAACAGGGTGCCGATCCAGCGAGACTGCAGTGGCCAGAACTTTGTGATTAGGGCTTACAATGAAGATAAGAATAAGGCTAGAACTATAAACAGTGAATAAATCTATCAGGCCCTAGATGTAGAGAAGACGTCTAGATGCGTCTGCAAAGCCTGCACCACTGAGGGCTCAGTCACCAAAGAGTAATTAGAGAAACCGACAGATCAAGGCAGTAAAGTAGGCCATCCGATTGAAAGAAGAAATGAAAACCAAGCGAGATAAGAAAAGGTTATGGTCGTGGTGCGAAGGAATTATTGATAAAAAGTGGAAAAGCCCATGAGCCTTACCACGTAATGTAAACAGAACCATTGGGTCAGCCGAACCAAGAGAAGTGATGTCTCAGAAGTCCAAATGATTTCAGTGAGTACGAGGCCGACCAAGCGGGATTGGATTAATCAGAGCTTTGGAATTGGGGCGTACAATGAAGGTAAGACAAAGGCTATAACAATAACGAGGGAACAAGTCTAGCAGTCCCTCAGAGTAGGGGCAACATAGTTTAGTCTGCGGAGCCTATACCCATTAAGTCTCGGTAGCTTGAAAGCAATCACATAGAAACGTACTAGTCCGCTGAGACAAGATCACGGCAGGGCAGTAAAGTTGGCCGTCCGGTTAAAAAAGGGATGAAAACAGAAAGCGAGATAAGAGAAGGTCAGGGTTGATGTGAGAAGTGTTTATTGATAAAGAGTGGAGGAGCCCACGAGGCTTTCCAGGAGATGTAAAAAGAACGCTGAGTCGGCCGAACCAAGCTTTGCAACTTCGAATAGCTCTGAGTGAAATCGGGTAAGAAGTGGCCGATCTGGCGAGCTTGGATTATTCGGCGCGTAGGAATAGCACGTAAAATAACGGCAGGAAATGGCGTCGCAACAATAGAGAGTGAGCAGGTCTACCAGCCTCTCCTGGTAAGGGAACGAAAGTGTTGAGTTTGCATAGCGTATACCACTTAAGTATGGGTAGCATCGGAGCAGTCAGAGAGAAAGAGGCTGCTCAGTGGGACTAGATCACCTCAGAGCGGTGAGAATGGGCACTCCAGTTGAAGAAGAAATGAAAACAGAGCGCGATAATAGAAGTTAGAGTCAGGATGATAAAGGTTTGTTGAAAGCCTATAAATTCTGTAAGTCATACCAGACATTTTAGAGCTAAACCGACGGTGCTAAGGAATCCGTAGAAGACAAGAAGTAAGAGTATATCTTCAGAGGGACTTCGAGCAAATGATGAAGGAGTGAATACGTTGGCAAGCCGGATGATTGTAAGTGCAGCAGTCCACGACGACACGCACTATCCGGAAGAAGCTGATAAATAAATAAATAAATAAATAACTTGTGTATTCTCGACTAAGCGAGGCACGCCTGCGCAGGCATGATCATGTTAAGAGTACAAAATATGATCAGTTAGTGTACAATGGAACAATGGGATTGTTGCATATGTTTATGTATGAACGTATGTAAGTTTGCATGTAGGCGTGTTTAGATTTGTTTATGAGATTGGTAAATGTTTCCTGTCGTTTTGCTTGAATGTGTTTGAAGGTGTCGCCAGTGCTAAATGGATGCTTGAAATCTGTGGACTTGAAGCGATTGTCCGGATAAGCAATGGGTGACTTTAGTTAGTGGCGAGTCACAACCGCCACGTCACAGTGTTGTTAAACGGACTTTTGTGGCTTTTTATAGGGAGAACGTTTGCCAGGCGAAAACCCACCACGTCCTGGAACACTGCCGCCGAACTATTTGCTGGAAGGGGGTAAACCCGAACCACCCAGCTGGCACCACGAGGAGGTTGTTCGGCCAGCCGGCCTAAGAATGTAAGGTCAAAGTATCAGCAAGCGTGTTGTGAGAAGATAACGATTTTGCTAAGTCTGAGGGTTGTGAGCTATACGGCATCACAATTCAAAGGATAGCCAGTTACAATGAAATATCAGTGAGCCACAGGCTAGGTGGTTCTTCGAGGCCTATCAGTGGTGCTGGTGTTAAGCTGACCGAGCTAGGGAGTGACAGACAGCAACATTTGGAAACCAAAGTTGAGAATAGTAAGAATATAAGGCTACAGAGACCAAGCCTAAGAAGAAGTAAAGTAGCTGTTGTGGATTCTAATGCTTGTGAGCGATGCGGCTTCACAATCCAAATGGAGGCCTGTACAGATGAAGTGGGAATAGGTCACATCTGGTTGGTGGAAAACAGTAAGGCATTAGAGGCAGTTTAGTGTCAGATTAAGTGACAGAAAGCTTTCAGAATGTTTTGTGACCATTTACAACAAAGATAATAGACATGGAAGCTAGTAAAGATGACGTAAGATTCAGGAGCGGCATAGCTGCTGCGCTGCTTCACGAATAGCAAGTATCGTTTTTATTGGATCAGCGGAAGAGAGCTAACACCAGTTTGGGGCTGAGAGCCGCTAGGGGAGCTGGATGCTACATTACAGTAGGATGACCGACTTTGCTGTGGAAGGAAGGGAACGTCAGTAGCTAGGTAGATAGAGCGCTGCATCGCTCGTGGCTGTTTAAATAAATAAATAAATATTTTATTCTCGACTATGTAAGGCACGCCCATGGAGGCATGGCCAGGTATGTGCAAATGTACAGAGAGTTTATGGCAACTGTAACAGTGGCAGTAGAATATTGTTCATATGACCATGATTAGAACTGTACAACGAATAAATAAATAAATAAATAGTTTATTCTCAAATTCATAGAGACACGCCAAAGCAGGCATGATCAATGTTTAAAAGCAGTCGTGTATCACGACGATACTTCGGGTTCAATCGTGTGTAGTTGAAACGGTCAACGCACTATAAGTTCAATGAAACGGTGCATGTAGACGGACATTAACATATTCTTGCATGTGTAGGAAGAGTTGAAATATGAGTCTAGTCGGCTTTCCAGTATGTAGTTGTGGGCAGTGACTTTCTTCAGTGTTGAGTCACATCCGCCATAGCGCAGCATTGTTAAGCAGACATTTGTGGTTTTTTATAGGGAAATCGCTTGCCAGGCGAAAATCCAACACATCCTGCAACACTGCCGTAAAATATTTTGAACATAACGGCATAACTGGCAAAGCCGTTTGACGACTAATTTCATATTCGTTTATTCGCGGCCAAATGGCTCCCAATTTCCTCTGTTAGTTGGACAGGTATTTCGATCGGGACCGCCATGATGGTTGAGGCCGGTTGGGGAGGGGAACATCGCGAATAGTCGTCTTGTTGTGTGTCCAGGTGAGAAAAGTTTCACACAATTTGCTGTCCGGACTTTCTCAGATGCATAATATATGGGAGCATGAAGACGTGTCCAGTGCTTCATACTGGACAAGGGTCGCTCTGTGAGTACTACGCGGTAACTCGATTTTTAGGCGTGCCATACTGCTCGAGCTTTTCAGCTGAAATAACGTGGAAAACAGTGTTTGAATAAACACTTGAAACGAAATTTGCCTATTTTCAAATTTTCTGTGATCCAAGATATCTTAGATTGCTTAAACTGGTACTGGCCAAAGCGTCTTTGGCGCTTACTGGTAATTTTTCCGGTTGTTCCTAGATTTTATTCCGTTTTGCACCCTGTTTTTGTCTTTTTATTACGGCCGTTTTCCTAGTGTATACGTGTTGTAATTCTAAGCTGTTTTCCACATGAACATGGCTGTCTTGCTAAACACTGAGACGGATGGACCTATGGGGTCCTCGTTTGATGAGTCTACTGCAACTTGCGCATAGGTTAACTGTTCAGAGCCAGTAACGGATGTATCTGGTGGTATGCAGTATGACGTCTGCTGCCGCTGGTATCACGAAAGCTGCACCGGCCTACAAGCTGACCAGTACAAAATGCTATCATCGAGCGTCCACTTTCTTTACAGCTGCGCTGAATGCTACGCTAAAAGATCGACGCGCCCGGCTGTCACCGGTGCTAAACTTTCAGCGTTGGCCTCAAGGTTGGCAGATGTTGAGTTGGCGATAGCTAAACCCGCCTCTATTGCGCCGCTCGATACGAAAATTGATTTGATTTTAAAATCCCTAAATATTTCGTTTGAAGACCCAGCAATAGCCGGAAACATTGCTGACGATCCATTCACTGGAGTCTGTCACTCGGTCATCAAGTCGCACGTCCTGCCGGCCAATCCAGGTAGCATTGCTGGCGGTACTCATGATCCGATCAAGGTAAAGAAAAATAGGGTGCGGAAATACCAAGAGCCCACTGCTAAACCCAGAGAAATAGTTGCCACGGCATCGAACGAGATGCCGTCTTTGACAGTCGTAAAGTCGTCTGACGATTGCACACAGAACTTTTCACAGACACTGACTGTCTCGGCCGCCAGTGAACCAGCCTGTTCTGACGAAATGCTGGTAACTGCTCAATGAGATACAAAGTCAACGGCCCCTGCTCCAGTGAGCCAAATGAAGAAGCGGACAAGATCTGCTCGTAAAAGTTCGAAGGGGCTCGAAGACCCAGGAACCAGTAAGACGCCGGCAATAGAGCGGAAAACCTGCGCTACCGTTGCTTCGGCGTCATTTGGGAAGCCAGGGACAGTCCCACCGCCAGTGGTGAAAACAGCTGGTATAGGTGTCGACTCCAAGGCACGTGGGGTAAACACTCCACGTCATGCCGACTCTTTCACGGATAGTAGCGTTATATTCCGTAATGTTACTGAACCTGAGGCCGTTCTCCCAAGGGAACGCATCTTGGATGACATCAAGTGGCTTAAACTGTGTGTCAGCAAGCTGCTTCCACCTGGTTTCCCTGTAGTCACTGTCAGAAAGCTGACTGGATTGGGGAACGTTCCTATCGCTACGCCAAATCTACGACCCCGACTACTTCGCGTAGTCTTTCCTACCCCGGAGGAACGCAAATCATTACTACGATTTGCATTCAAACTTAAGGGTAGTGGTGTCAGCGTTCAGCCGGACCAACCACTGGAAGATAGGTTGAAGTTAAAGGAGGCTATCAAAGATCTCAAAACTAGACGGCCGGCTGGTGAGCAAGGCCTCCGTCTGGTGGGTTTTCGGGTGGCCAACCGGAAGTCACTTTTCGCCCTATCAGAACCAATCCTGATGGCGCACGACCCAGGGTTGGTCGTGCCGACTTCCTTGAGGTAGTACTTAGCAACGTGCATAGCCTAAGGAACAAAATGCACGAGTTGGGTCTACTTGTAGACAAATCTCGTTCCGACATACTTGCTTTCACTGAGACGTGGTTGTCTCCGGATATCACGGACGGTGAGGTATATTTACCTGGCTACGCGCTGCTTAGAACAGATCGCTCCGTTGGTCGCCAAGGCGGAGGCGTTGTACTGTATGTGAGCTGTAACTTAGATGTGTTGAGGACCTGCACATTCCAGTCGTCGGATCAGACTGTTGACGCCCTGTCGGCTGTTTTGTGCACTTCCTCTACCCAGTTTATATTTATAGTGATATACAAAAGTCCTGGAAGTTCTTCCAGGGGGTACTTGATTTTATTCGCACGCAGTCTGCGAATAAGTGTTTAATTCTAGGGGAGTTCAACCTCCCGGAAGTCTGTTGGGCCGATCTTTCTTGCAATTTGGCATTAGGAACATTCGGTGCAGACTTCCTTGAACTGACTCTCCAAGTGCCTTTGCACCAGTTCGTTGACTTTCCCACTAGATATATGGACAACCAAATACCATCTACTTTGGATTTGGTTTTCGCAAAGTCCCTGGACTTCGTGACTGACGTTTCCTGCGGTGCACCTCTAGGGTCCAGCGATCACGCATGCATATCCTTTCGATGTGCTCTTTCAAGGCACCAAGAGACCGCTGTTGAATTACTTCCGAATATTTGGCGGGCGGACTTTAGTGCAATGCGAACTAAGGCTTCAGTTCTGAACTGTGAGATCTCGATGGCTGACTCTGTACAGTTAGCTTGGGATAAATTTAATGCATACCTTACGGAGGTTTCCGCTCCCAATATTTCGCTCATTTGGAAAAGAGGGTTAAGGGCACAGCCTCGGTGTACAGATACCACAGGCAAGTACCAACTCGAGAAACGGTCTAGATGCTGGCGAACCTACCAAGCAGCTCCAGCAGCCAGTACCTATGATAGTTATCGAGAGAATAGAAATAAATGTAAGCAACATCTCAGAACTGCTCGTCTCCAATACGAGCAGGGTTTAGCGGACTCGGCCGCAGCTAATCCCAAGAAGTTTTTTGCTTACGTTAAAAGACGCAGCGGGGCAAAACTGTCTATACCAGATTTATTGCGAGCAGACGGGACCCGTGCGCAAACTGACTATGACAAGGCTTGTATACTGAGTGATCAGTATACTGCGGTCTT
This sequence comes from Dicrocoelium dendriticum, assembly GCA_944474145.2. NCBI lineage: Eukaryota > Metazoa > Platyhelminthes > Trematoda > Plagiorchiida > Dicrocoeliidae > Dicrocoelium > Dicrocoelium dendriticum. The sequence continues at coordinate 223,839,718 of OX104064.1, forward strand.
TGCTCGGGAGACCTCTTTACCACGGGTTGAATCGGTTTCAAGCGTTCCAGAGGATTATTGCTTAGCTGAATTTAGCATAACGGAGACTCAGGTCTTCGAGCTACTGCAAGGCATTAATCCCTCTAAAGCTTCCGGTCCTGATTCAATTCATCCGAAGCTGTTGCATGAACTGGCCACTGAGCTGAGTGGTCCGCTGACGTGCGTATTTTCAATTTCGCTGTACAGCTGCAGCCTACCTTCGGAATGGAAGGAGGCAATCATCTGTCCGATTTTTAAGGGCGATGACAGCACTCTATCCGCGAACTACCGGCCTGTCAGTTTGACAAACGTGGTAGTCAAGTTGTTCGAGAAGCTGATAAGGGATTCAGTGGAGAACCACCTGAATCGATTCAACCTTCTCAGTGCCGCACAACATGGATTCCGCAAAGGATTTTCATGTCAGACTAATTTACTTGTCGCTCGTGAAAGCTGGGCCGAAGCGGTCGACAGTGGCCACGCTGTAGACCTGCTATTCGTAGATTTTTCGAAAACTTTTGACACTGTTCCACACCTTTGGCTTTCTCTAAAGCTGTGATCTTGCGGGATATCTGGTCGCGCCCTTCAATGGGTGTCTGCCTTCCTTGAGGGGAGGGAACAGTGCGTACGGGTGGGGCGTAGCGTTTCGCTCAGGCAAGCTGTCCTTAGTGGCGTTCCGCAGGGCTCGGTATTGGGGCCATTGTTGTTCGCGATCTATGTAAATGACTTGCCGGGAGAGCTAGGGGTGTCATCATTAATGTTTTCTGACGACCTTAAGCTCTGGAATATTGTGGATATCCCGGGGGTCCTGAGGCAATTCAGCGTGCCTTGGATAGGCTCTGGGAATGGTCTATCTTATGGTTGATGCCCATAAATAGGGCGAAGTGCTCCGTTTTCCGAATCGGAGCTGCAAATCCTCCCACCCGATATGTTGTCGGCGGTGGTGAACTCCCTGTTGTCACTCAGCAGGTTGATTTAGGAGTCGTACACGCATCAGCACTTCATTCTGGAGACAACTGGAAGAAGGCTGCTTGTCGAGGGTTTCGTACGATGTGGTTTATCCGCCGCTCTTTCGGAATCTTAACGGCCCAGTTGTTTGTGAAGCTATTTTCGGCATTCGTCCGACCCCACCTGGAATATTGTATTCAAGCTTGTCCACCATGTCATAACCAAGATAAAATGGACTTGGAGAGGGTGTTACGAGTAGGCACTCGGTTAGTTCAGGGTATACGGGGACAGACGTATCCTGAACGCTTGCTCAGTTTGGTTATGTACTCCATACAATACCGAAGGATAAGAGGGGACCTGATTCTCACTTATCATATTTTGACGGGTAAGATTGGCCCGGACTTGTCAGGGCATTTTAGTCGCGCTACGTTACCTAGTCTCAGCGGTCACCCACTGAAACTGCATAAACCACGGCCTGTTTGGATTAGGACGGATACTCGTCTATCGCGCCGAGTTATAGATCGCTGGAATGCGCTTCCCGATCACGTGGTTAGGGGACCTACGGTTAAGGGTTTCGCGCGCCAGCTCGATGCTCTTGGGTGGAAACAGCAAACCTTTCCCTTTACTTAGCTGACTCACCTTCACTTTTCAGTTCTTTTTATTGACTCAAATATCTTGCTATTCCACTTGCTTAGCTCTTACTACTTTCTCTTTTGCCTCCTGCGTTAACATTTTTCTCTTTCTTACTTCACGTAACCGACCCAGCAGGGACTGCTAGGGCAGGATACGTGGGCATTAATTGGTTGGACAGGGTGTGATGCGGTCTCTATTTTAGGTCCATCAGTATTTCAAAATTCGCCAACTCCTAGTTCAACGACCCGCCGAAGAAGGAACACTCACGGGATCATCCTATCGTTCCAGTCCCGCTTGAACTTGAACTTGAACTTGTGGTGCTTGTAGATGGATCATTTTGGTTTCTACCATGCTCCATGTAAGTCGTCGGTTGTTCCGTCCGTCTTGAGCAAAAACTGTTCCTCAGTCCAATCCCAGATCTCCAAGAAGTTCCGGACCTCGGAGAAAAGGGCAAGTGAGGGACAACCGAGAGAAGCCCGCAAGAACAGGCATGAAGTTAAACATTGTTAACGTCTTATGTTACAACTTTTGGAGTTGGGATATAGTATGTACACTGTGCAACCATAATTATGGTGAAAATGTGAAACAATACTTTGACTGTCGTACGCTTGGGACCCGTTTGTTAGGGCATAATCGGACCGCCATATATTGAAATCATACCTCGGCTAATAATAGACTGAGCATCCTAAAGGATCCATTGGAAGATAATTGCAGAGTACGCTCGAGAGAGATAGGACGATACAGTGAGTTCGTGCATAAGTAACGCGAAGGTCGACGGTGATATCGTAGAAAGAAAAAGACGGCAGTATACACGTGAAATCGTAAAAGGTGGAGATGACCGTATATGCAGATGTAGAAGTTCCAGTGTAACGCACCTATCTAAAATAGTGACGCTAGTTGACTTGCCAACGTGATGTTATGGGCTGGGACTTTATTCCGTAGCAAATCACCTTCGCCACTTTGCATTGTTGTTAAACGGACACTTATGGCTTTTATAGGAGAATGTTTGCCAGGTGAAAACACACTAGTCCTGAAACGTTGCCGCCAATCCACTGAATGGCAAATTATAACTGGCCGTTTCCTGTTGAATGTTTGGTTGCTCGGTTACTCGCAGTCACGTTGCCTCCCATTTTTCTGCTCTCTGATGCTTTAGGTGAGTTCTTATTGCGTTTCTGGGTCCTGTCCCGTTTTGAACGAATGACTGTGCCCGATTGGTAGGTCCGGAGCTAAACCTTCTGGCGGGTCAACTAGCGTCACCATTCTAGATAGGATCGTTACACTGGAACTTATACATCTGCATACACTGTCGTCTTTTTGCTTCCTACGATATCACCGTTGACCTTTGCGTTACTTGTGCACGAACTCACTGCAATGTCATATCTCTCTTGAGCATGCTTTTCAATTATCTTCCAATGGATCATTCAGTATTCACAACCTATTATTAGCTGAGGTCCCGTATCTCATGACAGCCAAATTATTGTTTCGCATTTTCACAATTGTACAGTCCCAAGTATGGACATAGGAACAATTTTCTACTGTCATTGTTACACTTGCCATAAAATGTCTGTACAGTTGTACATCTCTGTTAATGACTCCATGGGCTTGCCTCGCATAGCCGAGAATAAAATATTTATTTATTTAGTTAATCATCTGCAGAACCACGTGAAGTCTTCGACGGATAAACATTGAAATATGTTGAATTGTTGTTGAAGTCTTGAACGATGGGGTATGATTCCAAAGAAACATTAGCAGATCCCCCGGGGTATGTAGTAAATTTGATTAGAAATATAGGAAACCACTGCTAATTGAGCGGTCAAAGCGGATTGAAGTGCTCTGAATGCCCAATTGTTCTGGCTTTGAACCGGCAGGAGAATGTGCCTTCCGAAGACAAGAGGAGTTCTCCAGGCAAGAAGCAAGTGGATGAGATAGTGTTAGGCAAACTGAACCCAATGGTTCAAGCCTCGGAAAAATTTTATCCGTGCAAGACAACGAATGATATGTCCGGTTAGTAAATTGTATAAAGGGTTGATAATCTTTCGCTCATGTCCAGATAAAGGAACTGTGTGCCTTGTATTGTTGTCGCAACGATGGTAATCCCTTGGGTGCATGTCGCCATAGTTGTGACAATCTCGGGAAAGAAGGCAACGATTAGAGACAGTCATATAGACAGACGAAAAGAATGCATCTGGAAATTAGTCGATCAATTGCGGCGACGACTGTACTATTGTACCCTTGTACAAGTAATTGTTGTTTAAAAATATCGCGTATGCGCGCGTATCATAAGTAGCGAAGTACGACGAGGAACGAGTAGTACAGGGATCAGTAGAGAATGAAATCTTGTTCCAAAATAGGAACGAAAATGAAGCGAAGCTCGTTTGTGGGGTCTTAAAGCGCAAATGCTCAACCGATGAGAACCAGAGAGAGGAGGACCAGGTGTGCAGATTATGGGAAGGAATATCACTCAGAAGAAGCTACATGGACGCGTTGCCTCTGACTTAAATTGGTAGGAATGTAAGAAATCAGGGAGGACAGGAGCGTGTAAGTTAGCGTCGAATGAAGAAGGAATGCAGCAGAAGGCACAGGAACAAAAGCAAAAGATTAGAAGGATAGGTTCTATTGAGAAAAAGTGGAAAAGCTGCTGACGTACTTTATACATCTTATTAATAAAAAGAAGGATGAATAATGCTCAGGGATGTAATTAAGTTAAGGGTGGCAGAGCGTTGCGCAGGAATAGGTAGATATTATGGCAAGCAAAGCACAAAAGATGAGGGGCACAGATTTTTGAGACTATGGAGCCTAAACCGTTTGTCTCGGATGTCTGGAAGTAACCAGGACGAAGGAGACTGGGCAGACGACAATAGATTAGCGCCAAGCCCGAACAGTTCACCGTCCAATTGAAAAAGGAATGTAACCAGATGGCGCGAAAATGTAAGTATGCGTTCTGGAAGGAAAAGTATCTATTGGGGAGAAATGGAAAAGCGTACGATGGTCTCTAGGTGCCGTAAACAGACCAATGAATATGTCGAGGATCCATCGGTAAGGCATCAGCAGGCAGAAAAGAGACTACTGAGGTTAGACTAGGATGTCGGCTCATAGAGAGCAAGCACTATTAGTATTGCACGAATGGTAGCAGAGATTTGGCCGAAATAGACAGGTTAAGCTGGTAAGGGGAATAGAATAAAAAGATGTATCATGACCAGTAATTCTCATGAGATGAGAGTCACAGAGCGTTACGTCGACAAAGCCTAGATCATTTGGATCTCGAAAGTCCGAGAGAGGTCAGAAAGCAGGAGACCGTTTAGACGAGACGAGATAAGTCAGCAGGATAAAGCTAGAATGCCAAATTAAGGTGGGAATAACATTAATGGGTGTTATAAGCAAAGAAAAATTGCGGGACGACAGAGGCTATATAAAAAGCCAGTTAGCATGTCAAACGAAGGTCTCAAGTTGAGGAACCGGGTGTGTTGTGGCTGCACAGCCTAGAATGTTTACGGCTAGGATGTCTGGAAACAGTAAGAAAGTAGGAGACTGGTTATACAAGGCTACAGTAGAGCCAGGCCCGAAGAGTTATCCGTCCAATTATTAAATGGATGCAAAGAGTGAGCGCGAAAATGAAAGAATGTTGTCGGAAAGGAGGAGACTGTTAAGGAGAAGTGGAAAAGCCTACAAAGATCTCAAGATGTTGCGAGCAGACTTATGGACTTGTCAATGGTTCAAAAGTATATGCTCAGCAGTCGGAAAGCAGGAGCTGATGGAGATGAGAGGAGGATATTGGCTCATGGAGCGCAAGCCGTAGTATGGACGTCGGAATGCTAACAGAGTGGCAACCGAATAAAAGGGTTAAGGATAAAAGAGGATATACTGTTGATGGAGCATGAGCAGCCGTGCTCTGGAGGCGAGGGAGACAGAGCGTTGCGTTTGCAGAGAGTAGATCATTTAGATCTCAGAAGTCTGAGAGAGGTCGGAAGGTAGGAGAACGTACAGACGGAACCAGCTAAGTCAGACATAGAGTGCGATAAAGAAGACTCTATGGATGAAAAGAAAAACTCAGGATAGGCTCAGGTGGTGTGCACAGTCCACCGATTCCTGATCATTACGGTCACAGCAGTCGGAAGGTAGAAGATCATTGGGACAAGAGTAGAATGTCAGCTCAGAGAATGAAAGTCGTGTTCGTAAAGTCTGAATGCTGATGGCGCGCATCAACAGCAATGGTAACATTAAGGAAGAAAGGGGATATGATAATAAGGTTGAATTACGACCAGCAATGCTCTTGCGGTGAGGGTAACAAGCTTTCGTCGTCAAAGCTAGGGTCAATAGATACCAGAAGTCCGAGCGAGGTCAGAAAACAGGGACAGTTCAGACAAAACCAAATAGCTCAGCCAGCTAAAGTTAAGCCGCCAAACTAAGGTGGAAATAAAGTAATGAGTGTTATCAGAAAAGAAACAGTTTGGGATGACATTGGCTATATGAAAAGACGGGTGCATGTCGAGGAAAGGTCTCAGGATAAGAGGACAGAGTACTGGGACTGCAAAGCCTAAATCGCTAACGTTTGGAATGCCGGAAAGTAGGCAGTAAGCAGGAGGCTGGTCAGCCGACGCTGGAGCAGTGCCAGGCCCGAAGAGCTACCTGTCAACTTGAAAAGGCATGTAGACAGCATGAGGAAAGGAAAAGGCACTATTAATAAGGAGTGGAAAAGACAACGATATTTCCAAGGTGGTGTGAACAGACCATTGGGTCGGTCGACCCCTGATCATTACGGACACAGAAGTCGGAAGGTAGCAGCTCATTCGGATAAGACTCGTATGTCTGCTCATGAGGAGAAAGTCGTAATAGCAAGCTCTGAATGCTGACGGAGAGCATCATCAGAAATGGACACGTTTAGGAAGAGAGGGGACATGATAATGAGGATGACTCATGACCAGCAATGTTCTAGAGGGGAGGGTAACAGAACGTTGCGTCGGCAGTGACTAGATCAGTTAGGTCTCAGCAGTCCGAGAGAGATCAAAAACAAGGAAACGTTCAGATAAAACCAGGTAAGTCAGCAAGCTGAAGCTAGACCGTCAATTATAGGTGAGAATAAATAATCAGTGTCATCAGAAAAGAAGTGGTTTAGGACGAAAGTAGCTAAATGAAAAGGCAGTTAGGTTCGAGGTAATGTGAGCATGCCGTTGGGTCTGTTAATCCCTGATCCTTTGGAGCACAATAGTCCAAAGGAAGGAGAGCATTAAGCCGAGAATAGAATGTCAGCTCATAGAAAGAAAGCCGTATAATTTAGATCTACGTACTAAAAGGGAGCACCGGCATAATAAGACATGTTAAGGATGAAAGGGGGATATAATAAGAAGGATGAATCATGACCAACAATGCCTTTGAGGGGAGGGTTACAGGACGTTAGGTTGGCACGGCCTGGATCATTTAGATCTTAGAAGTCCGAGGTGGGTCAGAGAGCAGGAGAGAGTTCAGACGAGTCCGGATAAGCCAGCAAAATAACTCTAGGCCGCCATCTTAACGTATGGCTAACATTAATGAGTGTCATAAGCAAAGAAGCTTTCGGAACCAAAGCGGATATATGAAAAGCCAGGTAGCATGCCAAGGAAAGGTCGCGGGATGAGGGGAACAGTGTTTGGAATGTAGTGCCTACAGCGATAAGGTCTCGGATGTCTGGGAGCAGTCAGTAAGAGGAGACTGGTCAGCCGAGGGTAGGTTAGAGCCAGGCCCAAAGAGATATCCGTCCAATTTAAAAACTAATGCAAACAGAGTGCGAAAAGGAGAGTGCTTTATTGAGCAGAAGTGGAAAAGCCAACCTTATGCTTGGAAAGATGTGAGCAGACCATTAAGTCTGCCCATCCGTGATCATTAGGGTCACAGTAGTCGGAAGCAAAGAGAGCAAGTCATAGAATTTAGGTCTAAGTGCTAAAGGAGTGCGTCGGTAGAATAGACGTGTAAATAAGAAAGGGGATATAATAATAAGGATGAACCATGGCCAACAATGCGTTTCAGTTGAGGGATACAGGATGTCACGTCATTTAGACCTCAGAAGTCCGCGGTGCGTCAGAAAGCAGGAGATGGCTCCGTGGTGTCCGGATAAGCCAGCAACGTGAAGGTAGGCCGCCAAATAAGGATAAGATTAAAATTAATAAGTGTCTTCAGAAACGAAACAGCTTTGGACGATAGTGACTATTGGAAAAGGCAGTTAGCCGGCGGAGAGAATGATCGCAGGTAGAGAAGAGCAGTTTTGGGGCGTCGGAGCCCAGATCATTAACGTCTTGAGTGTCTGGAATTGATCAGAAAGCAGGATGATGGCCAGACGGAGCTACATTATAGCCAGGCCTGAAGAGTTATCTAATCAATTGAAAAAGTAATGCAAACGTCGGGCGCGAAAAGGAACGATGTCGGAAAAAGTGGAAAAACCTACAAAGATCTCCAGGCTTTGTGAACAAACCTTTGGATCTGTCCATTATTCGTCGATAGGGTCTCAGTAGTCGTAAAGCAGGAGACCATTGAGACGAGACTGTAGTGTCGGCTCATAGAAAGAAAGCTGTATTATTATTGCTGGAACGGTAACAGAGAGTGTCGGCAGAATAGACATGTTAAATAAGGAAGGGATATAATAATAAGGATGAATCGTGATCAGCGACGCTGTTGAGGTAAGAGTTACCGTGCATTACGCCTTTACAGCCTAGTTCATTTAGATCCCATAAGTTCTTGAGAGGTCAGATAAGTTAGAGGGTCGCCTGTACCGTGAGCCCAGAGACGATTCGAGACGACGGATCGAGTTGCAGGGAAACTTTTATTGGTACAGTAAAAGATTCCCTGTTATCTAGCTATAAAAGAAAGACACCGTGGACGCTCTAGCTAGGGGAACGGAGCAATCACAGCACACAGGGCAGTTGCGGGTTGCAACCGAAACGAGCGCCAAGCAAAAAATGGAGATGAGCAAGTCAAGCACTCGAACTCAGCAATCAGTTCAACAAACCACACCGGTTGCCTTGGTGTACAATAAATTATTTTAGTTAGAATTTTACACAAGCAAACCGGGGAATCTCCAGACTGCTACAATAACAGGAGAATGTTCAGATAAAACCGGGTAGATCATCAAGCTTATACTATGCCGCCAACTTAATACGGGAATAAAAGTAATAGGTATGATGATAAAAGAAGCAGTTTGGGACGAATGTAACTATATCAAAAGGCAGTTAACATGCCGAGCAAAAACTTGAAGATAAGGGGACCAGAGTGCTGGGGCTGCAGAGTCTAAGTCGTTAATGTCGCTAATGTCTGGAAGCAGTCAGATAGCAGTAGACCGGCCATACGAGGCTAGATTACAGCCAGGCCACTGGAGTTTTCCGTCCTATTGAGTATGCGGTTGCTGTAGGGTTACACGTCCTATAGTGAGCAGGTCCTTGTTGCCATAACTCGTCTTCAGCAAAGCAGCTGCCCAGAAATTCCGCCACTTTTGGGACGCTGAGTATGCGCTTTATGGCCGGGTAGAATTGCACTGCATTTTCTGATGCTCTGACTGTTCCTGGTAGCTTGTTCCATACGTGCGCATATCTATAGAGGAAGAAGTTTGAACGAATGT
>OX104064.1:223849395-224000515 GCA_944474145.2 Dicrocoelium dendriticum
CCTCACCGTTTGTGTGTACGCGAATGTGTATACAGCTGGTAGCCTTGAATGAAAAAGGAATCATCGAACGTAAAGGCACCAAACCATGTTTCGGTGACTAGTATTGCATCAGGCGCAGCAAGGATAGCCAAAGGGCGTAGAATATGCATCTTGTTGTTCAGCGACCTGGCATTTATGAGTATAATGGAGAAAAGTTGGCCAGTGTCTCCCAGTTTTATGGATGACATAAAGGGAGCACGAAGAGCTACTGGGCCATCTGTAGAAGCTGTAGGAACTGGGTCAAAAGAAGTAAGAGCGTGCTTTTCGTTGGTGACGTATTGGGTGTCGGGATGAGCTTGTCGCGGCTCATCCCTACCTGGGATAAAAAAGGCGCGTGATGTGGTGTAGAAAGAAGGGAATTTGCCCGCTCAGGTAGTTGTTGTGGCGGTAACAACCGGTGGGATAAGGTAGGTACTCCAGAGTCCGGACTATCTGGAACATGGTGAGAAGAACCTTGAATAATATTGGGTGATGTACTAGCTGCGGAAGTCCGGTGTGTGGATATGGGACGTGTGATTGTTTCCCTGTTACCGCGGGCTATTTTCATTACCGCTAGCTTTCGCGGTTTGAGAAAAAGTTGATCCATCATGGTTGCACTGCGTAGTTGTTCAAAGTTTGTTACGACGGTATTTAAAGTTGCTTCATCCTTAAAATATATTTTGATCGGTGCAGGGAATTTACTGCTTCTTTTAGGTAGTCTCTCAACACGTACCGAACGTGTTGCTAAACCAAATACTGCAAGGATAGCTCTCGTAAATGCATCCAAAGAAAGATCCTCGGGTACGTTAAGTACCTGGGTAGTATACGGCCAAATACCCCCTTCGGATGTCGGCTGGGGGATGCCTCACACTTTGCTGTTTCATGGGTGTGTGAGGTTTGGGTAGCTGCCTTCGGTGATTTTTTCGGAGTCATCCTTACGCGGGGCCGTTTGGCTCTGGGTGCCATCGTCGCTTCAGGTGGAAATTTTGGTTCAAGCTCACGTGTGTGTGGCTTCTGAGACGAGAATAGAACGGGAACCTGTTGATCACTATGGGTGTGAGAAACCCGATCTCCAGGCTCGAAGTGTGATGGGCCCCCACGTCGGTTCACCCTCAGTGGCCCAAAATATAGCTGTTTCAGCTCTGCTCTATTACGCAGCTCTTCACAACTTGTCATTATACTTCGGAGAGTTGATTCGTCCCTAGTACTTAATTCGAGTGGTGCCGCGAATTTACTTATTCTTTTGTTCAGTCGCACAACCTCTAGTGGGTTTCCTTGGATTCCATTGACCTCAAGAATCCAGCTCCTGAACACTTCCAAGGATGTGTCATCAGGAACGTTAAATGCAATAGTACTAAACGTAGTATTTCTTCCTTTGGTACCCGTGTGCAGTGCGGCTTCCGGCTTGGCTGTTTCTGACGCAGAAATGAATGGTATGGCCGTAGCAGGCGAGCAGTATGGTGTATTTTGCTCGCGAGGCCGTTTAGTTGGAGGAGCCGGCGTGTGTCGGTTCCAGACAGGTGACATACTAGATGCTCGCCGACCAAATTGGGGTACTTCGGGTGGCAAGGCGCAGCTTGCTGCGTTGATCGTCTTTGAGAATGATGCCTCTGCGACTTGCCCTCCTGGTCCATTGGGACGATCTGTACAACCGAGTGGAAACTCGGATGTAGGCGAACAAGTCCCGGGTTTCTTCTCAGGACAACTACTTATCTCCCAAAGTCGCTTGGGGTCATGGGTATCCATAACCTCCAGTTTTAGCATTTCTGCCACCGAGCAATGGTTTTGTACCATTTGCTTGATCTCACCCTGAGCTACATCCTCTGAGACATCTAAATCAACTATGTGGGAGGCCTCCGGGGTGACAAAATCCTGCAGAGGATCAGAAGATATTCCAGGAGTCCGCTCATTAGTAGGCTTGGATGCAAAAAGCTTTTCGTAACGGCGTTGCATGGCTGTCTTTGCGTTCACTAATTTTAACTGGACAAAGGTTGTGCGCGACCGGAAGTCTTTTTGGTATGACAGGAATTTACGGGCCGAACGCTCTGTATCAAACCTGAATAGCACGGGACATTGGTTTTTAATAGCCCTTTTCCTCAGTCTGGTGCAACTGATTAAATTACCTTCTAGACCGCAGATATCCATCAGTACCTTCTTGATGGTGTGAACTTTTAAACGGTCAGGTACATTATAGACCACTACCTCCGTGAGGCATTTTATCCGGTCCATGACCTCAGTACTAATAGCATTGAGGAAGCGCATGGAAGTCTCGGAGCACTTTTCATCCATTACATTGCCAGGGTGAACTAGGCTTGTAATAGCCACTAAACGCTCAGCTATTGGCTGTAAGCTGTTAAAGGTCACTTTCATACTCGCCAACTCCTCTTGCAGCTGCGCGATTTCTCGGCGCATAGAAGAAAATACGTCCATCACCCTAACGGAGCACGGCATGGTCACGTTGGTCGCTGTATTGCCCCCATTTTACTCGCTTTGTTTACACGACGGCTAGTAGATATTCCTCTTTTTACCGCAAGCATTTGAGACCAAGTTAGAGAGTCAGCCACGAAGGAGAATAGTAATGGAAAGGGGAGAAGTAACAAATAAGGGACAACGATATTGCCAAGGAAAATACCAGATGGCGGAAGTCTGATAAATATCAGAGTAGATATAAAAGATCTCTAGTAGGCAGATGGTAGACTGTACCAGATGTATAACTCCCACAAAGATACAACCAGTCGAGAGCGAAACGAACCAACCTGCTTCATGTCGGTCGGGGTACCTAAAGCTGCAGCTGAAAGTAGGAGCTGAGCAGGAGTACTCAATGTTTGTATAAAAGTCGGCGCCACCTTTGTACATGCATTGCAGTTATCGATTTGTGTGCTGATGAGGACGGGTGTACTGGAGTCTACCAGAGTAGTGCCATCGAAGGACATCTCAGTAACGACTCCAGGTGCGAAAAGGGGGAGAGGATTGGAAAGCGAGCGAAGAACATCGGCACAGGAAGGCGCAGAAAGGGCGTAGTGGTTATTAATGTGCCTAGTGGGATGACGCGTTATTAAGGGAACCGACTGCGACAAGACTGCTGTAGCTCCGTGGACCTCAAGTGCAACCTGAGGGCTGGTGTTGGCCGCTCAGTGTCTAAAGCCGCGGGTGTGGTTTCGTGGTTGTTTTGGCTTTGCAGTTGAAGCAGGGGAGGGTTAGAAAATTTTGGAATAGGCATGTTGATAGTGGGTTTGCCTGGTACCGACTTGGACTTGGTAAGAGACATTGACAAGCCGGAGTCCAGCAACGTTATGTTGCCTTAAATAGACTTATGTGATGTGGAAGTTGCAGTTTTGTAGGTTGATGCATATGTTGCTATTGAGGGTGTTGGTGAAATCCCACCTTATCCCAGTAAACATGAGCTGGGTTTATTGGGCGACAGTATAATTGCTGTACTATTGCTGAGTTGCAAATGGAATGCGGGTGCTTTGTTTGAGTCGTCAGCAAAGGAGCTGGTATGTCACTCATCAATTCCCGTGGACCTACTGGATGCCATCGGCTTCGCAGAGGCCGCGACTTATGCAAGGCTTGTTGTCGGGCAACGGTAGAATGGCAATTGGCGATGTGTTACCTCGAAGAATGCTGTGCCTGAGATCAAAGCCGTTTGTGTATGGAGGCATCGTGTGAGTATGATGGTGTGCGTTGAAGTAAGTACTGTCTCTCCTCCGACAATTACAATTACGCCCGCCCTATGCGTAAGCAGTAACTCATTAACCATGTTCCCGTCATTAGTGATGTCTGTAGGTTGAACTCTGAGCGTTTGATAGCAGCAGGAACTGAGGGTCGTTTTCCGTATCGTAAAGCTGATAGGTAGGCTCCACCAGGGCGAACTGTATCACCTGGTGATGGCAGTTTGCTTGCGGTAAACACCTGACTGTGTACTACATAGCAGTTGTGCACGTCAGGCGTCTCACGTAGCTGCGGTCGACGGGCCCTGATAGGCTTTTCAGCAGTTGAGCAGGCAAGTTGCGAAGCAAACTTGATAGTGCGTAGTACTGAATGTGGTCGTACCATTGGGGAGTGACGTAAAGGTAGTCCATTCGCCTGCGCTAGTTCAGCAATCCTGAAGCAAGCAGGCATCGATTTGTTTTACTTGTGCTGAACGTTGCGGGACAGTAGGAGCAGCACAACATTGTTTGTTAGATAGTAACCACGTGCCGCTGGGAGTCGTTATGCGTGAGGATGCACCCAGCATGTCAATAGCACAAGATAAAGACACGCTTAATTTCATGGAGCATTGTTCATGCCATTCAGTGGTAGTCAGGTGATTTTCTGAGCCCATGGTGGAAGTCGTGGACTTGCATGAACCCTTGAGCGTATGGCCAGTTACTTTCCTGTATTGACTGTAGCTTGCTGGTTTGATGACGTTTGTTACGGAAGGACGTTTAGAGGGGAGCTGTGGACGAGACAAGTCAAGATCAACTCTAGGTAGTGTTGCGGAATGAATAACAGTGCAGTCAGTCACAACAAATATAGAGCATTTTTGCTTGTTTGGCCTGTCATGACTTTTAGCATTTTTTGGTAACCCAGATGCCCTTTGTAAAGGTGTTTTAGCTGGCATTAATAGAATCGGTCCAAGTTTGAGGCGGAGCCTAATTTGGCGCTTTATAATGACTAAACTTTCAGCAAGCCCTTAGCTACGAAAAACCAAGATAATCGAGCGGCTTTGATTGCTGCTCCACTTTCTCATAGGCTTAAAGTTGTAAGTGTCTGGTGACGGGTTGCAGCTACTAAGTATCAGGTGTTTGACTTTAGCCAACGGTTTTCTAGCAGCGCCAATGAAGAGTATTGACTCACTCAACCGCTTAGCGTGTTCAATACTTTCCGACGCGATAAATGACACTAAATTGCTGTCAGCTTTAATTTTAGTTGGATTACAATAATCTTAATGGTGCATGAGAGTCGAGTGGGGCAAGTAACGCCAGTGTCTCGTTGAGAGAGACACGTTCTTGTTTCAGCATGTTTAGCTGGTCCTCTAAGAGCTGTACCTTTAGGTATAAGTATAGCAATTGTTAAAACAACACTACAGTGGAATTTCTCAGCATTGCAGTGGATGAATCGTTAATATGGGTAAAAGACTGCACGGTGTACTTCAATAATTCAATCGTTGCTTGTTATCACAGCGCCCACTCGTGGAACAGAACAGTCATCGCTGGAGGAAGAATGAGTCGGATTTTCGCAGAGCGGTAGTAGCTTACACGCCGTTTCTTTTGGCCATTAGAGAGTAGCAAGGATAATTTGTTGTTAACCCAGAGGCTAATCGTTACTATAATACAGCATGTGTAGCCTAACTATTGTACTAAATAGTAGCAGGCCAAAGAAGCCAACGAAAATCCAAAAAAGCAACTGGAGGTCGCTAATCGCAGCTTCAATTTGGTCAGGTGGTTTGATACACAATAATCGCGACGGTGACGCTTGTCCCCGGGGTCTTCTTCAGAGCAATGTGAACAGGTACCGCTCATGGGCAGTTGGACGGTCGGGTGATACCGAGCTGAAGCAAGTGATCGAATTTAAATCTCGCGGCATGTGACTTGCCTAGGTGAGTCGTCTTGGTCGAGCACCCGTTGGCGGACCGTGCGTGACACTGTGATGTGCAACGTACATCATGACTGGCAGCTCTTCCGTTGGTCGTAACAGCCGCGGGTATTTAGACAGGTAGTTCGAATAAGCTGAAACATATACATAAACATTTATTCTAGGCTGTAGGAGTCACGCCTACAGAGGCATAGTCAGGTCAACAATAAGCAACTGTGACAGAGTGTCATATAGCCGTTGTGACGACATGTGGCCATGCAGCTCGCTGGCAACAAGAGAACTGGACGCTGGCATCCGTCCTTTGGTAGGACGAAGCCCAAGTGGTTTACACAAATGCTCCTACAGGTAGACAAGTTGTGAACAATAAATGTGTTGTTGGGTAAAACATGGCAGGGAGTACTAAAGGCAATGTGTTGGCAACGGCGACGCAAACCAATTGAACAAGGCAAACATATACAGCGTAAATGTGTCAGAAGGTAAGCAAACGTAGTGTATAGCAGTGAATATTCAACTGATCCACAAGCTGCTCCAGGAAACTGGTGTTTTAATCATTGAGCTCCGTCCCAAAACTCGTGTTTTGTGCCATAGGTCATTAGGTAGATACATAAATAGAAGGTGCATAGGATGCGGTGAAAAGTACGAAAAAGTAGTTGACAGACAAACGATTGGCTTAAGTTAGGCAAGGAAGTACAATAAGCGACCATAAATATTATTTTTGTAGATACTAAACCTATTGCATTCTGATGTACTTACATTGGTTCTTCTTTCACTTCCTTTATAGCCAACTTCCGGAAAGATTACCGGGAACTTCCTGGTGATTCAGCACTTGACTGTTGCTCAAAGCAGGATATAACCGCACACATCACTTTTACACAAATATATTCATGATAGCTGAAAACCAAGCCCACGCAATCCAAAGAATTATACCAAGACAGAAAGATCCAACTCTTTATGATTTCGTAATAAATTGTTTGTTCTCAACGGTGCGAGGCACACCTGTGAAGGTATGCTTAGATTTGTATAATAGGTCAGGTCAGTTCAGGTCAGATGGAAGATAGAGGCTTCCGCCTAACGAGCGTCCAGTTCTTGTGCCGGTAAGTGAAGCGACCCCCAAGCACTTCGACGTTGGATTGTCTCTTCAAGCACATGGGAAGGCTTCAGGGGAAATATAGAAAAAGTAAGAATAAATGTAGTCTCAGGTATTGCGAGTGAACACATGCCGTATAGTCTTGGCATTAAAATCGGAGATGGTGTTGGTGCGCGCAAAACTCAGAGACAACTTTGTTGACGAAGCCAGTGTTAGGTAAGGTTTTGCGACGCCGGCAGGTGCGCCAATGTGGTTTGTACTAACTTGGTATGGTTGTTGCTTGGTGCAAAATCAGATTGTGTAAACAAATGTAAAGAAAGGGATGCATTTTGAGCATAACGAAAGGGCCTCCAACTGAATGGTGGGAGCAGGTGGGTTTGTTGCCCTTGCGTTTATAAAGTAATCCATCTGTTTTTTAATAAACTAATATGAACCACTTCTACCCAGGTATATGGTAGTTGAAACTGAATTTGTGATGTGGTGGGGTCCTTGGTAGCAACATCTTTCGCGATTAACGAATAGTCAGCCGGAAAGACAAGTCATGTCAATCATAACATAATCTTTAGTTTATTTCCAGAGGAGCTAACCGTATACAGAGCTGAGTAAGGGACAGAAGTGTTGAGTATGTAGAGCCAAAGCCATTCAGTTGATCCAAACGTGCCAACCGACTGGTCTGAAAATCACAGGAAGACCGGAACCGGACAGAGGTAGGCCAAATAACAAGCAAACTGGAGAAGTATTTGAAATTCAGTAGTGTATAGTTTGCAACGGGTCGAGGCGGAATATTTGAAAACGTTAAAGATTGCGTTCATTTTGCCAATAACTGGGTTTATGAATTCTTACAGAACGGTAGAGTAAAGAATCATGCAAGCTGATGTTGTTTCTATTAGAGGAAGTGAGCATTATGAATAAAGCGTGATGTTCAGAACATGAATTGCAAATGAGCAAAAGAAATGCAATGTAGTTGTTGACGCAGAAGTTGGGAGACAATTTGAGTATCTCCCAGGTATTCGAGGAATTTGTAGCATATAAGTGATGATTCAGCATCATGGCAAATCTGCGGTTGATAGGTCAAAGATGAGTTCAGGTAGAGGAAGGCAAGAGAAAAAGTGGCGTCTTGAAGCTTTCAGATGTACTGGAGACGAACAGAGAGAGACGAGAAAATTACAGTGATCGACCCACTGGGTGTGAGGCCTGAAAAGAAAAATAAGAATTAGCCATAAGATATGCGCCACTCCATGGATGTGTGTCAATCTAGAGAAATAAAGCTTAAGCTTAAAAGCTGTAGTGAGGTACTAATAAGAATATAAAGCCAAAGGAAGTTAATGCATGAAGTAAAAGGATGAAAATGTTGCCAATTTATAGCTTGGGAGCGGTTTGACTTTCTAATCCAAATAAGTGCCTTTAACAAGCAAATGGGGCTGCCTTAGGAATGGTGGAGCTTTGTGGCTTAACAATTAGGCTAGAATGGAAAATATAGTTGAGGTAACATAAAGTGATATACAGAAAATTAAACGAGATAATACTAACAGAGTAATGCCAGCGAGACTTCAAGAATGAAATAAAGTAAGCCATATCGGACGGTTGCGAGTGCTTTGGCCTCACAATCCAATTGCAAGCCCGTAAAGATGAAATTGGAACGCGCCACACACTAAATGGTTCCTGGGGCTTACCAGACGTAGTAGTTCGAAACAGATGTTAGTTTAGAAGGAGCAGACGGTAATAATAATGTCCGTAAGCAGATAATAATAAGAATGTAAGGCCAAATATGTCAAAAGCATGAGATGAAAGGATGAAAATGTTGGCACGTCGGATAGCTTCGAGCAATAAGGCACCCTGATCCAAACATAAGTCTGAAAAGAGGGCGGGAATAAGCCCTAGGCGGGAAGGATCTGCAAAGCTGTGTAGATGTACTAAAGAGAAATAGATAAAGCTAAAAAGCAGCAAGCATCGACGTTCGGAATCCGAAGTAGGTGATAATAAGAATGTAAGGTTACAGATCCCTAAAGCTTAAGGCGAAGAAATGAACGTTGGCAAACCGGATGATCGTAAGCGATGCGCACCACAATCCAAATGGAAGCCTGAAAGCTTAATTAAACAATGAGCCTTGGGCTAGTTGACTGTTACTTGCTTATTAGCTAAGCTAGGATTAAACAGGTTGAGCAAGGACGCGAGAGACATTAAGGATAAGAATCTGGAAGGAGTTAATAAAAAAGTAAGGGCACGGACTAGGGTAAAGAAATAAATAATTTAGCATGGCAGATGGTTGTGAGCGCTGCGGCATCAAAATACAAATGGAGGCCCGTAAAAAAACTGGGAATGAGCCACGGGCTAGGTGATGCGTCGAGGCCTAGCGGTTATACTTATATCAAGCAAAATAAGCTAGGTAGCAAAAAGCATCAGCGTTTTGTATCCGGAAGGTGACAATAAAAATGTAACATCATAGAGACCACAGTCGTAAGATGAAGTAACGAAATAGTTGGCAATTTTAATGGTTTGAGCGATGCGGTGCCTTGATCCCAATGGCGGCCTGTACTGATTCAATGGGAATGAGTCACAGATTAGGTGGCTTTTCGAAGCCTAACTGTCAACTTAGGGTGGAACAAATAGAAGCTAGAAGCAGCAGACCATGACCTACGGAATCCAAAAGGAGCTAATGTGCAGAGGTCCCTCAGGAAAGCAATCATCGGTACAGCGTGAGAGGGCTTGGAATGCGGTATGGAAGAGCCATAAACCTGGAAAATTACAACGAAATTAGTGTTGTGTATGCCCAAACTATTCAGCTAAGCTGCTATGGTCTTAGGGCGGTGGCAAAACAAGAGAGGTGTGTCAGGCAATTTGAGCTGAAGGTGGCAGGCAAAAAACGAGCAAAGTAGGCTAGGTAGGAATCGGATAGATGGCGCGGGCGGTTAAGCAGTTGTTTAGCATGAAATGGCTTTATCTAAAAGTGCGAGGACAAGCCGCATTCTACGGTAAGGAAGCTGTGTATATTGGTAGAGTTGCGATATATATAGCGTTGTACCTCAATCGCCTGGATGAAATCAAAGAGCAGGCGAGACAGCTCGGACAAGACTGGACTAAGTAGCAAGCAACGGCCAAGTGATGTATACAGCAGCATAATACGAAGCGTGTGCAGAAGGTAGTTGAACGTCAGACAGGCGTGTATGGAAGGAAAGGGACTAAGCCGGGGGAGAATGTAGCGTTTAACGACAGGTAGACCCTGAATATTTCTGTTGGGAAGCTATGTGTGGGTAGATCCGTTTGCCCGGAACTTGTCTGCAGATACGTAGGTACCTAGTATTTTCTCTACTGTGGGAATTGTGCGTATTCTGTCTATAGATGAGGAGCCTAGTATGACAAATTAAAACGCCCTGATGGCTGCTAACAACTTATTCCATACGCTGGTGTATCTGTAGAGGATGAAGTTAAAAGGCGTGGAACAGTGCGTTTTAGGTACGGAAAAGCTGTGCGACCTTTTACGTAAACGGTATCTCACAGCGCCCAAAGGTTGAAATAATGTTCCAATACCTATTTTTGAAACTTTGACGAGTTTATGCAGGAAGCTAATTGTGTCTCTTAGTCTTCGAATGTAAAGTTTCTCTAGGCTGAGTTGCTTATGCCGGCCTTTGTAGCTAAGCGTAGTAAAGACTAGTAGGCGCATAATAAAAAGCGCTGTATCTCCTCGAGCACCATGCGATCGAATTCGCGTGCGTTAGCAATGACTAACTTACAGCGTTTCAGAACTGGTCAAGCATATATTTTGAAATGGTTGCATCGAGCATATCTTAAGAGATTTTATTCGTATAGGTATCCAAAAATTGTTCTTTCATCGCTGCAGCTCAATTATTAAAGGGTACGGAACCCACGTAAAAGTGGACGCTGTGCTTGGATCGGACGAATACTTGATTCCATAGTTCTCACCAGGTTTCGAGTGCGCTGGGATCAATTCAAAAGAGGAACAGGCTTGTTTGTAGGGCAATATGATCAAACGAAACCACCACCTTTACATCGTCTTCAAAGTGGTATGGTTGGCCGTGGATGAAAACACGAAAAATGCCATTTATGTAAAGTATAAACAGCAAGGGACCAAGGACGCTTCCCTGGATTACGCAGCCATTTTCAGTAGACCACTTCGCAGTTGTGCTACACAGTTGCGCTGCAAGTGTTTGGTTGCAAATGTACGATACAAACCACGGGCGGAAGTTGCCTGAGATGCAAATTGCGGCTAACGGGAAACAATCCCTTGTGTGAGACCCAATCAAATGTCTTTTACTTGTCAAGGAAGACAAAGAACAGTGCCTGCCTTATGTGTATAGAATAAGCTACATTGTTAAAATATTGTAACTGCATGTTTGGTAAGAATTTGATGGTAAGAACCCGTGCTATTGCCTGTTAATAATGTTATGGTGCAGTCTGAATTCAAGTATTGCCTCCTCACTTTTCCTCTTCATGACACTGGAGGCGGATTGTTTGGCTGTTAGGACGGTAGAGTTCAGTAATTTAAAGAAAAACTCGTCTGTGTCATGGAACAACCGCCGCCTGCTTCTAAGTATCCAGGTAAAAGTCGTTCTTCATATATAAGATAAAAATATTAAGTAGCGAAACTGGAATCTCCAGCCCTTTAAGCTTCAGCAATGAAATAGAGACACCGTCCAGACCAAGGTAAAGCACCAACCTCAGCGAAACAAGAGAACGCGCGGTTTCGCACAGCTTAAAGTAGCTCGCGTGCGGGCGAACGCCCGTATAATTGGATAAGATATTCAGTAACATCAAATATAAGCCGGGGAAGGAGTCACAGAAATGAGCTAAGCGGCAGTGGAATGACAGTATTGGGATGCATAAAAGGAGCTAAACTTACTAAATAGTGCGGAATTTGTCTGATAATGTCAAGCTTTACAAGCTCATTCGAGTCAAAAGGACACTAAATGTTTTGCCTTATCCATGTAGACTAGCCTCATGTAGTCAATGGAGCACGTTCACAATTGCGTACAGTTAGATACCTTTCGTGCGTTTACTTATACAGTGGTTTGTTGGACCAACTACCTCCTGAAAACAACACACAATGATCTTTTGGCTATGGTCTAATTACAAAGCGACACTTACTTACGCGCAGGCAAAACATTCTATAGTGCCTTACAAGCCTTTCCCTGTGTATTTTTCACCTAATCGTCTATACTTTATTACTACGCTTGTCAAGTGGGTTTGCGGCCACTGCGTCGTACAGCGTATAGCACCATTAGTGGTTTATTGTATAGTTCTAGATACGCAGTTTTCTTAAGGTTCTACAGCAATGAGCCACATTATGTAAAGTTTTCTTTTGTTCACCACATTTACTGGAAAATAATGAAGGCATTTAGCAACACTTATGGCTACAATATTGGTAGTCGTATTAGAACCCAAAGAATATTATAAGCAATGCGGTATATTTTGCATTTATCATGAATCTCGATCACGCGATGTACTGGCTATCATAAGCAATTTACATTTTTAACAATACTCTCGCTACAGAACTGGTTTTAATTTTAGCTGCCATTAAAGCCACTTGAGCTTAGCACTCGAGGTCATCCTCTAATCAGATATATTTGTAATATTTTACGCTTAATCTTTTCTAGCTAAGTAAGCCGAAGTGCCAACCGCTTTTAGATATTTACTTTTAGCTGTTTGGTATTTTTACTGGAAACCACTGCAAATACTTTTTGGCATTGCCGCTGGCATTGCTTTTTCTCTATCATGAGCCCACCATTTATCGTTACC
Source organism: Dicrocoelium dendriticum (assembly GCA_944474145.2). Classification (NCBI taxonomy): domain Eukaryota; kingdom Metazoa; phylum Platyhelminthes; class Trematoda; order Plagiorchiida; family Dicrocoeliidae; genus Dicrocoelium; species Dicrocoelium dendriticum. The sequence goes on from OX104064.1 coordinate 223,861,832, forward strand.
GTAATATACCCAAAGTAGCTACTGGAACTGGTTTGCATATCGGTGCGACACGGTTTCTACAGCGTTGGCGTACAGTGACTAGATGGTACACCAACGGGACATTGTGAAAAGGAACGAAGCCGATAATATTGAAAGGTATAATGTTTGACTGTGGAAGCTATCTACTATATAATAAAAGCGTTGAAGTCTGTTCACAAATTGCAGATAGCCGAAATCACCGCCTGTTTAACTACTGCGTGCCAGGCAAGCCATTTCCACCGTCCTGGTGCAGTACTCGTCATCAAGAAATAGATAAAATGAGCTCCATTCTTGCTCATGCAAGAGCACACTTTTACTGTACATCATGATCTGACACCTGTAGGGCATAGCTTTCAGCCAAGTCTAAAAATATGCCTTTATTTAATTACCTATCTAATTGTTTATTCGGTTGTTAACGAAATCGCACATGTCATCTAAATCAGTAAGTATCCGTTTGTCAAGGAGCATGCGAAGGGTAATGTGTATATTGATGTAGCCAATCCGAAGTTTCATACGTCTGGCAAGAGATTGCCATTTATTGTTGGCACTAATCGCACTGTGCTTAACTGATAAGTGTTTCATAGTTAGTGAGTTTCACCAGTGGTCCAGGATTTCTTTCATACAAATTATGAGATGAAAGTACTTGGGCTTGTGTAGGCAATGCGCATTATCTTGAGCTTGACAGGGATCCAGCGTGCGGTGGCTCAACTAGAGAATGCATTTTTCGTGCCCAGCTGTGTTTTGGGACCATGCGTGAGGATATTATAAAGCTCACCGGTCGCTATAGCTTTATCGGCCGCCAATAAGATGTCATTCCAAGGTAACGCTTGGAGGAGTAGGAAAAACGATTCCATACTGGCATGTGGAGGGGTCTTAATGAGCGTTCTTTAAGATCTTGGTGTGTATGAGCTTCAAAGAGTAAAAATAAAAGCCGCACTACCTTAGCTACACTACCAGTAATATGGTCCATTAGCCCATGCATGGAGAATGCTTTTCTTGCGTAGCAGGTCCAACGTACTAGGTCGGCTCGTGGCAGCATGCACAGGTTAAGTCCAATCAGGTGTAAACAATTGTCAACGGAGACCCTATACCTGGAATGTGTTGACTGCTCCGCCATGAAATATTAACCGTAGATTACTCTCCGTTAATTACCTTATAACGTGCTGGCACGAATGTCGCTTCATGAAATAGCTTCACCGGATCGGTAACACAAGAACCGGATGAATTCGGTGCGTTTTACACACAACTTATTAGGATGTCGAGCTGCCGTCCAATGGATTGAAAGTAAACAGAAGCTTCTGGGTTGCCAATGAAGGTATCTTGCAAAGTTGATGCATGGCTGTCATTGTTGACTTAAATTAAACAGCCACCTCCAAGTTGATTGTCACATCCATTAGAGAAAATAGCGTAACCTGTAAGGTGCAGCAGCGCATCGGAGGCGTCAGGTGGAAGACACGTTTCTGTAAAACACGTAGACCGGACAACAGAATGGAAGGTCCCAGAAGGTGCACATAAGGTTGAATGGGTCGTGCTTTGAGGAAGACTCTGTATGAGACCTTAAGCAGGATGACAACATTGCTGTCAATGCGCAATTACGGTTAGCATGTAGCGCAGTGTCAGCTAAGAAGCTAGCTACGATATGAGGTGCTGAACGAAGGCGCTTGTCAAATGTGTAATGAACAGCACGTCAAAGGTTAGAATTTTGAAGGTTTACCAACTGGGAGTCGTTAGGTGGCAACCATGAAGTTGAAACCTGATATAGTTTACTGTTTGTACAAAGTGTAATGATTGCGGTATATGGAGTTGTATAAGTTAGTAGTGTCTTCCGTTGCCCCATAAATGTGGGGTTGCGTTCATAGGGGCTGAGTTATACTGCACAGACTGAGCCTCGTAATTGGTCCGATAGTGAACCGGGTGGAAAGCACGCAATGTTACATATTTGGGGGAATTACTGCACTGACGCTACAGGTGCTGCTCACAGTTTCATGTTGCTTCGGTAACTAGTAAACCGACTTCATTTTGTGGAAATCGCGGTTCTTGGCAGAGTTTAGAGTCTTAGTGTCGCTGTTAGGCGTTTTGAGTAGTTTTGACTTTCACAATATAGTGCAGGTTAGGAAGGCGGCGTTAAAATAATCAACCAAAGGTATAATTCTAGTAGTTGCTTGAAGTTGTGCCGGCGAGGTGTCCGATCATAAGGTACAGTAACCACACCACCTTGCGTGGGTAATAATGGGGTACGTTTATGTATTCTTTGAGCGCAGGTACTGCAACAATGCTGTAGTAACCAACTCACAACCCTAAGTAGCCTAGTCCTCCTAACCAGCTCAGTAATTTACGGTCCCAATATAAGGTGAGCTTATGGAGATTGAGAGAAACGCAATACCACCAGAAATGTCACAAAGGGATTGGTAAAGAGTGCTAGTAAAACTGAATAAACTTTTCAAATAAATAACTTATGACAGCGGATGTCACTTCGGCGGAAGTAGCTATAAACCATAAACGCAGAATATAAGAAATGTATCTCTTTAAAGGATAAATTCGGGCGCCAAACTAAATTGGCTTTACTTGCGGGCAAAATTAATAACCAGGTTTGTAGCGTACGTACTGCTAAAAGTAAAAACGTTATACCTTAGTCAGAACAGTGCTTGACCGCTGTACACGATAACAGCAGAATAGCCGAAACACTGGCAGTACTTCCTGTACTCTAAAATCACTGACCTAACCGTAGCCAAAAATCTTGCTTCCAAAACCGAATAAAACTTCAACCAATATTATGAACATAAGAAAACGTTACATAATGTGGCTAATTTCTGTAGAACCTTAAGAAAACTGCATATCTAGAACTATACGATAAACCTCTAAAGGTGCCATACGATGTACGACGCAGTGGCCGCAAACCCACTTGACAAACTTACGTAATAAATTATAGACGATTAGGTGAAAAATGCACAGGGAGAGGCGTGTAAGGCACTATAGAATGTTTTGCCTGCGCGTAAGTAAGTGTCGCTTTGTAATTAGACCATAGCCAAAAGGTCATTGTGTGTTGTTTTCAGGAGGTAATCTGTCCAACAAACCACTGTATAAGTAAAAGCACGAAAGGTATCTAATTGTACGCAATTGTGAACGTGCTCCATTGACTACATGAGGCCAGTCTACATGGATAAGGCAAAACATTTAGTGTCCTTTTGACTCGAATGAGCTTGTAAAGCTTGACATTATCAGACAAATTCCGCACTGTTTAGTAAGTTTAGCTCATTTTATGCACCTCCTACATGGATCCTTACTGCCAATTAGCTGCATACGTCTTTCGTCAAGATTATAGAACCAGCATCCAAAAACTAGCAAAATGCTTCTAACGGTGTAACTTGATATGGCCTGCCTATGTAGGGCCACATGCACCTTGTTTTCTATGGTGAACGATTTCCAGACATGAGGCGTTATTGCGCCATATGTGTTGAGACGCTCTACTGTGCCACCTCTTGCTCTTTATACGCTTCCTCATATAACTAGGCATATTTCTAAACTGTCTTGATGCGGTGCCCGTACGTGATCAAATCTATGTTTACGTTTGTCCTATGCTCTAGCACGGGAGTAGCAAAATTGTGCTCACCTGTTTCTTCTCGGCACTTACGACTGCATTGGCTCTGTTATGCGTAGAGCCGATGAGTTTGTACTCGCCCACCTTGAAATTCTTCTCGCTTGGTCAGGCGATATTGAGCTCCTTGCGTTTGTTTGTTATGAGAGTTGCACAGAGCGGTATTTTGCAGATTACTTTTGAAACAGGAGCTACTTTCCCTACAACTTCAGTAGAAATCCTTGGACTATTTCGGCCTGCTCAGTGCTCAAAATTATTGGTGCGCACATGAAAAAAATAATAGTGGCGGAATTATAACGAACAAGAAAATGTTATTACTGTTGCTAAAAAAGTAAACAAAAATGAAACGCATTTGCTAATTGACATGCCAGTGCGACGTACTTCGCTAAATAATACAAATTAAGCAAATACCTAAACAAAATTTTCTATGTTAAATTTGATTATTGGCTCCAAAGTACAAAACTTTGTAAAGCTCGTAACAAAAGAAAACTTTTCTGCGGCTAGCTGGTTGTGTAATATAGTCGAAATAAGCTGCTCGTAACACGTTTACACCGCTTTTAGCGTTAAAAGTAAAAACAACGCAATACCCACAGTAGTGCACGAGTTATTTTCAATTAAATGGCGGTCTACGAATGACGCCATTACTTTTCATCACTAGCAAGGCTTCCTGCTTTGTAACCAGCTAGCCAAAAACAGAAAAGATGTAAAATATTGAAGCGGCATAATTAATACGAAGGCATAGCTATATAAAAGGCTCTATATAACCCGTGAAATCCTGCACCAGCTAAGTACGACGTAGGTAGCGGAAAAGTCAACTTTTCAGGCATACTTAGCCAATATAAGCATATAAGCGATAATATTTTTCAAAAACATTAAGAAGCTAGTAAGGAATGTTATATTTGCAAATGCCTTCAAGACAACTTATAAATAAACCCACGGTCAAATTTTTTCAGTGTACCATTTTCACTGGATACTAAGTCACCTAAATACCAGGAATAGAGAGTTTAGTGTTTCTCACTGGTTCAGTATGGGTACATCGATGCAAAACAAGGCTTTAATGTCACCCAAGTTATTGCGTGGGCGTACTTTCTGTATGAGCTATTCTAGTTCGGCAGATAGCGTAAATGAACAATGGTAGAATCAGGAAGTGCTTTGTACGCAGAAAACGGGAGCTGGTTTTCCACCTACCTCTTCGTATGATTCAGTGTGGGCAATGCAGCCAGCGATATAAAGGATTTTAACAGTTGACCAAAGCGAGAAGTAGTCCGAATTAGCTGGAGGTTCAGCTAGTTTGTGTGACCGGATACTCTGACCCATGGCTAGCTTTCGCGCCAGTGTCAGCGGATATGGAATAAGAAATGTGAAGTTGGCATGAATGAAAATCAGAAATAGATGTAATTCATCCTGCCGCCAGTCTTCCAGTGTTTTCAATTGTGACTGGTGAATGCACAACTCAGAGAAAAGCTAAGAGATATGAGGTCAAGAGTAGATAACTTGAAGTGCAAAACCTCTGGTTTAGGGGATCGTGATTCAGCTGACGGTGCACCTGGTATTAGGTTTGGCCCAGAAAGTTTATATCAATCTGGTTATGTCTTATTGCTTTATTGACTTAGGTTGGAATTACGTATACTTCCAATACTGGTGCCATTGCGTTGCTAAAATCCACTACTAGAATAAGGGCTAGTGGGGTACCGCTGTTTTGATAAACAGAGCCAATATAAATAAAAGAAAATATATGAGTAAATGAGTAGAGTAGCTTTGAATACTAAGGCTGGGTGCATTGGCACTCCGCTAAGAGCAGAGGAAGATCTACTCCACGGAACAACAGCACAGTTGTTTGCCCCCTTGAGCCTGAGTTGCGGGAAAGTGTCGCAATCTACGTTCTTACTAAGTTTGGTCCACGTAAGCGGGGCTGCAGTGCAAACGGTTTAAAGGGTAGTAATAGTTATGGTGATTTATCTAAGCAAATGTGGCAAACTTTTGGTTGTGGTATATAATCCGTCAACTCAGGTGCTCACCATTACGCACAGTTACCTTTATAGCAAAGCCGTATGCTAGACAAGGAAGTTTGGGTCAAACATAAGGCTAATATATATATATACGAGACAATAAATACCGTGGCGGACAAAAATCTGTGAATAAAAAATATATAAATAATTAGTTTATTCTCAAATTTATGGGGACGCAACAAATCAGGCATGATCAAGGTTTAAGGGCAGCTGTGTACCACGACGATACTTTGGGTGCAATCGTGCGTAGTTGAAACGGTCAAGGCACTAGAAGTGCGGTGAAACGGTACATGTAGACGGAGAGTATCATATACTTGCACGTGTCGGGAAAACGTTAAAATAGGTGTCTAGTCGACTTGGTAGTATGTAGTTGTGGGCAGTGACTTTATTCAGTTGCGAGTCACATCCGGCATGTCGCAGTGTTGTTTAACAGACATTTGTGACCTTTTATGGGGAGAACTCTTGCCAAGCGAAAACTCACCACGTCCTGCAACACTGCCGTAAAGCACTTTGAACACTGATGTACAACTGGCGAAGCTGATTGACGACTGATTTCATATTCCTTTATTCGCAGTCAAATGTCTTCCAATGTTCTATTTTGTTTGGGCGGATCGTTTGCTCAGGGCCTCCATAATTTTTGCGGCCGGTTGAGGACCGGAACATTACGAATGGTTGTCTTGTTTTGTGTCCAGGTGAACAAAGTTTCAAACTTTTGCTGTCTGGATTTTTCAGATGCATAATTTTCAGGCGTATGAAGGCGTGTCCAGCTCCCCATAATGGAAAACGGTTTTAGTGGTGAATGCATTTGAGTCCCTTTGGTATACAGCCATGCTCCATGTAGGTCGTTGTCAGTTATTACGTCAGTCTCGGGCAAAAACTGTTTCTCTGTCCAATCCCAGATTTCCAAGTAGTTGTGGTCTTCGGAGACAAAGGAAAATGAGGAACGACCGAGAGAAGCCTGCAACAAACGGCGTGGAGGTAAAACTTGTTAGGTTCTTATCTTACGACATTTATCGTTGAGACAAAATCATGTACATTATGCAACAATGCTTACGTTGAATTGCCTATTGAATGTCTTACAGAGTCAATAGCCGTATAAGTAGATTGCGGACGTCTGCTAGAGACAAGTTCGTTATGCCAGTAACTAATCCACGAAGTATAATTTCAGTATGAAGCGACCATTGCCTTTGGAGAGGAAAGAAAGTTAGAAGACTGGTGGTGATTGAATGGTGAATGAAGAGCACGTAGCCAGCCTTATACGATAAAGGAGCGCAGAATAAGAAAGTTAAAACTAAATAGTTTGCCGCAAAAGGGACCTAGAATTCAATTGGTGGTAAGGCAGCGGAATGATTGGCTGCAGACCTTCTAAGAGAACAAACGTTATAGAGATAAGCATTGACTCCTAATAGCTCCGGATATACGCAGAGATGCATGACGCCTACGACGGATAGCTGCTGCTAAACAGAAATGCCAAAGGTAAGACGATGAGCAGATAATGTCGCTAAGAACGAGAGTATCAGTGGCCAGCAATCGCAGTTGAATGAAAACTTCTAGTTACTAGTGAATACCTACAGTCACAAAATAAGTCAACAAACAGCAAGTGTATGTGACGCAAACAGCCTCAAAGAATAAAGGTTAAGGAGATAATAGAGTGGCACTTAGCAAGCTCCGGATATGCGCAGAGAAGCATGGAACTTACGACCACCAGTTCATGCTAAACATAGGTGCCGGGGCTAAGACGAGCATCAGATACTGGCGCAATAAAAGACTTCCGGTGGCCAGATGTTACCATTCCATTAAGAAGTCTGGTCACTGGTGGATGCCTACCGTGTCACAGCGTACATCAACTAGCCAGCTGAGGTGTGATAAAGACATGCTAGAAGGTTACAGGATGGGGAATCAAGAAGTGTCTCCTAGTAGCTCCGGATATGCGCAAAGATGTATGCAGCCTACGACGAATCGCTGCATAAAACGTGCTGAAGCTAAGAGGAGCGACAGATAGTGGTGCCGAGCGGGAACCAGTGGACAGCCAATTTACTCCGATTAAGCCTTCTAGTTATGAGTGGATACTTACAGTAACAGCATAAGTAAACAAACCAGCGACGGTATGTTATGCAATCAATCCGCAAGAATAATAGCTGGAGCGATAAGGAGTGGCTCCTAGCGCAAAGATGTGCGCTACCCACAATGAACCGCTGCAGCTGAAAAGTGGTGTACCAGGTAAAGCAAAGAACTGAGAACTAGGAGAGAGTATCGGTTGCTAGCAACGGCGGATGGATGATGCCTGCTGGTTGCTGGCGTACACCTACAGTGTCCCAGAATAAGCCAACAAACAACAGATGTGCGTGGAAAAGGCTCGATAATAGAATAAAGGTCGGAGGGATAAAAGATTGCCTCCAAGCAAGCACCGAGTATGCGCAGAGATGCTAGGAGTTTACGAGGAGTAGCTGCTGCTAGACTGAGGTGCCTGAGGTATGACGAAGAATTGATAATGGCGCTAGGAGCGAGAGTATCAGTGATAAGCAATTTCATTTGGTTGAGGTCTTCTAGTTACTAGTGTATACCTACAGTGTCCAAGAATAAGTCAAATAACAGCAAATGTATGTGGCGCAGATAATCCCAGATAATAAGGGCTGGAGAAATCATAGAGTGGCCCTAAGCAAGCTCTGGATAATCGCAGCTGCTTGTAACCTAAGACCACTAGCTGCTTCTAAACAGAGGTGCCCAATTTAAGACGATCGATAGATGTTGGCGCTAGGAAAGACTATCAGTGGCCAGCTGTAGCCATGCCAATGAGACGCTTGATCAATAGTGTAGGCCTACAGGGCTACAGAATGCATCAATAAGCCAGCGAATGTAGGTGATACAGACACTCCAAGAGAATATATGATGGAGAGACTAGGCGTGGATCCTAGCGTGCTCCGGATATGTGCAGAGAGCTATGGAACCTACAAAGAATCGAAGCAAAAAGATGAATAAGACAAGGCGAACGACAGATAGTGGCGCCAGGACAAAGAGTATCAGTAGCCAGCAAAGGCAGTCGGATTAAGCCTTCCAATTATAGTGTATATCTACAGTGACAGAATAAGTCAACAAACCAGCGAGGGTATGGGATACAAACAATCCGAGCGTAAAATTTAGAGAGATAAAGTGTGGCTCCTAGCGCATAGATGCCTGCTACATACAATGAAGCGCTGCAGCTGAAAAGTTGGGACGGAGGTAAGACGAAGAACAGACAACGTCTCTATAGGAGAGAGAGTATCGATGGCTAGCAACGGCATTTGGATGGCGCCTACTAGTTACTAGTAGACACTTACAGTGAGAGAATAAGTGATACAAGCAGTCCAGGAGCATGAAGTTGGATACTCGCAGTAGACTATTGTTGCAGTTGTCTAGCTTTTTACTAGATGTGGCGGAACAAAATGGGGATAGTGGAGTTGAACGCGCAGATATTTGCGCTGATGTGCTAGACGCTGTCAGTGCTTAGTCGGAATAGCAGACATATAAATCTGGCGTAAAGGAGATAACTGGTGGGGCCTGTGACCGAAATGTTCAGATTTCGGCTTTAGAGTTGCTTTGGACCATGTTGCCAACGTTCATCCTCCGGTATATAGGTAATAAAGAGCTCCATTGTAGGCAGGGTAGCAGGGTGTCTATGTAGGGATGATCGGAACAGTGCATTATTCTCCGCTGCACTAACTTGTAATGGTAGCCTGTTCTGGACGCGAGCAAATCTGTAGAGAAAGAAGTTGTCACGCACGTTGGTGCGGGCTATAGGTAGGGTAATGGTTAAGGGTCTATGGCGAAGTAGATACCAAAAGTCAATGTTTTTTGAATAAGCCCTGCGTGGTTCGTGTTTGGATTGTTTATCGTCTGGAATACGAAGGTGAGGTTGCGTCTCATTATTCGTAACCATAGAGGTTCAAGACCAAGAAGTTTACAACGCTGACGGTAGGGGAGAGTAGAACGACAAAGCAGGCGCTATGTGTATGAGCGTCATACCTTCTCAATTGCTATTCGGTCACTCTTTCTGGAGTTGGTAAATATTATGAAGCAGTATTCCAAACGAGGTCTAGCGCCTACCCTGTACAGCGTGAGTCTTGATTCGGTTACGAGTAACGTCTTGCAGTTATGACCAATGAGGGACCTGGCTTTGGCTACACTATAGCTAACTTGTTCCGAAAACTTTAGTGAGCGAGAATAGTGTACGCCAAGGTCCCTTACTGTTTGACAGCTGGCACGTTGGACGTCATTCAGAGTTAATGCATTAGGCGGTGCAGTGCATCTATACAACAGGGCGCTGCACTTAGAAGGTAAGAGATCAAGCATCCATGTGTTGCACCAAGAGTCTAATGCTTTAAGGTCATTTTGTATATTGAGGAGACCGCTCTTTAGGCTGCCCGGGTCAAAGGAGAATACGACTTTGATATCGTCGGCAAACTGATACGGCTATCCGTACTCAAAAAATTGAAATACGTTGTTGACGTAAAGTGTGCAGAGTATATGGCATGGTACACTACCCTGCAACACACCACTCGTAACTAGTTTCGGTAAGGACTCGGAGTCCCCTGGTCGCATCGAATGTCTCCGACAGAAAAAAGTAGGAAGAGGACCAAAAATGCAGCTGATGCGATGTACCGTATGAAGCCAGCTTAGTTAGCAGTCCATTATGAGGTACTCGGTCAAAAGCTTTTTCATATACAAGAAGATGATGATCAGAGCTTTCCTGCAGTCAAGCATAGCGGTAACATTGTTCAGGAACTCCAGCGGAAATGTTTGACAGGATTTAGACGGTAGGAATTGATGTTGGGATCTTTTGAGGACAATAAGATGAGTCAAGAAGCGTAGGAGCTCTTCCTTGACGATCCTCTCCATCACTCCTGAAGCGAATGGGGTGTGACTAATGGGTCGGTAGATTTCACTGTTTTGACAGCTTCCTGTTTTGTGTTTTGGCATGGCTACTGCATGTTTCCAAGCAGCAGGATAATTTCCATGTATCACTATAAGAGTGAAGACGTTAAGAAGGAGGACGGCGATGTCCAGGCAACTAAGCATTAGCAGAGCTGATGGAAGGCCATCAGGTCCGGCATGGAAGGATAATGTGAGGGCTTGAATTTCCCGAGAAATGGTACGCAGGTGAAATGGTACTGCATGAAAAGTATCATTGGTGCGACTAGGAATATAAAGAGGCCCGGCCAGGTTAGCAGAGGTGAAAGAGTCGCAGAAGTAGCGGTTCATGACTTCACCTATTTCAGCTTGGTTACTGGTAACTCATTTGACTTAACGAATAATCGAGTTAATCGAATTCCAGTTGAGGTGGCTTCTGCGCCTCATCAGAGAACTGAGGGCTTTGATACGGTTGATGGACTTTAAGGCAGTGTGTTCGGACAGATATGCAGTAGTTAGTGAATTTCTCCACTCGAACCGGACTTCATTGATGCGAATAAGGAGGAAGAATGCTTGGCGCCTGCTGTACTTTGCACATAGCTTTTTGAGCTTGACGAATAGTTTGTGAGGTGAGCTGCGTCATGCTGTGGCTGCATTGCTTTTTGTTTCCGTATAGTTGCAGTATATCCAGGCAGTAATTGAGATTTCCATATAATGCAGAAGCTGCGGTGCCCGCATCTGTAACTAAGATCTCAGAAGTAGAGCAAGGTTTGTCCAGTTGATGCTTTTGAAAGGCCGAACGGAACACGCTGGTCTAGCCACTGAGGGATGAGTGATGGATGGTTGGTGTTCAGGCTTGGGCACCGTACCTCCGGAGTGACATCATTTGTATGGAAAAGATTCAGAAACTTGCGACCAGGATGATTGCAGGTCAACGAGGGAGGTCTTACGAAAATCGTCTAAGTAGCTTAGGAGTATTTTCCCTGGAACGGCGTAGGCTGCGAGGGGATTTGATAGAGACGTTTAAGATGATTAAGGGACTTAATGGTATTAGTTCCACCCATCTGTTTGAGTTGGCTACGTCAGACCATCCCCTGGTAGCACAAACGTAACAGTAAACGTAGCAAACTGGACATAAACTGGACAGATGTCCGGTTCATGTATTAATGCACTACTAGCAGCTACATGCATTTACTTTGATAGTTGTTAATAAATTAATAGATGGTATGCATGATATTTGATTATATTTAACCATAAACCCAGTAGTTTAAATGCATCAACAGGTCGTTTTATTTGGCCAGTTTCGGTCTCGTAACCTTGGTAGCTGCTACCGCTTGGTTTTGTGCTAGTGTAGCTCCGTTGAAATTGCGCTTCCGCAGGCGCACCTACCAGATTTTTGTGTCATAGATTGTGTAATACATATGTGTTCATTTTCAGCATATCACGGCGACAAAGTTATCAATTAACTGCACAGTTTCCGTCTCGTAGCACCATTTACCGTGCAGCAAAAACAATGGCATCAGGATTCAGCTACGAAGAAGTGATTCTGTTGTCAGCAGCTAAACGACAGAAGGGTAAGCGAACGTTTAACATATATTAAATATCATTGTTCACACAGTTCAGCCATCTACTAACGTTAGCAACTGCTGTGAAGATGACAGGGACCCCGATGAAGTGGTCCATAACTTGAGAAATTGATCGCGAAATCTCAGGTACCGGCATCATTTGTTCGTCCACTGTTGGGGCTTGTGCAACCGTGGATGCCATTTTTGCCAAAAGATTACCGGACGCTGATGCGCACCCCACATAACTCCCGCATACGCGTTGTTGCACCGGGCACTTACGGTCACGTAGGTTTGCTGAGAAGTTTACACCGTGTACGCTCTGCTCTTTCGCTCACCGTTGATGACACTGTTGACTATCAGTTGCATATCGACGGATTTAAACCTTTTAATGCATCCAAGATGCATATATGGCCTAGCTTGTGTCGTGTCATAAAGCCAGTGTTCACAAAGCCATTCATTGTTGGTGTTTATGGTGGGACCACAAAACCGAATGACGTGGACGATTATTTGTATGACAAGATTGATGAGATCCGTTCGTTGCAAAGCGAAGGATTATTCCACCTGAAAGCCGTTGTCTGTGATACCCCTGCGCGCGCTTATGTGAAACGAAAGAAAGAACACTCGGGTTATTACGGCTGTGACAAATGCACCCAACTTGGTGGGTATATGAGCCGGAAAGTGACATACATACTTACAGGTAGCACACTGCGGACGAATGCATCCGTTCGAAGGAATGTTAGTCACCCGCCGCCTTTTTCCGCTTTGAACGTGGATTTGGTTGGGGACTTTCCGATTGACTATGTACATTCAGTATGTTTGGGTGTAACGCGCATATTGATAAAAAACTGGCTCACTTCCCCATGGACAGCGGATTTCGACTGCGCAGGGAGCGTTGATTTTAGCAAACGAACGGTTGCAAGACCTTCCTAGAATCGGACTTTCAACGTAAGCTTCGATCATTGGATAAATACCGATCTTGGAAGGCAAATACGTTGCGTCAGTTTTTACTCTACGCCGGACCAGCGTGCTTAATCGTGGTATTGCCTGAGGCTTTCTATCCTAACTTTCTCGATCTTTCGTTCGCTATTTATATTGTGTGTCACCCTCACATTCACACTGCCTTATTTCAGTTCCTTATTCCTTTAATTCATGTATTTTTACATGTTTAATTTGATCTTTATGGACCCAGTGAGATGACGTGGAACGTGCACTCACTGGTTCATCTGTCCGGTGACGTACAGAAGACGGGGACTTTAGACAGCTTCTAAGCATCTCCCTTTGCGTCTCAATTGTTTTCCATCATGCGCATGATTCACGATTCCCCGCGTCCGGTTGCTCAACTTATGTGGCGTACGTCGGAAGAGGAGCAGTTTCCTCCTACTTTCAGCAGCGCAAACACTGGTGGGAAGGTAGAGATGTGCACATTTAAGGGTCAAAAAGCGTTTCGTTTCCAAGGCACTTTGTTTTCCACAGTAAAGCCGGATAACGTGGTCATCATCGATGGCAAAACCAGAGTGCTAACGGATGTGTCAGTGAATGTGGCTGGGAACATGGTCTTGCAATGCAGGGAATTTATGTATCTCCGTAGTCTGTTCACGCATAGCATGGATTCCTCAACGGCGTACATCTTCCGTGCATCGCAATTGTCAACAGAAGTATGTACCTTCTCAGCCTGTCATATTCTATTCAAGTGTATCGCTTTGCCCTTGAACGATTTCCTTGTAATTTACCCTATGCCACGCAGTTATACACTCTATTAACGTCTTTCTTTTTCTGCACCGATGGCTTTTCAAGAATACAGCGTTGTCAAACTCCTTGACTCCGAGGCGTTGATAACGATTGTCAGTAAAACATGGCTTAGAGAAGAAGGTGCGTACGCCCAAATACCTTCCGTGCGGGGCACGCACTACCATGCAGCGGTGAAAAACCACACTGCGCCCGATGTCGATGTAGCCAGAACTGCAGCGTCCATCATCGTTAGCACGAGTAAGTTTTTGTTATATTAACCCACCTAGTTAGTTAGCTTCCAGCATGCCCGAGAAATGGCACATAACCGCATGATTTGCCCTTCTGTTGAAAATGACATTTCAGGTAGCTAGTTAAATTTTTCCACTCGGCTCCACTCTCATGCTTCTCAGATCACAATTATGAACCCCTCTCTTGTTTGGCCTCTTTCCTGGTCCATATCGCATCGGTTCAATGGTGGTTTAGGTTCCCACAGTGTCAGCACAACATACTAGGCCACATTTGATCCTCTTTCCTACTGCGCCACGCACTCTTAAACCTCCTGGACCGCCCCGGCCTCCGGCTCCAAATGTCTATAGGTCCTAAACAATGGCTTCTCTTCCTTTGAGCATCGATTACAGTTCTCATTGGCACAAGAAACAGCCTCTTGATGCAGGTTCATTACCTGCATGCTTGGTCGCCTGCAAAATGCAATTTCAGGTCTCTGATTGACTTTTGTCTCTCGGCTCCACCATCATGAATCTCAGCTCACAATTACCTTCCCCTCTCTTGTTTGGCCTTTCTTTTGGTCAATATCGCTTCGATTCAATGGCGATACAGTTATCACTAGCGTCAGCGCAACATCCTAAGCTTCCTAAGCTTCCTAGCTTCGAACCGTCTATATATTAGTTAGCTGCTAAGTGCGTAGTAGTGTGATGTCCGTATTCGGATACCCAGCGTAGGCAATGACGGGATCTGGATCTACCGGAGTTTCACGCATATTGGTGTTTTCTATTGGTCAAGCTAGCATAATTTTCATTGGCCTTCCATAAACTGGACGAAATCCCTTTTTAGCCGTCCCACGGTAATAGTTCCTGTCCAGTTTAGCCTAATGCTCTCATAGGAACGTTTAGGATGCTAAACTGGACAGGAGCGGGACATGTGCTACCATGGGCTGCGCGGGCATCACCTGAAGCTCAAACATCACAGAGCTTGTTTGGACATCAAGGCAAAGTATATACGAACCGGGTAGTTAACTCCCGGAATAAATCTACTTCTGATTTAGTGGAGTCTGAGACCGCAGAAGCCTTCAAACGGGCTTAGACAATTGTTGGTCCATCCTTTTTCCAGTGATATTGTAGTTGGAACATTGGAACCTTGTATTTAATAGGAATAAAAGCTCGAGCTTTACATGACCCATAGGGTAAAAAGAGTACGGGTCGGGTCTTATAGCGGGTTGGACTCGCGCGTTAGCCGTATCCTCATCAGGCTGTTGTGGCATTTCAACAGAATGCACGCCGGCTCAGAGCCAGACATCCCACCACGCCCACCGAAACGGCTTTAGAAAGGAAGTAGGTGAAAGAAAAAGAAAGAAAGAACGTCCATCCGGTAGAATGCAGTTAAATTAGGGAATATCGCGGTGTAGCTCAACGAGATGACAGCCCAACCGGGTCTTAAAGTCCGTCACAGTGGGTGCCAAGACTAAACCCGCAGGCAGAGCATTCCACGGTCGGCAGATTCACAAAGCAATGTAGTGTCGTCTGCAGTTCAGCCGACTGTGCTGATGTGTGAGCCTCGGTGGGTGGCCAAGTACGTGGGAGCCCGATTGGTGCAGTGTGAGTAGGTGGCAACATGGATGTCCAGGGTTGGATAAGATCATGAATACAAGGATCAGGTCGATCCGCAGACGTCGGTACTTAAGCGGGTAGAGACCCAGACACTGAAGTCGTTGGGGATAAGCTAAATGCTTGAGACCTCGGACCAGTTTGGTTGCTCGACGTTGTGGGGCTTCGAGTATGCGTTGGTCCTTCAACAACCAAGGGCTCCAAGCCTGAATAGGAAACTCCAAGTGGGGTGCAAGAAAAGCGTTCAGGAGTATGCGAAAATTGCCGGGGTCAATTTGATCGAAGGCTCGTTTCAGCAATCCCACCATGCGGTTAGCAACAGCAGCTGTTTTCGGGCAGGAAGCGGATACGGAAAGACTCGTCTGAATAATGCTACCGAAGTCTCTTACGGCTTAAGTGGTCTGGAGGATAGACGCTCCCAGGTAATATACAGGAGAAAAGGGAAGGGCGGGTAGAAAGGACGCGACATTTCTTAGCGTTAAATGGAAGGTTGTCTTCTATGGACCACTGATGTAGGCGGTCGAAGTCCGTCTGAAATGCGTGAGCATCGTCCGGAAGGTCAATGTTGCTCTACAGCTTCGCGTTATCCGCGTATAGTAACAGCGAAGACTCCACTTGCGGTTTGGCGTCGTCAATGATGGCTAGGAAGAGGTGCGGTCCGAGAACAGACCCCAGCGGAACTCCGCTGGTGGCAAGGATGCGGGGAGACAACGCTCCGTCGACGCGTACTTGGAAGGTACAGTTTTGGAGGTAGTTCCGGATCCAGTCCATCAAGTCCAATGAAACACCGTAAGATGACAGTTTCCACAGCAGAATCTTGTGGTCGACCTTGTCGAAGGAATATGTAGTGTATTTTGATGCAGGCATATGAATGTGCAGAGATTGCTCTTGTTCTTGCTTCATTCCATTGCAGAAGCAAAAGGAAACAAGCCAATGTCGAATTGCCGGGGGCGGTTTCACTTACCGGCACAAGAACTGGAGGCTCGTTAGGCGGAAGCCTCTATCGTCCATCTGACCTGACCTGACGCCTGAGCCTACAGGGGGACCATGGGTGGCTTGCGCTGCACCCCACCCCCACAGCTCCAACCACACACCGCATATTCAGTGCAAACCCGAAGGCATAAGACCGGGAGGCATGTGAATGGGAACAACAACACCTCTTCCTAGCGTTTATTGATGACGTCACACCACAAGTGCATTCTTGGCTGGTGTTATATGCGGATGACGGGAAGATGTGGCGCCCAATTAACCTTTCGGAAGATGCCCACAGCATTTCAGACGGACTTCGACCGCCTACATCAGTGGTCCATAGAAGACAACCCTTCCATTTAAAGCTAAGAAATCTACAAGTGAAGGGATATGATAGTCTTGGATGAAGATACACTCAAAGCTGTCATGCACGTTAACGACTTAAACGCCGAATTATCTAAGCCAAATGAAAGTAATAAGCTGTCTAATGACCCGAGCCCAGAATCAGGATCTGTCAAACCGATGCTAAAGAAGGAAACAAGTCCTTTCCGGTAGCATGCTGAGCTAATAAAATTCATAGTTGTGTCTTCTACGCCTTTATTCCCTGCAGTGCAGATCCACAGAGCGAAATTCCGAATTAAGGATGGGCGAAACAACCAAAATCCCACAGTCAATTTAAATATAAATGCACCAGCTGCCATCAAATAAATCATAAATCATGGAATGGTTCTCCACCAACATGACATGATAAGGTCCAACGCCGAAAGTCTCTGTCACAACATGCTCAAGAGCTACTGTATAACTCACTAAAGCAGTAACGAAGAAGTAAACGATTTTGTTAGTCAACTAGTCACAGTAAACCTGCTTGTGGGATCAATGGTAGAAACTCAGTGGAACACGCAGTCCACAGATGTCTCCAAACCCAACTTGGGAACACACTAACACAAGTGGAACCTCAGCCATTGACCTAAATGCAGAAATCCATAGGGCAGAGCCTACACCGCACAATAGCATCCCTTAGCTACTCTCACAGCGACTAATTTTTGCCCCGCCGCCATTCCCTCCCATGGAAATCCCTCAGAATCCCTTTTTTTCACGATACCATATCCCCCAACGTTACCCCACGACTAGGATTTCCAAAACTAGGACCCATGAATCAACATATGATCTCTGTATTCGAAAATCTTCGTTGGATTCAATGCAACCTAGAGATCACCAAATCATGGATTCCCCATTGTGACACACCACCAGTAACAATACTAGCAAACAGTTCCTCTTAACTCTCCTCGCATCATATCTATTCTCTATATCCCACTGGTATAAACAATCGCTCCCTACTGCCTAAATTGTATCTTCTTACAAGTTTACTTTGTCGTAAAACTCCTGATTTTGTTTTCCTTAATGGAATATACTGCAACTCAGACATAAGTGACGGTCAGTTGCAACTTATTGGCTACCACCAGTTTCGAAAAGTTTGTTTGAGCAAACGAGGAGGAGGATGCGGTAGCTACATTCGAAATGATATCATACTTATGCCTGTTGATCTTCTGGCTCGCAGTGACGTAAAAGATTCGTTGTGGTTAGCAATCCCTTCCAGTGACCAACTACTGGGCTGCACCTATAGATCTCCTAGCACTACCAATCACCATACTGAACAAATAGTTAGTGTTATCACCGCTGCTTAAAATAGTTTCTACAAACACTAGTTTGTGTGTGGAGATTTCAACTTACCGCAGCTTGACTGCACACGGCCCACATTTAAAGTAAATGGAGCCTCATGGGACCAATGGTTGGACTCAACCACTTAATCAACCTACAAAATGAACCAACACATTAGGTGTGATATTCACCATGGGCATTCCATCGGTGCTCATCTCTGTTGGCTGCGACCACAATAGTGTGCTCTGCAGCCTGAATGTTAAAGTAGCAACCAAACCACGAGTTACTGACAAGCTTACTCATTACATCCATATAATAGACTGGATCAAATCTGACAATCTCCTCAGTACCCTGGGTTGAGACAATTTCTTCTTAACACTGGATCTAACCTTGGCGACGAACGAATTAATAAACAATCTTAGCACCTGTACCGACCTATTAACAGCCACACTGTGGAACAAACCTCATAACCATAGTGGTTAACGCAAGTCATGCATCGAAATCATCACCAAATTGAAGAAACTCAAGTCCCAATATCGCTAAGCAGTGACTTATCAACCTTACCGCAAATACATGATGATCTACTGAAAATGAAACCCCAAGCTCAACATGCGAAAATCACCAAAGAAAACAAAGCGCTAAAATATCCGCAAAAGATGCAAACATTGGTGAAACTTCTCAACTGGAAGAATCCAAAGCGGTACCAACAAATCCACAGTCTGACATTAGCAGTTGGTTCAACAACCGAGGACCTTAAGCAAATGTGTGTAGTATTTTATTCTTAGTGTGCAGCCTCATTCAATACAGATATCAGTATGTCCAATCCTATTCTAAAACGGATGACGGATGAAGCGCTCTCGAGTATTATCTTGAGCCGGCGTGATGTTCAAAAGAGTTTACTCTACATAAAACTGTCATTACAGCCAGGACCTGTTGGTATTCATCCACCTGTCATCTGCTGACGTTAAGCGTCTTTACATTATTCTCAAACAGTGGATACTTATCTCCACAATGCACAAAGTTCTCAGTAATGGCACCAGAACACAAAGGTGACTCCCGATCTGCAAAGACAAATTATCGTCCTATTATTCATACTGCGACAGCCTCAAAGGCACTGGAGCGAATTGTCAAGAATGGCCTTGTTCAATTCTTAACAAGATTTGACCTGATAAGCAACGTACAACATGGCTTTCTTACGAAGCAGTACTTGTAATTTGCCAAATATAATGCTTCGACCACGTACCGTTGGTTGTTGACAGTGACGTGGCAGTTAGTTTTATTCTACAAGACATGCACAAGGCCTTCGATGGTGTGGCACAGAAACCTTCGTTGTCCGTCCTGCACTCTTACGGAGTCAGCAACCCATTACTAAGTTGTTTTAAATCCTACCTAGATGATCGAGCAAAGCGAGTTAAAATAGACCAGTAACGCTGCTTCTCAAGAGAAATCAAATGCTGAGTGGTCCAAGGTAGTTTCCTTGGACCACAACGCTTCCTAATATTTATAAATACCATCTGTGATTCCGTCAAACGTGGGCGATCATACCGCTTTGCGGATGATAGTAAACTCGTCTACTCGTTTCCACCCGATGGCCTTGAGTCGGGCCTTAGGAACATATATGAGGAATTATCTGCGCTGGACTCCTGGAGTAAAAATTGTTCTATGAAATTTTCGGCTGAAAAATAGCAAGTTATTGGATATGGAAGCTGCGTACCCTGATGACTCCATCACCCTAGCAAGTATAAATATCCCAAACTCCTCCTCAGTTAAGGAACTTGGAGTGATATATTTTGCATCGCTGAACTTTTCCGAGCATGTCTCATATCAGGGAGCAAAGTAAGGCAATTGAAATCATACATCCCTAAATCCTTTGTTCTATCTGAAGTAAGACTAAAAACGTTTAGCTTATCATGAGACCTATGTTGGTGTATTGCACAATCATCTATAGTCATATGCGTAGAACAAATCGCATTGCCTTGGAAAACATTTAGCGCTTTCGCCGCCTTTAACTAGACCTTCTATAGGTGCACCGCTTTTGAAATAATCTATCTCTCTTTTACAACATTATACATTGTCGGGGGTACATAACTTTGCAAAATTCCTCAACTTATCCCACAAGAAATAGGGGTTATTCACTACACATAACCAAAGGGGACTTAAAGGCCCGCACCAACTTCTTCCTAATAAGGTATACTCATATATGGACGAAGCTATCTTTCAAAGTATTGGCCAGTGAGAACCTAAACCATATAAAAAGCAACTTCGGAGCTTTTCTTACCATGCAGTACACAATAAAAACACTTGATTTTCAAGTGTCTGCAGATGTGTTAATTTCATCAGGTCCAATCAACATATGCAGGTACACTGCACTGCAGCCTACCTTAAACTTATGCTCGAAAACGCTGCCGTTGAAGGCCCTATTGCAGGTGGAGAAGCAAGAAAAGGTGTATATCTTGCTTGATGACTCCTTCATATATATTTTAAATATTCCACTAGCTTATGGCATCCGGATAAATCACATCAGCTAGTGAGTTTTGAAAGGAGGAGCCAACTCAATAATAACGCTATCTGGTATCCTAAACTGCAATATTTTAGCACATCCAATCATACGGCATCCCATAATATCGCGAGGCATGCTATTCGCCTATTTATTTTGTTGCTATTTCTACCCCCTAATTTAACTACTTCATCTTATTCTCCTGTTAATCTTTTAGTCACGAGCGGGCGGATTTCCTTAGATGATGGCTGGAAGCTTCTAAGCAACAGGTACACCCACGCCAAAGGACCCACTGATGCAGAAAGCAAAAAAAGTTCAATCTGAACTGATGAACTCACACTTAATAGCATAGGTCACCAACCGGTAATCCCGATCACCATGCGGACAAAAAACTATCAATGACGAAAGAGCTGATTGTTTTGAGTAACTAGCTCATCAGAAAAAAGCCATTGCCCAAATGATGAATAACATCAGTAGTGGCCAGCGTGCTTTTAAAGCACACCGACACTTGACCAGATGGGACGTGGAGGTGCGGGTAAAATCTCTCGAGGGACTACCCCGCTTGGAAGCAAGTCCCTGGGAGACGGTTCCACGGATGACCGTATTACTTCCCTTGATCTTTCTTACATTACTTCATTACGCATTGAAACTGTTGGGATATTCGTTACTAGTTACTTCATCTCTAACTTCCTACCTTACCAATATTTCCCATTAACCTATTCTTTGGACTACATCCATGATCTTAGTTGTGGTGCCTTTCCTCTCTATGCCAAGCATCAGCTAACTATTGCACACTTTCCTAATCGCACTGTCTTTGGACTCTTCTACAAGACTACTGTGCACTGATTAAGTCCTGACTTACAGTGAATAGGCGTCTATTTATTTCTCTACCTAGCTGTTTAATTCTCTTTTTTCAACCTATCTTTCGGGCATAGTCACGCAAGTCCTAATTATCCACATTCAAATGAACGCTGAAAGGAATGCAACTGAGCTCACTAAGCATCTCAACCAGATGGCAACCCAAAACACAACTTGCTTAGTTTTATTCCATAACTAAAACTAAGAATGCCTAGACACCACGCTATGCCTTAATTGCTTACCTTATGAATACTGTCTATAGTATTTTGATAAAGCCACTTGAGTTTGATGATTCACTGGAGTTACCTTACTATAGTTTTTTCTTATTTTTGCAACTCCCCAACTTGCTACTCACAAATAACTGCAACTCTTCTAATCCAGTCTATTAAGTATGTTTGCGTAGTGCTCATTTGATTTTGATTTGTGAATCTAACTGTTTCATCTTCTTCATACTCCCTCCCCTATCAAACCACCGCCATCACGGGACCACTAACTTGCACCAAAAATAACCAGATGAGAATGCCAGCGAACTGGTAGCATACGGCGACAAAGTCCCAAATGAAAATATTCGCAAAAACATCCCTATTTTAACTCCGTAAAAACCCAAGCCATTGAAACCTGCACATGCTTGTGCATATCGCAATGTAACTATGATCCATCTCTTGGTGGGCTTGGTATCTCAGTACCACGAGAAATTTTCCCTATTGTTATTATTATAATATTTGCCTGAATGCATACGATTGCAAGACAAAATAAGCTGGCGATTAGTTGTGGTTGGAGTAGCTGTCGTAAAGCTGTAATCAGCAATAAAACAGCTCACGGAAGAGGTGAAACCGTTAGTGAATAATAGTCTGTCATCTCTGATGTTGCAACGTGGATTGTTTGGTGCATCCATTTAAACCAGACACGTAAAGCTTGTCCAGCTATTAAGCTGATACCATTTTGTAACAAGTAGATGTTACATTCCAACGGACAGCCAGATTCTAGGCGACGGTGGTTCGATTTGCAATTAAATACGTTAATATATTCAAGCTCACGGCCTTAAAGATGTAAGTTAATAGAATTAGTACCCTCTAACTTTGTTTTTCTGAGATTCAGTCAATCAACTGTTGTTACATCTGTGCATAAAATTAAAGTGTTAAACGAGATACTACAGACGATTCATGGTGATAATTATTACTGATGTCGACCCGAATGCGCATAATTCAGAAGACCGCTCCAACCCAATATTACGCTTTAAGGTGGCGCTTTTTGTCAACCAA
This sequence comes from Dicrocoelium dendriticum, assembly GCA_944474145.2. NCBI lineage: Eukaryota > Metazoa > Platyhelminthes > Trematoda > Plagiorchiida > Dicrocoeliidae > Dicrocoelium > Dicrocoelium dendriticum. Next base: position 223,884,720 of record OX104064.1, read on the forward strand.
TTAGTGAGCAGACTTTGGCAGTCGCCACAAGTACATCTCACACGTTACACGCTCTAAAATTAATCCAAATTTTAGTAACCGCTATTATGTCAATGCTATTATTGCTAACAATTAATTGTTATTGGATACCGAAAACATCTTCCGAACTATTTAGTAAGTCAGTGTATATCGTACGCTAGTCTCCGATACACTTGACCGTGCTTTTATTAAAATAATCACCATTGGTTTTCTTAAAGCACCAGAGCTGTGTTTATCGTGCCGTTAATTCTGTTCAGACCTCTTAAGGACAATCATGGAGTTTGGGTGGATCCTATTTACACAGCATATAGTCAAATATTGCTGTCAGCTATGAAAAACATTTATTAATTTTATTAACCAACAATAAGTCAAAATAATTTTTAGACATTGTAATAAGCTTCGCGTCAAAAAATTGTGTGAGTGACACTGAAACCTACAAAAGGCATGGATTCAAAATTTAAAAAATGCTCTTAAAAGAACATTTCTGCCACTTTTGTCACTTGCATAGTAGTATTTACGATAGCAAGCAGCATAGGTTTAACCATAACTTCACCAAGTGATTTATGTGCAGGGTGAGGTGTTGGCCTTTGTATTGCTGAGGAAGGACAAAATATTATTAAAACATAATGCAAACGGACCGCGTCATCTTATTTCCGCTAATATTTTTTACATATACGATAAAATTCAGAAGACTAAGCGGTTACCCACCAGTAATTGCTTGAAATGTTAATCCTTCAAAGTCTGAACCATCACGATCACAATATAAACAAACAAAATTTACAGTGCTTCGGTGTTTATTTTGTCAAACTTTCTAATAGGGGATACACATGTTACTACTTTAACTCTATTTAAAACGGACTTGTCATATAACGGTGGAAACTAAGTATTAATGGTACCCATTGTGTTAATACTAATACTTTGGATTGCACGTTGAAGGCGCTCATTTAGTAGTGTACAAATGTTAAGCACTAGATGCACTGTAAGCTTTTGCGCCACGCATACAAAAAACCGGTGTATAAGTAGTACTAAGTGGCAAGAAGTGAAACGCACCTTGCTGAATGGCGTTTAATTACCGACAACTTTTGATGTAAAATGTCATGGTGGCTACAGGTTATAGTGTAGTACACTAACGGGAGCTACACTATTCGTGGGAATTATTGTGTCCGTGTCTTGTTTGGTAAATTGATTGATTTATATACCTAGTCAATTACTTTTTCTCTCACTACTTGATGCAGTGTTTTGGATAACGAGAATTCACTGAATCATTGAGTGAACAGTTCTGGGCGTAGTATGCTGTGGATAGAGGGGCCAATATGTGTAATGGAGTCCTCTGTTATACACGATCTCTGTCAAAATATCTAGAAGCTTTTACGGAAACTTTCCTTGGCATGATTTCATTGCTTTGTTCGTGTTGTTGAATCTGCACAACTATGCCCTATAAGTGGTTTTAAGCAGTTTACCTGGAATTTACTATGGTACTTTAAGGTCCAAACACATAACATGCTATTTAGCTTTGTGTTACTTTTTATAGGTTTTGTAGTCTATGGTTTAGAATATGTTAGCTTTTTGTAGTGCGGCACATTGTTTGAGGTATTTCACACCCCAGACTAACATGTATGGTTGTTGAATTGGATCTTAATGTATTAAATAATTTATTATCTAATGTAAGTGCATACAGAGTTTCGGCCATTGATGTGCAATATAAGTAGCAATACAATCACTTGGAAACAACAGTGGAGTGTCTCCTTAGTGTAGAAGCGCGTACCAAGTATCACTGAATGTAAATATGTTGCGGATGGTGAAAATTCGCTTAATGAACGGTCACGCAACTTAGGTTCCTTCGGAAGCTGAGTACTTCGATCTTGGCGATTCACTCTAGGATTTAAACGACGATCGGAGTGCAGCAATTGGACAATGCTGCATGCGTTCTTCACTTATCTATCATCTTCACCTTGGTTGGATACTGCCAAGTGTGGGGAATTTTCAGCTAGAAATTCGTGAAGTAAACACAGACATCGAGGTAGCAATGCGCCAATGTAGACATTGTCATTTTATATTAGGTGATAAGGAGCTCGAGCAATATCGATGTTAGCAATACTACAAAGACTTCCGCTACTCAGGAGACAATAAGAGTCCTGACACCGGTGAAACAACTGAATCGAACTCATTGCATAAAAGAACTGGGGTTGAACCTAAACATTAAGGGAAACTGAAGATAACGCACGCGATAGAAGCAGTACAAATTTCGCGCTCTTCTCCGAGATGAGTGATTATTGTGCAGACGTTTCGTTGCCTGACAAGGCAGCATCATCAGTGTGACATCAGGGGCTCTGGTTTGCAGTGCCACATAAAAGGCATCGAAATGACTTGCGAGGCATTGCGAACCAAGCTCCTGAATCCGCACTGATGATGTTGCCTTGTCAGGCAACGAAACATCTGCACAATAATCACTCAGCTCCGAGAACAGCGCAAAATCGGCTTCCACACCCCGAGCTACAGATATTCTCATTTATCTCAAAGCAGTGCAGAGTTCACCTTTAGGGACATTCAATACACACGACGTAAAGTTGTAGATAGCTGAAGGCCATGTAAGCATAGTTTGAACCCTTTCAGTGCCTGAGAAATGAAATGCATAAAACTGTGTTTAATGCAGCACCTAACGAAGACTATTCTGGACGGAGCTGGTACAACTGCAATACGACACGATATGCTCAGCCAGTTAGGACCCAAATCAAGCGTCTTGGAGAGCAAGTCACCATTTCTCCACAAATATTGTCATTTTTATGGTAATGATATCAGCAAGGAGTCTGGCTTACTGTAGCGGCTGGGAATTGGACGACGTTGGCACTTCCTGCCAGGCGATGTATGTGGTACCATAAATACGGCGGTTTGTTAATTCACCCCAGGTTTCGAGCTTAGGATTGGCATTGAAGTCATGCTGCCATACATTTTGAGTCGTGTGGAACAAACTGGCTTGATATCCGACACAGCTGAGGTCATGTTACCAAGTTCTTCAAGTGAATTTGTGTTCGAACCACACCCGAAAGGATGACTGAATGAGTATTGCTATTAGCAACTTATGCGTGCTTGTGTGTCAATTATGTGTATGCAGTCGGATAGTCTCCAAAGCAAGCATAGTCGGATGTCATTGTTCCACGAATCTCAAAGTCAAAAATGGGTTTTTTATCAGTAAATTTTGAACACAAGATCCAGTTTAAGCCGTTTGTTCGAATTTCTTAATCTGGTGTTTCGGAATATGGTTGTTTAGGGTATACTCTTGGTCGATATATTGACCTCATTATTACCAAGTTCCAATAAGTGTAGAAAATCATTACACTTCTCTTGTTGTTAAGCTTATCTGCAACAAATTGTTTCCCACTACTCCAACACGTGTCTAACACTCCCGTGATGCCCCAAAATATGTAGTTGTGGTACAACGAAACTCAGGTCGCAAATTTCACACTTAATTGTAACTTGTTATTTTTCTGATTAAAAAACAAAATGTACTCTTTACGCGTTTATGCGTAATTCAGAGAGCAGCAAGTAATCCACTTTATAAAAGCTTGTTGCTATTGCAAAATTTTACTCTTACAATATGCCGAACGTATTAACTTGGATAGCGAATAGTAACACTATAGATATCGAAAATAAATCTGCGAAAACACACAGACACAAGACAATTTAAGTGACTTCACGATGCCGCAAATCAGCTGCTCTCGCCGTTTTACCTTTATACGTAGCTTTCCACTCTTCTGTCAGATTATGTGGTTTGATAAATTAAGTTAATTTATCAACATCGTGGTCCAAGATATTAGACCTTAAAATACATTGGAACTCATGAGCACAAACCGGAAAAAATGAAGAAATCCCCATAGAATTGAGTAGATGGTCATTTCGAGGTATTCGTTTCGTGTTTGGAATGCGACCCGCAATTTCAAGGTTTACCGCGATCCTTATTGAGGAGAACGGCTGCACATTCGATTGCGGTGATCGTATCTAAGGAAGCAGATTGATATTGGGTGTCGCTTATCCGAAAACATTGAAATACACTACACTTTTAGACCACAGTTGATTCAATCAGTTTTCCAGAGAAGGCCTCGGATCGGGTACCAGTGGGAGGTAAGTTGGTTTTGTATACTTTAGCTACCGGGTCACGACGGGCAACGCTTGGCACAACAGTGAATGATTAAAGGGACATTTTATATGTACTCTGCTTCATTGTATTACGACATGTAAACTCGACGTATACCGGTATTCGCACTTAAGTGAACATTAGACTGTCCAGTCACAAGGATCGTAACTGATGAAGCGGTCTGCTATAGCTACCTAATGAGATCAAGTACGGTTGTTACTCGTTTCAGAATGCAGTGGTTTCGAGTGGGCAAACCCATTTCTTTCCGTTCGGAAGAATTATTTTACCATCATTGCGGTATACACTTTTCATTCTTAGCAATATAATTACTATCATGAAACAGTTCGATCCCGGTTTTACTCAAGCTATTAGGTTCCCTGCTCCCTAGGGTAAGCCATATGTTCTACCAAAATCCAGATAGCTAATGGCGAGATATAGAAACATCGGAGCTTTTAGACTTGCATTAAAGATGCACAATTTTTCGTCCAAATCATTCATAGTCAATGTGGCTAATGAGTGACTGGTAGATGGACACACGAACGGTAGGTGATAGAAAGCGTTTGTTGAAATTCAGCATCACGGAACCGAAATTGCAAATCGTTTGACAATTAATCTGTAAGAATAGACGGGCAGTTACTTCTCAATTAGCTGCTGTTTGTGAACAGTTAGTTCGATGTATGGCAACTACATATGCTTGGGGACTGACTGAATTATTGAGACATCAATACCCGAGATACAATTGTTATTTCACCATTAAATGTCAATCAGACATTGAATACTCTTAACCGCTACCCTACTCTGAATACTATTCCTGAACACTAGAATGAGTAATTTCACTGAGGTGTGTCAAGCAGCGGTTTTCCTTGGTTAAAAAGCTTTTAATCAAAGTTCTTTAAATAAACCAACGATGATATTTAGTCAGTGCTGCTTGACTTGCGCAAAATAGTGCAAATTGCCTGGAAGATATTCATTTCTATGGCATACAACTGCAACTGAAGCAAACTAGAAGCATTTTCATTTTCATTTCATCAATATATTTTAGGTTAAACTCAATAGAGCTTTGACAATAGCTGATTTTGCGTCATCTATATTAGGCACACTTGTGGCATTAATAAGCATTTAAAAACAAATTGCCTGCGTCCTATTAGTATTATTTGCAAATATACAACTGTACCTACAACAAATAAATTAGCCACTAATATTACATAAATAATGATGATAGGTCGCACTTTATCCCAGTTAGATTGCAAATTATGTAGCTTAGCCAACGTCCCCCATGGCTCAGTGGCTTAAGCTGCTTGCTGGTTAGCATGCGTCTCTAGCGGTCATAGGTTGGATCTCCAGCAAGAGACCGAGAGAATGCACATCACTGACGAGCTCCAATAAAGCGAAACGAGTCTGGTGATTTTCCGGACAAGACTGTGCTATGTAGCTTGTGAACACCTGGGATGAAGCCACAACAAAATTACACATGAAATCCTGCTACTCACGAGTAACGAATGAACCTGTTAGTTTTGCTTTTGGTCCCATTTCATAGCAACCGGTGTTGGATGGATTACAAGCAGATCAGAGAGTGAAAATAATTTGGGAACTATTTTGGTGAGTATGAGTTTATCACTATGGTGTTCATTTCTAGCAAAACTTTCGAGCAAATCTCCCAGGAGTTAGAAATCAATCTGCATGTTTACTGCTTCAAAAGCAAGCTGCTTATGCGTGGAAAACTGGTGGATTCCGCGAATGTTTTTCCAACCCCACGATTTACTTTGGGTTGGATTTGCAAATTACTTCTTATCGTATTGCGGTTGATTCTGAAGCATTTCAAAGTTATCCAGAGCATGGACCCTACTTTGAGCAGTATGCTTTCGTCAACAAGAAATTGAACGAACCTGGCAAGCAGTGTGTGACAGTGACGGGATCCAATTGGTGGACGGCACAACGTGCTAACAGTAAGCAACTAACACAAAAGTAACCTTCAAATGATGTTGCGTTGCATTCAGCTTCTGCCCACATATTTCGGGCGTCTAGAATGCGTTTATTCACACAGTTCCTTGTACAAAAGGTATAGGAGAACCTCTTTGACAATTTCTTATCTTTATTGCAGATATGACTTACGATATCCGAATGTTTTACTATTCTTATCAGAAAAACTTACATACGTCGGTCTGCAGTACGGTGAGTTTGCATGTGCTTTATACATCTGACATCTTAAGCTTTGATACTTTTCGATAGACATTTCTTTTTGCTGTATTAATTTTAACATATCTGGTATATTCTTGGTCCACAAATTATCTGCTTTAGATATTTTCCCTGTTATCGTTTAATGAGGGTTGTTAAGCGTTTTTATTACACCACTTAAAACCACTTGCTCTTTTCGTCTCTGCTATGTTCTACATTACGAAACAAGGAATAAAGTAAATGGACGTGTAATTTTAAGGAAAGCTGTGCATGCATGTACGCTGCAATTCAAACCTGTGTTAAACTTTAAGTCGAATTCACGATATACTTGTAATTACTTTCTTAATTTGTTACACATACTAGTCATCTCCAGCCATGCGACGCTTGAGTTCCTTGTTTCACAAATTCCTCAGATTTAATTAAACAGAGAAAATGATCGCTTTACCTGAAGTTAGCACTGGTAATGAAGGCAAAAGCCACTGGTCAATATCACTGGCTAATTTTGCACGGGAACAGTGGACTTAGAGTATGAAACGATCAAGTGTGCTTCTGTTGCAATACTTCTAGACATGCAATGGTCAGATTAGATGAACTCATTATTAACCAAATACAATATCGAGGTCGTCTTAGCTTCATACTAAGAGAATAGTTTTGGGCCATAGTACAAATCAATTTCAAAAAGTCACAAGACAACTGTGTACATAAATTAGCGCGAGCTTAGCTTGCATTCTGCCTCTGTCAGTTTTTATTATTCTCAGAAAATGACATTGTTATTGAGATTTTTCTGCTTCTAATCTTTGATTAGTGAAAAAGCCATTGTTTGCAAAGAGTGTAATTCATAAACCATCCTGCAGTATTCCCCTTTTCTACAGCTTAATAACTTGACCCAAGATACATCAACTATTCTGAGATTGTACAATTGTTCCAGTAAGCCTTTGGGGAAAACTCGAAACCAATGGACACATGAGATTCACTTGGCCATACGCATCTCTTCGCATGAGATTTTACTATCTGAAAGCATTCACAAATCCATCGAAGTGATCACTGCAACAATTAACATACTATCTGATCATTGTGTAGATGTTATTGGTGTATTAAAAAGCGATTACGATAGAGCAGCTGGTGAGTTTTAGGAACATATACAATTCAATACCTTAACTGGTTCGTTATTGCTAGTTGTTCATGGCAAGATTTGCATATTTGACAAGCCCCAAAAGAAGCTAAAGAAAAATATTAATCATGGTTTAGCTCACATTAGTTTGTTTATACTCTCGTGAGGAAGGTAAACTTGTAAATAAAATGTGCAACACGATAACAGCAACATTTTGCCTGAGTGCGACATTTCAGTGACTTTGATACGTGGGTTAAAAAAAGCGAACTTTTAACTGAACACCTGGACTGTGTCTCCGGTTACTTCAGTAGGACTTACACAGTTTTGATTGAAGCCCTAAGACAAGTAAAACTTGTAAGAATTCCTCACCGGAATGGATGCAGTTTTTGAGTTAGTTATACTAATTTACTCAACGTGTTTTCTAATAATTTATGTACTTGCTCTGATGATTGGGGACATTACATTTAAAGAAAACGCGTCCTAAACTTTGCTGAAAGGACAACAGTTTTTAATGAATGGAAGACCATCTAGATTGCTTAAACGGCAACATTGGACAATAAATACACAGCGAAGCTTACTCGACGCCTCAGGAGCATACGAGCGAAACGGTAACAATAGCCATTCCTTTAGACTGCAGTGACCAAGCAAACTACCTGTTTGAGTGCATCAGTTATTCAGGGTATTTGGGAAAATTCCCGACGCTTCCAAGCATAGCACCAAATACGCTGTACTAATCACACTCACTAACACAACTGACTACCCTCTCTAGTTGAACTATCCCTCAGTGCCGTCTGATGGCATTTTACTCATCAATTCATTAGGTTAGTTGCTTCGTGAAATATGCCTTCTCGCACGATGACAGCACCATCGCAATGAGGTTGGACCTTATGGTGGTGCGATGGTTTGTGTGCCTCAGCGATCCATTGAGCTATGCTGGGTGGTGCTTTTGCACCTTCAGAGTCACTCATATCAGATTAGTCAATGGTTAGAGGCCAGACAATCTCAGCCTCTTGGTCCTCCAGGTTAAGGGTTGGAATGAGGATGGCACCTTATTCCTTAAAATGGACTCCTTGTAGTCCAACGACAAACCCGCTGCCTTGCGGTCAGGTTTTTGAACCAAAGGCTTTGGTTGAGACCCCTAATCGTTCTCCTGTCTAGGCCTGGGCAACCTGACAGGATCCTGCCCACCCAATACCATGAATCACACTTCAAACAAATTGCTGATGCTGTGGCCACCGCAGAGGATAATCAACGGTGCCCTATCTGCTGCATCGAGCAGGGTGGATAGGGTTTGGATGCTACTGCTCAAACCTTCCCGTCTTCTTATTCCCCATCTTACGCTTTTTCACTCTTACCGTCCCCTTCCAACTTCACTTATATCCCTTCAGTTTTCAACCCCCCGATTCTTGACCCTCCCCCAACATGCATTGCTAGGCATTTATCTTCTAGTTTCAACTCACATGTGAACGCGGAGCGTCACTCCTCTCCTGTCGACAAGCACATGTCCAACCAAGCGGTCCATTCCAGTTCATCGGCTTCCATTTGGAGCCCTCGATCCTCCTTCAGATTGGCATGTCTTAATGTACGCACACTACTACAGATCGATCAACAGGCAGCACTTGCCCGAACATTGGAGACCCTCTCGATCGATATCTGCTACTTATCAGAGACCCGCCTGCAAGACTCGAACTCTGTGCTCACTCTGTGAGCCCCTTCAGGTGACGCAAGCAGTATTTTCTCATTGCGCCTATCCGGTGACGATGCAGCTTCGAGCACCGGCCAAGCTGGTGTTGGCATTGCCCTGAGTCCCCGGGCTGAAGCTGCTCTGGTTGATTGGATTCCAATCAGTAGCCGGATGTGTACGGTCCCATTGGCTGGCTCGTTTAAAGCTTCGAAGTCGCGCGGGACTAATAGGTGTCTATTCATCATCGCTGCCTACGCGCCCACAAACTGTATCGACGATTCGGTAAAGAACGACTTGTGCCGCCAACTGACTCATCTACTTCGCCACAGAAGAAGCACGGACACTGTTGTGCTGGCGGGGGATATGAACGCACAAATTGGAAAGTTGTCCACTGATGAAATGCATCTGGGCGGTCAGCACGGTGTAGGCTCCCGTAATGATAACGATGAGCGGTTACTTCATTTGTGTGAAGATGCTCGTTTATTTCTTGCGAGCACTAATTTCCGACACAGCACCAGCCGGAGGGTGACTTGGCGCCCACCAACCTCGAACCAGCCTTGGACGCAGATCGATCACATTGCTATTAGTTACCGCTGGAGAGGCTGCATCCAGAATTGTCGCTCGGTTTGGAGCACATGTGTGGACACTGATCATGCACTTGTATGTGCTGACATGCGGATGCGCTTTGGAGGACGCCCACGACGACGCTGTGAGCGCATTGACACCAGCCAACTGACAAAGCCAGCTGTTCTGAATGCGTATCGAAGTACGCTGATATGCGAGTTGAGTACTCGCTCATTGGAGACAATTGATGGTCACTGGTCACATGTTCGCCAGACCTTACTAGCAGCGGCAAATCCTCAGGTGGTATGTCTAAAACCCCACATGGACATTGGCTCTCTTCTCGGTCTCTGGAACTTATCGACGCTCGCCGGCATATCCCGGCTGGAAGCGAGCACGTTGAAATTCGCAAAGAGCTCCGGGCAAAACTCCGTGCTAGCCTGAAGAGAGACCGCGAATCTTGGTGGTCTCATTGTGCGTCAGGGATGGAAGTGGCCGCTGCCCTTGGCAACCATCGTAAGTTATTCCGTCTGATACGGGAAACGGGCAGCAGGAGACCTGGTGTTAGTGAAACAATTTGTGATGAGAGTGGACAGCCTATCCACAATTTGTTAAAACGTTTGGAGCGTTTGGCTGAGCTTTTTGATAAGCAATTTAATCGGCTAGAATTGTCCGATTCGCCGGTCACTGATCGCCCTGCTCCGTGGGCTGTCCCTTTGGATCCACCCTCTCGCTCAGAAGTCGAACGTGAGATCCGACTGTTGAAGTTGAACAAAGCCTCGAGACCAGATGATCTTCCTCCAGTCCTCTTCAAATTCGGAAACTCTACTCTTATGGATGCTTTACATGAATTACTACTGAAACCGTGAGAGCAGTAGACTGTCTCAACCGACTGGAGCCGCTCCGTTATTGTTCCCATCTCCAAAGGAGGCTCGCGCTCGGAATGCGGCAACCATAGAGGAATCAGTCTGATCTCCATCGCCTCCAAATTACTCGCCTCCATAATTCTTCACAGACTGACTGGCGCTCGTGAAAGCCAGAATCGGGAGGAGCATGCCGGGTTTCGTCGTGGTCGTGGCTGCATCGACCACATCTTCACTTTGCGTCAGTTGTTGTAGCACCGTCACACATATTGGTGACCCACCATTGTCGTGTTCCTCGACATCAAAGGTGCCTTCGATTCGGTTGATTGATGTGCCCTTTGGAATTGTCTACTCAGGAAAGGTGTGCCCGAGAAATATGTAAATATTATCCAAGCATTATCTGCGCGTAGCACGGGCAGAGTGAGGGCTTACGGCAAGTTGTCGTCGCCCTTTAATATCTCCAGCGGTGTGAGACAAGGATGCCCGCTGTCACCTTTCCTCTACAACTTCGCTATTGACGAAGTCGTGGAGTTTGCATTTACAGGACATGACTTGGAAGGTGTGGAGCTGCTCCCAGGAGAACGACTTATTGACTTGGAGTATGCAGACGACATTGCCCTCATCTGTGACAGCTCCCAGACGTGCCAAGCTACACTGGACAGATTAGCACTGGCTGTCAGCCGCTTCCGGCTTTGCTTTGCACCATCGAGGTGTAAAGCGTTCCTCCAAGATTGGCAGGGATCGACTCCTGCGCTGACCCTTGGTGGGGATCAGCTAGAAGTCGTTCAGAAATACAATTACCTGAGAAGTTGTATCAGCGCCCGTGGGTTCGAAGACGAGATCACGAACCGTATAGCGAAAGCTCGAATTGCTTTTGGTAACCTTCGCCACCTATGTTGGCGGCGCGACATCACTCTCGCCGTGAAGGGTAGAGTGTACAATGCAGCGGTACGTTCGACCTTACTGTACGGTTGCGAAACCTGGCCCCTAAGGTCGGAGGACAAGAAGAGGCTAGCTACGTTCGACCATCGGTGCCTTCGCAGTTTGGCTCACATATGGTGGGAACACCGCGTGAGTAACGAGCGTGTTCGACACATTGTTTACGGCCCAGGAAAAGGATCTGAACTGCTCAGCACCGTTATTTCACGCACCAGGCTCCGATGGCTGGGCCACGTGTTGCGCATGCCAGCCTACCGACTCCCTCGATGTGGGTTGTTTGCTCACCGGGGATGTGGGTGGAAGAAGAAGAGAGGTGGCCAAACGATGACTTGGTCCAGAGGAATGAAGTCCATCACTTCGGAGCTAGCCTCGGTTGGAGCTTCACGGTTCCCTGGTTGGGGTCCAAAAGACGGTGAACACGTTTGGCTGGATACACTTGCTGATATGGCAAGCAGCCGACCTCAGTGGAGTTCATGCTGTGAGTTTCTTTGTCCCTCCCCATCTCTTTTAGCCTCCCCATCCAGTCAGTCTGTGAAGAATTATGGAGGCGAGTAATTTGGAGGCGATGGAGATCAGACTGATTCCTCTATGGTTGCCGCATTCCGAGCGCGAGCCTCCTTTGGAGATGGGAACAATAACGGAGCGGCTCCAGTCGGTTGAGACAGCCTACTGCTCCCACAGTTTCACTAGTAATTCATGCAAAGCATCCATAAGAGCAGGGCCTCCGAATTTGAAGAGGGCTGGAGGAAGATCATCTGGTCTCGAGGCTTTGTTCAACTTCAACAGTCGGATCTCACGTTCGACTTCTGAGCGAGAGGGTGGATCCAAACGGACAGCCCACGGAGCAGGGCGATCAGTGACCGGCGAATCGGACAATTCTAGCCGATTAAATTGCTTATCAAAAAGCTCAGCCAAACGCTCCAAACGTTTTAACAAATTGTGGATAGGCTGTCCACTCTCATCACAAATTGTTTCACTAACACCAGGTCTCCTGCTGCCCGTTTCCCGTATCAGACGGAATAACTTACGATGGTTGCCAAGGGCAGCGGCCACTTCCATCCCTGACGCACAATGAGACCACCAAGATTCGCGGTCTCTCTTCAGGCTAGCACGGAGTTTTGCCCGGAGCTCTTTGCGAATTTCAACGTGCTCGCTTCCAGCCGGGATATGCCGGCGAGCGTCGATAAGTTCCAGAGACCGAGAAGAGAGCCAATGTCCATGTGGGGTTTTAGACATACCACCTGAGGATTTGCCGCTGCTAGTAAGGTCTGGCGAACATGTGACCAGTGACCATCAATTGTCTCCAATGAGCGAGTACTCAACTCGCATATCAGCGTACTTCGATACGCATTCAGAACAGCTGGCTTTGTCAGTTGGCTGGTGTCAATGCGCTCACAGCGTCGTCGTGAGCGTCCTCCAAAGCGCATCCGCATGTCAGCACATACAAGTGCATGATCAGTGTCCACACATGTGCTCCAAACCGAGCGACAATTCTGGATGCAGCCTCTCCAGCGGTAACTAATAGCAATGTGATCGATCTGCGTCCAAGGCTGGTTCGAGGTTGGTGGGCGCCAAGTCACCCTCCGGCTGGTGCTGTGTCGGAAATTAGTGCTCGCAAGAAATAAACGAGCATCTTCACACAAATGAAGTAACCGCTCATCGTTATCATTACGGGAGCCTACACCGTGCTGACCGCCCAGATGCATTTCATCAGTGGACAACTTTCCAATTTGTGCGTTCATATCCCCCGCCAGCACAACAGTGTCCGTGCTTCTTCTGTGGCGAAGTAGATGAGTCAGTTGGCGGCACAAGTCGTTCTTTACCGAATCGTCGATACAGTTTGTGGGCGCGTAGGCAGCGATGATGAATAGACACCTATTAGTCCCGCGCGACTTCGAAGCTTTAAACGAGCCAGCCAATGGGACCGTACACATCCGGCTACTGATTGGAATCCAATCAACCAGAGCAGCTTCAGCCCGGGGACTCAGGGCAATGCCAACACCAGCTTGGCCGGTGCTCGAAGCTGCATCGTCACCGGATAGGCGCAATGAGAAAATACTGCTTGCGTCACCTGAAGGGGCTCACAGAGTGAGCACAGAGTTCGAGTCTTGCAGGCGGGTCTCTGATAAGTAGCAGATATCGATCGAGAGGGTCTCCAATGTTCGGGCAAGTGCTGCCTGTTGATCGATCTGTAGTAGTGTGTGTACATTAAGACATGCCAATCTGAAGGAGGATCGAGGGCTCCAAATGGAAGCCGATGAACTGGAATGGACCGCTTGGTTGGACATGTGCTTGTCGACAGGAGAGGAGTGACGCTCCGCGTTCACATGTGAGTTGAAACTAGAAGATAAATGCCTTGCAATGCATGTTGGGGGAGGGTCAAGAATCGGGTGGTTGAAAACTGAAGGGATATAAGTGAAGTTGGAAGGGGACGGTAAGAGTGAAAAAGCGTAAGATGGGGAATAAGAAGACGGGAAGGTTTGAGCAGTAGCATCCAAACCCTATCCACCCTGCTCGATGCAGCAGATAGGGCACCGTTGATTATCCTCTGCGGTGGCCACACCATCAGCAATTTGTTTGAAGTGTGATTCATGGTATTGGGTGGGCAGGATCCTGTCAGGTTGCCCAGGCCTAGACAGGAGAACGATTAGGGGTCTCAACCAAAGCCTTTGGTTCAAAAACCTGACCGCAAGGCAGCGGGTTTGTCGTTGGACTACAAGGAGTCCATTTTAAGGAATAAGGTGCCATCCTCATTCCAACCCTTAACCTGGAGGACCAAGAGGCTGAGATTGTCTGGCCTCTAACCATTGACTAATCTGATATGAGTGACTCTGAAGGTGCAAAAGCACCACCCAGCATAGCTCAATGGATCGCTGAGGCACACAAACCATCGCACCACCATAAGGTCCAGCCTCATTGCGATGGTTTTTCCTCATCAGGTTTTTTGTTATATTTTGTTTACGGCTACAGATGTTTTGAAAACGATAAGTTCTCTATGAGAGCTTCCACCTCCAGTTACTGATAATATACGACCATAGGAGCTGAAGTTAAGTGCATTGAAATCGCCCGATCCAATCTCTAGATTCTTCTAACGATGTCTCAACGGGATGTGTGTTCCTACAATGTGGAAGCATTGAATCATCACTCCATTCGCAAGGAGGGAACTCGTGTGCATCCAGCCAACTATGGCGCGATAACAGTCCTTCCAGTGCTATCCAAATGAATGGAGCACATTATTGTCGGATCATATATGAATTACTTGGAATCAAGCATAATTATAGCACCCAGACTGCATAAACTTCACCAGAACCGGTTCTGCACCCCAAACTGGCTGTTTATTTGTTCCAGTTAGACTGGAATCCTCGACAGCAGGGTGGGTGTTTACGCTATCTTACTAGACATTTCGTAGGCGTTCGACAGTCTGATCCACCATATCCTCAGTCACAAGCTTCAGAGCTGTGGATAAATTTTTGATTAAACGACATCTGCAAGTGGGAGTTCGCACCTCTATCTCTAACCCTATCTATGTTAAGTGCGGAGGGCCACTGGGCTCAGAACTTGGTTAACGCCTATTCCTGATTTACGTTAAACATCTTGCTACAGTGAAAAATTTTTAATTTTTTACCCTACGCTGATGATCCCAAGATATGGCAAGCCATCAAATCAAAATTGACCAAGTAACGCTTCAGGATGATCTTGTTACAATTTGGGAATGGGCGACTCAGAATATGCATCATTCCATTGCTTTCAAGTGTAAGGCAGTAAGCACACGTCGTTGTCCAATGGCTGGTAAAGGCCGGCGTATCAGAGTTTGCAGCATGCTTTTAATGAATGCGATCTAGGCATCATGGTAAAAGAAGACATTGGCTGTTCAATTTTGAACTAGAAGGAGTCCAGTAATGCCAAACGAAACCTTGGGCTGTTTCTTAGAGCGTTAGGACGCTTTGACTTATATTCTTAGTGTTTACATCAGGCCTCAATCGGAATGCACCATCCACACCTGACAGCCCATGCACAAGCTCGAACTGACCGCACTTGAACTGTCACAACGAAGGGCGACTAAAAAGTCAGATCTGTGATGTAGAAGCAAATGTTGGTAGCTAAGGTTGTTCGGTTGATGGTCTGATTGTTCGCTGAGCTCGGCAGGTTGACTGCAAACTTTTCGTTACCACTCGAGGTGACATTGTCAGTGCGAGTGTATATATATATATATATATATATATATATATATATATATATATATATATATCGCAACTATTCGGGCGTACAACGCTACAGCAAGCTCGCCGTTGGGAAAACTTTGCCTGTCGACGAGCTTCCACATGCGAGCAACTATACTTTCTCCACGAATGTCTGAGACGAAATGTTCTGCCACCCAGTTTGAACCACAGACCGTCGTTAGATCATCCAGAGGCTTGGGCTTTAACAAGACAATATGGGACGCGTATGGTCAGACTAATGAAAACAGATGCCCATGATCGCCATCGAACGTATGAAAAGGTCATAAATGACAATAAAACTGACTGCCTTATTGCGATGGGACCCCAAAAACTTGCAGAGCTTGAATCCGCGGTTTATCGTCGAGTAAACAACATCAGAAGCCAGCGTAACTTAGCACTGAATAGCAAGTTGAATGAGCTTACGAGAAAGTCTGACCACCCCAACAGTGAAGGATGGATCAAAAACTTGTCTAGCCGTCAACTCGGCACAACGGAGGAGAACATACTAATCAAAGGACTAAACTTTAACGTAAAAGATGCGCCATATAAGGATTACTTGGCGAATCTGGAACAAGTTTTGAACACAAACGAACTATCAGAAGAATCGCGGCAACAAATTAGACAAACAGTTGTCCCTGCGATAATTCGCAACAAATTCACACATACTCTTGCAAAAGAAGAACGGAAAGGACTCAAAAGGCTACAAAATGTAGACTAAATTGTAATCCTACCAGCTGACAAGGGACGCATGGCATTAATAATGGATAAGCCAGATTACGTTGCAAAAGCCAAACAACTCCTTTCCGACACGACCACCTATCGTCCCATGGATCAGGACCCTAGTACAAAACTGAGTACTCAAATCAACACAGCATGGAAGAAACTACAAGCAACGAGTGAAATTACCAACCTGGAGCGATGGAAGATGAAAGCTGAGGATACAAACATTGCAAGGTTCTATGGACTACCAAAGGTACAAAAAGACGGAGTCCCATTGCGTCCAATCGTCTCGTTGCCAGGAAACCTATCGTACAAATTGGCAAAATGCAAGTGGAAGAAATTAAAACATCTAATTGCCGGCTCTGAACAAAGCATCACCAATGCTGAATAAATCATCAACAAACTGAAGTGTGTTACAATAGATGAAGATGAAATCATGCTGTCGTTTGATGTCACCGCGCTCTTCACGTCGATCAGTCACGAGCTTGCAAAAGAAACCATGATGGAATTGCTTCGATATCAACCGAACACAATAGGAAACCTCAAACCGGAAAGCATATGGGAACTCTTGAAACTCTGCATGACTACTTATTTTTACTTTGATGGGCATGTATACCAACAACTGGAAGGAACGCCCATGGGATTGCCCATCTCAGGACTTATTGCAGAAGCTGTGATGCAAAGGCTGGAGAGCATCACAATACCGTTAATCAAACCAAAATTATGGATCCGGTACTTGGTGACACGTTTGTCGTCATCAAACGAGATTCCATGTAGAATACCCATGAGTTAATCAACAACACAATCCAAGGTATCAAGTTTACAATTGAACTCGAAAAAGACAACCAGCTACCATTCTTAGATGTACTGGTCCAAAGAAACACTGACGGGACACTTTAGACATGTGTATATCGAAAGAAGACCCACACAGACCAAATATCAAACCACCACAGCAACCATCCACTGAACCACAAAATAAGCTGCATTCAAAGCCTTTTCCATAGGGCCAAAACACACTGCAGCACGACAGAATTGAGCAAGAAGGAAGAGAACCACCTATACCGGGTATTACAAAACAACGGGTATCCAAGAAACTTCATCAGAAGAAGCCTAAAGAAGAGGGTGCAACAACAATAGCAGGAAAACATTGATAAACGGGTAGTGCTTCCTTACATCAAGAATGTATCTGAACTAACCTCAAGATTGCTACGACCACATAGAATCTTGATAGCCCACAAACCAATAGGTACTTAGCGAAGATTGCGTTCAAGACCGAAGGACAAAGTTAAATAAGGCAGTCAGAATGATGTCATCTACAAAATTAACTGCAAAGAGTATGACAAACACTACATCGGGCAAACTGGAAGGAAACTATCAACACGGATCAAGGAACACAGAATGGCCATACGGAGACACGACCCGCATTCATTAGTTTCCATGCATGAAGACCAAGAAGGCGGCCACTTTGATCTAGAGAACGTTAAGATCCTAGCCCGTGGAAAATTCGGGGCAAGCTAGAGAATTCTTGGAAGCATGGTACTCTACTGACAGTTCAATAAACCGACACGTTGAAATAGATGCTATATCTACAGCATTAAGGATGAAAGATCCTCGAAGTAGTAGAAGAAATCTGACAGAACAGAGCGCTAGACTACCGCATCAAACGACGACAAGCGAAGAGTCACACGCGCGTACAATACGAGGTGAGAATCAGAGATCGATTTCTATGGTTATGTGCTCGTCGAACAATCCAAACTCAGACTAGCAGCTAGGAGATCG
Organism: Dicrocoelium dendriticum; assembly: GCA_944474145.2. Lineage (NCBI taxonomy): Eukaryota > Metazoa > Platyhelminthes > Trematoda > Plagiorchiida > Dicrocoeliidae > Dicrocoelium > Dicrocoelium dendriticum. Next base: position 223,902,922 of record OX104064.1, read on the forward strand.
ATCACTCACACTCACTGACGTTTCCTACGCGCCACTCTGCTAAATACACTCGCACTGACGATGTCACCTCGAGTGTTGACGAAACGTTTGCAGTCAACCTGCCGAGCTCAGGGAACAATCAGACAATCAAAGATCTGTTTCATCTTCCCCACAAATTTAGGGCCTACAGTGGACAAGAGCAAAGCCTGCGTGGCGGATTGGTAATTACATATTTGATCCAGTTCGGAGAACAACGAACAATAAACAATGGATTTATACGGGTTAAGAAGCGTTGCTTTACAAGTCCCGTTGGATAGTTGCAGGGGATAGCAACATAACAATAATGATAATAAGGATAGTAAAATAGTTAATACTTTAAATATGAAAAATAAGGACTTATCGTTTGCTTCGTTATAGTCCTGCGATCCTCTTAGATTCACAGCAACCACAGTTAACAACAAATAATTCCATGGTAAACTTCAGGCGTAGGATGGAGACGTAGTGTTAAGTAACAAAGTGTAAGTAAATGAGCGCATCGTCAACCGTCTTTTAAATACTGTTAGTGTCGGGGCAGAGACGAGACCAATTCTATGAGAGCATTCCACGGGTGACAGACACGAATGGAAAATAAATTTCTGCGGCACTCTAGATGACTGTATTGTTCTGCGAGTTTTAGCGAGTGGCCCCTCAGGTTTTGTATTGCTGCTGAGTTGCAGTAACGGGCGGCACACATGAGGTGGGTCTCGCAGATTCAAGTATGCCATAATCAAGTCGCTTCGTAGTCTGCGTAGTCGTTGCGCCTCTCCTGGAAGGAAAGATTGCGCATTCCAATTACATTCTTAGATGCCCGGCGTTGTGGCTGCTCCAGTGCATTAAGGTCGTGTTTCAGCCATGGATGCCAGGCTTGAATTGCATATTCGACATCGGGGCGAACATACGCACTGAGCATTTGTCGAAATATGGAGCTGTTTATTTGTCCAAACGCCCCGCCTCAACAGCCCCTCGTGTTGGTTCCCGGTATTCGAGGACTTTTCGGACTGCCTGGAGCAACCCAATTCATTTTGAACCAGGACACCCAAGTCACGTTCGAGAGTTGATTGTTGCAGTACATCCGTTCCGAGTCGGTATGAGTAGCTGTTTTGATGTCGGATGGAAAGCACATTGCATTTACTGATTTTGAAATGCAATAAGTTTTGGGTCGACCATTGATACACCGTATCTAACTCACTCTGAAGCACATGTTCGTCGGTGTTCGCCTGGATCCTGCGCCAGTTCTTAATATCATCGGCAAACAGTAGGAAGTTTGAACCGCTTCCCTGTGCAAGGTCACTAATAAACACCAAAAACAAACGTGGACCTAGAACCGAGCCTTGCGGGACACCACAGTCAACTTGCATGGGTCCGATAAAGAGCTTCGAACTCTGACCACTAATTGCCTTTGAAATAAAAAGTTGGCGATCCAGCTTAAAAGGAGGGTCTCCGATCCCGTAATGCTGCAGCTTGGATAGAAGTATCCGATGGTCTAGACGATCCAAAGCCTTGGAAAATCCAGGTAGACCACCTCAACACCTTTTCCATCGTCGGCTGCCTCGGTCCAACTACTGCGTGCAATTAGTAAATTAGTTGTACATGACCGCTGTCGACGGAAACCGTGCTGTTCACGAGTGATGGTGTTGCAGTTTTCCAGATAGCGCACCAGTGCATCGGCAACTATGGATTCCATGACCTTGGAGAGTATAGGAAAAAGGGTTACCGGGCGGTATTTGGAGCGATCAGTTTTGCTTCCATCTTTGTGAATCGGGCTTATTATTCCAAGCTTCCACATGATGGGAAATAGTTCTGGTCTAATCAGCGCTGGAAAAGTGAGCTAAAGTCCTGCCAGTTGGTTTGCTGCTGCTCCCAATGTCTCTGGACGAATGGTGTCGACACCCGGTAAGCTGTTTGCGTAGAGAAGTCAGATATGCAGCACATCCTCTGCAGTAAATTGATGTGGGTTAGTCCTGGTGAGCAGAATGAAAAGCTTGGTAAATCGCTTGGTGGCAAGACTCCTTGAAACGTGGGAACGTATTGCACCTGCAGCGCGTTTGCAGCTTCCATAGATGTTCTTGTTGGGCCATCATCTGTCTTGAGTGGAGCAAATCCTTGCCTCACCTTTCGTAGGCTATTAACGTGCTTGTACAGCAGTTTGTGGTTAGCACTGAAGGTCTTGCGATGTTCTGCTGATAGGCGGCTTTGTCTTCTCTAACCGTTGAGTCAGTGGTTACGTTGGGCTACGTAGTTGTCCCAAGTTTCTGTTGCTGGAGCTTCTCTGTACACTCGCAACGCTGCGTTGCGTACTGTCATCCATTTTTGAGTTCTGCTCCTAACGAAAAAAACTGACGTTCACTTATTGCAAGCTTTATCTCTGAAGCCCGTGCAACCAGCTGACTGAATGTGTTGACGAACTCGAGCCAGGCGACATCCGGGGTTCTTCCTTCCAGGAAAGACCATGCTGTGGCGCTGACTAGCTGGGCGAGTCGGTCGTAACTTGTGATGGCTCGCACAGTATCATAGTTATCATTCAGATATTCTGCCTAGCAGACGAAGTTGAAAATTATAACTGCGTGATCACTGTGACCCAACGGCAGTTTAAAATCAACGCATCAATCATATGCTCCTCGTTGCTAAGCACAAGATCCAGCACAGATGGCCTGTTACCAGTTCTGAACCGAGTGGGCAAAGTGATGTGGTTGTAAAGAGAAACAGTAGTTACTAGATCTTGTAGATCGGTTTTGAATTGTCCTCCGATCGTGGCGAGAGTTTCTAAACAATGTACCTTGAAACCACCCCATTATAAGGATGTGGAAGTAACTGTGTTGTAAACTGCATCTTAAAGCAGCTGCTGGTGGTAATCGCTTCCGGGTGTCGTTGGGGGCGCTGTACCACATCAAGTAAGGCAAGCGTCCCTGCCGTTAACTGCAACCGGCACCAAAGAGAGTCGGGGAACTGCGAGTCTGAATCCTCAGCGGCTTCGCACTGTAACTCGTTTCGGTAATACAGGATTACCCCTCCTCCTTTTGTGAGCCTGTTGTTCCGGATCAGCGACATGCCGGGTAGTGAAACTTCAGCGTCCGTCATTTCCGTGTGAAAACCATGTCTTGGTGATACCAATGACATCATACGAGCCGGAACTTGGCGATCTTTCAGTTCATCCAGTTTGTTAGAAAGACACTGAGCATTTGTATACAAGCAGTCTAGTTTCTCGATCTCTAGTAGTCCGCCGAAGGTGAAGCGGTCATGTGTTGGAGAATGCCGACCAATGGGAGGTCGGCAGTACTCACTTTTTGATGGGTCAATGATACCCCGTTTGCAACTTGATTCGGCCAAGGTGCGTCCCAACCTACGTTTAGACCTACGTCAGAGTCCAATTAAAGCAGCAGTCAAGTTACACTTCTGTACATTTCTTCAGTAGGCTTGCTGCTTCAGTTGCTTTAATATTTGAGCTGTGCAAAGTGTTTGCGACCTTTAACCGAATTTCGGAAGGAAGATGTTTCCGATTTCTCCGGCGTCGAACCAAAACATCCCTTGTTTTTGCTGTGACTGAACCAAACGTTTTAGGATTATAGGGGCTGCATCCTCTATAATTCGGTGAGAGAGGTATCCTGGTGAGCGATAGTGCCACAACATTCTCCAGAGAAATTGTTTCACGAATGAACCGCCACTGTTCTAAATCGTGGTTTCCGGTCTCTTGAAACATCGTTAGAAGGATGTTCTGGCACTCCATGTATGAAGATTGTATTTAGGCGGTCTCGCTTGCTGTGCCTCTCTTCGGTGTTTCGTTTTGTTTGTCGCGCGCTCCAAGGGACATCAGGATAGTTACGTATCCCACAGGATTCGTGTTTTAGCGCGCTTGCGGAGAGCAAAACGTTTTCTACGTCTGTAGAGGATTCTAGATTTACTCAACAAATCTGGGTTCACCCATAGTGTGGTGAGTTCGGATGACGAGTAATTCGTAACAAGTTTATGGGCTTGGCTTTGATACTCATCTTCATACACAATGAGTTCCATTGGTCTTGGTCGTCTGATAACTTATCCCGTAATGTAATGGCGGTAGATTCAAGGACATTTGAGCATACAACAGTCCGGGCACTGTTGTTGGATCCCCTTTTAATCGATCTACAAGGTATGGTACTCATTTGTCTTGACTTGTTGACAAGTGATTGTTTGCTCTTTTTCACTCTATTTGCGTTAACGGGTGTTTACAATGGAAGAGGACGCAACGGCGGCCTCCCGGTGGACCCCTTGCAGCAATCTCTGCATATGTAACCGATGTTCTGGGAGTCTTAGTGTCGACAAGAGGTATTTGAGCTACAGGTGCCAATGGTTGGTGTTTGGCTGCTTCATCCTTGTTGATACTACATGTCAGCTCTAGTGGAATTTGCCTAACCAGATGTTTTGAATGTGTGCCTGATTTTCGTTGCCGTGTGTACTGTTTGATTCACGTAGGTACAGTCTGTTTTCGCCCGGCGTTCTACCAAAGTTGGAAAGACAACAAAGATGGAGACATGGCTGATTGCGGTTCAGGGGAAGCGGATTCTGCAGCATTCCATTGCTTAGCAGCCGCTGCGTTTTCTGTGGTCCATACTCGCTTCCACTGAAGTAAGCTTATTGGTTTACGTCTGCTCTGCTTCTGTGAATAACCGGTCGCATTTCTCAGCTAGGATAAGCAAGCACTTAACGAGGGGGATGGTGGAACACACATTACAGAACCAAAATGCATCTTGGGAGCTATTTCGCTCCCGTAACTGTTGTTGGGACACATTTGCACAGTTCGTATGGTACCAAATCAAACAGTGCGAACAACCAGACGGATTTTTCACTATCTGATGATATTTTCCTAACCCGCAAATGCCTTTCGATGGGAGTCTCTTCGGTTTCGCCTTACTGCCATTCAATTTGGTGTCGGTACCTGACCCAGTGGGTTGGTTAGCGTTCTGTACATTTACAGCTTTGAGAGCGGTGCACATTGGTCAGGCGAGCGTGGTGGTTGCAAGATCAAATGAGCGGTCGGCGTGGTTGCGCGGTCCGTGTGACGGGTTATGCAGGCGTACTGGCTGACAAGGTCACAATGAATGACGAGTGACTGGAACCTGAGCTGAGCGTTGAACAAAGAATGATGGATAACAAATTATTTCACAGTTGTGTTGAGAAACACTAGATCGGAATAAGTTTAGGCTTTTCGTCTGCCTCGAGAATTCTGTATCGAATGGTGTCACACAGAAAGGCAATCGGCCCAATATGATTGAATTAAGCGCTTGCGCTTAACCACAGATGTCAGTGAAAAAGGTTAGTGATGGCACAGCCTCTAATCGTAGAAGATATTTCTACGTATGATAGATCACTGTGTGGAGCTGGTAAATCCGGTTCGAATGAGCATACAGCGACAACGCTGCGAGAAGAAGGAGAGAGGATAGAAGGGAATAATCCAAATGTTCCAGGAGCACGCATGTGTGAGGGTGACTAGTATTGCTTACGCAAATTCATTTAATCAGACATATTCAAAACTCGCTTCGGGCATGGTTGTTGGATTTTTTCAGTGCCATGCTGTTCAAGTATTCAAACAGTATCCAAACAGTATTCAAACTTCGGTCTGGGACTCTATTTACCAGTTTAAAACCTGGAATACCTCAAGATTAGAGATCGGGTTACGTAGGCGATCGTTTTCATGGCAGAAGCCTGCAAGTGTATATCTAGCTCTGAAAAATTAACGGAGGCAGAATTACCTTAGATCAAGGTCTTGGACTGGGCCACAAACAGGAATAGCAGTGTCGTTTTTGGTTAAGATCTTGGCAGACGGGTCACAGTTATTATACAGTGGATTATGTGTGTCGGTTATGAACCGCAATGTTCACCAGTAACTAATGTTCTAATGCGGACAAGTCAGATTGAAAACAGGCTAATTTTGAACTACCTTGACCACTGGAGGATTAAAACATACTTTTAACCTCACCAGCGTAAAGGAACGGCTTCCGAATATTATTTCATCAAAAAGGATGTTGAAGTAGATCAAGACTAAATGCGGATCCAGTACCCCTCCTTGAATCAATACACTAGATATTGAATTGGGTTCAGATGTACCATTGCTACTTCTGACTACTTAAATACAAGTTTCGGGGTAGGAAGACCAACAGTTTAGAAGCGAATTTTCTTCCATAAATCATAATCAACCGTGGTAGCAACTTGTGTGGGACACAGGCGAATATCTTTTGGATATCAAGACGTATAACAATGAGAACGCTTACGGCTTCTCTTGCTGTAGTTATACAAACAAGATAATTTAACAGGTGGTGCAAGAATTACCTTTCATAAACCGTGCTAACGTTTACTAAAAGTGCCCATAAAATCAAGTATTCCATTATGCGTTTTTACCAATCTCTCTAGATTTTAGATATTATGGATGTGTGGTGGAGTGGGCGGTAATTTTTTATATCTTGCATAGAACCACTTTTTTGTCCTGGTATTATAATTAATGATTTCCTGTGCATAGGATACTCAACTTTGGTCATTGGAAGCTTACATTTATTAAACAGAAACAGCGATAACTCTGGGCCTCCGTGTTTGATTAGAAATCTCGGGATATTATCAAGGCCTGGTGTGCATGATGGTCGAACTAATCTTATTTGAAGACATATATCACTAAATGTGAATTCAACCGTTTGGAGTGTATTGTTGCCATTGATTATCAGCTTGGATTGAGGCTCCTCTCTTGTATTGATGTCATTGGTAGGCATGAATTAGTCTTTGAAGATCGAATATGCGATTTGGCTTATGCCACGTTCATCAGGTTTTACGATCGAGTTAATACAACTTGTTTTCATGTTCTGCCTAAGATCCAAAAGTTATGAGATGGAATCTGTCACTTTGCGCCATTCAGAGTACCATTACCTCCTTGGAGCGTGGCATTTTGTGATGAGAACAGAGTGCCTGTAAAAATAAAGCCATATACATGACGTACCAACAACTCTGAAGTGACAAAGGTGTGGGTATTCTCATATGTAGTCAAAGAGGATTAGGCACTGTCCACCGTTCGGTCTGCTTTAAAGTCATGATCAGTTGACCACTGGCTATATAGTCTACTACAAACATATCAAGGAAACGAAATATGATTTCTGTATAAGGATAAGGAGGGTGCACTAATTACATGCGCTGGGAGAGAGATGCAGTGGTGTGACACTCTGTGAGAAATCGTCTCGTACACATTCCAACAGGCTGTTCTACTGGTCAACGTAAACAAATGCCCCCACAGAAATGTGGTTTGGTTGAGTTTACAACAGATTGTGGCAAATCTGGTTGGGTATTTTATGATCTGCTGTGTCATTATGAAACCGCTCTGTAGTCGCCGAGAACGTCCGGCGTACAATTCTAGCTTTCAGCCTGAGAAGGGATAGAAGGCGGGATAAAGTTTAGACTGCCTTTGTCATTTTGAATTGTGCAGTATCGTAAGTAATGACATGATGCTTTTGTAGGGTCGCCAAGTTTGGTTATCATATTCTGCGTGCGTCATCAAGTACACTCCAGACATTTCTGGAAAGGATGTGACATCGAAATTCCTGAATGCGATAAGTAGGAGACCTAACTGCTGATTTGATTTCTACGATCAAACAGAGATCGCACAAACAAGAAATCCGTTAAAGAATTTGTGAACCTAGAAGGTACTCGTGAGTGTTTGGATGGCGTATACAGAGAACTATGCACATGCTGGCGTGGAAAATCAGCATGCTCTCGAGGGACTATATGCGTGCCATATCCAGATTTTCTGGTGTGACTCTGTAATCTTTCAAGGTAGATATAAAAAGCCGTATGTTTAGTGCATCGACGAATAGAAGGAAAATTTTAGATAGCCATCTCGCAAGACCGTTTACCAAAACTAAGCAAGGCGGAATACGAGTACCGAACCATTATGTATGACGCAATGAGCTTTTATCGGTTTGGACAGATTGCAACGTACTCTCATTCTTAGGTGCTGTTGAACCAGAAAGCCACATATATAGCCTAAAATAAGCTCCTCATTTGCGTAAGTATGTAGCTTGTGAAGTAACCGCGATGCTTCATGCGGTCCAACGCCTTCCAGAAACCTAGGTATGCGGCATCTACTCCTACACCAGCATCTACAAATTTCGTCCACCATGCACAAGCAATGAATAGTTATTCAAATAAAATCAAGTCAAAATAAGCTTTATGAGTCGTAATGGGTTCATTTTCAACAATTACACTACCATTGCGGACATCTGGATGATAACCTCAATATCCACGCTTTGGGAGAACAATGGGAAAAAAGGTCAGTACTGTTGCTCTAACCCGCTCGCACAGCGTGTTAGTGACTTGCATTGGATTAACAAACAAACGTGAGTGACAAGACAAAACAGTATTTCTATACGATGACGAGCATGTAAATAAAATTCGGAATTTCGAACGAGTAGAAAAGAAAGAGAGCGTCTTGGAAAGACCATTGTGAAACCGATCAGTTAGTATCCTAGAAAAAACCCTATAACCAACATCAAGATTTCTAGAAATGATCAAATCAAATAAAGGAGCACACGAAAAGTTGCTGTGTTTAGAAATGTGTTTTATGGATCTCACCAATAAGATGTAGTCTTACTGAAGCCGTCCGGGATAAATCTCAAGAGAGCAGTATGACCAACGGGGAGTGATGCAGGAGGTCACCAACAATATCAAACTACCAGTTACTGAAAGCACTTGCAGTCTGAGGACATACAAGGAAATTTTTCTGAATTTTCAAAGCGTTTTACAGGCAGGTGTGGACGCCGAGATACTTGACAGTGGAAGAGCTGGGCATAAGATTTCCATTCACAGTAAGTGTGGGGAGTACGCTATGAAGGACTGCAAGTTATCACCACGGAAAAAAGAACATATTGCATCACCGCATATAGGATCAATAAGCGTATGAGCTCTGAATGAAGACCAATCCACCAGATCTTCCAAATCTCGTAGATGTGATGTGGAATCCTGGTTAGTGGAGGACGTAGATCCCAGCACAATATCAGCAGCATATTTACGCCCTATAAACGTGGTTTCTATAAGGAGACTTTCAACATACAAAGAAAACAGATTAATGATAGGATCGCTCCATGTAGAACACCACAGTCGGCACGGAGGACAGAGGATGTATTTACTGTTCAACTTGGTGAAGTGAGTACGATCTGAAAAATAATCGTGTAACAGATTACACACACTAGCGTGAACTCCATTTTCTGTTAGCAGGTTAAGCAAACTTATTCTATCCTGACTTCTAAAGGCATTCGAATAACTCAGAAAGAGATCCTGTACGGATTGATATTTTCGATCTATTGCAGAGACTATAGAATAAACTAGATATACCACTGCATCCAAAGTGGAACTCTAGGGTCGATGCGCAAATTGGTAGAGATCGTCTATAGTAGCAGCTGAACAAATTCGCGGAGTTAACAGTCTTTCGAAAACGTTTAGGAGCTCAGATCTACGCGCAATTGGGCGACACTTTTGAAAACCATTGTTACTGGATTTATCCTGTCCCTTTTTCAAATGTCCAGGATAAAACCCGTAGTGAGGCATTTGTTATAGAGCTCTGTTAAAGACACTGTGAGAGAATCAGTACACTCCTTCAAAACTAATGTTGAGAGAGCATCCGGACAACAAGCTTTGTTCGTCCTTAATCTTTTGAGTTCCTTGTGAACGTTGCTTTGATCGAAGGGCGCGGCCGGACTTGAGCCAGTGAAGGAGAGCGAGGAAGATGAACTTAGTGAGGCGGAACTAGTTTCTCCACATCCACTTCACCTCTCTGGCTGCAAACGCTCTTACCACAGAACTTCCTCAGAAGCCTCCATAGATCGCGACAGTTATGGTTTCCTAGGACTGATTTGACTTATAATTGGATTAGTTTCTTTATCGCGGATTTAATTGTTGCGTTTAGGCTTTTGACACTGGTAGAATTCTTGCAATTGTAGACCCCTTCTTTCATCCATCGAAGTCACTTTAGTAGTGGTGATGAAAATCTATCTGCTCTTAGATAGATCGATTCAACAGGGCAACACATGTCGAGGCAATGTATGATGTCGTCCGTAAGATGCTTACATTCGACTGACAGGTTCTTGTCATTGAAGACCTGAAAAGCACTTAAAGAAAGCGTCGTCTGGAGCCTCGTGATAATTTTGAAGGATCAGTTTCGCCGTTTGACCATCTTTTGAGGACTTCTGGTCAGCGATAACAAATTAGACCTGCGGTATATGACTAGACACAGTGTTAACATACAATGGTCTGGTAGCTCGCTTTTGTACGGCAAACAACTGTCGTTTATATGTGAGCACAGCGTCCAACTGGACATCTTGTCTAGTAGAAACAGTCACTAGGTCAATCAAGCCAAGTGTCTTCGAAAAGGTTGTATCTTTTCTATTGAAGTCGCCAGCAACAATACAGGTAGGACAATCTAGTTTAAGCAGTGACGTTGAAGCAAGTTGGTCCTCAAAGAACTTTAACTTCTTTGCAGATGTGTCAGGAGCAATGTATACGTTTTCAGCCATGACTGATCGACGGCCACATAAGAACTTCCGTTCGTATTTAACTAAGTGACAGCTTGTAGAAATCGTTAAGTACTGGAATATTTTGAATGCTGAGTTACACCAACATTGCTTAACTTAGGTTATTAGCACTGAACCGATATTGACAAGTTGCAGGCTTATCCTAAGTGAGAATCACGCTCGTCTCCAAGTGAAGCAGTAGTGCTTCAGGATCACTGGACTCATTGATCTATGAGATCACCCTAAATAGAGATAACGGGTTAGGATTCGGTGGTTATGCACGGCTGTAAATTTGTTAGCTTGGGATGAAGATCCAGTGCTCCCACATTGTGTGTACTTGCGTCTTGTTAATAGCTCATAATCCGGTTGGTAACTGTTTAGGTATACTCACGGCAACTGTTCTCTACGCCATTGGGCAAATGTGTTTCACACCAGACGAGCTTTACTCGTGCAATCATCATCACCGTCATCAACAGCAGTACATCAGCCATTTGAACTGATGCTTCGCTGCCATACAACCATGAGAACGTATGTAATAAAGAATTAGAAGAGGGAGAGAAGAGGGACTTACCTGAAAGCCTTAATGCCCTAAGCAAACATTCACGGTCAAGGCCCCTACACATTGTGAAGGCAACATGCCGTCACAAACAGCTGGATATCTTGCAAGAAAAGGCGGCATCGGCGAGACAGCTTCCTTGCAGCTTTCACTGCCACGCGTCATAATCAGCCATTACCCCGCAGATAACTCAGCACCAAACACATTTTAAACAGGCACTCCGATTAGGAGACATCAGCAGATGCACCACGGGTGTCGGTTGTGTGCTATGTCATGTAAAGTCTCGAGCCAAGCAAAAGGCGAGTCACGTGGACTCCAGCCCGGAAGGCGAGACGGACCAACGGCCCCCAGTTTGGTCGTTATTGACTTCATTTCCCGCTGCCAAGTCAACTTCTGTCCACCGCGAGCCTTGTACCACCATACACCTGGCAGACTAAACAAAGGCCTCCTAGGTAAGCGGTGACCTGGTATACGTAGCGCGTGCGCGAGCCAACGCAACTTATTCAATGCTATCTGTTGTTCTAAGGAGGTGGCATGATTATCACCACCTAGTACTCGCCTACGCACATCATTGTTGCGGACACGCTGGTGCCATCTGACACCAGCAATGCATCGCATACAACGATGATCAAGGACTTGAAGGCGCCTCAGATCTTCAGACCGAAGGGGCCAAGTCTCACTACCATAGAGAAGAACCGCCCTCACTGTGGCCTTGTATACCCGTCCTTTCAGACATAGGACCCTGCACCGTAGGAAGAAGTTGTTATACTTTGGATGCCTTTCCGCCTACTTTTTAATTTAATGATGTCCGTTCTGGATACAAATTCGCGAGTAAGTGCGTTTGTCACCTGATCATAACATTTCCTTTGGAAGCGTGGAGAAGGCGGTATTGCCAAATATTTTATGGAAAATGGCTAGCAATGTAATATCTGACTACTTTGTATGGCGCACGAACGTCAAGCAGCTCTGTGGCAGGTGAACCACTGAGCTCTCAGCTATCTGTGGCGTTTTACAAGAAGCTATTTCGACGCATTAGCATTGGTACTCCATCATAAGTGTCTACCCACAAACTCTAGTTTCATCGAATGCAAATTTCTTGATGACGTTGTTTGAGGGTGTATAGAAGCATTATAATCGAGGAATATCCGAAACGACCATATGAAATGGACGAGCTATTGACTGGTCACGCTCCCTCTCCCTTCAACTTAATCAAGTGCCCTGTTGTCATATTACATTTTCGCCGCACGGACAGTACGTTTTTGCAAAAACTTCTTCTTTTGCTTTACTGATCAGAAATCCCTTCATCATCCACCGCAAAGAAACGCGAGAGCTTGGCATATAACTTTCCAGGGAGATGAATATTCCTGACCGTTTTATAGTAGACCAATACCTACAGCGTATTAGTCTTCGGCTAAAATGTCTCTAAGCAAACTGTTCTAATATTAAGTTTTGTATATGCGTAATTTCTCGCATATTACTTACAATTTTGTCTTGTGATAATCTCAGATGCATTGACTCACAACAATATTTATTTTACTATATCCTATACTAAAGGAAGTATCCCTCACTGGTTATATTGATAGAAAAAGTTGAAGCATTGTTTAGTAATACAACAAGGATCCTAAGTGACGATTCCCACCCGCTTCACACTGTGCTAGACAGCATGGTAAATATTCTTTTCCCACCGTCAACATGTATCGACATATCAATTGTTCTCATATCAAAGTTCAATCGTGCAGTTTCTGCCTGGATTCTTAACGGAATCAAAACAAATGCTAAATTAGTTAAGGGCCTTATATACAACTACTTTCCTTAGCTTATTCTATGTAACAGTAGAAACGCATTGTTTTGGTAAATCGTTGAAACTGATTTACACTAGCGATGTGGTTTCCCTTGAGATAATTTGACTTCAGTTTTTCTCCACCCGAATGCTTAATGATATCTAAATTACGCAGTTTTGCTCAAGCATATATTTTGTGGGTCAAAGTGTATTCGAACTAATGTAGATCCACAAAATTCAATAAGTTCTGAAGATCGAATAAGGATAAAATAAGACTTGTACCTTAAACTGTCACTTCCTACTGCAACGTTTCGTTGATTCTTTACTGTAGATATTTACCTACAATTTAATGGCGGAATAAATGACACAAACAGCTGCGCATTGGTAAGTCCGCTCAAAATTTTAAGCCCATAAAACTTGCTGTTTCCACATTTGAGTCACAGTATTGTTGTTTAGATTGTTTCTGGTAGTTTGACGCGTCATATGAAGTGTCCAATTCGCGTATTGCTCACAAGCTTGCTCTCTGAAAACTGCTTCGCACATTGTAGATTCTATCTGCAAAAATGATGTGGTTTTAACACGCTATTTGTCATATAACAATGGCATCCGTTCTATCACGATATATTAACTTATTCCGCTCCAGCTAATTAAATCAAGATATATTGCCTACTACTCATGCGGCTTCCTTACTTGCGAAAACGATATCATTTCCTATACACGACTTCAGCGTAGTAAACATTCTGTCCGTCTTCGTGTGAGAGGAAGGCTGAGTGGTATTCCCTTATATTTACTGAGTAAAGCGGAGATTGCTCTACGAGTTGAAGCTCTTTTCAATGTTGACAAACTTGGATGCATCACATCCGAACCTGGGCAAACAGCATACCTATTGAAAAAGTGTACGTTTACTATACTTAATCAAACATATATGGTCAATGAAATTTCATTAATTGTACATAATTATTTCAGTTCAATTTGATTGCTGCAATTAAAGCAGTATTTGAAATTGAACAAGTGGCAGATATATTGAGGAATCTTTTGTTGACCTGAAGTAGAGAATACGGTGCCTGTTTGCTTTCGGGTTATCTATTTTTACTAACTCGCAGTTAGACAGGTATCTCGGAACATACCGCACATAGACATTGTGCAGAATGAGGAAGTTTCTTGGGGCGAATCTTCCGAATGCTCTCTGCAACAAACCCACGTGCTGGTTCGCCCCCTTCGCAGCTGCCTCTGGCTGATTGAACAGTTAAAGTCCCTTTAAATGAGTACACCAAGGTCGCATTCTTGGGATGTGGTTTGCAATACATGTGACCCAAAACTATACACGTAGTCATATTTATGGCGCAAGTAAACAGCATGGTCTTTTTTCACATTGAACGGTAGTGTGTTCGCAACTGATTAGTTTTAAATGGTATTAAAGTCACTGTGGCGCTTTTCGTAGTCGTTCAATTCTCAGATCGATACTTGCTCTCATCCGAGAAGAATAGGAAATCGGAATTAATTGGTCTCGCCAGATCGTTTAAATAAACAAAGAATAGACGGGGCCCCAGCACAAAGTCTTGTTGTATGCCGCACTCTACTGTAATCGAGTCGGACAGAGATTCGCGTACTCTCACTTCCAACCGACCGTCGTGCAGAAAATTGCCTATCCAACGCATCAGTGAGTCAACAACGCCCTAGAGCTGAAGTTTATGATGGAGAATTTGGTGGTCTGAGCAACCAAACGTTATTGAGAAGTCCGAGTAAATGACATCAACACCTGCACCAACATTAACTGCTTTAGTTCAGTTGTTGCACGCAATTCACCGCTTCGTAGTGCATGAACGCTTTTGTCGGAATCCATGTTGCTCTGGTGTTCTCCTCTTGCAATGTTCCAGATACTGCATGAGTGTATCAGCGATGATAGACTCCATAAACTTGGAAAGTACAGGGAATGACTTAAAAGACGGCAATTGGTTGGGTCAGTGCGAGTTCTGCCCTAATGAATAGGAGTGATTACCTCACGATTCCATGTTGTTGTAATATGGTTTTTCTCCAAACACTGCTGATAAAATATAGGCGTAGTTTCTGCCAAATCATTGGCTGTTGCCTGTAACGCTTTCGGACGAATGTTATCGACATCAGAAAAGCTGTGGATACACATTGGCAATAGTTCCCTTGACACATTCTCTGCACTAAACGTAATATTGGATAAGGCTGATGGTGGGACAATAAAAACAGGGATAACCGTTTGGCCTGTCACTCTCTAGAACGTTCGTGCGCAATGGAACCATAAGAGATCGGCTGCTTCCATTGCTGATCACGTACATCCGGCAGTCGTGATCAGTGCTGGAATACCGCGTTGCACCTTACGAAGGTCATTAACATGTCTGCATAGGAGTTTGCGGTTCGGGCAGTATATCTCCATTAACTCCTGTTGATGCGTGACCTTATCCTCGAGGATCGCACTCACACAGAACTTACGCTGTGCCACATGGGCAGCCCAGTTTTCGGAATTCCGTGAGCACTTGTAAACTCTCCATACTAAGTCCATCAAGGACATGCATTTGAGTGTCTTTCTCCTCAGAAATGACTTCTCCTTTGACGCTGGAAGGAAATCTGCTCAGACGCTTGCGTTACCAGTATGGTAAATGTCTTTGTAAAAGCGTCCCAAACGATTTCTGGCGCTTAGAGTTAATAAGGTCCATCTCCTTATCAAGCCCGTATAATGCGTAACCGTATATATTTCATCGTCCTCTTCCTCAGGATATTAGCGTAACATACATAGTTAAAAATTAAAGTCAAATAAATATTGCGACTCAGTGGTGTGCTTGTAATTATCCCGTCTGCTATGAGTTCTTCGTTGGTGAGCACAAGAGCAAGTATCGACGGTTTGGAAGCCGTTCGAAAGCTGGTTGGTGAGGCCACATGTTTACACATAGGGTAGCTGGAAATTACCTTTTGTAATCTGGCTTTGAACTGCATGTTATTGGACGCGGCTATTTCCAGGTCGTGCAGATTAAAGTCGCCTGAGATGAGGATGTGACTGTATATCTTGATCAAAGCAACCTGAAGAACGTGGTTTAGTTTGAAATCCAATTTACACGTGAAGATTGGTGGACGATAAATCACAGCTGTAAGCCATGTGTCTTTGTTCCTCAACCATAGCCGGCATCAAAGTGAATATGGGGCACTGATCTCTTGGTGGTGAATAACTTCACGTCGGATGTTAGACTTGTAATACAGAATTATGCTAAGACCTCTTCCAACTCTGTCATTCCTGCGCTGTGACATACAAGGTAAATTGACTTCAGAATCTGCTACTAAGGCATAAACAGGTCTCCGTAACCATAAGGAGATCCCGTGGTTGTGAGGCTTGACGTGTTCTAAGTTGGGCCAAATTATTACGAAGACCTTGGGCTTTAGTATACAAACACGATGGTGTTTTGGTGTTGGAATTGTCTAGTTGGACAACAAATTTCTGTTTAGTTTTGTGCCGACCGTTTGTCGGTCGGCTGCTAGTCGTTTTTGCGTGGGTCTTTGGTTACTGAATTTCCGTCAGGCTGCGTTGTAGCATGGAGTATCCCAGATCGAGATATTCTCTCGTGCGTCTTCCTGTCCCGTCAGCTGTCGCTAATGCCATATTGTCTGAAACTATGCAGAATTGTGGACGCAGATATTTTACTGAGGTTGTATGTTCTAATACAGTGCTGATAACTAGTGTCTGTGCGCCTGCTATCTTTAGACTAACCTCGGTAGGCAACCTGGAACGATGCTTCAACCAGCTATCCAATAGGACTTCAGTCATGCCATCTAAGTGTAGCACGACTTTCACTAGTTTTGGACCGTAGCCAATAATTATTACCTTAACATTTATAAATCTCGGGTTAAATGAGTTAAAAGTATAACGCATTTAGGTATATGATTGTGTTGACCTTGAGATGAAAAAGCTGGCACGAATTACGTTTATAAGTTAATACTACCTATACAAAGTATACAAAGATTCGTATTACTCTTGTATCAACGTGGGGAAGCAGCTTATGCTCTAGGCAATCGTTTAATGCCATAAATGTCTTATGCACGCAACAGCTGAACGACGGTTAGGTGAGTTTACAACAATCTTATATTTCTAAATAGTTTTCCTGCAAATGTTAAGGAAAATTTCCACGAGTTGTGCCTGCTGTTTACCGACTACTTTTAATAATTCACCACCTAGCTACACTGCAAATCAAACAATTTGCAAAAACCGTGAATAGTGACGGGTAAAAAAGGCAGTTACTTGACAGGTCGCGCAGGTTGCTGAGGGCAAAACTACCATATCAAAATGTATGCTAATTATCTTTTTGAGGATTTATCCAACATATACGTCGCTTAACCATATTACTGTAATTGGGAAGTGAATGCGAACAATGAGGAAACATGGAGACAGTTATAAGTATTGTACTCCGTGAGCAAATTCACAACAGGTATACTCAGTTCTGTATTGTGTGCCCAGGCTTATGTGAAATATTAATCTGGTTTCAAGGAATAGTTATAATATTCAAAGAAACGCACAGTTTAGGCAATGAAATGCTGGGGCCAAGGACAAAATCCAATCGCTTTTCGAAAATATTCAAGATGGACAGGTAAGAATGAAGTTTGGAAGAGAGTTTCAGGGTTGGCAAAACCCGAAGAAAAGAATAATTCCGACGGCATTCCAGGCGGCTATACTGTGCACACAATTGAAGTAGGTTACCTTTGAAATTGGTCTAATGGCTGAGTTACAGCGGATGACGGCATACGTGATTAGTGTCAATCAACATTTGTTAGACTAATATGTCAATGCGCAGCATTTGGTAGCAGCCACTAAAATCTCCATGACTTTAGCTTTTGATGGTAGGACAGATTTCGTAACCCCATGACGTTATTTGTGGCCCTGCGTTGTGGTTGACACTTCCAAATCACACTTTAACCAAGCTTATCAAGATTTGATGGCGCATTTTAACATCAGGGCGCATGTAATAATTGTGCATCATAGGAAGTTGGATGGGGCGAATCTTCGAAATGCTCTCCGCAGCAAACCCACGTATTGGTTGGCTCCCTTTGTAGCAGCCTCCGACTGCTTTGAACAGTCAAATTCACTTTGAATGAGTACACCAAGGTCACATTCTTTGGAAGTTGTTTCCGATGCATGTGACCCAAGCCAATACACGTAGTCACATCTATGACGCAAGTGAACGGCGTGATATTTTCCACATTGAAAGGTAGTGTATTCAGAACTGACTAGATTGAAATCGTATTGAAGTCATTATTGAGTGTTTCGTGGTCCTTCTATTCCCTTATCTATCGCCATTACTACGTATCATCCGCCAAGAATAGGAAACCGGAAGTAATTACTCTCACCAGATCGTTTATGAAAATCAAGAATAGACGAGGCCCGAGCACAGAGCCTTGTGGTACGCCGCACTCCATCTCAATTGCGTCGGAGAGAGCTTCCCGTACTCTCACGTCCAACCGACTGTCTGCAGAAAGTTGCCTGTCCAACGCAGCAGTGGGTCACCAACACCAAAGAGTTGAAGTTTATGGGGGAGAATTTGATGATCTAAGCCATCAAAGGCTATGGACATGTCCGAGTAAATGGCATCAAATCCTGCTTCACCATCAACTGCTTCAGTCCAACTAATGCGTGGAATTAACGGGTTCTTAGTGCATTTATGCCTCTGCCGGAATCCATGTTGCTCTGGTGATATCAACTTGCGACATTTCAGCTAATAAAAGAGCGTATCACCGAAGATATAAAGCAAAGGGAGTAGGGTTATAAGACGGTAAATATTTGGCTCAGTGCGAGTATTCCCCTTCTGAATAGGAGCGCTTACTCCTTGCTTCCATATTTTTGTCATATGGTTTTTCTCCATACACCGCCGATAGAATATAGTCATGGGTGCTGCCAGATCACTGGTTGTTGCCTGTAAAGCCCACGGTCGAATGTAATCGCCACCAGGAGAGCTGTGAATATGCAGGGACAACCGTTTGTTTGACTCCCTCTTTACAGTAAAAGTAAAATTGGATTAGGCTGATGGTGACTAATGTGACTGATATGGTAGACTAATATGAGATGGTTGCGCAGCCTTCAGTAGCGGCCACTGGAAACTCTCAGTAACTTTAGCCTTTGCAGGTAGGACAGACTTCGTAGATCTTTGACGTTCTTTGTGGCCCTGCGTTTGGGTTTCTCCAAAACTTCTAATTCGCGCTTCAACGAAGATTTCCGAACTAGGTTAGCGTATGCATCGTGACGACGCACGTAAGAATTGTGTTTGCGTATCTCAAACCCTGCAACTGCTGATTTATGGAACGGCTTATGGCATTCAGTTGCTCTGTACAATCTAAACCAATCAACAATTTGTAAACATCAATGTAACGTATTATCCAACGAGCTACTACTCGGAAAATGTATGAGCCGTGATCCATTGAGCTAAATTAAGCTGCATTTCGCGACTTTAGTTTTACTCAACATCAGTTATCATGTCCGCGGACTTCGGTAGCTGCTCTAAACAGTTGCATGTAGTCAACTGTGTTCAAAAAGGTCGCCCATGGTTTGCTTTGAACCTTGGATTGTTTTGCACTGAAACGAATTAAAGAAAAAGGGCGCTATATGACGGAAACAGGTTGTTGTGATTCTGTGACGTTTCACAAACTTCTCCCTAGTCCGCAGTTCCTACTTCGATACGTCGACCAGTTTTCAACGCTTTACGCAACCTGTCTCATCCCGGCATACGTGCTTCGAAGAAGCTCGTAACGCAACGCTTCGTATGGCCCAACGTCAATCGCGATGTCCGACTTTGGGCACGCGCATGCTTAGAGTGTCAGCGCGCCAAGGTCTACAAACACATTAAATGCCCACTTGGCGTCTTTCCAGCTCCTGACTCTCGCTTTGCACATGTTCATGTCGACCTGGTAGGACCTTTGCCTCCATGCAAAGGCTACTTGTACCTCCTCACTTGTGTCGACCGATTCACCCGTTGGCCAGAGGCGATTCCGATAGTCAACCGCTCATCTGAGACAGTCGCGCAAGCTTTCCTAGAACGCTGGGTAGCTCAATTCGGTTGCCCAAGCGTAGTCATCACTGACAGAGGATCGTACTTTGACGGATCCTTCAGCAAACTGCTAAACGTTCTTGGTTGTCAGCATAACCGAACCACCGCTTACCATCCCGCAGCTAATGGGATGGTAGAAAGGTTCCACCGGCAACTCAATGCCTCCCTCTGTGCCCAATCTAGCACATCCTAGCACGAAGCACTTCCGCTCGTTCTCTTAGGCATAAGAAACACGATCAAAGCGGATTTGCACGCCACTCCATCGTCGCTAGCCTTTGGATGCACACAACGCTTACCTGGTGAACTCGTCTCACCAAAAGCGCCACTAACTTTCGACTATGGCGACTACGCAGCTCGCCTATCTCATCACATGCGACAGCTTCAGCCTGTGCAACCCAGAGCATAGAGCTTGCGTACCAACGTGGACGAACGCTTAACTACTTGCACGCATGTGTTCGTTCGCACTGACAACGTACGCCGGCCACTTCAGCCCCCTTATTCTGGTCCGTACCGTGTCGTGCGCAGAAGCGACAAGACGTTTACCATTGATTACCATGGTAAGACTAAGACGATGAACATCGATCGACTCAAGCCAGCTTTCCTCGACAAGTCTGACTCTTCGGTGCAGCAAGCACCTTCACAGCCTGTGCCATCACAGCTAGCACCGCAAACTCGGACGAGTCAGTCCGGTCTAGCAGAACCGACAACCTCAACCGACAGCATTAATACTCGCCTTACTATCAATCGACGCGGTTGGAAGCTCAAGCCTCCAGTTCGTTTTTCGGACTTCGTTCGCACTCACTATTTTAAATAGAACGTGCGTTTGAAATATTCTGCGCTGGCCAAACGTTTTTGAAAATCCACAAAAAAGACCAAAACGTTTTGAAACTACCAAAACAGAGCGAAACCTTTTGAAAACACAAAAAAACAGCTTTGCATCTTTTTCGCTTTGCACTCTTTTGTGTACTGCTATGCACTTATGTTGCTTTTTCATTTTGCTTTCCATATACACCGTCGGTTGGTTGCACCTCCGTTCCAGTTTTCGCTGGATCCCCGCACGTCAACTGGAAGTGGAACAAACTTCCTGCTCAACTGCCCAAGTGAACTTTACTAACTGTCTCCCACAAACAATTCTGTTACCGTTTCGACACCGTAGGGAGGACACGGGTGGTAACCCGCTAGGTTCCGACTGCATGGTTCTCCCCCAGCATCTGCATCAGGATTCACAACCTGGTCTCGCAGAAGGCTGGCCCGCGACGGACAGTCCTCACGTAGATCGAAGGACGGCTTACACAGTCCCTTCTGGGAGAGCGCCATGTAGCAGTCTGGAGATTTCCCGGTTTGCCTGTGTAAAATGCTAACTAAAATTATTTCATTGTACACCTAGGCAATCGGTGTGGTTTGTTGAACTGATTGCTGCTTTCGAATGCTTGACTTGCTCACCGCCATCTTTTTGCTCGGCGCTCGTTTCGGTTGCAACTCGCAGCTGCCCTGTGTGCTGTGCATTCTCCGCTCCCCTAGCTAGAGCGTCCATGGTGTCGTTCTTTTATAGCTAGATAACGGAATCTTTTACTGCACTAATAAAAGTTCCCCTGCAACTCGATCTGTCTTCTCGAATCGCTCGCTAGGCTCCCGGTACAGGCGACCCCCTAAATTGGTGACCCCGGCTTGACTTTAGAGGGTCGCCTGTACCGGGAGCCCAGAGAGTGATTCGAGAAGACGGATCGAGTTGCAGGGGAATTTTTTGGTACAGTAAAAGATTCCGTTATCTAGCTATAAAAGAACGACACCGTGGACGCTCTAGCTAGGGGAGCGGAGAATGCACAGCACACAGGGCAGCTGCGAGTTGCAACCGAAACGAGCGCCGAGCAAAAAGATGGCGGTGAGCAAGTCAAGCATTCGAACTCAGCAATCAATTCAACAAACCACACCGGTTGCCTAGGTGTATAATGAAACAATTTTAGTTAGAATTTTACACAGGCAAACCGGGGAATCATCTTGTCAAACAGAATCTCAAAGCAGCCTATTTGGCTTGGTACATGTACCAAAGTATAGGACAAGATTGACCTACTTTTGGAATCAGTGAAATCCTTTAGACGCACACATTATCTAGGCCTTAAAACGTAAATATAATGCAGTTGTCCGATGCTTCATAAGTTTTATCTTCCATGGCAACGAAGAAACTGCTGGCAAATGTAGTTCCCTTATGCAACAATCCATATGTACTTATTATACACCGTCTCAAAAATACCTTCATTTTAGTGTCGTTTATCTCTGGACCCAGCTATGAAGATGTTTGTAAACAGGTGAGAACATCTCGGCCTAACCAGTTACTTCAATCTTAAACCGGTGAGACTCAAGATCTGGGTAGCTCGTCAAGATTTCGAAAATAACATATAGCAGTTTATCAGCAGTTTAACCTGTATCGTTAAATCACTGAAGTGTTATTCATGTATTTGAAACTAACTGGTGGTGTATTTCATACGATGCTAACGTTCCACCCGATTCTACTATTGTTCGGGTTGTTGTCTTCACAGCGAGAGAGGATATTTAGAAAAATTCTGGTCATTCTGTCGAACAGAAGCTAACATTAACAGTAGAATAATGTTGCATGTGATTCTTTTCAGTACCATTTTACGATGACTTAAACATAAAAGAAAACTCAATATTGGCTCATTAAAGATGGCATAGCAAAAAATATATTGCAGAACAAAGCCTATTCCCCAGCAATATCAGAAAATGAATTACCTTTCGCGCATAAACAGTTGAATGCTTGACCGGTTACTTAAAAATATATATTTCCGGTTTATTTGAACTGTCTGTTTAATAGCAATGCAATATATTTACTTCGGTGGAAAGCAACGTGTTGTGCTGTGTTAGCTGGACGTTGTATATCCCCCATTAAGGCATATGGAATATTAACGATAATAATGAAAACTGGTAACTGCGATTTTTCGTGATCATAAACCAAAGATAACCCAGACGTAGGTAAACAAACTAAAGTTCGTTTTTTGCAGTTTTATGGATTAGAATGATAATTTATTATGATTTCAGGTGTCGTAAAAATATATTGTAACAAGTTTATTATATATATAAATAAAACAGACTTAGTGATTAGCTTGCTTCTCTGCAAATTCACACCCCTCAGGTTAAACAAATGATGGGCACCACCTTTTACTACTTTTACAAATCCTGTGTGAAGGATATGTCGGATTCGGCTCAGCTTCATGACAATCGGCTATCTTCCCATCGACTGGATGCGAACGAGCCATTTTACGAAATCGATGAGTTGCTATATTTGGAACAACATGCCCAATTAGTGTATAACCTCAATGAACCCCATTTGAGCTGTGATTACAATGGATATATTGAAATGAAACAACGTAGGCGATAAGCTGGGATGAATTGCACCAACCAGACCACCGCTGTTACCCGTCATTTTGGGTTCATCGAAATTAGCTTTAATTTTAAAGTATTGTTTGATGGCCGTCATCATACTCGTCTTCAATATGTTAACATGCTACATAAATATTATCTGCTAACTAATCAAGGGTAAAATCACCTGTTTACGCTACATTTATGCTTGCATGAATTTAAACGGCGCTCATTCATGTTTAGCCTTAGTATGTGCAGTTGTTGAAACAGGTTTATGTTATTGAGTGAACGTTTATGCTGATTTGAATTATGTGCATTGTAAGCAACTCTTATAATTCTGATCTACAATAAATAACAGAGTTCATGCAATTTATTCTGATTCTTTCGACACCAAAAGTTATTATTTATGAACAAACTTAAGTAGCCATAATTACCAATAATTACATTGAACTATGTTTTTTCAACGAACTGCTATATTTCAATTACAACTTTTCTAGGGTTTAACGAACACTAGGAAGGATGCAATTGGCAACGCGTCAATAATTTTGGATGGAATTCATAAATATTTAAAGTGAACCCAAAATGCTACACGTGCATGTTGTGTACGCTCATGTATCACTGATTACTAATACAAATCGTATACACATGAACTAACTAAGTACATTTCTCATTTGCATCTCTTTAGTTGTGCAATTTGCGACTAGAAAAACAACGATTGGGATCGCTGCGAATGGCTCCTAATGTCCAGCTTTAGTTCATAACTTAGCGTTTGAACCGAATATGGTAGTAACAAATAGGGCAAAACCTTGGCTTACGTTAATCTTTAAAATCGCCTCATTCCCGATAACTTTGACTTTGAGGCGAGACCTGTATTTTAGTTTAGTTTGTAGGGTAAATTATTTCAGTGTCTAGGTGCACGTCAACAGTGCTGAATGGTTGACAAGTACAAAAAGCATGCAACTTCGATTCCGTCCCACAATGCGCTCGAGTTACGCAATTCAGTTGAGCTGCAGGTGCAATCGCACGCCAAGACAGTTCGAAGTGATCCGATTTGTGACACACTTTACGGCCAACACAGAAACATCGCATGGAATTTGCACAACTTGGGTACCAATCTACCATCTGAGGCACGTGGCATAAGGTGTGTAGCCCGCCACGATGTTTAATTGAATTTAAAGTCAAGAGGTATTTGTCTATAATTAAAACTTTTAGCACTTCACAACAGGGAAATGACGCAAACATCTCGTCAGCAGATACAAAAGCAGACCACAAAGAGAACCGTAAGTGAACTTTAGCTGAAACCGCTAAAAATCATTCGCTTAGGACTGGGCACCGTTTACAAAGGCTTGTCTGTCATTTTACTTCAAAAGTGGCCTGAATTCTACACTTCACAGCAACCTCAACCAGAAATTCATGTTCATGTGCATGTTCCCATGCGTTGATACGTAAATCTGGTAGATTGCAAGCCGTCCCACCGTAGACTGATGACAACGGAATCATGCTAAATGATATATATATATATATATATATATATATATATATATACTGAGATAGGTGTGTCACCAATCATTTGCTCTCCCGACAACCTGATCGCCAACACGACATCCAGTTTGTCATTGACATAGAATGTCAGTGAAATTAATCCTAGTCTAATGCGTGTTGAGGGCTGAAAATTCTGACGATCGGAAACGCTATAATGCCGATCGAACGTCACAGGCCAAACCGATAAGGAGTGAGCCACTTGCCGGAAGCAGATTGGTCAGCCAATGAGGAAATAGTTGCCCCGTACTCGCGACCACCATGCAACTATCCACTGAACGCGCAAGTGACCAAGCAGGCGCCAGCAGTCGAAGGAGCGCATACTCGTGCACCCTTGAACCAAGGCTTAGGGCACTGGACCAAGGGCCCCATCCCACCAAATGTTCATCGAATAAAAAAGCCAAGGTCATTTAGTCAGAGTGAACGTGGCGAGCAAGCATAAACCAATGGAAAGGGAGCCAGCGACACAATGCCAATAACAGGGATAAGACATTGAGACGTACTGTTGTAAATAGTGTGTACACTCTATAACTGTTCAAGCGTAATTTTAATGAAGGACATAGTGATCGCGGCCCAGTCTTCTTGGCTTCCGGGGGGCTACATGACATGTTGGCAGAGGAGAAAAAGCCGACGCGCCGGAACCCGCTCGCTTTTGGTGGACGGCCATCCACCACGCTGCCGACCGCTCTGCGGATGACTGAAAGCATGCTGTTAGAAAATGGGAGAATGTGGAAGGCGAAGTGAAGGGGTTTCGTCATCCTGACTCAGTTGGATGCTCAACCAATGGCGTACCAGTTAGCGATGTTTAGGCACGCTGTGGGCGATGAAGCCAGGAGGGTGCTCCAAATATTGGTACTCAGTGAGGCAGGTAAGGAAGTCGAACTTTTGAAAGTGCTGAGAAGATTCGGGACTTTTTCCGAAGGACAAGTACATGAATCGTATCAGAGGTATTTATACTTTATTCGAGATCGATCCTCAAGCGAATCGTTCGAGACTTACATAACGGAACTGAAACTATTGGCACGTAGCGGAAACTTCTGCAATTGCATGCGAGACTCCTTGATACGCGCTGTTATTTTCATTATCATAAAGAATGTTGAGCTCACTTGGCACCTTCTGCGACAAAGGAACCTGACTTTTGAAAATGTGTAGACGTTTGCTTGAGTGTAGCAAGGTCAGTGCAGCTGTTCGAGCATGCCAGAGCCGTAACAAACACTGACCTGTGTGCGGTATCCCGGAACCAGCAGTAGTCCGCCTCAGACACCCGAAGGACAGGGTCCGAGTTGTCAGTTTGCGGTCGTGTTCATCCAAGAAGAAAAGAGAGCTGCCCAGGTTGGGGTCGAGCGTGCACAAAATGTTCCAAGCGGAACCATTTTGCTTGCTGTTGCAGATCCGCTAAGGCCAACCCAGTAGTCGAGAGCATCAACGAGCAGTTACAAGCATTTTTGATAAACAACTTGGAAAATCGTGGAGAACACAAGTGTGTTTTCGCGACGCTTTTGATTTGAGGACGGCCCGTGCGCTTCCAACTGGACTCAGGGGCTACTGTCAACATCCTACCTGAGAAGCACTGTGTGGTTATGACATGTGACAGGAAGCAGAATGGCCTCAGAATGTGCAATGGTTTAAAGCTGCTGCCGATAGGTACTGTCACGTTGAAGGCCATCAAACCGAAAAACGGCAAGAACACCAACTCGATTTCCTGATAGTCCTAAGCAACTTCATGCCAATTCTGGGTATTGATTCTATTCATAATTCCGGTTTTGTCTCTTGTAACCATGAAAGTTTCGTCCATTCGTGTGAAGATAACATGGATATTGTTGACGGCTACACAAGCAGGTTTGACGGGGTCGTAAGGCGATTCATAGGGTGGTTTATTTAGCTATAATCGAGTCCGCTAAGCCGGTAGCGTTGCCAACCAGAAAGGTGCCTATTACCTTAGGTGAGACATTTTTAGACGAGCTGCAACGTCTCATCAGTTTGGGTGTAATAACCAAAGTTGTGGAGCCGACAGATTGTATTAGCCAGGTGGCGATCGTTACTAAGCATCCTGGAGGAATCCGCTTGTACAGTGCTCCAAAACCACTTAACGCCGCACTCAGTAGGAAGCATTATACGCTACCGACTATAGATGAGGTACCGCCGGCGCTATCCGGAGCTAGGATATTCAATAAAATCGACCTTGCTTCTGCGTTTTCGCATGTGTTAAGTGACGATAAGTCGAGCTACCTGACCCCGTTTGGGACAAATTTAGGGCGTTTCCGCCGGCTTCGTTTACTGTTTGAACTGAAGGAATCTAGCGAGATGTTCCAGAACCGACTGGCGCAGGCTTTGGACGATTTACCATGAACGTTCTGTCTGGCAGACGATGTGTTGGTTTTTGGCGCAACGCGAGCGGAGCCCGACCAGCATGAGTAGCTGTTTCAACCGATTGTTCGACAGACCGACGTACAACTGTTGTGCTTGAATGGCGTCGCACAAATAGTTTATTGTTTCTTCCAAAGGAACATTCATGAAGAGCGACGCAACGTCTAACGAAAACATCTTTCTTCCGATTAGGTTAAGATGTTTTATACTGTCTAAAAATCTGAATGTATCACGGAGACTATATACGGATAAAACTTTTCTCACCAGTTCTAAAAGCTTGGCTAGCCACTTGGCTGTTGCGTAGTAAGGTGAGTTGCACATGTCCAATATAGTTCCAAGTGACAACCCCTCCTTATGTACCTTTGGCAGGCCATAAAGTCTCGGAATTACCGTCCCCATGGGTCGAAGTTGTTCGAACGTGGTAGAGGCAATCGAGTTTTCTTGTTTCAGTGGTCGCAAAAGCCTAGTGACTGTCTTTTCTATTGCCGCTGTTTTGTCCCTCTCATTCTTCATTTTACAAACCTTTGCGCGATCGCTGAGGATGACCTTTATCTTGGCAATATATTCAGATTTCTCCATCAGAACGATCCCTGCCCCTTTATCCGGCCTAGAGAGTAGCACATTCTCGTTTTGTTTGAGTACCTTGAGAGCGTCTAGGTGGTCTTTCTCCAGCAAGTACCTGAGTTGGGTTTGTGCCTCAGATACTGATAACATGTATTAACCAGGGTAGATTTAAAATTCTCGGACGCTAATGCTGACGAGGGCGTAAGGGTAGACACTTAAGAATACACACTTTCGAAATGAATGAATAACTATGGGGACGGCAAATCTTCGGACCAAGTGAAAACACCTCTAACAGTGTCTTATCCAGGTGCAACGAGGAAAATTGTGAACGTACATTTCTGGATCGGGTGGAAATAAAGTGCTTGCCTTAGTCGTAGCAACCTGTCGCTGTAATGACGCTAGACGCTTATCTTGTTGCTTTGTGATTATTTGCTAAACAAATGTCTCGAATCGTTTGCGTTCATCTGCGTCGAGTTTGTCCAGCATGACGGAATATGCGCACCGGTTACGCTCCATACAATCAAGTCTCGAAGTAATGGTGTCACGCCTGGTTAACGTGTGTCGTTACAAAGCCACATAAGTCGGGTTAATTTGATTTAGTCGGAGTATTTTTCAAAATTGTTAAAGATATTCGTGACGTAAAATACAATCACAAAAGAACCGCACCAAGGATTTCGCTACTGCGAGTTCGTGCAAAACTTAGCATACTGATTAAGTCCGAGAGAAACAAAAGAAGCACGTAATGATCCTGCAGCCGGATAAGTGATCGGGTATTGTAGTAATGAACAGGCTGACTACATTTCGAAGATGGTTTCCATTCTGGGAGACACTCGGAAGTTCCAGCAAGATAATACACCGGAAAACAACATCCTGGTAGAGAAGCAAGTAGCAAGGAAGCTCCAGATCCTTCTGCTACATGCTTACATCAATGAGTCGCAGTACAGGCACTTAAAACCGACCGGGACACAAACACCTAGAATGAGAAGCGCTCCCAAGTTACACAAAGCAGGATTTCCGCTACGTCCGATTCTGTGCATGAACAATTCACCTTATCACAATGTTGCACGGGGGCTGGCCAAATTATTAGATCCGGTGCGTAAACTCCTCGCTACGTATTGCCTGAAAGACTCCTTTGAACTGGCCGAGACACTGGAATAATTGTCACTGAGTGCAGAGCTTATATACTCAATAGATCTAGACTCCTTCTTCACCAATGTGCCTTTACGTGAGACGGTTGACAATTTATTTGATTTTATCCTGAGTCAAAATATGTCCGTTGGCCTGCCAGAGAAGTATTTAAAGGATTCGAATCTATTGTGCACTGGGAACGTACGGTTTGAATTGGAGGGGATCGCATACAAACAGATCGACGAGGTCGCTATGAGCAGCCCGCTGGGACCAGTTTTAGCCGACATCTTCCTCGGCCTGATAGAAAGACAACTTGCTGAGAGCATTGGTGAAGCGAAATTGTACAGACGATATGTGGATGACATTTTAGTCTTCACCAGCGGAGAACATTTTAATCGGCTGCTGGCCATCCTAAATTCGATGCACCCTAATCTGTCGGTATCCCATGCAGTGGAACAGCACCATTGCCTGGCGTTTTTGGATGTACTCATTAGGAGATAGGCTGAATGCACGTTGCAGCGCACTCATTCAAGGACTGTCTCCTAGTAGCTCCGGATATGCGTAAAGATGTATGGAGCCTACGACGAATCGCTACAGAAAAAGTAATGAAGATATGAGGAAGGAAATGTGATGGTGCTAAGAGAGAGAACCAGTGGACCGTAACTTAATTCGCATTAAGCCTTCTAGTTATTATTGGATACATACAGTGAGAGAACAAGTCAACAAACCAGCGAATGTATGTTATTCAAACAATTCAAGAGAGTGAGTTGGAAAGATACGGAGTGGCTACTAGCGCAAAGATGTGTGCTACCTACAATGAACCCCTGCAGCTGAAAAGTGGTGACGTAGGTAATACGGAGAACTGATTACGGTACCAGGGGAGAGAGATAGTATCGACGACTATCAGTGACATTTTGGTGAAGAATTCTGGTTGCTAGTGGATACCTACAGTGTCCCGGAGTAAGTCAACAAACAGCAAATGTATGTGACGCAGACAGTCCCAGAGAGTAAAGGAGAGTTAATTTGTGGGGCCTGTGTCCGATATGTTGGGTTTTCGGATTTAGAGTTGCTATGGGCCATGTTCCCAAAATTCACCCTCCGGTATATTGGTCTTAAAGAGCTCGCAGTTAGGCAGGGTAGCAAAGTGAATATGTAGGGATGATCGGAACAATGCAGTGTTCTCGGATGCACTAACTTGTAATGGTAGCCTGTTCCAGACGCGAGATTATCTGTAAAGCAAGAAGTTGTTACCCACGTCGTTGCGGGTAAGGTAATGTTTAATGGTCTATGGCAGAGTGGATACCGAGAGTCACCGTTTTGTGGAATAAGTCCTGCAAGGTTCGTATTTGTGTTGCTTATCGTCTGGTACTGGAATGTGAGGTTGAGTCTCACTCTTCGTAACCATAGAGGTTCAAGACCAAGAAGTTTACAGCGCTCACGGTAGTTGAGAGTAGAGGCGCAATCCCTGTCAGCACCATCGATCAGTCGGGGGCCCGATACAGGACACTCATCGGGTGTTCGTAAAATATGGCATTTGAAATCGGCTTATAGCCATATCAAGTGTCTGACGGCGACTGAAATCATCGATGGTCCTTCGATTAACTTCTTATAATAAACGAACTACCCATTAAAGGCTAGCAGAGATGTTTACTTCGTGAACGCAGTATTCTCACCCACATTAGGCATAACTGCTGGTACATGTACGCTGCACATTTCAGTTATGTGACACCTCTAGGTATCGCCCATAAAAGTGCTACAAGCGTCCAGGATTGCAGTCCCAGCAGCTGAAACGTCGCACCACCAGCAGACTCTTCCCACGCAATGTTATCGTTGAGCACGTAATGCCCACTTAACGAAAGGCACAGCTGCCATGCAGCGAAAAGCAGCCATGGATTCAACGGAGACCCTGCCAATTCAAGTGATCGTAGGTTCCGATATTAGTTTCTACATGTAACAGAAAGTTTGCGTGGATATGTGACAAAAGCAGACTGTCCTGCTGGTATGAATATGAGCATTGAGGACCCATCAACGTAGTTCCGTAGTCTAGTCGTAGGTCGCTCGTCTCGTGGTGTAGGTGTCCGGGGTTAGAAGCTTGGCAGGGTCACGTTTGGATTAACCGGCATCACTGAATGAATCCCGTAGTTGTGCGGTGGGTCGTGATGGGTTCGCCATTTTCCTCTTTTCGCTACGTTCCAGTGCGCATTATTAAGATTGTAAGCACTTTTCACACTCTTCAAGAAGAATTTGACTGAATCCCGTGCACCAGTTGTGTTAATGGCTATGTTGAGACCAAGATCATAGGTAATCTAATGTTAAGCGTTGAGGAATACACAAAGGAGTGTAAAGGGGCAGTGCTGCTGAAGATTTCTCCGCCAGTCCGAAACGTAACGTTCGCACGTATTTTGGAATCTGAGCGGCCTGCCGGAGGAGTTTCGTGCTGGTAGGGTCCCCAGATGTGTGGAAGTGTAATAAAGTGCAAGCAAAGGTGTTGGCAGAGAACGTAAGGTGGCTAGATAATTCCTACAGAGCAAAATCTGGGCAAAACAGGGCGTTCGAAGGAGGAAAAGCACAATTTTTCTCGGCGAGCTCAAGATGAGTGACACAATTATTGCCACTCGGGCGCTCATCGGGCGCTCGATCGGCCACCCATCGAGGAGCTCATCGGACACGGGTGCTGAGTGGGATGCTGGCGCTTTGTGAATGTGAGTTGCACCATCTCAATTGCTATGCGGTCACTTTCTGGAGTTGGTAAATATTATTGAGCAGTATTCCAGAAGAGGTCTAGCGCGTACCTTGTATAGAGTGAGTCTGGATTCGTTTACGATCATTCTCTTGTCGATATGACAAATGAGGGATCTAGCTTTTATTACACTATAGCTAACTTGTTCGGAGAGATTTAGTGAGCTTGAATAGTGTACTCCGAGATCCCTTATGGTCTGACAGTTGGCTAGTGAGACGCCATTCAGGGTTAGCGCACTAGGCGGTACAGTGCATCTGTAGGACAGGGCACTGCACCTTGCAGGAGAGAAGTCAAGCTTCTACGTGTTACTCCAAGGGTCTAATGTTGGAAGATCATTTTGAATATTAAGGAAACCGCTCCTTAGGTTACCCGGGTCAAAGGAGAATGCGACTTTGATATGTAGCAGCCTGGAGATTCCCCGGTTTGCCTGTGTAAAATTCTAACTAAAATTATTTCATTGTACACCTAGGCAACCGGTGTGGTTTGTTTAACTGATTGCTGAGTTCGAATGTTTGACTTGCTCATCGCCATTTTTAATTGGCGCTCGTTTCGGTTGCAACTCACGACTGCTCTGTGTGCTGTGCATGTTCCATTCCCCTAGCTAGAGCGTCCACGGTGTCATTCTTTTATATCTAGATAACAGGGAAGCTTTTGCTGTACCAATAAAAGTTTCCCTGCAACTCGATCTGTCTTCTCGAATCGCTCTCTGGGCTCCCGGTACAGGCGACTCTCTAAATTGGTGATCCCGACTCCGGAACAATCTCAGCGCCGGATATTTCGAACTTTTCTCCGGTGAGCTCGTTCCATTTATTTTTCATATTTTCCGCTTAAGTTTTGCATACGGTAGACCACTTTTACGTTTTTATTTAAGCCATGGAATCTTTAGATCATGAGGTAGAATCTCTGCTTAGCGTCGTATCTCTCTCTGTGCCACCTTTTTGGGACATGGATCCTCTTTTGTGGTTTGCTCTTCTTGAGGCTGAGATTTATAACCACAGAATCACTTCCGACTACACGAAGTATAGCAAGCTCCTGTCCTATCTCCCCAAGGAGCTATCTATGCAGGTACTGACGTTATCATTTCTCAGACCGAAAACTGCTATGAGGCTGTCAAAGTGGCCACGATTAAGCGTGTTATGCCTTCTGAGAAAGTTCGCCTAGAGCAGCTTTTGGGAAATCTGCAGCTGGACGACAAACTGCCCTCAACCCTGCTACAAGGGATGCAGCAACTCCTTGGTGCCTCAACCATGGACGAGACATTACTTCGCGAACTATGGTTACAGCGACTACCGGAAAACACGCAAGCGGTTCTCGCTAAAGTGAGCTCCGTTTTGCTCACTCAACTAGCAGATTTGGCGGATCGAGTTATTGCGCGATCATAGCCATAAGCCGACGCTAGCAAGATGAAGGCCGTCGCGTCCCAGGGCACTTCTATCACTGTATTACAGTCAACTATAGAAGCCCTGCAAACACAAGTTGCAACACTTAGCCGCCAGGTTCAACAGCTTACTATTTACCGTCGTCGTCATAGCCGCTCAAAATCGCCTTTCAATCGTTCTAAGTCTAGCAACAGGCGGGCTGGCTGTTGGTACCATCAAGGCTTTGGTACCGCAGCTCGTAAATGTGTCAAAGCTTGCAACTTCGCCGAGAAGCATGGAAACTTCTCGGCCGGTCCGTAACGGCGACGGACACGACCGGCCAACACCAAAGTCGCCTCACCCGCGTTAGGGATTTAACTTCCGGCACCGAGTTTCTAGTCGACTCTGGTGCCGAAGTTAGCGTTATACCCTGTCGCCCAGATGCGGTCGCCTCGCCATCGCCGACCAAGCTGCGTGCCGCCAATGGCACACCAATCGCAACTTTCGGCGAAAAGCTGCTAACGCTCAACTTAGGCCTCCGGCGAACCTTTCGCTGGCCTTTCATAATCGCTGCCGTGTCTTTCGCCATCATAGGCATAGACTTTCTGCAACGCTTCGACCTCATCGTCGAGGCTATAAGGAAGAAGTTTATCGACTCTAGGACACAGCTCAGTGTTATCGTGTCTAGGGCAAATGTGGCTGCTATCACTCCCGGTCGTGTCCTACCTCAAGCTTCACAGCCTTTTATAGCCCTTGTCAACAAGCATCCTAAACCCTGTTGGCGTCCTGAACGACTTGCTTCCTGTAACGTCAAACGTCATGCATCACATTTGCACTAAGGGCCCACCTGTTTCGGCCCGTCCTCGCAGACTAGCCCCGGACAAGCTACAAGCTGCTAAGACGGAATTCGAGCAAATGCTTGAACTGGGAATAATCCGCCTCTACAAATGTCCATGGGCATCACCATTACACTCGGTGCCGAAGGAATCCAGTGACTGGCGCACCTGTGGTGACTACAGGGCAATTAACAAAGTTACCGTCCCGGATAAATACCCCATTCCGCACATGCTCAACTTGACCTCAGCTCTAGCTTGTAGGTCTATCTTGAGCAAAGTCGACCCAGTTCGCGCCTACCATCAGGTATCTGTCGCGCCAGGCGACAGTGCTAAAACAGCAGTCATCACGCCATTCGGCCCATTCGAGTACCTCAGATTGCCTTTCGGCCTCAGCAACGCTGCCCAAACTTTTCAGCGTTTCATTCATGAAGCAACGCGAGGACTCGAAGGCGTTTACATTTATTTAGATGATATACTCTTCGCAAGCTCTTCTGACGAGGAGCGCCTTCGTCACCTCGATGCTCTCTTCCAACGCTTAACACAGCATGGGGTTACCGTCAACCCGATAAATGCAAGCTTCGCCAAAGTTCCATCGACTTTCTTGGCCACCGCATATCCGCCTTTGGTATTGAAGCTCTGCCAGACAAAATCCAGGCACTGAAGGACTATCCTGTTCACAGTTCCTTCAAACGGGTGCGCAGATTCCTCGGCCTGTTTAACTATTATAGACGCTTTATTCCTAACTGCGCGAACATTGTTCAACCAATGACTGACTTGCTCCGCGGTAAACAGCGGACTTTTCATTTTGCAGACGACGTTAGACTGTCGTCCGAGAAACTTAAAGACGCTATCTCGTACATAGCGCTTCTCGCCCATCCAGACACATCTGAACCGCTCTCCCTGACAACTGACGCATCCAATACTGCCGTCGGTGCAGTTCTTCAACAACTCATCGACCATCGATGGATACCTCTAAGTTTCTTCTCGAAACGTTTAAAACCTGCGGAATCGCGTTACGGCACCTTCTGTAGGGAACTGTTAGCTATCTACCTAGGTATCAGACATTTTCCTCTTTATCTCGAAGGTCGACATTTTACCGTTTTTACTGACCACAATCCATTGACCTACGCAATCAATGGCGCAACGGACAAGTATTCTCCGGGGGATACTAGACACCTAGACTACGTTTCTCAGTTTACGACAGACGCACGACATATCTCAGGTGCTCTCAATCACGTCGCGGATGCGCTTTCAAGCATTCAGCAGATCAGCTTAGCGCCTGGCACCAACCTTGACCTAGCCGCTATGGCTGCTGCCCAACAAGCTGATCCCGCCATAGACAAGCTACGACGCAACACCTCGTTGAAACTACGCGAAGTTCCACTAGCTTCATCTGAGAGGACCATTCCTTTTGACGTTACACAAACTTCTCCCCAATCCGTAGTTCCTACTTCGATGCGTCGACCAGTTTTCAACGCTCTACACAACCTGTCTCATCTCGGTATACGTGCTTCGCAGAAGCTCGTAACGCAACGCTTCGTATGGCCCAAGGCCAATTGCGATGTCCGAATTTGGGCACGCGCATGTTTGGAGTGTCGGCGCCCCAAGCTCCACAGACACGTCAAAAGCGCACTTGGCGTCTTTCCAGCTCCTGACTCTGGCTTTGCACATGTCCATGTCGACCTAGTCTTACTTTCGCTTCCATGCAAAGGCTACTTGTACCTCCTCAATTGTGTCGACCGATTCACTCGTTGGCCAGAGGCGATTCCGATAGTCAAATGCTCATCTGATACAGGCGCGCAAACTTTCCTAGAACGCTGGGTAGATCAATTCAGCAAAACCGAACCAACACATACCATCCAGCAGCTAATGGGATGGTAGAATGGTTCCACCGGCAACACAAAACATCACTCCGTGTCCAATCTAGCACATCCTAGCACGAAGCACTTCCGCTCGTTCTCTCAGGCATAAGAAGCACGATCAAAGCGGATTTGCACGCCACTCCATCGTCGCTAGTCTTTGGATGCACACAACGCTCACCTGGTGAACTCGTCTCACCAACAGCGCCACTAACCTTCAACTATGGCGACAACGCAGCTCTCCTACCTCATCACATGCGACAGCTTCAGCCTGTGCGACCCAGAGAACAGAGATTGCTTACAAACGTGGACGAACGGCCTGCTGCTGACACGCACTTGTCTGTCCGCACTGAGGGCGTACACCGACCACATCAATCTCCTTACTATGGCCCGTACCATGTCGTACGCAGAAGCGACAAGACGTTCACCGTTGACTACAATGGTAAGACTGAGACGATCGACATCGATCGACTCAAGCCAGCCTTCCTCGACAAGTCTGGCTCTTCTGTGCAGCAAGCACCTTCAAAACCTGTGCCAGCACAGCTCGCACCGCAACCTCAGACGAGTCAGTCCGGTCCAGCAGAACCGACAACCTCAACCGACAGCACTCCTACTCGCCCTACCATCAACCGACGCAGTAGGAAGCTCAAACCTCCAGTTCGTTTTTATGACTTCGTTCGCACTCACTATTTTACATAGAAAGTGCCTTAGAAGTTTTCTGCTCTTGTCTAACGTTTACGAAAAAGCGCGAAAGTTCAAAACGTTTTGAAACTACCAAAAAGAGCAAAACCTTTTGAAAACACAAAAAACAGCTTTGCATCTTTTTCGCTTTGCACTCTTTTTGTATTACTATGCATTTACGCTAACTTTACATTTTATTTTCCATATACACCGCGGGTGGTTGCATCTCGGTTTCACTTTCCGCTGGATCCCCGCACGTCAACTGGAAGTGGAACAAACTTCCTAATCAACTGCCCACGTGACCTTTGCTAACTGTCCCCCACAAACAATTTTTACCGTTTCGACACCGTAGGGAGTACACGGGTGGGAACCCGCTAGGTTCCGACTGCATAGTTCTCCCGAAGCAGCTGTATCAGGATTCATAACCTGATCTAGCAGAAGGCTGGCCCGCGACGGACAGTCCTCACGTAGATCGAAGGACTGCTTACACAGTCCCTTCTGGGAGAGCGCTATGTAGCATTCTGGAGATTCCCTGGTTTGCCTGTGTAAAGTGCTAACTAAAATTATTTCATTGTACACCTAAGCAACCGGTGCGGTTTGTTGAACTGATTGCTGAGTTCGAATGTTTGACCTGCTCATCGCCATTTTTTACTTGGCGCTCGTTTCGGTTACAACTCCCGACTGCTCTGTGTGCTATGCATGTACCATTCCCCTAGCTAGAGCGTCCATGGTGTAGTTCTTTTATAGCTAGATAACGGAATGTTTTACTGTACCAATAAAAGTTTCCCTGCAACTCGATCTGTCTTCTCGAATCGCTCTCTGGGCTCTCGGTACAGGCGACTCTAAAGATATCGTCGGCGAACAGGTACGCCTTTATATATTCAAAGACTTGATGTACGTCGTTGGTGTAAACAAGGTAGCCGCCAAAACCTAGGAAACTGCCGCCCCAGCAGCCATACGCCTATTGCCTCGAGTGTGATGGAGAGAATTGTTAAGGAGAACCTGCTGAACTTCCTGCTCATTCGCAAACTTATCAATAGACAGCAACACGGATTTTTACCGTCCAAATCTTGTCAGTTTTGCCAATTTGAATTTCTTAACAATGTGACTGCGCAGCTTGATGCTAAACAAGCACTAGTCATTATCTTCCTTGATATGAGAAAAGCTTTTGACAGATGGCCACACGCGGAATTATTAGTAAAGCTTGAATCCTACGGAATCTCAGACCGCCTGCCCTCATGGTTCCAATCTTATCCCTCTTCCCGCGCGCAATCAGTAAAGGTGTGCGAGTCTATATCACTCCCCAAACCAGTCACAAGTGGCGTTTTTCAAAGCAGCGTACCAGGCCCACTGTTATTCTTGCTATATATCACTGACGTATTCTAGGTAATAAAATATGGCAAGTCCTATCTGTTTGCTGATGACATCAATATGGTGTTCTCCATTCACCCACCAAACGTGCAAGCCGGTCTTTCCCAGATTCAAAGCGACCTTAGGGCTCTGTATGTTTGGTGCAACAATTGGAATCTGGCATTCTTACTGGTGAAATGCAACATCCTCTTATACGGATGCATCGTACCACCCAAGGCTTTAGCGATTCAAGACACTCCGCTTGCTAACAGCCTCACAGTTCGGGACCTAGGTGTACATTACTCCAGTTCTCTGAACTTCGCAGAGCAAGTGAGCCATTGCTCAGCAAAAGCACGCTCCCTCATAAGCTACATATTTAAATCCATGGCACTGCAAGAATCTAGGCTTGCTCTATACAAAATCTGCGCCAGACCTATGCTAGAATACTGCTCCATTGTGTTTACCAACTCCAGAAAATGCGATAGAGTAGCCATTGAAAAGGTTCAACGATCGTTTACCAAACGTTTTCTGGGCCACTCTACTCTCAACTATCGTGGTCGGTGCATCAAACTCGTGCTAGAGCCCTTATGGTTGCGCAGGCTGTAAACTAACCTCATCTTCCTATATCAGCTTATCAATAATCCTCTTGCGAACTCACTAACTCACTTCCTATCATCGGCCAACATTGCGTACCCTCTTCGTAATAGATCGCACCTCCTTATCCTGCCGAAAGCTCACAGTAGTACACGTACAAACTTCTATCTGTGCAGATATGCATACGTGTGGAATAGGCTTCCACATACTGTGCGGGCATCTGATAATGTAATCCACTTCCGTTCAACACTTAATAGGTACCTCATGGTCAGTCATGTTTCTACTCTTTCAAGCATTAACAGACTTGAAGAGGAACTGTGGAAAAATGGACTTGACCACATATAAGCGCCTTCCCTATCCTACCTCACTCAACTCCAATGTAGTCCAATTGTAGTCCACTTCTCTCATCTGCTTTTTCCAGCTCAGTCTACCGTAATATGCATTCTTTCCGTTTTCTGCCCACTCTTCATTCAGTCTTTTTTTAGCTCGCTTTATGTGACGTGACTCACTCAGACAACTTACTGTATGCTTGCATCCTTCATGTTTGCTGTCTTTTCTTCATTCGACCTTTTTAGCTCTCTTCTGACGACCTTCCTTATGTCATCAAGTCAGCGCACAGCCGCTGCTTGATAGATGCCCAGCTGTCACTTACCGGACTGTAACACCTAATTAATTGTGGTTCAGCTTCCTTAATGGATTTTCAACAGCTCCAGCTACATTTGTAGTATTTCATTAGCACACTAGCACAAGTTGACTATCTGCGCGTCGCTGTGTCTTAGCCTCTAGGCTCTTATAGTACTAGTTAATACTAGTCCGAGACGATGCGCGGAATTAAGCGCGGATATCAGAAGGCAATTGGAGTCGGACAAAGCGGACTGTATTTGATGGGCTACAACAAGAAGCGGACGGATGAAGCGAGGCAAGAGCGTACACGTCAGAGCAGGAACTTACAAGGCAGTTGAGTGCCGAGCAGGTAGTAAGATTAAAACAAGAAGGAATAATGAACAATCGGTCAACAAGTAAATTGTAATGAAAGATTTGAGTCATATTTTTGGGCGCTACAGTGCTCCCTCTAGAAGGCTGAACATAGAAAGCCTTCGAAATCGAAAAGTAATGTTGAAACGTGGTACGTAAGGCGAAATAGTGCCGAGTAAAAATGGACGTGCGTTCGTGTAAATGGGGGTTCGTCGGAAGTCGGAGTCCGCTGTGCCGTGTATGATTTGTTATTTATTGAATGCATGGCAGGATGCATTTCGGCGAGCCGTTGGTGCGGGCTTGTAGGACTACAAAAAACTGGCTGAACCAGGAAAAGGCCGACAGGGCCTCAACCTCCGCTGCTGCCAAACGGTGCGCTCGGGAGTGGTCTCTCCCCCCGCCGCACCCCGCCCCGCGCCAGAACGACCCTCCTCCTACGTAGAATCGACCATGGTCCCACGGAGAAACGACCCTCGTCCCGCGAAGAAGCGATCCTCGTCCCTCGGAGAAGCGACCCTCGTCCAGCGAAGAATCGACATTCGTCCCGCTGAGAAAACGACACCAGTCCTGCGGAGAAACGACCAGTGTTCGCTTCCGGGTCTTCGAAAACATTCCTCGTGTGGGCCAGTCGATCGAAGGGGAAGGATGGGGCATGTAGAGAAGAGGAACTAGGAACACACGCACATAAAACGCAAAATAAACAAACGAATGATCCGCGTGTTTAAGAATATTTTGGTTTTTGAATATTTTTCGAAAAAGGTTGTTCGGAGGTTTTTTGATATTTTTGTTTTCAAAACGTTGATCGACCTAAAACGGGGCAAATATGTACAATATCTACAAAGCTAAAAATATTTACACTATATAGTCGGAGAAACGGACGGGCTTACGCACCTCACGACCACGGCGATTGGTCGTAGGAGGCGGCGGGCTAGATTCGGGAGAAGTTGGGACGGCTTGTAGACCGGGATCGTGGTCTGGATGAACTGGACTAGGTTGCTGTAAGCTAGTGCCATGAGTTGTGACGTCGCACGAAGCACTACAAAACGAAGTAGGCGAGGGGTTTTCCTCCATAAAGGTGGGTTCTAGACGGTTGATGGTGCCGCTTCGTGTCGACCACCGCGGTCAATAGTGTACGCCTTACTCGCACGATGTAGCACCTTGAAAGGTCCTATGTACGGCGACTGAAGAGGCTGTCGAACACCGTCTGCGCGAAGAAGGATGTGTAAACACAGCTTCTCGGGCACGCACATTGGTATCTTCTGCAATCGAGGAGCGGGTGGACTTAGCTCACCCATCTGGTGAGCCAATCGATCAATGTAACTTCAGTAGTCAAAAGTGGAAGTACATGGTGCTACCAGCTGTCCGGGCAACCGCAGCGTGCAACCGCAGACTAGCTGCGCTGGTGTGGCGTCGAAGTCGGTCTTAACCGTGTTCCTTAAGCCTAGGAGAACGAGAGGTAGCGTTTCAGCCCATGAAGGGTCTGCGTGCGCACGTAGCGCTGCCTTCCACTGGCGGTGAAAAATCTCCACCATGCCGTTAGCGGCCGGATGATACGCTGTCGTCTGAATGTGGCTACAGCCTAAATCCTTAAGCAACGTGGCAAATGTCGACGAAAAATGTGACCCTAGATCGGTGGTCACGATGGCGGGGCAGCCGTATTGAGCCACCAGCGCTCCATAAAAGCTTTCGCTACTGTTTCCGAGGAGCAACTTGGGATAGGGACGACCTCAGGCCATCTAGTAAACCGATCGATGCAGGGCAGTAGATATACAGAGCATCTGGAAGGCGGCCGAGGACCTACGAGTTCCACGTTCACGTGATGAAAACGTGCGTCTGGTGTCGGAAACGTGCATAATGGCTTCTGGTGTGCTTGCGCACCTTCGCGCGTTGACATGGAAGGCAAGCAGCTGCCCAGGTACGGACGTCCCGATTAACATTGCGCCAAACGAATCGTGCGGTTAGGAGTTTAACCAATGCACGAACGCCTGGATGAGCCAAGCCGTGCAACGCGTCGAACACGGTCTGCCGAAACTCGCGTGGGACGACTGGGCGCGGCGTACCCAGAGATAGATCGCAGAGTATAGTGCTGTCTGATGATGTCAGCGGAACGGGTCGTATATCCAATGAGGGAGACCTGCGTAGTAGATCAACCTCAGGATCGTTGAGTTGTGCTGTGACCATGGCAGCCAAGTCGATAGCAGCTCCGGCGTCAGCGGAGATAGCTTGGATGCGGGAAAGTGCACCGGCGACGGAGTTGTGCACAACTGAGACATGAAGTATATCGGTAGTAAACTGAGCGATATAGTCAAGGTGGCGCGACTCTCTAGGAGAGTATCTGTCGGTAGTCAAGCCGAGCACGTAGGTCAGGTGATTGTGGTCGGTGAAGACGACAAAGGGGCGGCCTTCTAGGACATGTCGAAAGTGACGTATCGCCAGATCTACAGCTAGTAGTTCTCTACCAAACGTGCTGCAGCGAGATTCGGTAGGTTGTAGGCGTTTGGAGAAAAACGCCAAGGTTTGCCACGTGTCGGCTACTCGTTGCTGCAAAACAGCGCCGACTGCCACGTCCGAGGCGTCAGTACTGAGGGACAGTAAGGCGGCCGGATCGTGATGCGCTATAGAAGCTATGTTTGCAATAGCCTCTTTCAGCGACTTAAAAGCAGCGCGTGCTACTGTAGGAAATTCGAATTTCTTGAGTTTCCCTCGGAGAAGGTCCGTGACGGATTGCATCAGCGAGGCGCAGTTGGGTATAAATCGTCCGTAAACGTTGACATG
Organism: Dicrocoelium dendriticum; assembly: GCA_944474145.2. Lineage (NCBI taxonomy): Eukaryota > Metazoa > Platyhelminthes > Trematoda > Plagiorchiida > Dicrocoeliidae > Dicrocoelium > Dicrocoelium dendriticum. The sequence goes on from OX104064.1 coordinate 223,944,983, forward strand.
CCCATCAAAACGCCTGAGCTGTTTTAAAGAATGAGGCTCGGGGTAGTCGATGATGGCTTGAATTTTATCCTGCAGTGGCACAACGCTTGTAGAAGAGATACGATGGCCGAGGAAATTAACTGAATCGACACCAAACGAACACTTTTCCGCGTTGATCGTCACCCCGTGTTGAGATAAACGACCAAAAAGTGTTCGTACGTGGCGCATGTGCTCCTCTCGTGAAGAGCTTGCGATTGAAATGTCATCCAGATACGCGTAAGCGAAGCCTAAGCCGCGACAAACTTGGTCAACGAAACGCTGAAAAGTTTGCGCGGCGTTCCTTAGGCCAAATGGCATGCGCAGAAACTCGAACAAACCAAATGGAGTCGTCACGGCAGTTTTAGCGATGTCCGCTTCGGCTAACGGAATTTGGTTGTATGCGCGTACCAAGTCGATTTTGCTGAAGATACTTTTACCCGCAGACTGACGGTGAGATCCACTATGTGTGGGATCGGATAGCGATCGGGCGTCGTCACCGTTTTCAAGGATCGACAGTCGCCGCAAGGACGCCAGTCCCTCAAGACCTTCTTCGGGACCATGTGCAGAGGCGAAGCCCATGGGCTGTTGGACGGTCTAACGATACCAAGTTGGAGCATATGGTCAAATTCTGCTCTTGCTGCCCGTAGTTTTTCCGGAGCAAGCCGCCTTGGTCGTGCGTTAACTGGTTGACCGCACGTAAATATGTGGTGAGCGACCTCTGTCGTGACTGGTGGAAGCTCTGCAGCCGGTCGAACCAGTCGCGGGTATTCGGAGAGGAGGCTCAAGTAGTCGGACAGTGCGTCTGCGATCCGAAATACAGGGCTGATTATCGGGGCGTCCGTAAGAACGCCTTCAACCCCTAGTTTAGTACGGTCGTCTAAAAGTCTGTGGCGACCAGCATCGATAAGCAACCCAAAATGTCGGAGGAAGTCGATATCGATGATTGCGAAGGGTACAGACGCAACCATGAAGACCCACTGAAAAGCTCGGCGAAGATTGAGGTCCAGGTTCATCATGCGTTGACCGAATGAAGCTATGGGGGAACCGTTGGCCGCACGCAAAATGTACGTAGGCTCTGAGTGTTTGTCGTTAGCGGTCGCTGGGATGACGCTGACTTCCGCTCCCGTATCGATGAGGAATGTGATGGAAGAACGTCGAACCTTAACGTAAAACAGTCGTTTTGCTTGGTTATTGAATGATACGTTTGTCGTGTTAGTATGCGGGCTATTCGTTCTCCCTGAAGCAGCTGGGTGGTGCCTAATGCAGGGAGCCCGACAACGTCTAGCTCTTCCACCGTATTGGCGGTGATACCAACATACTTCATCCACGGGTTTGACATTATCTGACTGAGAATGCACAGGGAAAATGTTGCGCTTTCGTGCCGAGCGTGAGGTACTCGGCGCAGGCACAGACGAGCCGCAATGAACGGTAGCCAAAACGTGGTCAGCAATTAACCGTGGCACACGCTGCTTTGAAGCCTTCATTGTTGCTATCTTGCAGCGAAGTAGCGCAATTTCTTCGTCTTTAGAGTCCGATCGGCCTAACGACTGGGAGCAAACATGACATTCGGTTTGCATCGGTGAGAATACGTCACCGGAGCTACTAGTCGTCTGCTGCGGAAGACGTTCGAACGCAGCGTCTGCCTTGGTAGCTAGGTCTTTCAGGGGTGCATCTATAAACATGGACAGCATTACCGGCAATGGCTCTGGGAGACGTGCAAACCACAGCTCCTTTATTCCTTCTTCGCTCAAGAATAAGGGACCAGCGATGCGCTGAAGTTCGCGGAGCAACGCCGACGGCTTGCCATCTCCAAGCTTGAGACAATTGAGCTGCTCAAATCGAGTTCGTGCGCTGGGCCGTAACTCTTTTAAAATCGCTTGCTTCATCGTTTCATACTTTGCCTCATTCGATGGGCAGAGTAGAATGTCCTCAATCAGCGTCACAACCGACGGGGGAAGGCGTGGGACGAGCTGATTGTACCTCGGACGGTCCGCCGTAATGCCCTTATTTTCTAATTCGATCTCGAATATCGTAAACCAAACCTCTGGACTGTGTTCCATGAAACTTGGAACAGCCAAATAAGCATGTTTACTCTGTGAAACGACTCAGATGTCACTCTCGAGATGAGTCGAAAGATAAAGAATGAACAAAATACGATAACAGTACTAAAATTATGCAAGAAACAAACGAATATAGGTATATAATCGAGGAAAAGGAACGAACTCGCCAAAAAATACAAACGAGAACAAAAGTTGAATTCACGCTTGCGAATCGAGATCACCAATTTATAGGACTAGTTAATACTAGTCCGAGACGATGCGCGGAATTAAGCGCGGATGTCAGAAGGCAATTGGAGTCGGACACAGCGGACTGTATTTGATGGGCTACAACAAGAAGCGAACGGATGAAGCGAGACAAGAGCGTACACGTGAGCGCAGGAACTTACAAGACAGTTGAGTGCCGAGCCGGTTGTAAGATTAAAACAAGAAGGAGTAATGTACAATCGGTCAACAAGTAAATTGTACACGAAAGCTAAGAGTTAACTTTTAGGGCGCTACACGCTGAACTATGTAGCTACCATATTGCATGCCTGCGCTTCTCCCGTTCCCTGTCCCTTCATCATGTAACCTTAGCTCTCTTCTGTCCAGCGAACAACTCAAGTAGTCCGCGCGCAACCGCTCTTTTCTGGATTTTCATTTAGCTATTACTCACTTCGTCTATGACAACTACGTATACTGCAGTCCAGCTCTCTTACCGGCTTATCCCAGCAGAGGCTTCCTTGCTAGATGCCCAGCTGTCACCTTCTCTTCTGCGACACATAAATATTTGCAGGTTAGCTTCCTCACTGGCTTCACCAGCCCCAGGCTTTCTTAGTTATACGCCATTACATCCCCGGCATGATTTTATTATCTGCGCGTCGCTGCGGCTTAGGTCCTCATGCTATGTACTATATAAAATCTGAACTGTATACCTGCGCTCCTCCCGTTCACACACTCTTTCCATCATGAAACCCTTCTTAGCTCTCGTCTGGCGACCATACTTACCTCATCCTGTCAGTGCACAGCTGCTCCTTGCTAGATGCTCAGCTGTCACTCGTCTGTGACACCTAATTAATTGTAGTACAGCTCTCTCACTGGCTTCTCCCGGCCCAGGCTTCCTTAGTTATATTCCACTAGCACCCAGTATAATTTAATTATCTGCGCGTGGAATTGTCTTCGCTTTTTATGCTCTAAACTGTTTAACAACCCTATTGTATGCCTGCGCTCCACCCGTTTACTGTCTTTCCATCATGAAACCTTTCTTAGCTCTCTTCTGCAGATCAAACATAACTCATTTGGTCTGCCCAAAGTTGTTCCTTAGCCTCTCTCTTCTAGACGTTCATTTATTCATTTCTCGCTCCTTGCTTGATGCTCAGACGTCACTTACTCGACTGTGACAGCTAATTACTTGTAATTCAGCTCCCTCACCGGCTGCTACCTGCACAGGCCTCCCTACCTTTATTACATTTGCACCTCGGCGTGATTTCTTCATCTGAGCGTCGCCGCGTCTTCGCTTTTTATGCTCTGAACTATTTAACAACCATATCGTATGCTTGCGCATCATTCGCTCGTTGTTTTCTCTTCATAAAACCTTTCTTAACTTTCTTCTGTGGAGCAAACATAACTCAGGTGGCCTGCGCACGGTTGCTCCATTGCCTCTCAATTCTAAACGTCCATTTTTTCGTTGCTTGCTGCAACGTCTGTGACGCCTGCTCATGTAGGAGTCCAGATTATTCACCGGCAATTTCCAGCCCAGTCTACCTTAGCAATAAAATCTTAGCACCATAACAGGACTCAGTATCTGCGCGCCTCTGACTCATATGCTGCGATGTCCTCAGCAGACCTAATGTATGCATGCACTCCGACTGTTTGATGTCCTTCCATATAAACTTTTCAGCTTTCTCCTAGCACTCCTTCCAACTCCTCAAGTCGGTGCTCAGCCTCTCCTTAGCCTCTCTACTCTAGACGTTCTCATATCTCTTAATTGTCGTAACGTCTTCGACATTTTCACTTGCAAGCGTCCAGCTATTGGACTAGCTTTCCCAGGCTCTTACCAAAGTAGTAGTATCCCAGCACCATAGCATGAATTGTGAGCCTATGCACCGCCGTGGTTCAGCATTATATGATATGACTCCCTCAATCAACTCACTGTAGGCTTACATTCTTCCTATTTGTTGTCCTTTCTTCATTCGACCTTTTGAGCTCTCGTCTGACGACCATCCTTACCTCATCCGATCAGTGCACAGCTGCTCCTTTCTATATGCCCAGCTGTCACTCGTCTGTGACCTAATTTCTTGTAGTTTAGCTCTCTCACTGGCTTCTCCCGGCTCAGTCTTCCCTAGTTTTATTCCTTTAACACCACAGCATAATTTGATCATTTGCGCGTCGCCGCGTCTTCTCCTATTTTTGCTCTGAACTAATTAAGATCCATAACGTATGCCTGGGCTTCATCCGTTTGCTGCCCTTTCTTCATGCAACCTTTCTTACCTCTCTTCTGTCGTGCAGGCATATCCATGTACTCAGCGCAAGCCGCTGTTTTGCCCCAACTTTATAGAGGTTCATTTATCCCTTACTCGATGTGTTGTCTTAGATCTTATTACCTGCAATCCTCCAGCTCTCGGGCTAGCATTCTCTGGCACTATTTAGCTTGGTACTACTACCTTAGCCCCTAGCTGCTGCGGTTAGGCCCCACTGCTCTGATACTCTAAGCCACCTTACTCTACGCTTGCATTCCAGCTATTCCCTGCCCTTCCGTCAATTACCGTTGCTTAGCCTCTTAGGTCTGCACTCCTCTCATCTGGTCAGCACACGGACGCCCCTTAGCTTCACATTTTTACTTGTTCATTTCTCACCATTTTCTTAGCACCCTAGTATGACTCGTTTCTCTGCGCGGCGCTACGTATACATTTGTTCCGCACGTTCAATTTGCTTTAAATGATCTTTAATACTTCACTTCTATCGATCAGTCCTTTCTCACCTAGTAATCTGGGTCCGCTTTTGCAACAGAGGTTTCGACACTTAACTTTGTAGGAGGTTAGCTTTCATAGGCTTTTCCTATTTCAGTAGGCTATAGCATTATACTCCTAGTACCCTCGTGTCGTCTTTCTGTCTTGATCCCCCGATAATTTTTACTCAGCGCTTGAGTCCTATCTATCCGCTGACTTACCACCAATTGACCTTTGAATCTGTTTCGACGTATGCTGGCCACCAGCCGTCCATCCACCATTCAAACGCCGCTGGTCCATGAACTCTGCTTTCTGTCTTCCCACGCAATAGTCGCATCATAGTAAACTGATACTGCGTTTCTGCTTAATGGCGCAACGCTCTGTATTCCTTGTAGATAGTAGCAACCAACTTATAGGGCCATTGCTTTCGGAAAACCTTCAAAAGACACTTTCAGCACAATCACTGCTGCACATTGTACATCCTTTGTCTCCACTCTAAATGTTATAACATAGGATTTTAACAATGGTTGTTTCCACGCCTGTTCTTTGCGGCCTTGGTTGTCTCTCCCCTTCTCTTTTCTCCGAGGTCCGGAACCTTTTGGGGATTTGAGACTGGACCTAGAAACCGCTTTTGTCCGGGACGGGGCAACCCATAAGGACCTACGAAGCATATGGCTGTACAACAAATGGATAAAACTGCACTCACTACCATGACCGTTTTCCATTGATGATAGCCGGACTCAAAACCTTTACACTCCTGAAAAGAATACATACTCCTGAAAAATCCAGACGCAAGAAACTGAGGTTTTGCCCACCTGGACACCCACAAAGACGATTCTTCGTGAAGCCCCCATCCTCGATTCGCCTCAGTCATTATGGCGGCCCTGCCCAACATACCTGATCAACTACCAGAGGAAATTGAAGGTCATTTGACTGCAGATATTCGGGTGCGAAATCAGTCGACAACCTAGTTTGCCGGTTGTACATTAGTGCACAAACAAATTTCTGACAATGTTCCAGGACGTGGTGGGTTTACGCCTGGCAAGCGTTCTCTATAAAATGCCACAAATGTCCGTGTAAAAACACTGCGACGTGGCGGATGTGACTCGCCAATGAATAAAGTCCCTGCCCAGAACTACCTACTGGCAAGTCGACCAAAATCATAATTCAATATTGCCTTGACACTTTCAATAATAAGTTACTCCGTGCCTAAATGTATCGTTTTCGCTACACATATAGTGCCCTGACTGTTTACACTACGCACGCTAGAACCCAGCGTTTCGTCATTCAATGAAGACTCTATCCCTCATGACTACTTACACAATTTCCGCAGCCTGTACAGCCTTCAGCTTACTGCCGACTACACTCATAGCAACTTGTTTGTTGCGAAGCAATATTGCATGTAAATGTTGATCATGCCTTACTTGGTGAGTCTCGACAAATTCGAGAATAAACTATTAATTTCTTAAGTATAAATAAATAAATAGTATATTCTCGAATTTGTCGAGACACACCAAACCAGGCGTGATCAATATTTACATGCAAATATGTCTCTCAACAAACACGTTGCTATATATGTAATCGGCAGTAAGCCGTTAGTTGTGCAGGCTTAGGAAATTGTAAATTTAATCATGAGGCATAAAGTCGTCAATGCATGACGACACCTTGGGTTCTAGCGTGAGTAATGTAGACAGTCAGGGCACTACATGTGTAATGAAAACGATAAATGTAGGCAGGGAATCTGTCTTGAACGTGTCAGGAAAATGTTTAATCATGATTCTAATCGACTTGCCAGTATGTAGTTGTGGGCAGTGACTTTATTCAGTGGCGAGTCACATCGGCCACATCGCAGTGTTGTTAAGCGGACATTTGTGGCTTTTTATAGGGAGAACGCGTTCCAGGCGAAAACCCACACCGTCCTGGAACGCTGTCAGAAATCCGTTTGTACACTAATGTACAACTGGCAGAACAGCTCGCCGACTGATTTCACCTTCGGTTATCCGCAGTCAATTGACTTCCAATTTCCTCTGTTAGCTGATCAGGTATCTTTGGTCGGGGCGGCCATGATGGCTGAGGCCTATGCAGGATGAGACCTTAGTCATCTTTGTTTGTCCAGGTGAGCAAAACATCAGATTCTTGCGTCTGGATTTTTCAGGTTTATGTATGCTTTTCAGGTGTGTGGAGGCCTCGTATCCAGCTATCATTACTGGACAACGGTCGTGGTAGTGAGTGCATTTGTATCTATTTCTTGTACAGCTATGTTCTTTGTAGGTCCTTGTGAGTTACGTCCTGTTCCGGCCAAAAACGGTTTCTCGGTCCAATCCCAGATCCCCTAGCAGTTCCGGACCTCGGAGAAAAGGGAAGGTGAGAGACGCACAAGGACGCAAAGAATAGGCGTGGGAACAAACATGGTTTAAGTCCTATGGTATAACATTTAGTGGAAACAAATGATGTACAATGTGTAACAATGATTGTGCAGAAAGTGTCTTTTGAGTGTTCGAAGAAAGCAATGGCCTATAGGTTGGTTGCTACCATCTACGTGGGACAAAATGCGTTGCGCCGTTGAGCAAAAACGCGGTATCGGTTTGCTATGATGTAACTATTGCGTGGGAAGACAGAAAGTAGAATTTAAAGACCAGCAGGTAGCCGACCTATTTCGATGGGGAGCGCAGAACCTGCTGACCCAGAAAAGCCAGTGAGTCTGTTGGACTCATACATGGGTAAGTGTCGCAAACATAGCAGCGAGTATGTGAGCAATGAACAACTATAAATCAGAAGCTAACGGGCGTCTGTGTACTGACCAGATGAGAGGAGTGCTGAACTAAAAAGCTAAGAAGGGTTAATTGACGGAAGGACAGCGAATAGCCAGAATGCAAGCGTACAGTAAGGTTGCTGAGGATATCAAAACCTGAGGCTTAACTGCAGCAGCTTGGGTGCTAAGATAATAGTACCAAGCTGGATAGAGCCAGGGAATGCTAGCCCAAGACTTGGAGGATTGCAGATAAAAATGCCTAAGACAACACCTCGAGTACGGGATAAATGAAGATCTAGAAATGTGAGGTAGAACAGCGGCTGCGCGGAATACATGGATATGCTTGCACGACAGAAGAAAGCTAAGCATGTTTTCATGATAGAAGGACAGCAGACGCGGGAAGCGCAAGCATACAATGAGGTTGTTAAATAGTTCGAGCGTAATAGACTAAGTGGCACCGACGCGCAGCTAATCAAAGCTTGCTGGGGTGCTAATGGAATATAACTAAGGAGCCCTGAGCCGGGAGAAGCCAGTGACAGAGAGCTGAACTACAATCGATTAGGTGTCGCAGATGAAGCAGGTGACGGTTGTGCCTCATTGCAAGGAAGCCTGTGACGGGAAAGGCCAGCGAGAGGGCTGGACTTTAGTATAAGTATGGACGTAGCGAGTAATAGATAGAACGTCTAGAAAGGAGCGCTGTGCGCTGACTACTTTAGTTATGTTTGCACCACAGAAGAGAGCTAAGAAAGGTTTCAGGAAGAAACGACAGCGAATTGATAATGCGCAAGCGTACAATACAGCTGTTAGATGGTTCAGAGCGTAGAGGCTAAGACACAGCGACGCGCAGATTCTCGAATTATGCTAGGGTGCTAATAAGATAAATAGGTTGCCTCAAGAGAGATCTAAAGTTAAATTGGCGGAAAGGTTGGATGCAGATGGTCTAAAAAATAAAGGTTCAGGATAATCGCAGATGCATGAGGCCTACGACCACTAGCTGGTAACTAAACAGAGGTGCCGAAGTTAAGCTGATCAACCGATGGTGGCGCTAGGAAAGATTAACAGTAGCCAGATGTAGCCATTCCGATAAAACGCTTGATCCCTAGTGTATGCCTACAGTATCATAGAATGCATCAACAAACCAGAGAAGGTAAATGAAATACTTTCCAGGGGAACTTATGATGGAGAAACAAGTAGTGTATCTTAGCAGGCTCAATATCTGAGCAAAAGGGACAAAGAGCCTAAGACGAATCTCAGCAAAATGGTAAGAAGGATAAGGTGAGCGATAGGTGCTAGAGCTAGGAGAGAGTGAGCGAGTATCAGTGGCAAACAAGCGCATTCGGATTAGGCCTACTAATTACCACTGGATACCTACAGTGACAGAATAAGTCAAAAACCAGCGAAGGTATGTGAGGCAAACAATTCAAGAGAGTAAGTTTGGAGCGATGATGAGTGGCTCCTAGCGCAAAGATGTATGCTACCAACAATGACTCGCTGCAGCTGAAAAGTGGTGACGTAGGTAATACGAAGAACCTTTAGATACTAGGAGAGATAGAGAGTATCTACGACTAGCAATGGCAATGGGGTTAATCCTTCTAGTGGCTAGTGGATACCTAAAGTGACACAGAATAAGTCAACAGACAGCAAATGAGTGTGACGCAGACAGTCATAAAGAATGATGGTTGGAGATAAAGGAGGGTGGCTCTTAGCAAGCTCCGAATATGTGCAAGATGCATGGAGCCTACGACCACTGGTTGCTATTAAATAGAGGTGCTGAGGTCAAGAGGATAGACAGATAATGGCGCCACGAAAGACTTTCGGTGGTTAGATGTAGCCTATCCATTAGGCAGTTTGGTCACTAGTGGATTTCTACAGTGTTGTCATAGAATACATCAACAGGCCAGCGAAGGTAATTGATGCAGGCATTCTGAGAGATTGCAGGATGGAGAAACAAGGAATGTCTCCTAGTAGCCCCTGAAAAGCGCTAAGATGTATGGAGCCTACAATGGATCACTGCAGAATACGTGATGGAGATAAGAAGAATGAAGGATAATTGTGCAAAGAGAGGCAGAGAGAACCAGTGGACAGTAACTGAGTTCGCTTAAGCCTTCTTCTATCTTATTGGACACTTACGGTGACAGAAGAAGTCAACAAACAGCAAAGGTATTTGAGGCAAACAATTCAAGAGAATAAGTTTTGGAGAGCTAAGGTGTGGCACTTAGCGCAAAGATGTATGCTACCTACGATGACTCGTTGCAGCTGAAATGTGGTGACGTAGGTAATAGGAAGAACTGGGTTCGGTGATGATTCGAAATCTCCTGGTCTCACCGACTGTGTCCGACAGGACAGATAGGAAGAGAACCATGAATGCAATTGGTCCGATATACCGTAAGAAGTCAATTTAGTTAGCAGTCCATTATGGGAGTCTCGGTCGAACGCTTTTTTCATATCCAAGAAGAAGATGATCAAAGCTTTGCTGCAATCAACCATGGCGGTAAGATTGTTCAGGAAATCCAGCTGGCATGTTTGACAGGATTTAGACGGGAGAACTCCATGTTGGCATTTGTTGATGAAGTTAAGACCGTAGGAGCTCTTCCTTGATGATCCTCTTCATCACTCGTGAAGCAAATGTGGTGTGACTAATGGGTCTGTAGTTTTCAATGTTTTGACGGCTTTCCCTTTTACGTCTTGGGATGACTACTGCATGTTTCCAAGCAGCAGGATAGGTTCCATGTTACATGGAAAGGGTAAAGATGTTAAGAAGAGGGACGGCGATATCCAGGCCACCTAGAATTGGCAGAGCCGATGGGACGCCATCAGGTCCGGCATGGAAGGATAATTTGAGGGCTTGAATTTCCCGAGTAATGATGCGCAGGTCAAATTGTACTGCGCGTAAAGTAGCAATGGTGCAACTAGGAATATTAAGAGGCAGGGTCAGGTTAGCAGAAGTGAAAAACTCGCAAAAGTAGCGGTTCATGTCCTCACATATTTCAGCTTGGTCACTTGTAACTGTGTTGTCTAGACGAATAATCGATTTAATCGAATCCGAGGCGGGGTTGCTTCTCCGCCTCATCAGAGAATTGAGGGCTTTGATAGTGTTGATAGAGTTTAGCGCAGTGTGTTCATCGGAGAGATATGTGGTAGTTAGTGCATTTCTCCACTCCATCAGAAGTTCATTGATGCGAATAAGGAGGAAGAATTCTTGGGTCCTGCTGTACTTTGATCGTAGCTTCTTGAGCTTGATGAGTATGTTGCGAGGGGAGCTGCATCCTGCGGTGGCTGCGTTGCATTTTGTTTTGTTATAGGTGCAAGTATATCCAGGCGGTAAGTGAGATTTCTATATGGTACAGAACAGGCAGTGCCCGCATCTGTAGCCAGAAAGAATACATCCCAGCTGATGGATCTTAGAAGTAGAGCAATGTTTGTCCAGTTGCTGCGTTTGAAGGGCCGAACAGAACACGCTGGTCCAGCCACTTGAGGACGAGTGACGGGTAGTTGGAAAGAGAGCTTTACTATTTTGTGCTCGCATCCAAGGGGGTTGTCAATCACGCTAGCACATGCATGAGCAACTCCGTTTGTAAAAGTAAATCTAAGGTGTTATTGTGCCTAGGGTGTGCATGCACGTGTTGAGTCCACCCAAATGCATATGTGGTGTCCACCAAGGCGCCGTATTTGCGTGGCGAAGGTTGTGTTTGCCAGGCGATTTTTGGCATGTTGCAGTCACCACCGATTATCGTATAGTGGGTAGGCGATAGGGATACTTCTGTGAAGAGTTCCGTTGGGCTGCTTATACCGATTGTGTTAGTGTGTATAGGGTTATACAGACAGCCAATTAAGATATCGTGCTGTCCCCTAATAATCTTACTCCAAACCGAGTCTTCCAGTGGGCCGATTGAAAGTTCTTGAAACCGTGGCGCCCTGAAATCGTCATGCACGTAAATGAGGCATCTGCCAACACGGTGGTTGGTGCGTCCATTGCTGAAGGTGTAGCTCGGGATCCGCAGCTGTGCATCGGGAGTGTTAGCATCATGCCACGTTTCTATGATGAGCACTACCTGGGGGCCGGTTAGGATATTCACGGGTTTGATAAGGTGCATCTTATTTTTTATGGACCTTGCGTTAATGAGAAGTAGAGTGAGTGCCTCGTTGCAGAAGTGAGCATCTGCTACAGTATCAGAGACAGAAGTAATCTGAGTGGTTTGCGTGGGTATGGTTGCTGCTGTCTCAGAGGGAGTGATGAGAGTTATAACTTTACGGAAGTCAGACAAAATCTTACTGTCCGCGTCATCATAGGGCGGGTCGGGTTGTAGGGGCTCCTTTGTTACCATGCTGAAACGAAACAGAGGAGACAGGTTTGTGGGGGTGTGGAAGGTTATTGGCGATGGCTAAGGTATTGGTAGGGATATGTTGTACGAAGGCAGTAGAAGATGGAGTACAGTGCGTGTGCAGCCCTGAAGGGCATATTTCTGTCAGATGTGGGTTGGTTACTGCGGTGTCTGCAGCGCATTCTCGGACACAGATAGGGTTGTTGGCATGTTTGCATGCAATGGTGCGTCTCCCGGTTAGGTCGTCGATTGGACACGTGGAAGAAAAGCTCGTAGGTGCGGCAAGAAGTGCCTCAGGGGAAGCGAAAACCTGCGTTGCTGTTAAGTTGGGGCCGTTGAGTTGCGCAAAGGGAGAACTTTTGAGCAGGTTCTCCTTGGGTGATAGAGGCAAGTAATGCATGCTATTTCTGGAATTAGCTTTTACTGAGCCGGCGACTACATCAGGCGTTGGAAAGGTAAGCTTTGCTCGCGCATGGGCATCTGTGGAATGTTTAAGAGCCTCTAAAGATGGCAGAAGGCAGCCTCGTCCAACAGTCTTGTGAGTTGTGGCGATGCGTAGCCCGCCGTATTCCATAAAAGGAGCGGGGATGCGTACTGAGGTGTTAGGCAGTTAAGTAATACTTCGGCTTGTAGGGCGCGTGCGGTTATTCTATGCAGGCGAGGGTAAGATGGTGTATTCGTTACTTCGCGGAGTGTTCTATAAGGAGCGGGTTTGCGGCGGGGTACCTGCAGTTGATTATAGTTATTGTCAGCTTGATAGCACAGCGGAAATTGCGGCCTTAAAGAATAGGATGTGGATTCGCCAGCGGACCGTGTTATACTGGATAGTCTAGGGTTAAAAGCCTAGTTGGGCTGGCGTTGGTGAAATGGGGCAGTGGTGTTGCCCGCGTTGGCGCTACCGGTTGCGGGGCGGGGGTAGCGCATATTCTAGCTGTGGCTGAGGACATTGGCTTTTTATAGCGAGCAGTTGGAGTTGAAAGTAAGTATGGCTTTCTGGGGTGCGGCACGTTTTTGTTCATAGTGGTGGTCTCCAACAGTGGTACATAATTGTTAGATATTGCGTTTAAGGGTGCCATCTGTCTTTTCTGAGATGAGCAATTATTAGTTAGCACGGAGGGTGGGGTTGCCTGTTTTCTTTGGAACGTTCACTGGGTTGATGTCGCGGCACGTAAGAGTTGCAAGAGGCAAGGATTTTAATGCGCCTTCCTTTTGGGCGGTTGCGTGAGAGTTCCTTAGTAGTCAGTGGGGTGCTTGTCATAGGTTATTGGATGTGTTACCAATAACTTCATCTGTCTGAGGTTCGGTATCAGTTTCACACATGTCAAAATCGTTCGGTTTATCTACCTCAGCCTCATCTTGACGGACAGCAGATTCATATTGCACTACCGAGAGGGCTAGCGTCTTCACTGTGTTGGACGAAGTTAGTTCAGTGCTGTAGGCATTTGTCACAGTTGGGTCCACGTGCGGTTGTATCAGATCAAGATCTACTGGGAGTGAGGTAGCCAGTCCAGTCGCAGTGGGAGAACCTTCCGAGCTTTGCTTAGGCGGAAGTTTATTGGTTGACGCAAATGCTCTTGGCAGAGGTGTTTTGTCCGGCTTGATCATGATAGGCCCCAAATGGGCTGACTCTCGCATAACGAAATATTTTGCAATTAAATTCTTGGCCAGTACTTGATCTCTAAAGGTGATAATTATAGGGCACTATTTACATTTGGATGATTTTCGTATACGTTTAATTTCGAAGGAGTCAGAAGTCATGTTACAGTGGTTGGTGAGTGCGTGCTTCACCTTCGCCGTTTTGGTTTTGTCGGGGACATTTAATATCATTCCGTTATTTGTACGACAAACTCGTTCGGAATCTTCGTTAGCTATGTGTGTAAGTAGCCTTCCTGTTAGTTTGAGCTTATTTACTTCATTGGTCCGTGTGATTTCCGAGAGCTGATCTAGTGGCATCATTTTTGCTAGGGTTTCGCTCAGCACAGATATGTTGCTTTTGAGTGGGCTCAATTTGATATCAAGGAAGTTAATTTTATCATGTGCCTCATTCAGTGGATCTGATAGGATTACTTTGCAGCCAAAAGTTGGGGCAGAGTATTATCATGTTGTGGCCTAGTTGGTTTAGCTAATTTGTTAGCAGGTCTGTGCACAGACTGCCTTGCTCGCATTGTCTTACTTGGATCTGACGGGAGAGTGGTAAATCAAATTCTGTTATCATTGTTTACTCTAACACTGTTGCCCACGTTAATTCTCCATAGAAACAAGATAGTATGACGAGACAGATAGTCTAACTATTGTATTGAGTAGTAACAAAACGTCAGAATAACCAACAGAAGTCAAAAACGAACGGTTTCAAACTTCGCGCGGTCAAGGTCGTTTTAAGTCTTGTAGGTCAAGGTCTTGTTGTAGGTGGAGCGCCTTGAGCTTGGCGGTGACTCTGCGCGTGGTTGCGTCATTGAGAGACCTTATTTTGCTTAGCTTGGTGTGAGTTGGGGCAAGCGCGTCTAAGCAATCCGTTAGTTTTTAAAACGCTCACAGGTCGCTGTATCTATTTGGGCTGCCAAAAAGAAGTTCTTCCAAGGTGCCTGTTGTGTATTCTGTCAGCATTCTTGACCTATTCTAAACAGACAGGTGCACACAACCCCAGACACACACAAAGCGTCCAATTCTCTGCTTCCCTATTGGTTCATCATTCTCCTTGCGATACCTTAATGTACTCACCCAGTTAGGCATTGATCAGATTACAGCAGTTCGGTTATCAGAATGACATTTTAACTTGCTCATGCATTAGACCTTACGTATACAACACTGGCGTCTCGCCTTACGAACCTACGCCATGGAATTACATACCCCTACCGTTTACTGGTCTGCTCCGACCTTACCTCTTACCGAAAGTGCATGGGCCCAGTGGGAAACCTCGCTTAATAATTATCTTGATCTACTACCTGCGGCTGCCAACTACACTGAAGGCCAGAAACTAAAGCTACTCAGACACCTACTTGGTGATGAGGAACAACGTCAATTTGATGCTTTGAAGCTGCAGTTACAAGATACCTTAACGAAAGCGCTAGAGGTGCTGGACAAGTCATGGGAACAGTGTACAAATCTCTTCAGGACTCGGCTCAAATTCGGCCGACTTACACAGAAACCATCGGAAACCTAGACGGTTTCGTTGATCGCCTCATTCGCGGTGTACGACCGTGCGAGTATCCAGCCATACCGAAAAATGGAATCAAAGGCGTAATGCTAGTGCAGCAGTTGATTAGTGGTATCACCAACAACCGAATTCGGGAATGCCTACTTTCCGAAGACGCTACCAAATTGACTTGGGATAAGGCTGTGGAATTAGCTCGCCTCAAAACATATACGGCCGAACAGTTGCGATGTTTCGCCACCCACGCAGACATACAGGAGGTTGCCAAGATCCATCGCTCGCCAACCGAATTCCAATCCCACAGAAAAGCTTCCGCTCCGGTAGCCTACAGCATAAAGCCAATTTTACCGTGCCCTGCATTAGAAATGGATTGTATAAAGTGCGGTAAGCGTGGACATTTTGCTCGTTGTTGTCGTTCAGCACGCATTACTCAGTTGAATCCTACAGATTCCGTTTCTAAGCAACAGTTACAGTCCACTGAAAATGTATTTTCCTTTGATAACAGAAGATACTGTGTCTAACTATCGTTCCAATTGTCCAGAGCCTAAACTACCTATGCCTGACATTCGTACTGTTACAGTTATTGCACACGATAGAATAACACATGTTGACATGGAACTTGATTCAGCCTCTCCAATCATTATACTACCGAGTAGTTTTTATGACATTCACCTGCATGACATGCCTATACACCTTTCAGCCTATCGATTTGACAGTTATACAAAGGCCCCGGTAGAAATACGAGGATTTGTGGTGAATGTGTTGCAACTTGGGGCCGTGAAATCATCTGTTACTGTGTACTTTACCCGCGGAAATAACCGACCCTTACTCGGACGCGACGCTATGGTTGCACTGGGAGTCACGCCGTCCCTAGCTCGTATGCGTATCATGGCAATTAACCTATCAGATCTACAGATAAAATACCCGAAATTATTTGAACAAACCATAGGGCGCGCTCCCTCCTCCATTCACCGCATATGTCTGAAGCAGGATGCTAAACCGGTAGCTACTGCTCATCCACGTCCAATTCCTTTGGCCAGAAGAGAGGCTGTTTCGTCAGCATTATGGCAGATGATTGCAGATGATCTCAGTGAACCCATTAACTGTTCTGAATGGGTCCACGCTTTGGTTACAGTCCTCAAGAAGGACGGTACAGTAAGAATATGCAATGACCTGCAGGCCCTAAATCGGCAAATCGTGGTAGAAAAGTTTTGCTTCCAACCGCGGATGAACTAATAGTTAAACTAGCTGGCGCCCGATACTTTTCAAAATTGGACCATAGGAAGGTCTTCTTTCACATGACTCTGATAAAGGAGTCAAGACGGCTGACCGCATTTCTCACTATGGACGGACTCTTTCAGTACAAAGTCTTGCCAATGGGCTTGTGTTCAGCTCCAGCAGCTTGGCAAAAGTTTATGGTTTACACATGTGCCAATGTACCTGATCAAATAGTATACCTTAACGACTTCTGTGTAGTCGGTAGGACTCCAGAAGAACATGATTCACGACTGCACGCTGTGTTACGTCGACTACACGAACCAAACGTCAGATTGAACCTCGAGAAATGCAAATTTAGTGCTAGTGAGATCGAGTTTCTGGTCCACATTATAACGAATGACGGTATGAAACGGCGTTTTGACAACGCGCGTGCAATCACCGAGGCTCCTTGCTCACAGAACTCCACTGAAATAAAGCATTTTCTAGGTATGTGTTCTTACAACCTCCGTTACCTGCGGGATTTCACAAATATTGTTGAACCAGTGCTTGAACTGACAAAGGAGAAAAGTGTATTTGTTTTGGGTCCAACCCAACAAAAGGCGTTTGACGAGATAAAACGTCGCATTGCTTCCACACCAGTTACGGCAATTTTCGATGAGACCTGCCCAACGCTTGTCTTCACTGATGCAACAAACATTGGGTTAGGTGCTATACTATCTCAAATTCAAATTGGGCATGAAAGTGTTATCGCATACGCTTCCAGAAAATTGTCGGCGGCGGAGCTTTCTTACTCTGCCGGCCGAATAGAAGCCAATGCCTATGTTTGGGTTTGTGGGAAGTGGAATTTGTTCTTGTTCGGAAGACCCTTCACTCTTCGTACAGACCACGCATCGCTAACTAGTTTACTTACTCGGGGAACAAATGGCATCAGGCCACTTCGGATACATCGCTGGTATGCGTGATTGTTAACATACGCTTTTCACATTAAATTTTGGTCCAGACGCGTAAATCAGGTAGCGGATTGGCTCTCTCGACTGCCCCTCAACAAAACTGAAAATAATGAGGATGCTAATGAGAAGTTAATGGTGTCTTCCCTGAGTAATGAACCAATCGCAGCCCTGACTAAGGAAGAACTCCAGAAGGCGACTCAGGAAGATGAGACACTCTGCCACGTTCAGGGTTTCTGCTAAACGGTTGGCTACAAAATAACAAGATCACAGGCGAGGTTTATCCGTACTACGTGTTGCGCCACGAACTTTCATTTATAGATGGATGTTTAATGCGTGGCAAAAAATTTGTGGCTCCTCGGAGTTTGATACAAAAGATCATGCTATGTGCTCATAAGAGCCACCCTGGTACCGCTCGTACGAAACGCAAGGTTCACGCATACTTCTGGTGGCCATAAATGACACACGAAATAGAAAAACTTTTAATGACTGCTCTTCATGTCAGAGGGCAGACAAGTGTTCAAGGCCGGTTTCATCCCCTATACAACCAGTTGACTATCCTATGCGACCATGGGCCAAGATAGCTGTTGACATCATGGGTCCATTTAGCTCAGTGCCTCAGCAGTAAAAGAACTGTTTGGTGGTGACCTGCTTTTACAGTAAGTGGCCGGAAGTCCATTTGTGTGGAGAGGTGACTACTACCAGCAATATTCGATGGCTGAAATATATGTTTTCCCGCTTCGGATTACCAGAGGATGTAGTGACGGACAACGGGCCGCAGTTTACAAGCCACGAGTTTCATTCGTTCCTATAACTTCACGCTATCCGGCACCCACGTACGTCGCCGTATAATCCAGCGGCAAATGGCATGGTTGAGCGGTTCAATCGAACCTTGAAAGAGAGTACCCAAACTATTCGCTTATCTAGTACAGGTTGGGAGTATGCAGTACTACAAGCACTATTTTCTTACCGAATCGTACACCACCGAGCTACAGACAAAACGCCGGCTAAACTCATGCTTGGGCGTGAGCTTTGGACAAAGTTGAATGCCGCAATTTCTATTCCTTCAACCAATAATTCCGACGAGGTAGATCGTCGCCATCGATATCAGACCACTTACCAAAGCATACTACTCCGCTCCAGTCCGGAACATTCGTGCGCGTGAAGGTAAACACTGCATCAAAAGGACAGCCCACATTACCTGATTTGATAAGAAGGACGCGTGCTTGTGTGCCAGGCACTTACTGGCTGGAGGATGGCCGCACCGCCAACGCCCGGAGATTATTCACAAGGATCAGACGAATGGAGCATATGCCACCGAGCTTCACGGACGAAACCACGCAATGCAAGCAGCTCCGCAGGACAGGCCGAGAACAAAGACGACAAAATCGACATGGATTTGACGTATCAAACGATTAGGCGGAGAGGTGATGTTGCGTATTCTGTCAGCATTCTTGACCTAGTCTAAACAGACAGGTGCACACAACCCCAGACACACACATAAAGCGTCCAATTCTCTGCTTCCCTATTGGTTCACCATTTTCCTTGCGACACCTTAATCTACTCACCCAGTTAGGCATTGATCAGATTGCAGCAGTTCGGTTATCAGAATGACATTTTAACTTGCTAATGCATTTGACCTTCCGTATACAACAGTGCCACTTGGAGAATTATGGAGCATTATTTTCAGCTGATGCGGTGGATAGGTCTTGGTGAAAATTTCATAATCGCTTGGCGATTATGAACTATAGGGAATAAAACTATGAGCCTCACTATCTTGTGGACACAACCCTTGATCTTGTTCAATACGTGGGACCATGCGTGGTGTATGCTTTCCGTGAATAGCAGGTCCAGGGTATTAGGTTCCTTCGTGGGAGCATTCACGTGTTGAGTCCAATCCTGTGTAAAAACAGTGTCAAAGAAGGCCCTATACCTGGAAAGTGTGGACTGCTCAAGCCAGGAAATACTGGGCATATTGAAATCTCCGCCAATTATATTATAATGTGCTGGCACGAATGATGCTTCGTGAAATAGATTTGCAAGCTTGGTAGCCATAGAATAGGAGGAATTAGGGGGGTTATACACAACCGATTAGGAGGTCGAGCTGGCCTCAGATGAGCTGAATCCAAACGGAACCTTCTGGGTTGCCAGCGCAAATAGCTTGGAAAGTTGATGCATGGAAGTCATTGTTCACGTAAATAAGGTAGCCACCACAACGTTGATTGACGTGTCCATTGCAGATAATAGTGTTTCATTGAGCGCGGCAGCGAATCAGAGGCGTCAGGTGAATGCCGTTTCTGTAATTAAATAAATAAATAAATAGTTTATTCTCGAATTTGTCGAGACACACCAGGCGGATTGACCAACGGAATGGTAGGTCCTAGAGGACGCATTTTATGTTCGTTTGATTGCTTGTGGATGAGGAAGACTTTATATGAGTCATTATGTAAAGCAGCTGAGTTTGCGGTCTGGGTGCAATTCATGGTAGCAGGGATAGCAGTGTCAGTGTCCACGTTATCATAGAGCATGTCGGGTTGTAGAAATGGTTCTGTTTGGTTACCATTCTGAAACGGCATAGTAGAGACAGCTACGTGATTGCGTGAAATGTTATTGGCGATACGTAAGGTATTAGCAAGGACATGTTGCACGTAAAAGTTGGAAGAAGACGATGGACTATAGTGATTATGCAGTTTTGAGGGGCATACTTCGGCCAGATATGGCTTGGTATTTGTTCTGCACGTTTGTGTGACCAGCGTTTGCACCTGACGACCTTATAGAAAGTTGCGAAACGTGCATTCCCATATCCGCGTGCACTTTTGTCTCGGATGCAACTAGTTCACTACCATTAACCATCCATATTATTCCGATGTTCGTGATTACCGCATAGTGGCCGTCGGCGGGAGGTATACACGTTTGCAACCCAGCACCAGTGCACTGAAAGTTTTCCTTCTACATTCCTGATAAATTGCTTACAGTTTCCTTTTTGGCATATGCCACTGACATTTCGCTAAAGCCTACACTTAGCAAATTAGCAGCAGGGGAGAGTTTAATCACGGTTACCACCCCGTGCACAATGCGCGCAATATCCCTCCTAAGAAAACCGTTTTCCATTTAGCGGTCCATCTTTGACTTCAATAACTTCATAACATGTGACCACTTATATTTCGTACATCGTTATCCTCCCTATCACACCACCCTCGATGTGCTATTTAAAATACTCACCATGATGCATATTATATCAAGGACAAAGACACTGCTGGAAAATCCTACCTTCAACATTTATCAGGGTTAATGACGATATTTCGATGGCAAGCAATGCTCACAGTAGAGTTCCACAGGAATTAGTAGTCCGTGCGTTGCTATTTCTCATCTTAATAAAAGGTTTGTTTCCTTTACTTGAAGACCCTTCCTATATGTTTGCTGGCGACTTGCAGCTTTTCAACTGGGTAGACGGGGCTGCGCTATCTAAAGATTTTGTTACGGTTCTTAAATGCTCGCGTTTTTGGAAATTAACCCCGAGCACCAGCCACTGTCAAATCCTAACCCAGTGTAATGAAGAGTTTAATGTGCATACATGTATTAGGTCCCTAACACTGGAGCATGTAACGGACTCACGCGATTAAGGTCTGATCGTGACAGGAGACTTTAAACCATCGAAGCAGTGGAATAATTACTAGCTTTTAGCGCTGCTGCCCAGCTTAATCCCGCACCTCTATTCACTATCAGAGATTGCTTTGCAACCGTTTAATGCTGTAGAACATAGTCCCTTCCATTCCCGCTACTGTGCTTAACAATGAACAGCTATTGGTCCGTGCCTTACATTAAGATAGCTAGCCGCTCCTGCTTCACAGTCATTCCGGCCCCATTCAACCTGTTCTCTGCCATCTAGTTCCCAGTATGTTCCACTTTAGAATTCCACCTTGAAATGGAACACCTAGGATATATTTGCGCTAATGCCTAGCTTATTTGGTAACCTATGATCTTGTTTACATCTGCGTGTGCAACTGTTTCCTCACTACAGCGGTAGTATGCAATCGTTTTCATTTTTGCCTTAGATTTTAACTTTGCTATCCTATTGGTCTATGCCTCATCGTACTATAAATTCTGCTCCTGGTTCACAACATAAATCCGGATTCCACAACTATCCTTCTCTGCCGTCCGTTTGATTTGTGTTCTCCAAAGTTGTGGCCCACCTTGCGGTGGAACATAGTTTATATTAAGGATTCAGCCCATATCATTCTGATACACAACGTTCTTTTCAATGCGGGCTCTGCAACAGCTTCCTCGCTACAGCTACAATAGGCAGTACCGTCTCCTTTCGCTGTAGTTTTTAACATCAAATGCATATCGGTATATGCTTCTTCTTCAGCTAGCGGGCAATCTGTTTCTTAATAAACCCGGCACGTGCACTTACTCTTCTCTGCCGTCTATTTGCCACTAACAGTTCACTGTAACAGTCCACCTTGGAGCGGAATACTCAGCATCTTTCGAGCTGCTGCCAGGCTTAATCCCGTACCCTTTTACCCTTTCAGAAATGGCTTTGCAACCATTTAAGTGCTACAGCTGTAGCATATAGTTCATTCCATTCACCCCCACTGTTCCTTACAAGATTGGCTATTAGTCCGTGTTTAACATTTCGGTTGCTCGCGGCTCCTGCTTCACAGACAAACCGGCTCCATTCACCTTGTTCTCTACGGCATATCTGACTTATATTCTTCACAGTAAACCTCCACATTGAAGTGGAACACTTAGTATAGTTTGCCGGCGCTGCCCGGATTACTCCACTGCCCTAGGCTCGGTTCAATTATGGCTCTGAAAACGTTCTCTCACTAAAGCTGTAACATGTTGTCCCGTCTGTTTTCGCTCCCGGTTTCATCCTTGCATGACTATCAGTAAGTGTTACGTCCATAGTGACCGCGCAGCTCCCGCATCATAACTAACCCGGCGCGCACGTTTAATCTTCTATGTCAACCTACGAGGTTTATACGTCCCATTGTAACAGCACGCACTAGTGTGAAGCACTTAGAATCTTCTAGCGGTGTTGCGTGCATTATTCCCTTATCATCGGTCACTTTCAGCTGGCTCTACAACTGTTATCTCGCTGCAGCTGCTGCTTGTGGTGCTATCTGCACTCCATCCTTTCTTTAACACCGTATACCTATTAGCACACGTGTGCGCCTAACAAAGCTCGCCGCTCCTGCTTATGAATTAATCAGGCTGCCAGCAACGCAAGCCCCAGTCATCTAATTGACTTTTAGGTACCACCGTGTATATCCACCTTAGAGCGGAACACAAACACATAGTATACTGCTACTAATGGTCACATTCAGAGTTGGCTCTGCCGCTCTCTTCTCGCTACAGCTGTAGTATGTAGTCACTTCAGTTCTCGTCTTTATTTCACCGGCACACCAAATCATTCCAGCACCCAGCTATTTCTCGAGTCCCCGATTACTGAGCTCGGCACGATATTCTTCTATACGGTCTCAAGCCTGGCATAGCAAATTCACTGGCCCATATAAACGTTCCAACGACAAGCTCTGCCACTGCCGACGGATAAATCAACCAAAATCCTAGTCGCATATTAAATAAATAAATACAAACAGGTAAATTTTAGACTACCTAGCTGCTACGCACGAAAGTGATGAGAACACTGTTTACAATATTACTGTGCTCATGCATATGAGCAGGAAAATGTAAGGATATGTTTCTTGTTGGGGATTATGAAGGCATTAGCTTGGTTAGGTATAAAGCTGCTGGGGTTTTACGCACCCAGTTAGAAAGTATCCCGTCTGTTTCACGCGATATTGCGCCACTTGATTTTATTTGTTGTGTAAGTTGGCCAGAGAGCAGTTGTGCATGTTTCCTTTAGGAACAGGATTCAATTAATCACAAGTATACTTAAAATTTTTGAACTAGTACTGCCCGCTCAAGCGTTACATTTATTGCCGCGCACATAGAAAAAAGAGCGGGTGAATTATAGGGAACAAAAAATGTTAAATAACTTTTCCTGGAAACGTAAAAAGTTAATTGCCTATGCTAAGAGATATATAAAGACAGCGTACTTCACTGGAAATTACAAATATCCAAAATGTACATCCAAAATATTTTGCGCTAAATTTGATCCTCGGCGCAACGTTTAAAAATATATACATCGCAGAATAAAAAACAATTTTTAGGCTCAGGTATTGCGTAAATTAGCGCTATACTATAATGGCCAGAATGCCTATGCATTGCAGATTGCCTCAAAAGTGAACGCGATGCAAAACGTGTAACAGTTAACAAGTTATTCGCAATGGAATGGCGGTCTACGAATAACACCATCTGTATTGCTGAAAATGGCTTTCTGCTTTGCAAGTGGTGGTCATCAAAAAGAAACAAAATGTAAGAGGTGGCGAAGCGGCTTAAATTCTAAATAGGCGGAGTTATCAAGCACTGCTCAATATAGCCCGTAATACCCCTCAACAACTAGGGACGACGTAGGTGGCCGAAAAGCAAACTTTTCAGGAATACTTAGCAAACATAGGAAAAAGAGCGATAACAATTCGCGAAAACACTAGGAACCCAGTACGAAATGTTACATATGCATAGGACTTAATGGCAACTTTTGATGAACCCACGGTCAGAAGGCCACAGTGTACCATTTTCAGTGGATACGGAGCCACCTATTCCACTAGGAATATAGAGATTTATATTTCTTAAGCCTGTAAGTGGTTGCGAAGTTTATATCAAAGCTGCATGAGCTAGACTTAGCTAAATAATACGGGAGACCTTTAAGATCCTTTGACAGTGTTTGGCCTGTACAATGCACATAAGCCTCAGATAACTATCGCAAGTTTAATCTCTCAGAGCCGATTCGCTTTATTAATAAGTGTATGTCTCCAAAACCAGTGAGCTTGAGGAGCCCATCATAATACTAACGAAATGAGTATCCAGAAAATTAGAAAAATTTAGCAAGATGCTTCGGGGCGTGCAATGTATTAGGGTCTGCGTTGGTGGGACACAATCAACTTTACTTCTGGGGTCGAACTTGCTCGAAAATGAAGGATAAGTATGCCTAATGTGTGGGTGTACACTATTGTACAACACGTTGGTAAATTTCCAGCTATTTCGCTCCAACTTTAGGTTCTGAAGCAAGTGCCAGCGGTGTTTATCCAGGTGCAATGTTAACTCGTACTGGAATGTCGCACTAGCTATTTCTTAGGTGGTTTTCTGGGCAACAGCTCTCTTAGCGCCCTAAGCCGAGAGTGAGATTCTAAACCAAGTATAGAATAACAAGTAGCAAAATCGTGGGAGCTGGTTTTTCATCCGCCATGGCGCATATCGCATGGTAGGCTTTGTAGGCTTGTAAAGATAAATATCGCACGGGCGACCGAGGAAAGGTGGAACGGTGGCCAAACCTTTCTGGATGTTCAGCCAGCCATTGTGACAGCGGCCTCTCTGTCGCTGGTAAGCATTGGCGCCGGTGTAATTTAATCTGGAAATGGGAATATTTTACTAGCAAAAGTGGTTGTAAAAGCGGAGCTGGTTTTCATGTTGCCTGCCTTCCAGTGTTGCCAATGGTGATGGGCATGTGTATAACAGATAAAGTTAAGTATGTGGGCCAAGAGTGGATAAGTGAAGAGCACACTGTCTGAGTCTTGAGCATATAACTTTTAAAGTGGTCTCTTTAGCAACAAGATGGAAGAGGTATAATATTTTGCGGTAGGCATATTGATTGTAGTTTAAACGTCGCAGAAAAGTAACAATACTTATGCCTAATGAAAACGTCTCAATTTAGGTCATTTGGCAACTGACGTCTACGAAGGCACATACAGACACAACTTCAGCTGGTATGCAGATCATAATTTGGAAATTTAAATTCTATCCTTAGGTTTATCGACAGCAACAAATAGATTAAAATAACTTATACAAGGTTTAGATCTGGTAGGCTAACTTTAATAAGGGTACCTCAAAGTTCTACTAATGGTAGCAAAGATTTCCACATTTTTCTTTTGAAACTTTATTTTATCAGTGCATAAACGTTCTTACCCTTTTACTTGGAAAAATGTCATCATTATGCCACGGCATAAGGGCAAAATCCCACAGGAAGTTAGTAACTATAGCCCTATTAATTACAATTTTATTATCTCGCGAGTGATGGAGTTGATTAAAAGTGCCTTCTTGAGTTAGCTTTAAGCAGGCGAGTACGTAAAAGAATCACAGTACGGCTTTCTATGTGCTCGGTCATGTAGAGCCTGTCAGCTGGACTTCCTCAATTTAGGAACCGAGGCAGTTGACTCTTATCTTTCAGTTGGCATTGTTTACCTTGATATGCAAAAGGATTTTGGCACTATGCCACATATGCGTCTAATGCATAAGGTAAAGGCTACGGGGTACACAGTCCTCTATTAGACTGACTGAGTTCTTATCTAATAGGACGCATGCAGTCTGTTAAGCTTAGGCAAACAGTATCCACACCGACCTTCGTCCCCAGTGGCGTGATGCATGACAGCTTCCTTGGTCCTACACAATTTTTGTTTTATATCAGTGAAATCTGAAGGAGTATACAGCAAGCGTGCTCCTTCAGCTTCGCTGGCTACGTAAACGTTGTGTACCTATTTCCCATAGTAGTGAATTATCCGCAATTAACAGTAGCTGTGAGGATCTTACAGCAATAGAAAAGTGGTGCAAACACTGGCAAATGACGTTCTCCACTCGAAAATATAATGTCACGACCCAAAAGGTTCTACACCTGCTGGGTCCTTAACGATAAAATGCATCACTACCATTCAGGATGCCATGACCACAGATCTCGGCTTGCGCTGCTCCACGAGTCTCAACTTGACAGAGAAACTTCGTTATCAAGTGGCAAGGGTACGGGAATAATGCGTTCACATACGCCGTTACATAAAAGCCGCAAACGAATAGCTAGAGCTTTATAAGAGTCAGCTCCCGCCTCGTTCCTACTTGCTAATCTAATATTGAGTTATCTTATCATTCATTGCTTAGGGTTCTAAAAGAGCTCTTGCCCAGAAAACCACCTAAGTAATAGCTAGTGCGACATTCCAGTACGAGTTAACATTGCACCTGGATAAACACCGCTGGCACTTGCTTCAGAACCTAAAGTTGGAGCGAAATAGCTGGAAAGTTACCAACGTGTTGAACAATAGTGTACATCCACACACTAGGCATACTTATCCTTCATTTTCGAGCAAGTTCGACCCCAGAAGTAAAGTTGATTGTGTCGCACCAACGCAGACCCTAATACATTGCACGCCCCGAAGCATCTTGCTAAATTTTTCTAATTTTCTGGATACTCATTTCGTTAGTATTATGATGGGCTCCTCAAGCTTACTGGTTTTGGAGACATACACTTATTAATAAAGCGAATCGGCTCTGAGAGATTAAACTTGCGATAGTTATCTGAGGCTTATGTGCCTTGTACAGGCCAAACACTGTCAAAGGATCTTAAAGGTCTCCCGTATTATTTAGCTAAGTCCAGCTCATGCAGCTTTGATATAAACTTCGCAACCACTTACAGGCTTAAGAAATATTAATCTCTATATTCCTAGTAGAATAGGTGGCTCCGTATCCACTGAAAATGGTACACTGTGGCCTTCTGACCGTGGGTTGCCATTAAGTCCTATGCATATGTAACATTTCGTACTGGGTTCCTAGTGTTTTCGCGAAATGTTATCGCTCTTTTTCCTATGTTTGCTAGGTATTCCTGAAAAGTTTGCTTTTCGGCCACCTACGTCGTCCCTAGTTGATGCGGGGTATTACGGGCTATTTTGAGCAGTGCTTGATAACTCCGCCTATTTAGAATTTATGCCGCTTCGCCACCTCTTACATTTTGTTTCTTTTTGATGACCACCACTTGCAAAGCAGAAAGCCATTTTCAGCTAAACAGCCATCCATTGCGAATAACTTGTGAACTGCTACACGTATTGCATTGTTTTCACTTTTAACGCAATCAGCATTGGTAACTTGTTCTGCTCATTATATTACAGTGCTGCTTTTCGCAATATCCTAGAATTAAGGAGGTTTTTATTTGGTTCTGAAATATATTTAAGTTAAATTTCTACGTTAGTGTTTAACTTTACTTAGACATTCTGACTAGATTTTTCGTTAATTTGTAACTTATATTGAAGTAGGCCGCCTTCGATTGTCTCTTAACATAAACAATTCATTTTTATTTTCCGATCGACAACATACGTAGAAAATTTTCCTTTTCCTTATAATTCAGCCGCTCTTATTTTTTCCATGTGCGCAGCAATAAGTGTGACGCTTGAGCGGGCAGTACTAGTTCAAAAATTTTA
The DNA here is from genome assembly GCA_944474145.2 of Dicrocoelium dendriticum. Taxonomy (NCBI): domain Eukaryota; kingdom Metazoa; phylum Platyhelminthes; class Trematoda; order Plagiorchiida; family Dicrocoeliidae; genus Dicrocoelium; species Dicrocoelium dendriticum. The sequence goes on from OX104064.1 coordinate 223,972,673, forward strand.
ATTATAGTTGTGGTTAATTGAATCCTGTTTCTAATGGAAACCTGCACAACTGCTCTCTGGCCAACTTACACAACAAATAAAATCAAGTAGCGCAATACCGCGTGAAACAGCCGGGATACTTCTTAGGTGGGTGCGTATAACCCCATCAGCTGTACACCTAACAAAGCAAATGCCATCGTAATTGACGCCAAGGAAATTATTCTTACACTTTTCCAATTCTCATACTGGAGTATATGATTAATGTTAACAGTGAGCTATTCCCTTACGGGCGCAGCATCTAGCCAGTCTGGAGATATACCTTTTTGTTTAAATATTTATTTTAGTTGGCTGGGCCGTATTCCGTCTGGACCAGGGTTTAAGTATGACGATGCTTGAACTGGCGCAACAAACACTATTTATGTTAAACTGTACATAGGAATGAAACTGGTTACCGGGTACCTGCAGGGCCTCTAATTTTGACCCTATTTCTAGACACTGCTGAAGGTTGCACCTAAAATTCTTGCGTCATTGGAAGTATCGTTGAGACTAATCTTGAGGGTGGGAAACTGTCGTCCAAAATTATGGGTCCGAGAGCGCAGCAACCAACTGAGCTTCTTAGCTTGGATCGCACTAATTAGTGGGGCTATTTCTTACACGGTTTGCTGCTGATTCTATTTTTTGGAAAGCTGATTTACAACCTCTGCTCTCAAGATGTTGTCCAGGTTGGCTGTTTTGTTGTAAGTCATCTAAGCTGCCAAATTCTGTTTGCATATTGGGTTAGGTTACACTTTTAGATGAATGCTATATGAAGTGTGACATGGTAACTAGCGAGTCAAGCCTGTAAAGTATTTCTTCATAACATAGTTTAGCTGGTTGATCCACAGTAGCAAATATAAAGAATTCGTCCTAATTTCTTGATATGAAGAGTACGGTAAAGATTTTCCGGTTAACGACGTACATCAGGAAGTATTCTGCGGCTGCGTCTGATTCTGTTGGGTAGGTATTTTGTCGTCTTAAGTAAACCGAGCGATGCACTAATCTACGCGCAGACCCGAAAAATCCCAGCCAACTGACACGCACATTGACGGTATGCCGAGAGAAAATCTTAAGACAAGAAGGTGCTTTGCCGTGGTAGGAGCAGATGCTTGTTGCGTCCAGCCGCCTAAACTGATACATTATTATAGGCTTGCATACACCATTGATGCAGCAGCTGGGAACACGTTTAACGCAGGCAGGCGGAAAGCGCCTGGGACCAGTTTTTATTCGCATGAAAGTTTTGTTGCTTGCCCAAAAGTAAACATAAGTGCTTTGTCACGCTTAGTTGAGGTTTCGAGTGGTCTAGAAACACGTGCAAATATTACCGTGGAATGCAGGATATCAGCCGTTATCCAGACTGAATTGATTGCCACAGCTGCGTTCAGAATTTTGGACATGTTTGATGGGTAAGTAATTTTAATATAAAGGGCACACCCGCAACCTCGTTTATGCACACAGGTTGCTTAATTGGCTGCTAGTCATAAAGTGCGTAAACCTACTCTTAAGCAAAAGAGGAAAACCATGCTTCAGTGACAAACATTGCATCAGGGTCGGCAAGGATATACAGATGACGCAGGTTATGCGTTTCATTGGTTAGCCGAACAACCCCCACGTGGTGCCAGCTGGGTGGTTCGGATAAATCCCGTTCCAGCAAATGGTTCGGCGGTAGTGTTCTAGGATGTGGTTGGATTTCGCCCGGCGAGCCTTCTACCTATAAAATGCCGCAAGTATCCGTTTAACGACAATGACCTGGCGGATGTGAATCGCCACTAAATAAAGTCACTGCGTCTTCTCTTGCCGGAGGATCATTCACACCTTACGAACGTCATCCGATTCAAAGCTTTCCATTGATTCCCCACTTTGATGGCGAACTCAACGAACAAAAGCACACAGTCACATTTACCTACCCACACAACATGTCCCCTTCCAATTACAGAGTTAAACATAGTTTTACATATCAAAACACATAAATTCCTATGATATTGGTCAAAATGTGCTAAGTTGTGCGATTGCATCTACAATCATCTAGAGCTTGTCAGGAGCCACCCCTTATTTCTATAACCTTTATTCTCTTGGAAGGTCTGCATCCAAGCTTTCCTCTGCCTTACCACCAATTGACCTCTGGATATCTCTCGCGGCAAACGATTCATTTTATAAATTTTCTTATCCAGCGCTCCCTAGCGAAGTAGGCTAGCTGCGTGCTGTTCATTCACCATTCAATCACCACTGGTCATTCAACTTTATTTCCTCTCTCCTGACAAAATTGTTGCTTCATAGTAAACTGACACTTCGTTGATCATTAACTAGTATAACACTGTTCTCTACGTAGACGTTGGCCATCTGCTCCTCCGTCTACTGACTATATAGGACATTCAAAAGGCACTTTCAGCATAATCGTTGTTGCAGTGTACATGATTTTGTCTCAACTCCAATTGTTGTAACATAAAACTTAATAACGTTTAACTCCACGCCCATTCTTGCGGTCTTCTCTCGGTTGTCCCTCACTTCCCTTTTCTCCGAGGTCCGGAACTTCTTGGAGATGTGGGATGGGACTGAGGAACAGATTTCGCCCGAAGGACGTAATAACCGACAAGCAACTACATGGAGCATGGCTGCATACCAAAAGGACTCCACTGCAATCACCATCACAACCGTTGTCCAGTATGGAGAGCTGGACACATCTTCACCCTCCCGAAAAGTATACATCTGAAAAATCCAAACAACAAAGTTGGAAACTTTGCTCACCTGTACACACAACAAGACAACTATTCGAGATGTTTTCATCCTCAACCGGCAGCAACAATTATGGCGGCCTCGATCAATCTATCAGTCCAGCCAACAGAGGAAATTGGAAGCCATTCGACTGCGAATAGCCGAATATGAAATCAGTCGTCAAGCGGCTTAGCCAGCTATACACCATTGTTCAAAATGCTTCACGGCAGTGTTGCAGGACGTGGTGGGTTTTTGCCTGGCAAGCGTTTTCTCTATAAAAGGTCACCAATGGCGGTTTAACAATACTGCGACGTGGCGGATGTGACTCTCCACTGAATAAAGTCACCGTCCACAACTACGTACTGTCAAGTCGACTAGACACATATTTCAACTTTTTACCGACAGGTGCAAGCATATGATACCCTCCGACTACATGTACCATTTCACTGCACTTATAGTGCCTTGACGGCTTGCACTACACACGACTGAATCCAAATTATCGTTGTGATATTCAGCTGCCTGTAAACCTTGATCATGCCTGATTTGGTGGGTCTCTATGAATTAGAGTAATATTTATTTATTTATATGTCTATAATACCATGATCACGTTCTTGATAGTGCGCCTCGCACTGACGTGAATAAACTATTTATTTATTTAGCTATTATAAGTAGGATTGAGGAAGAACCCTTAAGTCCTACTAGCTTTATTTATGACGAAACGCAGCCGTTGATAGTAGTAGTCGTAAAAATGCTAGAGAAGACATTGCAGTGGGTAGCTTTGCGACGAGATGTTTGGCGCCGTGATGCAACTGTTGCGACTCCGACTCACCTGGGCTAAAATGGGGCAGGTAGCGAGGTAGGTGGCAGTGGACTATTTGTCCTATGTATCTGTACCGGCTGCATAGGTTTGAAGGATGTGGCAGGGGCGCAGCAACCTGGATGACTGTAAAGTTGAGCGGAGCTGTTTAGGTTGCAAAATGTATTACTCACCGTGGGTGAATTGGTTGCCGTGGTGGTCCGCAGTGTCGTCTCAAGAGCATCTGGGGAGTGCCTTGCTAGAGTCCGTCTTGTCGAGCCGAAATACAATGACCTTAACTTGGCTAGACGAAACACTTGATGGTACCAGCTGGGTGGTTCGGGTTTACCCCATTTCATCAAGTAGTTCGGCGACAGTGTTCCAGGAAGTGGTGGGTTTGTGCCAACCAGCGTTCACCGTATAAAATACCACAAATGTATTCTTAACAACATTGTGAGGTGGCGGTCATGTCTCACAAAAAATAAAAATCGCTCCGTGGCTATCCGGATAATCCTTACCATCCCATAGCCATTAATCTTCTACTCCACATTGTTGACGATATCAAACATTCAGGAATGGGGCAGCACAATTACGACCACCAACCACAAACCTACGTACCCACACAAATATATCCCTATTATCCTCTCCTTCAGTATTCTAAATACCATCGTCTGCTGTTACTGAACTCCAGTTGTTTCGCTCTGGTATGACTGATAAGCCATACTAAACTAGTTAGCTTGGGACCTATACTCACCTCATCCTTACAGGCATATATATCAATTGTGTTGCCGCATCACTCGCAACCATACAAACTCCAACCACCTCTTTACTCCATCTTATGCTTGAGGCCTCTGTGGCCCCACACCCTCAATAGCCTCAAGGATTGGTATTCAGACGTTGATGCCTGCCACTCCCTAGCTCGGTCTGTTTAACGTTAACACAATCAAATGGCTGCGAAGAAGCACCTAGCCTGTGGACCACTCACATTCCATTTTTAACGGGCCATCCTTTGAATTGTGAGGCCGCACAGCTCACAACTACCCAACCTGCCGAAACCTTCAGCTTCTCACCTCGCGCTTGCCGATATATAGACCTTAAATTCTTAACACTTTCCGCATTAGGAACGTCGTTGTCCGCTGTCTTCTATTATTTGCTTATATCGTATGGCTGAGCCCAACTGAAGAGACACCTGCGGCGGCTCATTCCCAGTTCAATCTTTACATGCTAATATTCCCATTGTGATGCCTCACCGCACACATCCATTCGAATTACTAACCTTTTCATTTCTTTCTCCTATGTACGAGGTATCTGTGACCTTATATTCCTATAGGTATCACCAACCTTGCTGCCAGTCGCCGCCTAGTTCCATCTCTTCATTTCTAGTATAACTGGCATTTCTCATGAAAAGCCTAGCACGCACTTCACTTCCACTTCATTGTAACCAACTTCCTTTAGAACTATGATGACCCATAGCACACAATCATCCCTTTAACCAACGTTCTCATTCCTTCACCTCATGCCTGATGGTACTTTGGCGTTACATGCTTAGCAGTATCTTCTTCATGAGTCAGACTATCGCAGAATGCTGCGTCTCATCTACTGTTTCCCTTCAGCATATCCGCAAAGCTTTAGATAAATACTTAGATCCTGGCTGACCCATTCCAAATTCGCCCTTTCATTTGGGTTGTGTTTCTGCATCGCCCACAACCATTCGCCCTGCCATCATTTTGATTTCTTCGCCTCATGCTTGAGGTCCCCTGGGCATTACAGTTTTATTTAGCATCCAATTTCTGGAGTTTGAACGTCGATGCTACTTGCTTCCTCTTTGTCTATATCCAACTCTAGCCGGTCGTTCCAGCTCTGGAGAGCAAACCAGCCGATGGCCTATTCCCAATGCATCATAACAGACTAGTTTTAACCTTTTGATGCCGCATTTCTCCCAAACGTCCGACTTGCCGACCACAAGCATGAATTCTCTGGCCATGAATTCCATCCAGATTGTGAATGTCGCTATCCGCTGATTCCCATCTTTATCTGTTTAGCTCAGGTATGACTGGTACGCCCCAAGTAGCTCCCTAGACTGTGGCTCATTCCCATGTCTTATTTACAGACTACTGGCTCTAACACAAAAAGGTGACCTCTTCCTCTGGTCAGCCAAAACGACACCTACAACACGCAATGCAGCAAGGCAGCCATACAGCTTCTAAGCTTTTATGCACTTCCTTCCACTGCTTAGTAGCTCGGCCGTAAATAATCGCTAAAACTTCTACCAGCACGGTCCTAAGCTGGGGAATGCCCGCTCAGCCTCCAACTTTCTTCCTCTTAACCAACTTTACTTAACGGTCTCCACCGCCCATGGCTCAGCCTTATATTGGTGCTCCGTTTACTATTGACCCCCAGCACTTCCACGCAGGGCACTAGCCGCGTAGCTGCAGACGATTGCCCTACATTTACCATATTCACGGCTCAGCTCACTACTGGCCTTCCAGCCCTTAACTTGCCTGTGCGACTAACGACTCGCAACGAGGTTTGCATCAATAATCTTGCGCGATGAGGCAGGTTGGCAGTAAACAGCTGCAACCGGGCCACCAATCCCACCCAGAATCGCCACGTTTTCCTGTTTTTATTATTAGCACGTACAGCGAGTTTACATAACACATAATGACAAAACTACAATTTTTCTAGCCCTTCCAGTCACGAAGCTATTTTGCATTCTATTCGTTTCCTCGTATGCAATTTGTCTCCATTTCTTCTTGGACTGCTTCTGTCCGTTGCGCCTTTTTCCAAGTTTCCCCATATACTTCCACTGGACTGGAACAATCCTTCAACGATGACTGGTCCATAAGTAGCAACTCGGATAATTACCCTCGCAAAGAGCACGTCTGTTAAGTGACCAGGACTGAAACTCAACGCGACCACAGAACGCTCCGTACACTTCAGGATAGACGGCGGACAACAGCTGACTGTGAGTAACAGCACAGGAGGTTTGCTTCAAAACGTAACGTTTATTTGGAACTAATTTCAGTATCACCTAACTTGATTAACAACGTTTTTTACCTATGCATTAACAATCTGTTTCAACTGTGAGGTCGAACAGTTTGCAAAACTTTATACCACAATTTACACTTTCCAATGACAAGACTTAAGTTGATCACATTTAAGGGTTACAGATTGGATTGTATCTATATAATCATGTCTTGTTGTCGTGTCTTGCTCAACACCGAGAAAATAAAAGTTATTTATTTATATATTTACATGCATACCCCCTACACAAAAGTACAATGTTATGGCAAACATATCAATTTGCGCACGTTCACGAGCATGCATTATGCCAAAATGACCACGCCTGCATGAGCGTCCATCGTTTTGTCCAGAATAAAAGCTTTATTTATTTAGGTGTTTATATTATAGTGTGCAAGCTTCTATTATCTGATCATTTTGGTCATCCTCTCAACTTGTACCGAGTTTTCCGCAATACAGTTAACGTTATTGATTGTACTCTTAAACATGCCTGTCGTTAAGTCATCCGGAACATAAATGGCAAGTACACGGAGCTCTACATTGTTCCAATTAGGGTGCGGAGACTGTTTGTATACGGATCATGATATATTTAAGGCGTACGTACGTGACATAACCATCGTAGGTGAGTGTCTAGTTGTCTTCCCTCCGCAAGCCCGTACAGCACTAGGAACCTTCGTAGTTTTAGACACGGTGCTGTCTAAACGGTCACAAGTCGCTCGTCGATTTTTATTAGCTGCACTGGGCTCTAATTAATTAAACCCGGTTTTGATATTGGGATTTGTTGCAGCACAAATTATGCTTTTTTCAGCGGCCTGAGTGTAAGCTGGCTCAGCATTTTTGCATTGAAACTTGTTCACGGTTAGCTAGGAGATTGCGCAATACTGCAAATAATTTACCTTCAGTTTGAAGGAAGCCACAAATTTAGTTTTACATTTGGTCGGTTGTTGAACCTGCAGTACATTCTCTGCAATGCCATTAAGCGCAATAATTGCACACCTAAATGTGCCCGCCGATGAATCCGCTGGAACAAAGAAAACCAGTGCGCTACACGATCCATTCCCGCACTCAGCAGTATTCGTTGCTAAAGTCTGCGCTTTCCTTATTTCCAAAGTAGGTGTCATTGACCCCAAAGGCTCAAGTAATCTCGGTAAGGTGGTCCATACACGAGGTTGCTTTTAGGTTAATAAATAAATAGGTATATTTCTAGACCGGCTAGATACCGCGCCCTTAAAATGGTCAAATCAATCTTTATAGTAAGCCGATGCTCTTGCATGAAAATACTGGTCACAGGGTTTGCAATTTCTTATAAAAAAGCAAGCAAAGCAGTATCCATATCAGACGAGATGTCTAGCTACACTGTAGGTGGACCATCTGGGTTCACAGGCACCTGCTAGTCGTCAAAATTCGCCTGAAGGCGTCTTGTCTACGCGTAACCCTCGGTCAGACTATCGTAATATCGTTGCAAATGCGTCTTTGCTGGTACTAACTTTAAGTCAGCGAACCTCGTGCGGGTTCTAAATTCGCTTTGATAGAAGAGAAACTTGAGAGCCGATCTCTCATTAGTGATCTTGACTAAAAGGAGGCATTGGTTTTTCGCATCTCTTTTTCTCAGTCTTCTCCAATTCAGGTTGTGTTCCAAGCCACATAATTTCAGCAATACTTTTCGAAGGGTGTGCTGTTACTGGCGGTCTGGAACATTATACACCACTACTTTATTAGGAATTTTTAGCCGAGTCATCATTTTGGTTTAAGTCATGTTAAGGTACCTCCCAGCCAACTTTGCTTGCTTAGCAAATACACAAATAAGTATTTTATCCTCAAATTCATCGTGGCATACCAACTAGGTATGATCAAAAGTTACAAGCAATTATGTGGTGTAACAGATACGTTACAACGCATGTAATTTCCTGTGGTCGCCATTCTAATAGCAACAGCATCTATTATGATAAATATCATCTGGCTCTTCAGCGCGTCATTGCGAAGCTCAGTTATTTGGGATATCAGAGAAAATCTGTCCGTTAGGTCAACTCTGCATGGTATAGTTGTGCCAGATAGCTCCCTGCTGATAGCTTTAATTTTGGACGGGGTAGGCCTTACTGGTCTCACAATCTTGATGGTGACGTTAAGACGACGTTTACAAACCATGTCCAAAAGAAGGTGTGATAGAAAAGAAAAGATAACAGCAGCAAAACTGTAAGTTTAATGAAATTGCAAAGCAAAAGATGATAAAATATACTCTAGGGAAATCAAATGCCGTTAAAAGCCTGAAGTAATGGAGAGCGATACAAAACGGTACTAGTTACCGAGCAAAACTGTTCATATTCTTGCAATCTGGCCATTTTAAATTTTAAACGTGGTTAATAAGTTGTATTTGTGTGAGGCAAATCTATAGGTGCCGTAAAACTACCACGTTTTGCAGCGTTTAAACGGTAATATCTCGATACATCACCACGGTAAATTAACCGCAAGTTTCACTGTATATTTATATTTTCATACTAACTACGTACATATGTAATGTTACACAAGTAATACTATGATTCAACATGACACTGTGTGATAGGTTAAACATAATGAAAGTACCGGAGGTGTATAATCGCGTCTTGGCTGCCTCCGTCGATCAATATTATGTACAGGACAGGAAAGGATCCAGTGACAAAACAAGCTAGCGGTTAACGTGCGTCCCGTTTCGTGTGCAATTAAGCAAAAGAAGTCCCAGCACTGCGAATTGATATAACATATGCTATCTCTAATGGGGTAAAAGTGAAGCACATGCAAGACAAGTAGCACAATTTCATGAAGTAAGGAGATTAGCGGCAGTCACCAACGCTCAAGACAACTGGTGAACAGGGTAAACTAATGTTTGTCTAGGCTACGAGTAAATTCCTTTACAATTTCGCTTGCTAACAGAGCCGAAGTTAGTTTATTAGAAACAGGGTCAGTCCGGTTTGTGAAGAACCCGGCTCTGCATTCTAGCCTAGATGTTTGCTGCTAAAGTTCATGCACTGAACCGCAAGTTTTCTGGCATAGCTGGTTCAGGCATATCGGCGGTCCTGAGGCCACTGAGACCCAACCTGCTTTTGAACGTCTCTATTAAGTCACCTTTCACTCAGCATCCTCTCATAGAAACAAACCTAAGCTAGCTAACCGATCTTCATGCGATAATACGCGCCGGCCCTAGGTCGTTAGATTGGCCAGTCTTTGCACCTTCTCACTACCAATAATATAACTAACTAAATGAATATATATTTTCGACTACGCAATGCACGCCCAAGTAGGCGTAATCAGATAAGTACAACTGTACAAACATTTTATGGCCAGTTTAACAGCGACAGAAGAAAACAGTTCATATGTTCATTATTATCAAGTACAACGATGGAAATGTGAAACCATAATTAGGCTACCGTGAGATCGGGACACGCTTGTTGGGGCATAATCGAACTGCCAACTATTGTAGTCATACTGAAGTTAATAATAGAATAAGAATGCTGCAGGCACCATCAGATGATATGGGAAGAGTACAATCGAGAGGTATGACGATATACTGAGTTCTTGTAAAGCTCAACGGTGATATCGTGGAAAGTAAAGAGACGGCAGTATATGCAGATGTTGGATTTCTAGTATTTAAATGGTGACACTTGTTGGCCCGCCAGTGAGAAGGTATGGACCATGGCTTTAATCAGTGGCGAGTAAGGTTCGCCAAGTTGCAGTGTTGTTAAACGGATATTTGTGGCTTTTTATGGGGAGGACAATTGCCAGGCAATAACCCAACACATACTACAACACTGCCGCCGATCCATTGAATGGCACGTTGTACTTGGGCATGCTTATTGTTGAACGTTTATCCGCTCGGTTGTTCAAAGTCAATTTGCGTCCCATTTTTCCGTTGGTTGATTCATTAGGCGGGTACTTATTGCTTTTCTGGATCCTACCCTGTTTTAAACGAATGGCTGTGCCCCATTGGTAGGTCACGAATTAAACGTTTTTTGAATACGATGTGTCGATTAGTTGAAGTACCACGTGAAGTCTCCGAGGGGTATACATTGGGATATATTGAAGTCCTGGAGGATAGGATATACCTTCGAGAACAGACCGCAGAGCCTCCAAGCGTAAGGTGGAAACATGATTGGAAATGTGGGCAACCGCGGCTAATTGAACGGTCAGAGCGTAGTAAAGTGCTCAGGATGACCAATTGTTCTGGCTTTGTATCGCCAGAAGAATGCGCTTTCCGAAGTCAAAAGCAGTGCTGCAGGAAAGATGTATGTAAAATAGATTGCGTTACGCAAACTGGACCCAACTGTTCAAGCCACAGGAAAATTGTATCCTTGCAAGACGTCGAAAGGTTTGTCCGGTTAATAAGTTGTACTAAGGGCTGATAACGTTCCATCCACATCCAAAGAAGGGGACTTTGTGCCTCCTATTATATTATTGGCGGAAAGGTGGACAGTTCCTTGAGTGTTTGACACCGTACTTATGAAACTCAGGAAAAAGGGCAAACAACAGAGATAGCCTTTACAGACAGACGAAGGAAATGCATCCGGAACGCAGTCAATCAAGTTCAACAAAGACTGAACTATCGTTCCACTATATCAGATAATATTTAGGTAACTATCATATATACATATGTAGCATGAGTTACGAAGTACAACAAGAGGCGAGCAGATCACGCAGAAGTAGAGAACGATTGTTCCAAATTAGGAACGAAGATTATGAAGCAACGAAAGATTGAGGGTTCCAAAGCGCACCCGCTTTATATGTGGGACTCAGAGAGAGGAGGACGAAGTGCGAGGCTTGTATAAAAAAATAGCACTCAGAAGAAGCGAATGGGACGCGTTGCTTGGTCCAACCTTATTACGAATGTAAGAAATAATGGAGGACAAACACATCTAAGTTAGCGTCAAATGAAGAGGTTATGTAAAAGAAAGCAGGGGAAGGAAAGCAAAGGGTTATTAACAAGGGTTCTATTGAGAAAAAGTAAAAACGCCAACGACGTTCTTTAGATGATGATTCATCCTTGTTAATAGAAAGCTAAATAATGCCCAGCGTTGTAATTTAGGTGTGTAACAGTTTTGCGCCGGATTAGGTATAGAGCATTCCGAGAAAACCACTAAGGATGAGGGGTACAGAGTGTTGGGACGAAAGAGTCAAAAGCGTTTACGCCTAGGATGTCTGGATGAAATCAGAAAGAAGGCGTCCGGTCCGACTAGGCAAGGTCAGGGCCAGGCCCGAGATATCCGCCCAACTGAAGAAGGAATGCAAACAGAGAGCGCGAAAAGAAAAGATGAAGTCTGAAAGGAAAAGAATCCATTGTGGAGGAGTGGAAAAGGCAGCAAAGATCTCGGGTGCTGTGAACAGACCAATGGATCTACCGATGATTCGTCGGTGAGGCCTCAGTAGTCGAAAATCAGGAGATCATTGAGACGAGACTAGAATGTCGGAACATAGAGAAAGCCTTGTTATTATTGTCGGAATGCTAGAAGATCGCGTGGGCAGAAATAGACGTGTTACGGATGAAAGAGGAGTATAATAAAAAGCATGCATCCTTACCAGCAATGCCCTTGAGGTGAGTTATAGGGCTTCGCGGCGGCAGTGCCTAGATTATTTAGATCTCAGGAGTCCGAGCTTTGTCAGAAAACAGGAAACCGTTCAAATTAGTCCGGATATGTCAGCAAGATAAGCTAGGCACCAAACTTAAGTTGCGAATAACAGTAATGTGTGCCATAAAAAGGAAGAATTGCGGGACGACAGCAGCTACAAGAAAAGCCATTTAGCAGGCCGAGCGAAGCTTTCAAGCTACTGGACAGAATGTGTTGCGACTGCAGACCGTTTACATCTCGGGTGTCTGGAAAGTGCGAGACTGGTAAGGCGAGGTAAGAGTGAAGCCAGGCCTGAAGTTATCCGTCCAAGTAATAAGGGAATGCAAACAGAGAGCGGAAAACGAAAGAATGGGGTGAGGAAGGAAAGAACTATGGAAGAGAAGTAGAAAGACTAAAAGATCTCGAGGTGATGAGGACAGGCGCTTGGATCTGTCGATGTAGCTTTGGTGTGGGCTCAGTAGTCGGAAAGCAGAAGGCCATGGAGTCGGGTTATAAATAAATAAATAAATAAATATAAATATAGGTATATTTCTAGACAAGCGCTAGATGCTGTTCCTGCGTGGGATCAGATCAAATTGTACATAACATCCATGCTCATGCATGGAGAAGAAATATCGTTAACAACTGCTTTTGATCGTGTTTATCTTTCCGAACAGTAAAGCAGGGATAAATACAAACGTTTTGTAGGCCTCGACATTTTTGAAGTTTGGGTCTCCGTAGCTTATGTACTAATTCTGCGCTTTTCACCGGCTACCGCTGCCAAACCTTGAGGTGCCTGATTCCATTAGTAAACTATCAATCTATTATGCCAATGGATTGTGTTATTTGCGATGGAAAATGCACCACGAGAGGAAATTTGATCCATTTTCTTTGGTCACATCACCGCATTTCGAGCATCCATTAGTAGCGGGCTCATGGAAAAGAATAAGCAAGCCAAAATTAGATCGTAAAAGTGGAGGGTGGAAACAAGGGAAATAACAGTAGTGGCTAACAATTTAGCCTTTCTTAGAAAAGCGCGACTGAAAGGCCGGCCCACTTAACTAGAAAATACACTAATATTGGAAAATGGAGCCAAAATATAGCCCAGAAACAGCATACCAGAACCGCAAACCTGGCGCGCATTTCAAAGTGTAAATCTCCAAACAAGGGGAAAGTCTGAAAGGAGGTCGGCGGAAAAGTTTGAATTTTTTTGGTGGCTACCGGTACATCTATTAGTGGGCTGAAAGAATTTGCGTTCATAGTACTAAGAATAAGCAACATAAGTTAAGATGAATCGTTTAATAGTACTGCATGACTTATGATATGTTAACATTATACTGAGTCAAAGTGCTTAAAAGAAGTAAGGTCGTGATGGTGGCGGAAAATCAACCGATAGGAATGGGCTAAAATAACGTTTAGTAAATGTGGCAATATTTTTCCGTCGGAAATCGTTCGAAATGTTACGTACTTATATACGGAAACTGTGTAGATTAGAAACGGAAAAGACTTATAACAATGCATCAAGTGAAAGGTTACGAAAATCACACGGAATGCTAATTGGAGGACTGATGTACATGGGCGACATAAAATGGAACATTTGTAGGCAATTTAATGATATTACGTAATGGTAATGAACGAAGTTGCGTAAATAGTAAGCGTGTAACTTACGGATGATGCTTTGAAGATAACGTGCAATGAGACGTAATTTTGTGAATCTGCAGAAATAAGAAATAGAGAACTATGATGAGAAAGGCATCACTGTGTGCATGTTTAATGACATACGGAAAGACGTGCAGCAATGCGATAAGGAATAATAGCTTACTAACATTTGTTGCTGTGATATTGCGTTCATAAATGGTTACTATGAAAATGGGATGCACGGAAGGGGTTTATTTGTTTGGGTCAATGAGGATGAATAATCACAATTGTTAAATTTCTTTACGTATGTTGAAGTGTTTCCCAAGCTTAATGCAAATATGAATGCGTTTGCATTTGCTAAGTTGTCGGCGTACATGTAGAAGGGGTAAAATGAGAAGGCGTCTATGTATATATACATATATATATATATACGCCTTCTCATTTTACCCCTTCTACATGTACGCCGACAACTTAGCAAATGCAAACACATTTTTAATTACAATAAGCTTGGGAGACACGTAAACATACGTAAACAAATTTAACAATTGTGATTATTCATCCTCATAGACCCATACAAATAAACCCCATATAGATATATATATATATATGCAGAAGGCACACCTATAACGCTCTATCTCTCTTTATATAATATATGTATATATATGCATAATTATACATAGACATTGTTTTAAATCTACGCCTGACATTACCCCTTCTACATATATATGTATATATATATATATATATATATATATGGAAATATATGTTTACATATATATATGTAATTGAAGGGAGACTAGCAGATATGTATATCTGCGTGTATGTATGCGTACATGTGGATATATATGTTTACATATCAATGTATGTATATATATATATATATGACTTGGGGAAAAAGAGGCAGTTTCGCAAACTTCGACGGCGAATGACCCGAGAGCTCCGTCGCATTAAAAATGCATGGTGGACGGAGAAGGCGAAGCAGATTGAATGCTACGCCGAACGCCGTCAACACAAGGAATTCTTTGACTCCTTGAAGGCGGTGTATGGACCGAGATTCGAGCCGCTGAGGACACTGATCGATGGGAGTTCAGGCGCTACCTGCACCCAGACTGCAGACATAATGCAGGTCTGGCGGAAACACTTTGACTGTCTCTTGAACAACCGTTCAGAGATCGACTGGCCTACATTGAATGGCCTGAAGCAGCACGATGTGAAGGCGGATCTGGCGGATACGCCGAGACTGGATGAGACGCAGAGAGCACTTGCTCAGCTGCGAAACGGCAAATGTGCCGGAGGTGACGGGATCCCACCTGAAGTATTGAAACACGGTGGACCCGCGTTGTTGACTGCGCTGCACCACTTGGTGCAACGCGTGTGGATTGAGGAGGAAGTGCCTTCTGAGCTGAAGGATGCCCTTGTGCTACCACTGTACAAGGGCAAAGGGAGCAAGCAATGTTGCACGAATTATCGTGGCATCAACTTGCTGAGTTGTGTGGGCAAGGTGATTGCCCGAATCCTGCTCAATCGCCTCAAGAGTCAGATTGTGGAACCAAACGTGGCGGAAGAGCAATGTGGATTCCGTTCGGGTCGCAGCACTATAGATATGGGGTTTGCGGCTCGTCAGTTGCAAGAGAAGTGCAGAGAACGACACCAGCCATTGTACTCGCTTTTTGTTGATTTCACCAAGACGTTTGATACGGTGAACCGCGAGGCATTGTGGCTGGTGTTGGGTAAGTTTGGTTGCCCGCGTAAGTTTGTAAGCTTAATTGAATGTCTGCACAGTGGTATGCGAGCGAGGGTGCAGCTGAGTGGAGAGACCTCTGATGACTTTGCAGTTGTCTCTGGTGTGAAGCAAGGCTGTGTGTTAGCTCCTGCCCTGTTTAATATCCATCTTCATGCAATGATGTCTTGTGCTTTTGATGCGGCTTGTGCTTACGGTGTTCGTGTGGAGCACCGTATTGATGGTGGGTTGCTGAACATCCGTCGTTTCGGTGCGAGAACTCTAGTCTGTGAGACAACTATCCGTATGTTGCTGTTTGCTGACGACTGTGCGTTGTTTTCACACAGCGTGGATGAGTTGCAGCAATTGACTAGTGCTCTGGCTTCGACAGCGGCCAAATTCGGGCTCACCATCAACACAAGCAAAACTGTCTGTCTCTTTCAGCCTTCACCGGAGGTGCAATCTTCAATATTGCCGCAAATCGGCATTGGTGCTGAAGTATTGGAAACCACCTCCCGCTTCTGCTACCTTGGGAGTGTGATGTCGACTGATCAGCAGCTACACGTTGAGTTGCGTAATCGCGTGTCGAAGGCGGCAGCGGCATTCGGGAAGCTTGAGTACCGAGTGTGGAACAACCATCAGCTTAGCATTGGCACGAAGCTGATGGTGTACAAATCCATGGTACTGTCCGTTCTTCTATACGGCAGTGAAACGTGGACGATGTACCGTCGGGATGTGCGATATCTCGAGCGGTTCCATCAGCAGTGTGTGCGACGAATTTTGCGGATCGGCTGGGGCGCCAGAGTTGCAGACACGGAAGTGTTGCGCCGAAGTGGGATGTATGCAGTGGACTGCATACTTTTACTGCGACACCTGAGATGGCTCGGTCATGTGAGCCGTATGGGTTCGACCCGAATACCGAACCAACTTTTATACGGTCAGCTGAGTATAGGGAAGCGGCATGCTGGGAAACCCAAGTTACGTTACCAGGACATGATTAAAGTGAGCCTCACACGTTCTAATCTTGATTGCAGGTCATGGGAATCGAAGGCGGTTGATCGGCGTGCATGGCGCGATCTAATCGCGAAGGCAGTTGCTGAGGTGCGGGAGAAAGCCCTCATGCATGCAGAGAAGAAGCGGCAAGTGCGAAAGCGGCAAGCACCAATGAATTGTACTCCATCGACATCGAGCGCATTGTGCTGTAGAACATGCGGTCGCGAGTGCCTTAGTCAGGCAGGCCTAGTGAGCCATGAGAGAGGTCACTCGGGACCACTGCCGAAGCGACGACGGGTCCCGCAGTGAACGTAGGCAGCACCGACGCAGCGTTTGTAGGCACGCTGAATTCGATTTACTAACCGCGTGCCTGCATGCCAAGTCTCCTTATTTCAGGTGGTGGGTTGTCGATTCTCCCGTAATTCCTTTCTTTCTCATATAAATATCTACTGAGCCATGAGCTAGGTCCTTTGGGGCCACTACAGAAGCGAGGACGGGTCCTGCAGAGAATTACGGCGAGCCGGCGCAGCGTTTGTAGGCACGCTGAATTCGATTTACTAACCGCGTGCTTGCATGCTAAGTCTCTTTATTTCAGGTGGTGAGTTTACAGTTTGTGCCTTGATGCTTTCCTTTCTCATATAAATATCTCCATGTACTCTATTCCATTAACTTGCACACAACGCTTTAGCCAATTGTATTCGATTTCCGTAACATTTTTGTGTTCGTGGCATTCCGTGAACTATATTTCCTGACCTCGTGCACTTAGCTAGGATTTGTTTGTAAACAACTTATTACGTATGCTATTTACTTAAGGTTTATATCACCGTTTCCTTATGCATTAATCGAGTTTTTCTCTTTTTCTTTCTCTCTCTCTCTCAAGTGATTGGCTGTTGTTTGATATCCCCGGTGTGGCTGCGCTTGATGCGTATGTTGACAAGGTGCCTACCTGTCTATTACCCACTACCTTGTCCATACTGGCTCCAGGAGACAGTTGGTCGTTGCTGGAGGGGACGGGGTGCACGGTTCTTGTGGCCGTGCTAGGCTCAAAGAGCGGTTCCATGCACTCAGTGTGGAGCGGACTACGGTCCAGCCACCGCCTTGTGTGCGCTTGATTCCCCAAATACAACGTGCTTGTGTTTGCCTGTGAAGGAGTGTGGGCCGGCTCCGTTGATGAAACGTTAAAGCGCGAAGCGGGATCGGTACGCTTTAAAACGAATACGCGAAAATAAGGCCAACCTCCGGTGAGTGGAGAACACCAAATGTAACGCTAGGAAAAATTTATTAAGTGGGCGAAAGGCTATCTAGTGCTAAAAATAAGGCACCGAAAGATAGCTAGCTAGGGAAAGGTGTGGTCGCCTGCGCGGAGAGCAAAGATGGCAGCGGAGCCGAGGAGCGTCGCGCCGTTCGAAGGCGGATGCTATGTTGACTCAAACAAACGCGAGCAACGTTCAAACAGGCGAGCGGCTATTTTGCTATGTACATCGAGAAAATATAATTTTGTGATTTTGTAATATTTTACGCAGCATGCGGCAGCCAAACAGGGGAATCTCCAGGTCACTACACAGCCCCCCTCTTAGAAGGGAACCGTAGGTGACATTTCGATCTACGTGAGGACTGTCCGTCGCCGGCCAGCCCTCTGCGAGACCAGACGGTGAAACCTGATGCAGCTGCTGGGGGAGAACCAATGCGATCGGACGCTAGGGGGGCTCCCACCCGTGTCCTCCTTACAGGTGCCAAAAACACAAAATGGGGAAAATGTTCGCAGCGTTCGAGTGCGTAGTGTCAAAGCACACGATGATTGAGCACGTGGTGTCCGCAAACGTAACGTTCGATCGTCGTTGAACGTCCGCGTGTCGAGGATATGAAAAAGAAGCGGAGACGCGGAGTGTCAAACAGGTGCGAGCGACAGAGCTAACGAAAAACGATAGCACTTACCGAGTGCGATAAGCAAATAAAGCGAGAACCATTTTGTGTTTTCAAAACGATTTTCTCCTTTTTTTGGGTTTTCAAAACGTCTTTGCGGTTTTTGGGGTTTTCAAAACGCTTTGCAAATTTTTTTTGGGTTTTCAAATCGTTTTTGTTGGGCGGGTTAGGCCACAAGCAAAAAGGAAGCGGGAAAAGAAGAATGAAAAGAAGACTAATCTTTTAGTCGCGCTGGCCAATGAACCCGCCTACCTGACCTAGTCGATTTCGGACGTTCGGTCGGAGGCGTTGTCGATCCAGCAGTTTTGTCGGATGAGGACGCTTTCGGCTCGATAGAAACGTAAGGAACTGAGTCGGAAGAGTTGGTCGGAGAATGCTTCGCAGCATCGGAAGTAGGCGTATCGTCGATCATGGGCTGCGTTGACTCGTCCGAAGGTGGACAGGAGTCATCGTCGATCTCAGGTTCCACGAGGGCAACCTTGAGACGGTCGATAGAGACGGTTTCATGTTTACCGTGGCGGTCGATAACGAATACGCGGTCCTTACGTTTAAGAACCTTAAATGGACCTTCGTAGGGTCGTTCGAGTGGTCTGCGTAGACCATCGACTCGAAGGAAAACGTAAGTGCAATGCAGTAGATCTTGTGGAACGAACGATTTACGTCGTTGTTCTCGCACGTCGGTTGCTTTAATATGGCGCATGCTCGTGACTAACTGCCGAGCGTAATTCGCGTCGTAGCGAGGTGTTCTTGGGTTTTCAGAAAAGAAGTCCCCAGGTAGTCGAAGAGGTTGTCCGTATACCAATTCGGCGCTGGACGTGTGCAAATCAGCTTTAAGAGCTGATCGGATACCAAGTAGTATCATGGGCAGTGCTTCGGTCCAGCTTAGTGCATTAGCGGCACTAAGTGAGGCCTTCAGCTGTCGGTGGAAACGTTCCACCATGCCGTTGGATTGCGGGTGATAGGCGGTAGTCCGGATGCGTTGACATCCGAGGACTTTGAGAAGATCGTTGAAAGTCGAGGATTCGAACTGCGGACCGCGGTCGGTAGTCACTGTGGCTGGACAGCCATGTGAAGCGACCCAGCGCTCAACAAAAGCGCGCGTTACGGTGTCCGCGGATACGTCGGGTATAGGTACTGCCTCGGGCCAACGGGTGTATCGGTCGATCATGGTCAGAATGTAGACCATTCCTCTGGATGGTGCCAAGGGTCCAACTATGTCGAGATGGACATGGGCGAAGCGAGCTGAGACTTGCGGAAAACGACCAAGCGGGGCGGACACGTGCCGCTGTATCTTGGCCTGTTGACACGTTAGACATCCGCGTGCCCAGCGCTTAAGATCGCATTGCATTCCGGGCCAAACGTATCTCTCGGATATGAGCTTGATCGTGGCTCGGATGCCTGGATGAGCGATGTTATGAAGGGTGTCAAAAACTAGACGTCGGAAGGTTTCTGGAACGACGGGTCGAGGTCGTCCAGTAGAAGTATCGCACAAGATTGTGCCATCAGATGACGGCAGTGGATGCGGTGTGATTCGTAGCGAAGAATCTTGTTTGACGTTCTGACAGTCGGTGTCGTTTAGTTGCGCGGTAGCCATGGCAGATAAGTCGATTGCCTGGCCAGCGGTGTGGATTGCGGAGACGCGCGAAAGGGCGTCAGCAACGACGTTATTCTGACCAGAAATGTGTCGGAGGTCAGTAGAAAATTGAGCCACGAAATCCAGCTGACGAACCTCGCGTGGTGAGTGTCGAGCTGATTGATTTCGAAAGGCGTAAATAAGCGGCTTATGGTCGGTGAAGATAACGAACGAATTACCTTCTAAGACGTGCCTAAAATGTCGAACGGTAGAATAAACTGCCAGCAGTTCGCGGCTGAACGTGCTGTACTTGGCTTCTGTCGGTTGAAAGCGTCGGGAGTAGAAAGCGAGTGGCTTCCAGCATCCCACAGTGAATTGCTGCAGGACAGCGCCAATGGCGGTGTCCGATGCATCGACTGCAACGCTGAGTGGAGCCTTCGGGTCGAAATGGTGAAGCATAACGGCTTCGGCCAAGGCCTCTTTGCAGGCTTTGAAGGCTTCGGTTGCAGCGGGCGTCAATTCGACATTGCCGTTCTTGCGTCCACGAAGTAAGTCGGTCAATGGACTGAGCAAGTCGGCGCAGCGTGGCAGAAATCGACGGTAGTAATTGATCATTCCACTAAAACGGCGGATGGCGGCCAAAGTAGTCGGAACGGGAAATTCCTTAATAGCACTGACCCGGTCTTCGAGCGGCCGTATGCCATGCTGATCAATTCGATGACCAAGAAAATCGATGGATGGTTGCTGAAAGATGCATTTGTCAGCGTTGACCGTAATGCTATTAGAAGCTAACCTCTCGAAAAGCATCTTGAGGTGCTTCGCGTGCTGTTCTTCGGAAGGACTAGCTACCAAGATGTCGTCTATATAAGGATAAACAAAGTCGAGACCTCTGGTGACAGAGTCTATGAAGCGTTGAAAAGTTTGAGCTGCGTTGCGAAGACCGAAGGGCATTCGCAAGAATTCGAAAAGTCCGAAAGGCGTGATGACTGCGGTTTTCGCAATGTCATCCTCGGCTACAGGGATCTGGTGGTAAGCGCGAACCAGATCGATCTTCGAGAACACACGGGCGCCACGTAGGCTAGCCGTGATGTCCTGAATATGCGGAATGGGATAGCGGTCGGGGACGGTAGCGTTATTAAGAGCGCGATAGTCGCCACATGGACGCCAGTCTCCTGACTTTTTAGGCACCATGTGTAGAGGCGACGCCCACGGGCTCTTAGACGGGCGAATAATGCCTAGGTCTAGCATGTGCTCGAATTCGGAGCGAGCAATTTTGAGCTTGTCGGGGGTCATGCGCCTGGCTTTTGCGAACACAGGCGGACCTTTCGTAACGATATGATGTGTCGCGGCGTCGGTTGCGGAAGGCAACGGGACGGCAGGACGGAAGACCTGCGGAAAACTATCGAGCAGCGTTTGCCCGACGGGTGAAGTAAGTTGAGTCGCGTACACGGGACTGATTGACGCGGTGTCGGTCAAAGTCCCAATGACTGCGAGGTTCGTAAGACGGTCGACTAGACGGTGTCGCTTAACGTCGACGAGTAGGTCGTAATGACGTAGGAAGTCGAGACCAAGGATAGGCGTTTGAACATCGGCAACGAGGAATATCCATTTGAAAGCGCGTCGGAGGCTGAGATTTAGCGTGCGCGAGCGTTGACCATATACGCGGATGATGGTTCCGTTAGCTGCGCGCAATGAGCTAGTCACCTTTTCGGTCGGGTCATTTGGATCACGCGGGAGAACGCTGACTTCTGCGCCAGTATCGACGAGATAGCGAACTCCGGTTCTACGATCGGTGACGAAGAAAAGGCGACTGCGTTGACCAGCTACGTCCGTCGCCCCTACGTGCTGGTCCGCCCGTTTCCCTGCTGCTGTCGTTTGAAGGAACAGGGCGGGCGACATGATTTAGCTTGCTGGCCGAAGCGTTCGTGGTACCAGCAGTAACCGTTTCTATTCGGTGATCGAGAAGGAGACTTCGAACGTGAACGCGAACGGCTCCTAGAGCATTTACAGCGGTTATGTCTGGAGGCCGAAAAGTCTGCGAATTGTCGAGTCAACGTTGCCATCTGGGATTTAAGCGTAGCGATATCGTTGTCCGGTTTCGTGCTGGACCTGCGAAACCTGGCCGTACGACTCCCAAATTCGGTCGGCTGTATCGGCCAGTTTGGACAAAGGTGCATCCTCACTAGCGCAGAGGATGTGTAGCATCTCGCGCGGAAGTCGTTGCAACCACATTTCCCGAAGAAAAGAATCATCTATCGAAGAGGGTTTAGCTAGGCTCTGCATTTTTCGAAGCAGCTGAGATGGCTTAAGATCGCCAAGATCGGTTTCGTTGAGGAGTTTCGTAACTCGTTGTCGATCGGATAAGCCTGTTCTTCTCAGAACAGCTGTCTTGACTGCATCGTAAGTCTTTTGGTCGTCAGGAAGATCTAGAATGTCATCAATGTCATCGATGACATTTAGCGGAAGCGCGGAAACGACTAGGTGGAACTTGGTCTTTTCGGACCTAATACCACGCAAAGAAAATTGCGATTCTAGCTGACCAAACCAAGACTTAGGATTAGTCTCGCGAAAAGGTGCGATAGGAAGCGTAACTGTGCCTATCTGAACGTCAGAATCTACACGATCAGTTTCCATAGCGAGCAAAATAGCGAGCCAGCGAGATTAAACCGGAAAATGAAAAGTGAAAATCAGACGGGTGAGCGAAAAAATGTGGCCAAATCTGAAAAGAAAGGTTAGCGAAAACTCACCGGATAATGACCAAAATTCGGGGTCACCAATAAAGCGCGAAGCGGGATCGGTACGCTTTAAAACCAATACGCGAAAATAAGGCCAACCTCCGGTGAGTGGAGAACACCAAAGGTAACGCTAGGAAAAATTTATTAAGTGGGCGAAAGGCTATCTAGTGCTAAAAATAAGGCACCGAAAGATAGCTAGCTAGGGAAAGGTGTGGTCGCGTGCGCGGAGAGCAAAGATGGCAGCGGAGCCGAGGAGCGTCGCGCCGTTCGAAGGCGGATGCTATGTTGACTCAAACAAACGCGAGCAACGTTCAAACAGGCGAGCGGCTATTTTGCTATGTACATCGAGAAAATATAATTTTGTGATTTTGTAATATTTTACGCAGCATGCGGCAGCCAAACAGGGGAATCTCCAGGTCACTACAACGTGGTTCCCATCCGCATGCCTCCCGGTCTTATTCCTTCGGGTTTACACTGGATATGGGGTATGTGGTTGGAGCTGTGGGTGGTGCAGCGCAAGCCATCCATGGTCCCTCTGTAGGCGCAGGCGTCCTGTGGCTTGCCACAGTGACAGGCAAATCCGAAACCGGATGCCGCCAACCATGTTACGACGAGCCGGCGCAGCGTTTGTAGGCACGCTGATTTCGATTTACTAACCGCGTGCTTGCATGCTAAGTCTCTTTATTTCAGGTGGTGGGTTTACAGTTTTTACCTTAATGCTTTTCTTTCTCATATAAATATCTCCATGTACTCTATTCCATTAACTTGCACATATCGCTTTAGCCAGTTGTATTCGATTTCCATAAGATTTTTGTGTTCGTGGCATACCGTGAACTATACTTCCTGACCTCGTGCACTTAGCTGGGATGTGTTTGTAAACAACTTATTACGTATGCTATTTAATTAAGGTTTATGTCACCGTTTCCTTATGCATTAATCCAGTTTTTCTCTTTTTCTTTCTCTCTCTCTCAAGTGATTGGCTGTTGTTTGATATCCTTGGTGTGGCTGCGCTTGATGTGCATGTTGACAAGGTGCCTACCTGTCTGTTACCCACTACCTCGTCCATACTGGCTCCAGGAGACAGTTGGTCGTTGCTGGGGGGGACGGGGTGCACGGTCCTTGAGGCTGATGTTGCATTCTTGATGCTTCTTCACCGCAGTTGGGCTAAACCAACTTAAACTTAAACTAGGTCTTTTTAAGCTGGCTAAATTTCATTCCGCTTTACTTGGTTTGTTCTGCCTCCCTGAATAATGTTCTAATAACTGGCCACGTTGCTTACACTAATTGCGCTTATCTTCGGTAATTTTGTTGCGTTTGTAGCATTTTAAGTAACTTGTGGACATTTCTTACTTATCACGGATTTGTTGCTGACCAACTTACTTCATATGGTAATTTAGCGAAGAGCTATGCCACCGTATCTGTATGCATTATTGGATTTAGTTTATTTCAGCTTGTCGTTTAAATTGAATGGCTGTAGTTTGATATCCCTGGTATGGTTGGGCTAAACCAACTTACACTTAAACTAGGTCTCTTTAAGCTGCATAAATTTCATTCCAGTTTATTTGGTTAGTTTTGCTTATCTGAATAGTCTTCTGTTAGCTGGCCAAGTCGCTTACGCTAATTGCGCTTATCTTCGGTAATTTTGTTGCGTTTGTAGCATTTTTGAGTAACTTGTGGACATTTTTTCCTTATCACGGATTCATTGCTAACCAACTTACTTCATATGCTAACTTAGCGTAGAGTTATGCCACCGTATCTGTATTCATTATTGGATTTATGTTATTTCATTTTGTCGTTTCAAGTGATTGGCTGTTGCGTGCTATCCCCGGTGTGGCTGCGCTTGATGTGCATGTTGACAAGGTGCCTACCTGTCTATTACCCACTACCTCGTTCATACTGCCTCCAGGAGACAGTTGGTCGTTGCTGGAGGGGACGGGGTGCACGGTCCTTGCGGCCGTGCTAGGCTCGAAGAGTGGTTCCATGCACTCAGTGTGGAACGGACTACGGTCCAGCCACCGCCTTGTGTTCGGTTGATTCCCCAAATACAGTGTGCTTGTGTTTGCCTGTGAAGGAGTGTGGGCCGGCTCCGTTGATGAAACGTGGTTCCCATCCACATGCCTCCCGGTCTTATTCCTTCGGGTTTACACTGGATATGGGGTGTGTGGTTGGAGCTGTGGGTGGTGCAGCGCAAGCCATCCATGGTCCCTCTGTAGGCGCAGGCGTCCTGTGGCTTGCCACAGCGACAGGCAAATCCGAAACCGGATGCCGCCAACCATGTATGTATGTATGTGTGCGACGAATTTTGCGGATCGGCTGGGGCGCCAGAGTTGCAGACACGGAAGTGTTGCGCCGAAGTGGGATGTATGCAGTGGACGGCATCCTTTTGCTGAGACACCTGAGATGGCTCGGTCATGTGAGCCGTATGGATTCGACGCGAATACCGAAACAACTTTTATACGGTCAGCTGAGTATAGGGAAGCGGCATGCTGGGAAACCCAAGTTACGTTACCAGGACATGATTAAAGTGAGCCTCACACGTTCTAATCTTGATTGCAGATCATGGGAATCGAAGGCGGTTGATGGTGGTGCATGGCGCGATCTAATCACGAAGGCAGTTGCTGAAGTGCGAGAGAAAGCCCTCATGCATGCAGAGAAGAAGCGGCAAGTGCGGAAGCGGCAAGCACCGATGAATTGTACTCCATCGACATCGAGCGCATTGTGCTGTAGAACATGCGGTCGCGAGTGCCTTAGTCAGGCAGGCCTAGTGAGCCATGAGAGAGGTCACTCGGGACCACTGCCGAAGCGACGACGGGTCCCGCAGTGAACGTATGCAGCACCGGCGCAGCGTTTGTAGGCACGCTGAATTCGATTTACTAACCGCGTGCTTGCATGCTAAGTCTCTTTATTTCAGGTGGTGGGTTTTCGGTTCTCTCCTAATGCCTTTCTTTCTCATATAAATGTCTAGTGGGCCATGCGCTGTGCCATTTGGGGCCACTACAGAAGCGACGACGGGTCCCGCAGTGAATTACGACGAGCCGGCGCAGCGTTTGTAGGCACGCTGAATTCGATTTACTAACCGCGTGCTTGCATGCTAAGTCTCTTTACTTCAGGTGGTGGGTTTACAGTTTTTACCTTACTGCTTTTCTTTCTCATATAAATATCTCCATGTACTCTATTCCATCAATTTGCACACAACGCTTCAGCCAATTGTATTCGATTTCCATAGCATTTTTGTTTTTGTGGCATTCCGTGAACCAAACTACCTGTCCTCGTGCACTTAGCTAGGATTTGTTTGTAAACAACTTATTACGTATGCTATTTAATTAAGGTTTATGTCACCGTTTCCTTATGCATTAATCGAGTTTTTCTCTTTTTCTTTCTCTCTCCTCTCAAGTGATTGGCTGTTGTTTGATATCCTTGGTGTGGCTGCGCTTGATGTGCATGTTGACAAGGTGCCTACCTGTCTATTACCCACTACCTCGTCCATACTGGCTCCAGGAGACAGTTGGTCGTTGCTGGAGGGGACGGGGTGCACGGTCCTTGAGGCTGATGTTGCATTCTTGATGCTTCTTCACCGCAGTTGGGCTAAACCAACTTAAACTTAAACTAGGTCTTTTTAAGCTGGCTAAATTTCATTCCGCTTTACTTGGTTTGTTCTGCCTCCCTGAATAATGTTCTAATAACTGGCCACGTTGCTTACACTAATTGCGCTTATCTTCGGTAATTTTGTTGCGTTTTGTAGCATTTTTAAGTAACTTGTGGACATTTCTTACTTATCACGGATTCATTGCTAACCAACTTACTTCATATGCTAACTTAGCGAAGAGTTATGCCACCGTATCTGTATGCATTATTGGATTTATTTTATTTCATCTTGTCGTTTCAGTGATTGGCTGTTGCTTGATATCCCCGTGTGGTTGCGCTTGATGTGCATGTTGACAAGGTGCCTACCTGTCTATTACCCACTACCTCGTTCATACTGCCTCCAGGAGACAGTTGGTCGTTGCTGGAGGGGACGGGGTGCACGGTTCTTGCGGCCGTGCTAGGCTCGAAGAGTGGTTCCATGCAATCAGTGTGGAACGGACTACGGTCCAGCCACCGCCTTGTGTTCGGTTGATTCCCCAAATACAGCGTGCTTGTGTTTGCCTGTGAAGGAGTGTGGGCCGGCTCCGTTGATGAAACGTGGTTCCCATCCACATGCCTCCCGGTCTTATTCCTTCGGGTTTACACTGGATATGGGGGTGTGTGGTTGGAGCTGTGGGTGGTGCAGCGCAAGCCATCCATGGTCCCTCTGTAGGCGCAGGCGTCCTGTGGCTTGCCACAGTGACAGGCAAATCCGAAACCGGATGCCGCCAACCATGTAGGTATGTATGTCCAGAGTTGCAGACACGGAAGTGTTGCGCCGAAGTGGGATGTATGCAGTGGACTGCATACTTTTACTGCGACACCTGAGATGGCTCGGTCATGTGAGCCGTATGGATTCGACGCGAATACCGAAACAACTTTTATACGGTCAGCTGAGTATAGGGAAGCGGCATGCTGGGAAACCCAAGTTACGTTACCAGGACATGATTAAAGTGAGCCTCACACGTTCTAATCTTGATTGCAGATCATGGGAATCGAAGGCGGTTGATGGTGGTGCATGGCGCGATCTAATCACGAAGGCAGTTGCTGAAGTGCGAGAGAAAGCCCTCATGCATGCAGAGAAGAAGCGGCAAGTGCGGAAGCGGCAAGCACCGATGAATTGTACTCCATCGACATCGAGCGCATTGTGCTGTAGAACATGCGGTCGCGAGTGCCTTAGTCAGGCAGGCCTAGTGAGCCATGAGAGAGGTCACTCGGGACCCACTGCCGAAGCGACGACGGGTCCCGCAGTGAACGTATGCAGCACCGGCGCAGCGTTTGTAGGCACGCTGAATTCGATTTACTAACCGCGTGCTTGCATGCTAAGTCTCTTTATTTCAGGTGGTGGTTTTACGGTTCTCTGCTAATGCCTTTCTTTCTCATATAAATGTCTAGTGGGCCATTCGCTGTGCCATTTGGGGCCACTACAGAAGCGACGACGGGTCCCGCAGTGAATTACGACGAGCCGGCGCAGCGTTTGTAGGCACGCTGAATTCGATTTACTAACCGCGTGCTTGCAT
>OX104064.1:224000832-224126337 GCA_944474145.2 Dicrocoelium dendriticum
CACCACGAGGAAATTTGAGTCATGTTCTTTGGTCACATTACCGCATTTCCAGCATCCATTAGTAGCGGGCTGATGAAAAAGAATAAGCAAGCCAAAAGTAGATCGTAAAAGTGGAGGGTGGAAACAAGGGAAATAACAGTAGTGGCTAACAAGTTAGATTTTCTTAGAAAAGCGCGACTGAAAGGCCGGCCCACTTAACTAGAAAATACACTAATATTGGAAAATGGAGCCAAAATATAGCCCAGAAACAGCATTCCAGAACCGCAAACCTGGCGCGCATTTCAAAGTGTAAATCACCAAACAAGCGGAATAACCGCCGTTTTGGAGCCGAAATGTTAACTTAAACGAGACAACAATGGGCGGTCTAGGACAAACCCTAGGCGCTGGTTGCGACAAAGGTAAAATAATTAAGCTAGGTGCAGTGGTTACGGATATTTGCATTTTTAGCGGCCGGCTGCGGATAGCGCCATTTTCGAGCCTCCGCTAAATTCACGTTTTGATTTGGAAGCAGATACAGAAAAAAGTAAGAAATAATACAAAAAACGGCTAGGCGTAATGAGTTCCGAATATGGGGTAGTAACTGGGAATGCCTAAGATAACGTGTACTTCGCTGCAGTAGCGAAGTATGACGCAGTGAGCCGGAAATCATTCTTTCTCAGTAAACGTAGTAAAAGTTGGGAAAACAGACGGAAAGGTTTTAGGGAAATACTAGGTAAGGTGTAAGGATCATTATACAGGTAGAACAGCAGAGGATATGGTGTAGCTAGCCCATAGCCAGAATGCGACCATGTGCGATTTTCAGAGTATATTGGGCCGCGGAATCCACTATGAATGTGGAATTCAACGTTTTTAATGCTCCGATGTGGACGCGAAAATTATACCAAAGCCGCATGAGCTGAGTCCATATGGATAAGACAAGGGAACATAAAACTCATTTGCCCCGTCTGAACTAGGATAACGCAAGCATTTCCTACAGAAATATTACCAGTTTCGATTCATTGGTCGTTATGGTTGTATCACTGACACCAACGAGCCAGGGTGGTCTTCAAGTGATAATAGAAAAATCTAATTTGATAAAATTCACAAAATGTGTCCAGGTGAGAAACACCTTGGGTTCCGCTTTGGTTAGACACGAATAGCACTTCTTTTGAGGGTTGCGCCATCTCAAGCATGACCGATTAGTGGGCCACAGGTGCTAAAGCACACGACTGTGCATTACGTTGCTAGTTTAGAGCTCTATTTCTCTTAGCTGAGAGTCGGATGCAAGTGCCTGTGGTGTTGGACCAGAATAACGCAATCGTTCCCTGGAGAAACATCATCAGTTTCAGCACTTTGAGGTTATGTTATATATCTTAATGGATGTGCCACCAATGCTAATAAGCTAGAGATGTCTTCTATTGATAATAGAGAAATAGGTGTGCAAAAAGTTAGTGAAATGCATTTAGGTGGGAAATACCACGAATGCCGCTTTGGTTAGGCAGGATCACCTCATCTTATAGAGGTTGCACTTCTCATTTGTGACGGATTATTGGGCCTCATGTGTTAAAGCACACCATTTCTGCATCGCGTTGCTATTTTGAGCTCTAACTCTCTTGGTTGGGAGTCCGATGCAAGTGCAAGTGATATTCACCAGTGTAAGGTAATAGAAAACTGGGAGATCACAACAGCTATTAACTTGGAGGTTTCCTGGTGGGAAGCTTCCACATTGTCAGGCAACGTGAATGAACAATAATATAACGCAAGCAGAGAAGATAACGGAAAACAAGTGGGAGCTGGTTGTTCACCCACCATTACGTATTACGTATGGTAGGCTTTGGAGCCAGGTAAAGGTTAAAATTACGTACGAACGGCCAAGGAAAGAAGAAGTGGTGGTCAAAATATCTGGGTGTCTAGCTTTCCAGGTGACAGGGGCCTCACTGCCGCATGGTTAGCTTTTTGCCAGAGAAAGGGAATCCGGAAAAATTGTTGTGCAAGCATAAAGGATTGAAGAAAAGGATCTGGTTTTTCATAATGCCTGTTTACCAGCGTTTCCGATAGTGATAGGCATACGTATGACTCAGATAAAACTAAATGTACGGGTCAAGGAAGCTTAGGTGGAGAGTAAATGCCTGAATATAGGTTATGGTAATATTGCCTTCGAGGTGGGTAGGTGGCCCTGTTATATAATCAGCGGTGTAAAGTAGCGAGTACTTAAACCTAGGGGAGGGCATTCGTTATGGGCAACTAGTAGATGCCGATTACGTAGGCTAGTAGAAATACCTATAAAAGCAGGCAATTTATGCGACTATTTTAGACAGATAAATGGTAACTTACGGGTGCACCATATGTGTGGACAACAACGCTAGAACCTGGCATTTCACATGAGGCTAATGTTGTTAAAATGTTTTTAGTAGACGTGACTCATGGGTCACAAGTATAAGTATTCGCAAGAGACCAAGTGGACTAGGTATTTGGAAAATACTAAGGGGTAAAGATGGAGACGAAGGAACCAAAGTGTAGAAGAGAAGGAAGAAGTGAAGTAAAGTTTGTCCGTTCGGATTGCTTCCCCATTGCCATACAATATCTTATCTGGTCAGTGCCCACTGGCTTACGATGCTCCCATTCAATAGTACAAGGCTGCTTTAAGTGCTGATCTGTTGAGCAGTAAAAAACTGGACGTCGAGAAGGAGCTTTCAAAGGATTTGAGCTACCGATTAGTGTTTCCAGGTTGCCTTTGCGGTAGCGTCTACTATTTCAAGACTTTCTATTTAACTAAATGTCGGTGGGAGCCAGTACAGCGCTCAGCTACTACTGGGGTAGGCTGAATACCTTTTGTGATCGGATTAGCAGTCCTTACATCTGTAAGATGCGTGCATCTGATCTGGCCAAGGTTTCTCACGTGGTGTGACAGGGACCGCAAAGTATGGGAGGACCTGTGAGACTGAGTATTAATAGAGAGCATCGGCAGAAATAGGCGTTAAAAAAGAACGTTGACATAATAGGAAAGATGCTACACGGCCAGCAATGCTCTGGAGGTGAGGATAACAGAGCATTGCGTCGACAGCTAATGGATACTTTATAGCTCAGATGACCGAGAGAGTTAAGAAAGGAGTCCGTTCAGAGAAACCCGACAAGTCAGCAAGCTGAATCTATGCCGCCAAATTTAGGCGGGAATAAAAGTAATGCTTGTCATAACAATAGAAGCAGTTTGGGACGAAAGTGGCAATAAGAGAAGGCAGTTAGCTTGCCGGCAGAGGTCGCAGGATAAGGGGAACGGATTATTCGGACTGTAAAGCCCAGATCGTAAAGGTCTCGATTGCCTGAAAGTAGTCGGAAAGCGGGAGACTGGACAGACGACGCTAGATTATAGCAAGGCCCAAAGCTTTATCTATCCAATCGTAAATGCAAATGCAAACATACTGGCTGGCCGAACAACCTCCTCGTGGTGCCAGCTGGGTGGATTGGGTTTACCCCTTCCAGCAAATAGTTCGGCGGCAGTGTTCCAGGACGTGGTGGGTTTCCGCCTGGCAAGCGTTCTCCCTATAAAAAGCCACAAATGTCCGCTTAACAACACTGTGACTTGGCGGTTGTGACTCGCCACCAACTAAAGTCACCCATTGCTTATCCGGACGACCGCTTCAAGTCCACAGCCATCAAGCACCCATTTAACACTGGCCACACGTTCAAGCACGATCAAAAAGACTGGAATACATTTACGAACTCCATAAACACGGCTAAACACGCCCACATACACACTTACATACATTTATATAACAATCTATGCGACAATCTCATTGATCCATTGTACATTGACTGATCACAGTTTGTACTCTTAACATGATCATGTCTGTGCAGACGTGCCTCGCTCAGTCGAGAATAAACATTTTATTTATTTATTTATTTATAGAAGGAAAAGGCTGTATTGATGAGAGGTGGAAAAGCCAATAATGTACTCGAGATGATGTGAACCGACCGTGGGATCTGCTGATCCCTGAACATTGGGGTCACAGTGGTCGGTAGATCGTTGGGACGAGACTAGATTGCCGGCTCATAGAGATAAAGTCGTATTGGTAAGGTCTGAATATTAACAGAGAGCATCGGCAGAACTAAACAGCTTAAGGAAGTAAGGGGACCCGATAAATAGGATGAATCATGACCGGCAATGCTCTGTAGTTGAGGGTTGCAGAGCAGCGTGTCGGCAGCGAATAGATCATTTAGTGCTTGAAAGAACGAGAGAGTTCAAAAAGTAGGAGACCGTTACGGTGCCCATGCCTGAACATAGTATTCCAGATGTGGCCTGCGCACTGCACTGGACTGGAGCAGCCTCAACGCCGCGCATCTAAGAACGTAACTGGAATGCGCAATCTGTCCTACCAGGAGAGGCTGCGACGACTAGGATTGTTCAGTGAAAGCTATCGCAGGCTACGAGGCGACCTGATTATGACATACTTGATTCTGCGAGACCCTCATCATGTGTGCCGCCCTTTACTGCAACTCAGCAGCAATACAAACCTGAGGGGCCACTCATTAAAACTCGCAGAACAATACAGTCGTCTGCAGTGCGGCAGAAATTTCTTTTCCATCCGTGTCTGTCACCCGTGGAATGCTCTCCCAGAATCGGTCGTCTCTGCACCGACACTAACAATATTTAAAAGACGGTTGGACGATGCACTCATCCACTTACACTTTGTTACTTAACACTATGTCTCCATCCTACACCTGGAATTATTTGTTGTTAACTGTGGGTGTTGTGAATCTAAGTGGATCGCAGGACTGCAGCGAAGCAAACGATAAGTCCTTATTTTCGTATTTAAAGGGTTAACTATTTTACTATCCTTTTCATCATAATTATTATGTTGATATCCCCACCAACTATCCAACGGGGCTTGTAAAGCAACGCTTCTTAACCCGTATAAATTCATTGTTCATTGTTCATTGAACGAGGGGAGAAAGTCCTCTGCTTGGGTATAACTCAGTACTCTCCTGAGCCATGTAAACTAATGTCGCGCTTATAAATAACTAAAGCTTTTATACTCTGCCAGGCGAGGCACGCATTTTGGGCATGATCAACATAGTGTCATGTTGTACATTATAGCATGATAAGCAGGACCAGGCGTGGGAATAGTACAGATGTAGGTAGTAGTGAATGCCCACATGGCCCAAACATTGAATGAAGTCTATCTTCACAGAATGCGAGATGTAGAGCTGAGCATTAGATCATTGAAGTGGAGGATGTTGGTGAGGAACTAGTCCGCTGAGACTGTGTACACAGCGAGGGTAAAGTGAGCGAAGCATGAGGAATAAGCTGCCAAACTATTCTAAGCATAGTGTCCTGTCATTGATCAGGTATGCAGGCGTAGTCGTATGACAGCATATATATCTGCACAGAAGTTGGGAAAGGTTGTACCGGTCAACTTGCCAATGCTTGGTTACGGCAATGACTTTATAGAGTGGAGCGTCACTTCCGCCAAGTCGCACGGTGGTTAAACAGAATTTTGGCCTTTGGTAGGGTGAACAGCTATCAGGCGAAACCCAGCACGTCCTGGAACACTGCTGACACGTAATATGACCTCGCCAAGGTTGCCTCTGACCGACTGCCTTCGCGGTTATTCGCAGCCGAGTTTCGACAGCTTGTATCAAATAGCTGTGTGGTTGTTTTCTTCGGAGTCGACCGCGAGTGATTGGAGCCGATGAAGTCGGACGACTCAGCTGACTTGTATTGATTTGCTCCCCTTCCGGATTCCTTTAGTGTGGCAAGATTGCGAAGTTCTGATGATTTCGTTGTTAGGTGTTGCTTCTGTGGCAAGGTGGGAGTCGCAGGTATGCCGTTAAAGATGTTACGTGCAGCACCTTATTTCCCATAGAATAAAAGAGAAAAGTAAAACAGACCAAACAAACGGCCACTGCAACTGCCGATTGCGTACATAGCAACGTGTTTGTTGCGAAACATACTTGCATGTAAAGTTTGATAAAGCCTGGATTGGTGTGGACAAATTCGAGAATAAACTATTTATTTATTTATAAATACATTTTTGGTGACGTTGTGGTGGTTAAAAGCAATGTAATGACCGAATGTGTTATACAACAGGTTAGTTCTTTCGCATGCAAGTACCAGACCCGATATTTGTTGAAGGCGACAGACAACTGCTGTCCGAACTGGCGTATCGTATGCAACACTTGTCCTGTGTTGAAGCTGGGAGTATCATGGAATATTTCTATAATAATACGTAGTTATCTTTGCTGCAACCATAACACATTTCCTTCCGTAATCATGTTTACTACAAGTATAGTGTTTCATGGAAGTCACTCTAATCTTTTGCATTAAATTGCCCGTGCTAAGTCTATATTTCTTTTTTCCGTTTCAGTAATAAATGTGTATCATCATTGGCGAACGACTAATGCTTATTAGACTCTTACGACTAAGAACTATAATATATACAGCAGCCAGAGAGAAACTAATTACGACACGTTTCTAAGAATGCAATTCACTTAAGCTTTTGTATTATTGGTCTCCACCGTTGTTAGCCATCTACAAACCCTTTAGGCGTTTCCTTAGCTTCATAACAGGCCCTTTTACACATTACTTGCCTTCCATCATTTTCCGCATGCAAATAGAGAGTTACATTCAAACGCACCGGTAGTCTGCGTTTATGTTTATCACAACAATCTTCCTAGTTCATATAAGTTCATTATATAAACTTATTAGCATTTCACTTATAAAATCCGCAATAAGTAATGCTACACAGCCATTACGTCGTCCTTTGAGGCTACCACAGACAACGGTCGTGGTACACTTTCCCGCCTTCACGACCTTTAGTCTTTTCCGAACAGCTCATTAGTGCAATTAAATTGCATCCGGTATTTGGAACTCAATAGAAACCGCGATGCCCTGTTTAACTGAATCGCAGCGGTTATCGCCTAGCCAGCATATGTTAGTTAGCTTCTCTGAACCGAACCTTCGGTAAACTGTTTGCTTATTCTACCTCACGATTGCACTCCAACCTACACGACGTTCTTCTGGTTGCATAGAGCAAGACATACAGTCACGTTCTTATCCAAGGGGACTTTAGTGTACGCGACCTAACAATAGCGGCGGACGATAGCAGGCAGTTTAAAGCCTGTTTACAAGAGGTAGATACCAGCTACCCTATGTAAAACCACACCACCTCACCCATCAAATTTCAACTGCTAACCATCGATCAACACTTTATTACCAAAGAAGAACGCATGGTAAAAGCAATACTTAAGAGCACACAACTGGTTGCAGTTACAGCGTGACTACCGTTTAACTATCTGTGTTACATAGAATATCCAGAGGAAGAGGATGATAAAGTGTATACGGTCACCCACTACAACGCGTTATCCGCGCTCGTTAAGGAGGTAGCCTGGACCTACATAACTGAATGCACCCAGAAATCGCCTGGGATATATTCACAAGAACATCTATCACACTAGTAACGCGTACGTCTGAGCAAATCCTTCCATCGTCAAAGGAAAAGGAAAGCATTTCTAAAGAGCTGAACAAGCAAATGCGTGTCCTTGAGGGACTTCGCATAGAGCTTACAAGTGCTCCTGGAATTCCGAAACTTGTAATACCTTTATGGCACAGCGTAACTTCTATGTGACTTAAATAAATAAATAAATAAATAAATAGTTTATTCTCGAATTTGTCGAGACACACCAAGTAAGGCATGATCAATATTTACATGCAATATTGCTTCGCAACAAACACGTTGCTATGAGTGTAGTCAGCAGTAAGCCGAAGGTTGTACAGGCTGCGGAAATTGTGTGAGTAGTCATGAGGGATAGAGTTATTAATGACCGACGAAACGTTGAATTCTAGCGTGTGTAGTGTAAACAGTCAGGGCACTACATGTATAATGAAAACGGTACATACAGGCATGGTGTAAATTAGTATTGAATGTGTCAGGACAATATTGAATAATGATTCTGGTCGACTTGCCAGTAGGTAGTTCTGGGCAGTGACTTTATTAGGTGGCGAGTCACCTCCGCCACGTTGCAGTGTTGTTACGCGGACATTTGTGGCTTTTTATAGGGAGAACGCTTGCCAGGCGGAAACCCACCACGTTCTGGAACACTGACAGCAATTTGTTGGTGCAGTAATATATAACTGGCAGACCAGGTTTCCGACTGATTTCACCCTCAGATATCCGCAGTCAAATGACCTTCAATTTTCTCTGTTATTTGGGCAGGTATCTTGGGCAAGGCCGCCATAATGGCTGAGGCGAATCGAGGTTGGGGGCTTCGCGAAGAATCATCTGTGTGGGTATCCAGGTGGGCGAAACGTCAGTTTCTTGCGTCTGCATTTTTCAGGAGTGTGAAGTTCTCGAGTCCAGCTATCATCATTGGACAACAGTCATGGGAGTGAGTGCAGTTTTATCCGTTTGTTGTAAATCCATGTGCTTCATAGGTCCTTATTGGTTGTTCTGAGTCGGACAAAAGCGGTTTCTCGGTCCAGTCCCAGATCCCCAAGAAGTTCCGGACCTCGGAGAAAAGGGTAGGTGAGAGACAACCAAGACCGCAACGAACAGGCGTGGAAACAAACATTGTTAAAATCCTATGTTATAACATTTAGAGTGGAGACAAATGATGTACAATGTGCAGCAATGATTGTGCTGAAAGTGTCTTTTGAAGGTTTTTTCGAAAGCAGTGGCTCTATAAGTTGTTTGCTACTATCTACAAGGAATACAGAGCGTTCGCCATGAAGCAGAAACGCAGTATCAGTTTACTATGATGCGACTACTGCGTGGAAAGATAGAAAGCAGTGTTCAGGGACCAGCGGCGTTTGAACGGTGGATGGACGGCTGGTGGCCAGCCTACATCGAAAGAGATGGTAAGTCAGCGGATAGATAGGAATCAAGCGCTGACTAAAAATTATCGGGTGATCAAGACAGAAAGACGACACTAGGGTACTAGGAGTATAGTGCTGTGGCCTATTGAAATAGGAAAGGCCTATGAAAGCTAACTTACTACAAAGGTAAGTGTCGAAACCTTTGCTGCAAAATCGGACCCAGATTACTAGATGAAAAAGGATTGATCGATAGAAGTAAAGTATTAAAGATCAGTTAAAGGAAAGCGAACGTCCGGAACAAATGTATATGTAGCGTCGCGCAGAGAAACAAGTCATACTAGAGTACTACGAAAATGGTGAGAAATGAACACCTAGAAATGTAAAGCTGACGGGCGTCTGTGTGCTGACCAAGTGAGAAATTCGGATTCAGATTCAGAGGAGGGAAGAACTAAGAGGCTAAGAAACATTAATTGACGGAAGGGCAGGGAATAGCCGAAATGCAAGCGTAGAGTAAGGTTGCTTGGAGTATCAGAGCAGTGAGGCCTAACCGCAGCAGCTATGATGTTAAGATAATGATACCAAGCTGGATAGTGCCAGAGAACGCTAGCCCGAGAGTCGGATGACTGCAGGTAATAAGAGCTAAGACAATACAGCAAGTAAGGGATAAATGAACAGCAAGAAGGGTGAAGCAAAACAGCGGCTTGCACTGAATACATGGAGATTCCTACACGACAGAAGACAGCAAACAAAGGCTTCATGAAGAAACGACAACAAACAGATGAATGCCAGGCATACGGTAAGGCTCTTAAATAGATTAGAGCAAAAATAGGCGAAGACGCAGCGATGCGCATATGATAAGATATGCAGTGGTGCTAAAGTAATGAAAGTAGGGAAGAATGAGCCGGGAGAAGACAGAGAGAATGCTGAACTACTATTAATTAGGTGTCACAGAGGAGTGACAGCTGTGCATCTAGCAAGGAGCAGCTGTGCATTGACCGAATGAGGTAAAGAAGGTCGCCAGACGAGAGCAAAGAAGGTCGAATAAAGAAGAACATTGGACAGGAAGAATGCAAGTGTACAGTGAGTAGATTAAGAGAGTCATATCATATATTGCTGAACCACGGCAGTGTATAAGTTCACAATTCATGCTATGGTGCTGGGATGCTATTACTGGAAAGAGGCTGGGAAAGCTAGTCCAATAGCTGGACTCTTACAGGTGAAAAAGTCGAAGACGTTACAACAACTAAGAGGTATGAGGACGTCTAGAAGAGAGATGCTAAGGAGCCGCTGAGCATCGACTTGGAGAGTTAGGTGTGCTAGAGAAAGCTGAAAAGTTTATATGGAAGGACATCAAACAGTCGGAGTGCACGCATACATTAAGTTTGCTGAGGACATCGCAGCATATGAGTCAGAGGCGTGCGGATACTGAGTCCTGTTATGGTGCTAAGATTTCAGTGCTACGGTAGACTGGGCCGGAAAATGCCAGTGAAATATCTGGAATCCTACATGAACAGGCGTCACAGACGTTGCAGCATGCAACGGATAAATGGAGTTTAGAAGGGAGTGGCAATGGAGCAACTGTGCTCAGGCCACATGGGTGATGTTTGATCTACAGAAGAGAGTTAAGAAAGGTTTTATGGAGAGAGAACAGCGATTGGATGAAGCGCAAGCATACGATATGGTTGATAAATAGTTCAGAGCATAAAAGGCGCAAACGTGGCGACGCACAGATGATGAAATCATGCCATCGTGCTATGTACTAAAAGTAGGGAAGCCTGAGCGGGGAGAAGCCGGTGAGAGGGCTGAACTACAAGTAATTAGCTGTCACCGAGGAGTGACAGCTGTGCATCTAGCAAAGAGCAGCTGTGCATTGACCGAATGAGGTAAAGAAGGTCGCCAGACGAGAGCTAAGAAGGTCGAGTAAAGAAAGGACAACAGACAAGAAGTATGCAAGTGCACAGTGAGTTGATGGAGGGAGTCGTATCATATATTGCTGAACCACGGCGGTGTATAAGTTCACAATTCATGCTATGGTGCTGGGATGCTACTACTGGAAAAGGCTGGGAAAGCTAGTCCAATAACTGGACGCTTACAGGTGAAAAAGTCGAAGACGTTACAACAACTGACTTGGAGAATTGGAAGGAGTGCTAGAGAAAGCTGAAGAGTCTATATGGAAGGACATCAAACAGTCGGAGTGCATGCATACAGAGGACACCGCAGAATATGAGTCAGAGGCGCACAGATACTGAGTCCTGTTATGGTGCTAAGATTTTAGTGCTACGGTAGACTGGGCTGGAAAACGCCTGTGAAAGATCTGGAATCCTACATGAGCGGCGAGGTAAAGTGGACATCAACAGGAGCTAACGTAGAGATACTGAACAAAGCGCACAATCTTAAACAGGCTTGTTGATGGCCTTCGTAAAGTGAAAGGTGGAATTCCGGCACTGCTCACGACTGACGGATGCATGCGGTGAGCAACAAAAGCATCACATCTCTGACGGTTCCGTTACTCACAAAGGATCCAGGGTAACAGGCGCAATGATTACCCCTGTTTCTATGCTTCCAACATCAGCTTTATGCCATAGTACTTTTGCAGCCGAAAGAGTTCCAAAGAAGCTGCCTTCCCTGCGTATCCACAGCCATCCTGGTGTCGATAACCTTCGATCAAAGGCTTTACAGGAAACAGCCAGTGATCCGACGGAATAGCCGGCTATATTCTATCAGCGCTGTATGGAGGAGAACCATGTTACAGGACGTGGTGGGTTTTCGCCTGGCAAGCGTTCTCCCTATAAAAAGCCACAAAAGTCCGTTTAACAACACTGCAACGTGGCGAATGTGACTCGCCACCGAATAAAGTCACAGCCCAACTTCCATGCAAGAGCATCGGATAAATGTAAGCGTTGATCTGAACCCTTTAGGGTGCAGCCTCTAGCAGGTCTAGAAATATACCTATTTATTTATTTATTTATTTATTTATAACTTCACACTGGCAGCTCAATTAGAACCTTCATGCTGGATAGCTTGCTCTTCAATTATCTTCCAATGGATCACTCAGGATTCTTTATCTATTATTAGTCGAGGTATGACTGCGATATATGGCAGAGCGATTATGTCCAAACAAATGGATCCCGATCCCACTATAACCAAATCGTTCTTCCGCATGTTCACCATCGCACAGTTCCAAGCATGGAAATAAGAACAATTTTCTACTGTCACTACAGATCCCATAAAATGTCTGTACAGATGTACGTTCCTGATCATGCCTCAATTGGCGTGCCTCGCATAGTCGAGAATAAAATATTTGTTTATTTATTTAGTTATATGTAAGCTAGGGGTTTTGACTCTTATTAATAAGGGAGGTAGTCGCGCTGACCCAAAAATTTACCGCGCTAAAACGCTACTCCCGGTTCTTTCCAAGGTTAATGAGCCTATTATCGCTGATGCACATTTGCGGTATCTAGAAACTACAAGATGATAGCACATTGCAACCTGGCTCCCGACAAAAGCACTCGTTCACTACGGACCGGCTAACTGCACTCAATAGCTGGACTGAAGCAGTTGATGGTACAGCAGGAGTCAAGGTCTTTTACCTGTAATGCACAAAAGCTTTTAAGCAC
The DNA here is from genome assembly GCA_944474145.2 of Dicrocoelium dendriticum. Classification (NCBI taxonomy): domain Eukaryota; kingdom Metazoa; phylum Platyhelminthes; class Trematoda; order Plagiorchiida; family Dicrocoeliidae; genus Dicrocoelium; species Dicrocoelium dendriticum. The sequence goes on from OX104064.1 coordinate 224,013,241, forward strand.
TTAGACAACTGAATTCGCCTACAGAAACCTTAGCTCCATCGACTTAGTGACCCACTACCTCGTTGGAAAGGCAATTTCTTGCACAAAGGTCAGGTGGAATTGAGCGTATAACATGCGCTGTCTGACAAAATTGAGGCGTAGTGCGGAGTAACAAGGCTCATTATCGGGTCCCGTCTATCTTTTATTTTCATAAACGATCTGGCGAAAAAAATTACTTCCGCTTTCCTATTCTTCGCAGATGCTATCAAGTTATGGCGATCGATCAAATAATCGAACGACCACGAAAAGCTCCAGCCTGACCTAAACACGATTACAAACTGGTCAGTTCTGAATACACTATCGTTCAAGGTGGAAAATGCCACGCTGTTTAATTGTACTCTAGGTATGACCACGCGTATAAACTTGAGTCATATGTATTGCAAACAACTTAGCTTGAATGCGACATTACTGTGCTCCTTCAAGTTGATCTTAGCTGTTCATAGCGGTCCTAGGCAACTACGAAGAGAGCCAACCAGCAGATCGGCATGTTACGGAGAACATTCAGGAGTTTAGACCCACCTATCTTCCTAATAATGTTTAATCCTTACGTGCGCCCTGACGTGGAATACACCATACAAACTTTGCAACTTTGACTGAAGCGCAGCTTATAAGTGCTAGATAAAGCACAACGCAAGCCACAACTAACGTCATGCATCTACGAAACCTGTCCTACCATCAAACGCTGAAGTTACTAGGAGATTTCGGAGGGCGCTACTGAGGGTTGTGCAGAGATCGCATATCAAACTTATGACTATTGAGCGACCCTAAGCACGGACACAGTCACTTGCTGAAACAGAGGTAACCCTCTGAAAATGTATGCACAGTTTATTCGCTTAAACTGCCGGCGGAATTAGTTATTCTATGGATCTACCAAGCCTGTAGTTTACTTCAACTATCGTACCCTTCCCCACATTGGCTACTTTGAAAAAGCGATTGCATCCTTTTCGTTGGCAGCAGCATCTGGTTGCATAACATGTGTACATTGGGATATATTAACTACTCCTTCAAAATGGATTAATATGCAACGGCTGAACATTTCACACTGACGCAGTGCTCAGACTTTTACATACAACCTTTGCAACTGGGTTTACTATGAAGAATGCTTTGATGGAGCACAGAACATTCCGATTTCCTAATGGTCTCTGACTGCCCCAACATCTTGTTTGGGCTCCTGTGCTTATTGATTACTACATGGCGAAATAATGCTCAACTTGTATAGTGATACAACAGTTATGACTGAATTTTACGTGCCGCAGTGCCATCATGTTCCTCGCTCTGACTATTACCTGACAAACTGCTCACTCGTATGGGCTACATCTTTTTGGTTATACCTTACATTAAAACAAAATGTTTCACTATTCCATCAAAGCTATGCCTGTATGCATATTTGATCTTGCCTTCATAAGTGTGTGTCGTTATGCCGAGAATATACCTTTTATTTATGTATTTATTTAAGGCTAAGGAGGTGGTACAGAATTTAGTTTACCCTCTTTTACCTTTTTAATGCAGTACATCAATTATAACTGCCCCCTTTTGCCTCCTACGCAAGAAATTCCCAGTAACACTGCTATTACTCAGCGGCGCAATTGCAAGCTAAACGCTCAAATCGACAACTCACCTAACATTTAATAATGTAGTTTTACCCCACCATCCTGCGGGACTTTTCAAGCAACTGCTTTTTACTTCGCATAAATCATCCATTTTTATTTCATCTTCATTCATCTATGCTCCTTGTCGAGTATTTAGGTTATAGCCGTCATTCGTTCCGACGGATTACCGAACATTATTGCATACAACGCGGAAAATGGCACTGCGAGCCGTTAGGTTAGGCGTATACGGCCACGTAGGATTAGAAACACGTTTGCTGCACACCTGTCAACGTAGGGCGTTGCAAGCTGTTGCCCATATCATGATCAGATTTTCTTCGATGGATTGCTTATTTTTAAATCAACACGTCTGCAAAGGTGGATCATTTTGTGTCGAAGCACGAGACCCCTTATCGGAAAAGCATTTCTAATAGGAATATATGGAGGCAAGCAACCTGCAGATGTTGACCAATTAGCAGCCACGGTTGTAGCAGGGCTTAACTATCTCAATAACAATGCTGTCTCACCAGCTCAGGAACCCCGCCAACACAGTTCAACTTTCGCGATGCCGTGTGCAACACACATGCAAGTGCCTTCTTAAGGCGGAAAGAGGAATATTCTGGAAACCACAGCTGCTACAACGGTAACTATTGTGGGGAATACGTCATGTACAAGTTAAGATTTCTACAGACGGATGCCATTTTTTGAGCTAGGAAAAGCCAGCACCCACCGTTTGCGGCCTTAAACGCTGACATGGTTGAACAATGCCCGCTGGACAACCTGCAAAATGTATGTGGGATCTTTTTCTTTGGTTATTAAGGGCTACATTTTTGATCGGTGTGCTAAAATCTGAACAAATATGAGTTTTGCCCATTTCATAAAGTACTCCAGTTTTTCTTATGGTTATCTATAGTACAGCTTCCAGAAAACCTGGAAAGCTACTGGAAACCTGCTTAATGGCCTAGGGCTTTGGGAAATGAACAACGTACAATGATTTATGCCGGGAAAAAGCAGGTGCTTGACAAGTCTTGCGTTGTGGTAGGAAAACTGCAATTATTAAAAGTTATGGGAACTATCAGTTTGAGCTTATATCTAGCATATAGGCAGTTGACCGGCTGTTGGCTGACTAGCCGAACAACCTCCTCGTGGTGCCAGCTGGGTGGTTCGGGTTTAACCCGTTCCAGCAAATAGTTCGGCGGCAGTGTTCCAGGACGTGGTGGGTTTTCGCCTGGCAAGCGTTCTCCCTATAAAAGCCACAAACGTCCGCGTAACAACACTGCGACGTGGCGGATGTGACTCGCCACAAAATAAAGTCACTGGCCCGTGGATATCCGGAAAGTGCTATCCAACCCACAGACATCAATCGCTTATGCTCACATTCCTGAGGATAACAAACAGGCAAAAATGCTCCGGCATATTCAAAGACACAAGCTATATTCATCCAAAATTACATACGTATATACACTCATACACTTACCTACACTGTTATGCCAAACATGTACTCTTTGTACATTTTGATCACACTATGTTAGCTAAGCATGAGCATGCCTGTAAAAGTGTGCCTCGCCTTGTCGAGAAGAAAAGTTTATTTATTTATTTATTTATTTAGTTATTTATGTAGTGTAACTTGGAATTGAATGCGAATAACAAAACAACATGGGGACAGTTATAGCTGGTATACTCGGTTAGAAAAGTTAAAAGGAGAATACTCGCTTCTGGGCAACTTCTTCAGATTTATCTGACACGTCAATCTGGTTTGATGGGATAAATGAGATATTCCAATGTAAAAGCTTTTACGCAATGAGGTGATGGGGGCCAAGGTCAAGAGCCACTGCAAAGAGGCAGGAAGCCAACGTCGTTTCGTACTGGCTAGTCAGCAGTACTAGAAGGAAAAGCAACGATAAATGTAAGCGGTGAGGAGTAAAACAAGTGGGCAGCACTGTTTCATTTATGAAGTTATCCACTAGAAACTGTTGACCTATCATGTTAACCGAAAAGTCTATTACACAGCGAAGTCAGTGAAGGCTAGAAACAATCATGCTAGTGAACGACTAGTAGTACGCTCAGTGGAGATGGTATGGTCCAGCAAGCCCAAGCCTGTAGTTTTGGCTAGCCAGAATTAGTGGCAGCAAAAGCAATGATAGAGGTAGGCGGAGAGAGGAACAATAGGTGTGAGCAGCATTGACTCATTTAGTAAATCCTCCAGTTATAATTGAGATTTGCGAAGTTAAAACACAAGCAAAGTAAGTAACAGATGCATGTGATGCATTTACGACGGTGAAGGCTAGAGCCAAACATGCAAGGGAACGACTACTATCAGTCTCTGAGGAATGAACGATGATTAATTCCGGTAAAAATGCAATTGCTTGCCAAATCTCTCAGTGTGGTGCGGTTAGACTACAATTAGCTAAGTTACGTGAATTGTCTGTTTCAGTGCTTCCTAACAGTTGTGCTGGGGAATTGGATTAGTGGAACAGGGAACTGATTGAGAACGACGCTGCAAATTAAAGACAGTTATCGTTGATGTGCTACGTGAGCGAAGTAAAAACGAGAATAATCAACGCTGGACTGACTCCTCAAGCTTATGTGACATGTCAAGCCGGCTGGAAGGGATAAATAATATATACCAAAGTAGCACAGTTAAGAAAACGAAAAGATGGGGTCAAGGGCAAGATCCATTGCAGAGGAGCAGGAAGCCTACGTCATTGCTTTCAGTCTAGCCAACCGTAGTAATTGCGAGAACTATACACGTAGGCGAAGGGAGAAGCAACATTGGTAGTCAGCATTGCCACAGTTGGTTAGTCAGCCAGGTAACAGTTGTGGTAGATTGGAAGCAAGATGCTGAAGTTCGAGACTACAGTCTATTGAGTCAGAGAATGCTGCGGTTTTTCAAATGACTGAGGAATTTAACTGTAAAAGCTTGAGATGGTTTGCGTGTACTTAGATCAGGCGGCGTGTAGTAGTGAGCATGTAGTACCCGTCGAAGTTATGGAAGCTTAGCAGCGAGACTTAATACAATCATAGTTGAGGAGAATCCTTTTAAGTGCAAAGATTGCTTTCGTACTTGCCTAATTGCTTTTGGCAGAAACAAGTGCCGAAAGCTGTGCCCCGCTAATTGACGCACGCAGAAAGATATTCGTTCAGTACAAGTATATGTCGTCTGTGGACCTTGAGTTAACACTGTAAATTGGATGCAGGTAAGGTCAAGTTCCGAAGACGAAATATGATCCCACCTAATGACCGTCCTGTTTCCCGTACCGGAAAACAAACAAGGAACTCTGCTTTGTATTGCATTACTTCAAGTGCTTCTACAAAAGAAATGAAGCCAGCACAAGAGCAACCATAGTACTTTCTTGCATCTTAGCCTAAGGGGCCTGACCATAGTGAATAAACTAGCAATAATCCTGGAAATGGATCCAACCCACAGCTATCCTAGCGTTTTCTGAAGGCTACAATGGCACTTCCAAATCAAGGTCTGAGAAAAACAGCAAAATATTAAAGATTGTGATTACTCTTATATTGATTAAATTTCCTACGGTCCAATGGCAAACCCGGCTGGTTGAATGTTTGTTTAACTGCACAACTCGGACAAATTAGACAGTGACAGGGTGTTTGAGTCATGTTATTCATATTCGCGCCTTATACAGTTGTAGCCGGTCCGAGGGCGTCACGGTAACACGTTAACAGGTAAGAGGTCGATCGGTTTTGTTTCCTGTTATCATTACTCTCATATTCCTCTCCGGCACTCTTCCTTCCCTCTTTCGTGCTTCCTTTACATCGGCCTCTTACTAGGCGGCTCGAGCGTACAGCCGTCTACGAGGTATTTATTTTGCATTGCAGCTTGTCACACTGCTTGGACACGGAAGAGCTCAGAACGCCGGACCGAAGGAATATTACATATTTGGCGACCCTGCCAGTTCACGACAGCAGTCCACCCTAGCTAGATTGTAGCCCTGGAGGCAACAGTTAACTTTCTACTATCGTGCTGCTTGTCGTTGTATCTTCCGAGCCTAATATACCGCGCTCAATGCCTCTTGAAGGTACATAAATTGATGCCGGTATGGGCCATTATGGGCGCTGAGGACAGCGCCTGCTAAGAGGGGTGATAATGTAGCCGGTCCGCGGGCGTCACGTTAACAGGTAAGAGGTCGATCGGTTTTGTTTCCTGTTATCATTAATCTCATATTCCTCTCCGGCACTCTTCCTTCCCTCTTTCGTGCTTCCTTAGCTGCTTCCTTTACATCGGCCTCTTACTAGGCGGCTCGAGCGTACAGCCGTCTACGAGGTATTTATTTTGCATTGCAGCTTGTCACACTGCTTGGACACGGAAGAGCTCAGAACGCCGGACCGAAGGAATATTACACAGTCACCCAGTAAATCAAATGTCAAGCTGCAGATGCACAACAGTTTAACAATGAGTCTATTTTGCAACCGCAAACAAGTAACTGGTAAATCGGAATAGTTTGCCTATCAGTCGATCGTTCAACTCAAGCGCTACGTAACGTACACTAAATTGTTATAGCATTGAAGCATCGCATCCATGTTTCATGTCACGACCAAGTAATACGAGCGTCAAGGATAGTTTCAAAATTTTACATTTACTATGTTTTCGATTTGGAGAGAGCGAGGTATAATCCAGATAAAATTTAACCCGTATCTGTAAACTATATCCTGCTCGGCTTCCATCTCTCCGAGGTCATTCGATGAAGCTACACAAACCTCGATCGGACAGAGTACGGGAGAATTTATGTTCATCACACCGAGTGGTCGAGTATTGGAATACACTGCCACAGAACGTGGTATTGGCACCAACGGTAGGAGTTCGAACACCGACTTGACTCTCTTGGCGTTCATTTCTTAACATTCCCCTTCACCTTTTAGCTTATTCGCCTTATTGAATTATTCAAACTATTGCTTTTTGGTTCTTAAGGCTCTTATGACTTTTGTAAGTCTGTTTCTTATTTCACGTAACCGGTGCGGCGGGGACTGCCAATGCAGGTTGCGTGGGTATTAACTGGTTAACCGTGGTGATTCGCGCGAGCTGATCTGACTCTTCTAGATTTCAGTTATCGCGGACGAATAATACCATGGATCAACGACGCACCATGGAAAGAACATTCACGGAAAGTTTTCCTGCTGTTCCAGTTGCACTTGAACTTGAACACAAGGAAATCTAGTAGCAAATAACGGAGCGTAGTGCAAGAACGCATGTACAATTGTCATAACCAAAAAATGAGAAATAATTAGTGAAATTAGGTCAGACCACGATCAACAGTCCAAACATGACCTCGTCTTATTGGTTTAATCCGTGCTCACCCAAAGAATAGATGTTTTGTGACGGGAAAATGCAATCTATAAAATTTTGACTGGCAGAATTTCTTCCATAATGTTGCTCCGGGGAACTTTGCTAGTTTCTAGATGTAACCGTGCATGTTCCCTTACAGAAAATTATTGATCGGCCAACCAGGTTCAATTGGGTCAATCTTGGAGCTGGTCTTCGCAAAGTAAGTAGACTTCGTAAGAGACATTGAATACGATTCGAATGAGTGTCATCAGGGTTTTATTCAAATGCTTAAAAAACTTATTCGAAGACGAATATTTAAGCAATTAGTTGATCACAAGTTAATTGGAATCGAACGGCATGGATTTGTTAAGAAGAAATCGTACCTTAATAATCTATTGTGTGGCTTGTGCCATCAGAGCTATGGCAGAAGAAAAAAGGTGAAGATGGACACACGAGCTGCGAGCGAAAAAATGTTAAACGATTTTTTTGGTTTTACACACGACATCTTGTATTCCTTGTTTTTGTTCTGTGTTTGTGTGTATTAAAGGGGGATATAATGGGAGAACAACATTAACGCCACTGATGTCTGTTGACGGCCATGACGTCTAATGTTTCCAACCACTGCCATTCAGCATCTCGTGGTCCCCAACCTAAAAGACGGAAAGGTCCGACTGCCGCCAAACATAAGCCTGCCTTCTTCATGCTCCTCCTCCTCCAAGTCACTGGCTGTCCAACGCGGCACTTTTTCCAATCTCCCCAAGAAGTGCAAATAGCGCTCGACGTGGAAGACGATGGGCTTGAATGCGCAGAAAGTGTCCGAGCCAAGGCATGCGGTGTTGGAGAACAACGTCCTGAAGAATGGCACTATTCGCTCCAAGCATGCGGTCTCGGATCTCTGCGTTGCTTACGTGGTGGTGCCACCACACCCGATCAATCCTTCATAGACAGCGATTGTCAAAGACTGACAGCCGCTTCATGTTTTCCGAGCGAATATGCCGTCTCACAGCAGTACAAGAGTACTGCACAGACAGAAGCGTTGTACACCTTGCCCTTGAGCTTAAGACTGACATCAGAATGACGCAATAGGTGTTTCAGTTTGATAAATGCAAGGCGGCCTTTGCAAACCGTTGTGAGACTTCATCTCCAACACCGCCACCAGCCGTGATGCAAGGGACTTGCTCCAGAACATGTACAGCAATGGTGAGCGCGGGTTCAGGCACCTGTCAGTCTTGGAGCAGCGTTTTACATTTTCTTGGAGTGAAGCACAAGCCGTACTTAGACGCCTCCATCGACAAGCGGTCCAAAGCGCTCTGCACGGTTTGTGGGTCATCCACCAGCAAGGCGATATCATCGGCGTAGTCCAAGCCCGTTACTCGGTCTGCAGGGAAGAGCTCAACATTGCAGTCCTAGACACCTTCCAGTGCTCTTTGGACAACATCTTTGATGGCGAAATTGAAGAGGAAAGATGAAATAGGGCAACCTTGGCGAACACCACTGGTCACAGCAAATGAGGAAAAAAGCATGCAGTAAGCCCTGACTTTGCCCGACGTGTGACTGTAAAGTTCTTTCAGGATGGTTACAAACGTGTCGGGCACACCTTTCTTCAGCAAACAGTTCCACAACGCAGATCTACCTGCTGAATCAAATGCCGCTCGGATGTCCAAGAACAATACAGTTGTTCGCCGCCGGTAGATGTGACGAAGTTCGAGAACTTAGTGAAGCGTGAAGAGTTGGTTGATGCAGCCGCGGCCTTGACGAAATTCGGCTTGTTCTTCTCGGGAAAACTCCTATCTAGTCGTTGAAACCCTTCTAAGTAAGACCGAAACGAATAATTTGGATGCGACAGAGATCAACGAGATTCCGCAGTAGTTACAGCAATCGTAGCGGGAGCCTTACTTGTGAAACGGAACAATGACCGAATCGCCCCATGAGTTCGGAATCTTTTCAGTCCAAAGTTTCGTGAACAGCGATAGGATTTCGCTGACAAGTACACTCCCGCCATCTTTGAATAGAGCCGGTGGTAGGCTGTCAGGGCCGGAGCCTTGTGGCGTTTCAAAGAATGGATTGTATCTCGAATCTCTGCTTCAGTTAAGGGACCTGTGGAGACAGGCCAAGCATCATCAGTTGACGCTGGAGGTGCCACAGGGGGCTGTGTTGAGTGGTTGAATTGGAGAGCGAAATGCTCTGCCCAGCGACCCAAGCGCCTGTGAAGGTTCGTGATCTTCGTACCGTCTGATCCGCAAATTGTCTGGCTGATAGCGTGAGGATTGCAACCGGTGGCCCTGAGGATGTAAAATAGACGGCGGAAGTTGCCAGCTGATGCAGAAGCTTCCATCTCATCAGCTCCTTTTAACCACCAGAAGTTACGATCAGAGTGAAGGCTTGCTTTCAGCTGTTGCATAATAGACCGGCGGTATTCGTTATACTCTGCGCCAGCAGGCACCGCTCGTAGGCGATCCAAAAATTCCGAGGATCTTCCCGAGATTCAGCTTTTGGGAGTGGAGCGAGCGTGACCACAGCTAGACAAACCGGCCGACAGCATGGCTTGTTGCAGACTTGACCAGTGTTGATCAACATCCAGAGAAGGAGACAGAGCGAGATTTTCACGAAGCCTTTCTTGATACTCCTGCTGTACCGCTGGGTCCTCCAACCTGGTGTTCAGTCGGGTGTGTTTGGACCTAGGTGGACCATCGAAACGCATGCAAACAGTTGCACATACCAGTGCATGATCGGTATCGACGCGTTTTGACAAAAATGATCGGCATTCACGTACGCTGCCGCTCCACCTGCGACTTATGGCTAGTGGTCAATCTGTAACCAGCACTGGGTTGGTGATGGGGTGCGCCAAGTGGCGTACTGGCCTCCAGGATGACGAAAGCTGGTGCTGAAGAGGAATAGTTGACGATCACCACACAGATTGAGCAGTTTCTCTTCGTTGTCTGAGCGAGCATTAAATCTATGCGGTCCCCCGAGTTGGCGCTCAGATGGCAGCAGCCGACCGACACGCGCGTTGAAGTCACCTGCCGAAACAATGATGTCTGTTTTAGGAGTCCTTAGAAGCAGCTCATGAACGTTCTGGTATAACTGGTCTTTGACTGTGTCCGAGTTACAATCAGTGGGTGCGTAGTCAGCGATCACGAAGAGAGCACGCTTTTCGACTCGACGTCTGCTAACTTTAAAAGAGCCATGGAGCCTCATCGCACAAAGGTGACTATTGATCGGAATCCAATAAATCAAAGCAGTCTCGGCTCTAGCGCTGAGGGCGATTCCAACACCAGCTTGCCCAGATGCATCAGACTCGGCGTCACCAGAGAGGCAGAGATGGGAGCGGGTGTGTGGGTGGAGCGGTGACACCATCTGGTGGACCGAGTTGGAGTCCTGGAGTCGTGCTTCATTCAGGCAGTAGATATCAATTCCAAGAGTCTCTGGCGTGCGTGCAAATCCAGCTTGCTGACCGATCTGCAGTAATGTGCGTACGTTGAATGCTGCAAGTTTGAACTGTGTTCTGGGTTGCAGGAGCGAAGATGGGAGACTTTGGGACCGGCAGCTCTCTGTTGAGCATTGTGTGGTTGAGTTGGCAGATGTCACGGGAACAGGTTCATCGGTGTAGGTCGGGTTGATCGCCATAGAGGAATCAGGTAAAATGGTGGCGTGTGCTTGTGCAGTGGGCATAGTAACATGAGTGAGTAGCATGGTAGCAGCAAGACAGCGGGTAAATGGTTGTGGTTGTAAGTCCATGGTTCGTCAGTGGGCGAGATACTACGCGGTTGCCCAGGCCAAAGCAGAGGGTTGTCTTAGGGGGCCCTACCCCGAGCTTTGGATCAAGAATCTAACCTACATGGCGGCAGGGCGATATGAAGGTATCCCAACCCGTTGGGAACCGGTGACCAAACAGGTGGTTCATACGCCTTTAGGACCTCATAGGACAAGGGGCCAAACACACCCTTGAATTACAATGCCCCTCAGATAGAGGCAAGGGGCAGTGACTTTATTTAGTGGCGAGTCACATCCGCCACGTCACAGTGTTGTTAAACGGAGATATGTGGCTTTTTATAGTGAGAACGCTTGCCCAACGAAAACCCATCACGTTCTGGAACACTGCTGCCGAACCATTCGCTGGAACGGGATAATCCCGAATAACCCAGCTGGCACCACGAGGTTATTCGGCAAGCCTTCGACTCAGTTAACCACCGATTCTTAATTGCGAAACTGGAATGGTTCGGCTTGCATCCTCAACTTTTGACTCGGATTGCAGTTTCTTTGCGGTGGAACCTTTAGCGTTATGATCGGGGAAGCTAGATCAAGCATCGGCACTGCTCACAGCGGTGTTCGTCAAGGTTCCCTTTTTAGGACCATTATTGTACGACTTGGCTCCTCTTCTCTAGTACCCGTTATATTTTTGCTGATGATCTGAAGATCATCAACAGAGGTAATCGGGACATGTTATCCAACGACTGTAGTGGATTGGTCGAATAAGTGGGATTTACCTTTAAACGCCAGCAAATGCCAGTTACTGACTTCTTGAAATGAAGGGATTAAGGTGCTAATATCTGTCGGGTCTCTAGATTTGCGACGTGCAAAGAAAGCACGAGAGTTAGGCAGCATTGATGTTAACGACTTCAGACTTTCAGGGCGATGTAAGCATGCTGCCAACAAAGCGCAGAATGAATTGTTTTGCCTTAGAAAATCTGTATACAGCAATGGTGTTGAGGATTTTCTTTCGTTATACAAAGCAGTGGCAATACCTTATCTAGAATACTGTGACCTATATAGAAAAAGTACGAAAACTTGCTATTATGATCATTGAGGGTCAAGATGACAAGCCATACGCTGAACACCTAAAGAGCTTAGGTCTGTATTCAATGGAACGGTGCAGACTAAGAGGGGATCTAAAAGAGATCTTTAAAATCATGAAAGGTTTTAGTTGTATCCAGTATACTGAACTGTTTGAGCTAGCTGAGTCAGATCACATGCGAGGACATCAACTGAAGCTGAAGCATCAGAAATCCAGGCTAAATATCATTGCAAAATTCTTTGTGGATCGTGTAGTCAATAGCTGGAATAAGCCACATCCAGTATTAATAGAATGCAGCACTGCAGAGGCCCTTAAAAGAGGCTTAGATAGGCGTTGGCCTGAGCTTTTTCTGGAATTATTGTAATTTTATTGTAGCAAGTCGCTGTAACCTCGTACTGCGTGACAGTATAGAAAGTGCTTCGTTTTTGCTTCAATCTCCCACAGAAGCGGCAGAAGTAAATCAGAAGTCGAAGTACCGGGAGCTCTTGTTCGCTTACCGGTGCAAGAAACAGGACGCTCGTTAGGCGGAGGCCTGTATCGTCCTTGGAACCTGACCTGACCTGATTTAGTTGCTAATGACCATGCATGCTTGTTGTTCAAGTGCACTTTCAACCATCCGTAGACCAAGCATATGGCATGCTGATTTTCAGGCAATGAAAGCAAATCCCTCCATCTCACCTTGCATCATTTCAGATACCGACAATATTCATGCAGCCTGGGACACATGCAAGTCTTATTTATCCGAATCGTCTCTACCTTCCATACAAATTTCTGTAGGGAATAATACCGAAGCCAGGCCACCCTGGTTTGATTCCGCGGCGCGAAACGTGCTTAAGAGGCGGACCAGATGTTGGCGTGCTTCTGTGGTTGCCCCTTTGGCATACACCTTCCAAAAGAACCGAGAAGTTCGAAATACATGCAGAAAGTATCTGCGACGTGCACGGTTACACCATGAAACCAAGCTTGCTAGTACATAATTATGAAACCGAAAACACTTCGCTGCTTATAGCAACAGGCGGGGCAACATGAGTTCGTCCATTTAGGTGTTGTTCGGCTCTAACGTCTCTGCCGTTGTCACTGCTCTTGACAAAGCTTCCTTGCTAGGGGAACAGTATGCAAACGTTTTTGTCCGAGGGTCTCACATCCAGCACATTAGTTTGAAAGTAAAGGTTCCTGTAGCCGCTTATCTGGAGGAGGTTTCTATATCGGAGGCCAGGGTGCTCAAGCGTCAACGGTAGCTGAATCCTACTAAGACTGCAAGGTTGGACGCTACCTACCTCAAACTGTTGTATGAGTTGGTAGATGAACTTTGCTGTCCAATTACGTGACTGTTCGAGAAGTCATTGCGCAATTATTCCCTACCTGACGACTGGAAACACGCTGTTGTATGCCACGTTTTTAAAAAAAAGTGACAAACACATCCCCGAGAACTATAGACCTGTTAGCTTGACCAGTGCGTTGGTCAAGCTCCTAGAAAAACGTGTGAGGGATGCTCTTGAAAGCCATTTAAGGGTGTTTGGGTTATTCAGCCCCTCCAAACACGGCTTTCGTAAGGGTTATTCTTGACTTACCAACTTGTTAGCTGCCTGTGAACACTGAGCCGATGTCGTTGATCAAGAAACAACCCTGGACGTATTGTTCGTCGAGTTCTCCAAAGCTACTGACACTGTCCTACATTCACTCCTTTTGTACAGACTGCAGACTTATGGTATCTCGGGACCAATTTTAAAACGGATTTCGGCTATTTTAACCGCAAGGGATGTGTGTTCGTGTGGGCTCCAGCCTGTCTTCAAATCAGTGTGTGCACAGCGGTGTCCTGCAAAGGTCGGTCCTTAGCCCTCTGCTATTCATCTTGTTCGTTAATGAGTACCATATCTAATTTTCGCGGAGACTTAAACTTCTAGTCCACAGTAAACGAACCCAGTGGCCCACTGGCTCTACATATGACTCTAGACTATGGGACTGGTCCGTATGGTGACAGCTGCTCAGAAACTGCATTAAATGTTGTTTTGTGAGTCGGATCAAATGACGCACCGACGCGTTATTTGTTTGGTGGCAACGAAGAGCTGCGGGTGTCAGTCTAACCTGACCTAGCCGTCTTGCTGTCGTCAGATTCGAAGTCTAGTGAGCGTTGGATGGCAGTTGCTCGCAAAAGTTTTAGCATGTTATGGATGATCCGCACATCATTCGGGATCATGACAACCGAAATGTTCGCAGAATTATTTGCAGCATTTGTTAGGCCACTTTTGGAAGACTGGGTACGGGCTTGTCCACCTGCCTAGCCCGGGAAAAGATGGCAGTTGAACAAGTCTGACGGTCTGAGAGGAAATTTGTGTTTCAATTAAGGAAGCTGCCGCACCCAGTATGGTTACTCTAGTTGGACTTGTTTTCGATGTACTACAGACGATTTCGGGGTGACTTGGTCCTTACCTATCGCATACTAACAGGGCAGGACGGCCCTGATTTGTCTGGACTGTTCCATCCCACTCGGGTGCCGACTCTTCGTGGTCATCCACTGAAGTTGCACAAATCCCGTTCGGACTGGGTTGAAACTGATTCTCGGTTATCACGCCCGGTTACAGACTCTTGGAATGCGCTGCCCGAGGAAGTAGTGATGGCGCCAAGCGTGATAGAGTACGAACATCGACTTGACGTTCTTGGAATAATTCAAAAGCTTCCCCTTCTCATCTCAGCTTTGCTCTTATGTGTTGATGCTCACTCCTTTGAAACTTTCCATTTGCATTCCAAATTTGTTACTTTCATTACTCTAGCTTGCCTAGTCTTTGTTCTTCCATTTTTACTTCACTTCACATGGGCGACACAGAGGGGACTGCAAGTGCATGGCAAGTGGGCATTGTTTGGTTGATCGTAGAGTGTACCTTGTGTGTTGACTTGGCTCATCGCAGATCGCTCCATCAATTTCACTCTGAGATCAACGACGCATTACAAGGTGGAACAAGCATGGTATTCTCCTAATATTTCGGACCTATTTGAACTTGGAACTCTTCCTGACACAGGTATGCGAAGCAGAGTCCCTAGACAATTGGACGTTCGACTACCTATGCTTCCGCGAAAAAAAGTAAAGCAAGAATAAGAGCCTGATTTGCAATTTTATGGATTAACTTCAGATTCCACTACCCTGATAGCACGAAGGTCGGAGGAGTGAACGATTTCCGTCCGAAAAAGCCCACGACGGACCAAATTCCTGACGGAGATCGGACACTCATAAATACATTTACGTCCCCCACTCATACACTTTTGCATGAGTTACTAACCACTTTTCCAATAAATGCAGCGCCTATGTGGTCGTTTTAACAGCATTAACTATTAAAATAACCCAGAGAAACAGCTGAATCAAAGCATGCCTGATTTTTGCAGATATGAATATATGTATTATTTTGCGGCTTTTGATAAAAAATAACGATAAATAATGCTATTAACATTGCAAATGAGAATTTTCGGGATACAGCCCCAAATCACCACAGTCGGCTGAGTGACCGATTTCCGTCCGAGAAAGCAACGACGAGCCGGTTTTCGGACAAAAATCGAACAATCAGAATTGAATTGACAGCACCTACCCTTATACTTGCATTGATTCTCCATCACCTTTCATAGTAACTATAGCACCTTTGTGATCTCTTTAAAGGCATTCGCTGCCTAAATAACCCAAGGAAACCATTGGAATACACCATGACATTGATTTACACTGGGTTGCAGCGTATATTCTACAGCATCTTTTAATAGAAGTATGAAGGATGAAGTAATGCAATTGGCGTCGCAAGTGAAGTTTCTCGGGTACAACTGGCAACTTTTAAAGAAGCAAGTCATCCGTTGTCCTGAAAACACTATTGGACAGTCGAGTGTCCGATTTCCGTTCGAAATCGGGCTGTGGGAATGCTGACAGACAGATTTCACACCGGTATCGGAGGAAAATCAGAGACATGAACGTCAAATGTTGCTATCAGAGTGCCAGAGGTCTCGCTGCTACAAATTACAATAAAGCCACTGTAGTTTTGGAAAAGACTCGGCCAAAACACTCAAGGACCCTTTAGAAAGCTGCTACAGTATCGCAGTCCAATAACCCTGAAGGAAGCTTGGTCCCGCAAATTAGGGCACAGTTCGTAAAAGCTACCGCCCGGATATCAATTCTGGTCTTCTACTGTTCGAGATTAAACGATGTCCGCGAGCTGAGGCATCCAGCTCCTACAGGTAAGCACGGTTGACGCCACTGATGCCTTTCATTAACTTAAATAGCTCTATTAGAGTACATCTCAATCTACGCCATACCAATGCTTTTGTTTACTTCTAACACAATCTGATTACAGAAAATGTGCCATCAGAACCATGGCGAAATAAGGGGGGAAACGAAATACAACATGAAGAAAACGCCTTTTTCGGTCTTCCACATGCCGTTTTAAGATTATTTTGTGTTTTGGAGTTTTATGTCCCATGAGAAGTTAACCAATAGGTAACACGGTTGAACGCTGTCTCCATGATGCCAGTTGCGCGCGATGGCCTCCAACGTTTGCAACTACTGGCAATATGAATCGCGTGGACCCCATCCTGGAAGACGGACCTGTCCGACGGCTGTTAGCACTCCAGTACGATGTCCATCCTTAATGGGGACTCAGCCGGTGTGCCACTGCTTTTTGCTTCTAGTCCTTTTTATTGAGTCACATTAGCTAAGGTGTTTTCCACTAGCCGATAAAGTGTATAATAATGATGATGATGCTAAGCTTGAGGTTGCATTCCTCATGAGGCTTCACGCCATTTGTCTACGCGGCATTTTTTCCAATCACTTCCGGGGAGCCCAAATAACACTCGACGGGGAAAGCGGTAGACCGGCATTCGCAACACGTGGCCGAGCCAAGGCATGCGGTGTTGGAGAACAACGTCCTGAAGAATGGCACTATTCGCTCCAAGCATGCGGTCTCGGATCTCTGCGTTGCTTACGTGGTGGTGCCACCACACCCGATCAATCCTTCATAGACAGCGATTGTCAAAGACTGACAGCCGCTTCATGTTTTCCGAGCGAATATGCCGTCTCACAGCAGTACAAGAGTACTGCACAGACAGAAGCGTTGTACACCTTGCCCTTGAGCTTAAGACTGACATCAGAATGACGCAATAGGTGTTTCAGTTTGATAAATGCAAGGCGGCCTTTGCAAACCGTTGTGAGACTTCATCTCCAACACCGCCACCAGCCGTGATGCAAGGGACTTGCTCCAGAACATGTACAGCAATGGTGAGCGCGGGTTCAGGCACCTGTCAGTCTTGGAGCAGCGTTTTACATTTTCTTGGAGTGAAGCACAAGCCGTACTTAGGCGCCTCCATCGACAAGCGGTCCAAAGCGCTCTGCACGGTTTGTGGGTCATCCACCAGCAAGGCGATATCATCGGCGTAGTCCAAGCCCGTTACTCGGTCTGCAGGGAAGAGCTCAACATTGCAGTCCTAGACACCTTCCAGTGCTCTTTGGACAACATCTTTGATGGCGAAATTGAAGAGGAAAGATGAAATAGGGCAACCTTGGCGAACACCACTGGTCACAGCAAATGAGGAAAAAAGCATGCAGTAAGCCCTGACTTTGCCCGACGTGTGACTGTAAAGTTCTTTCAGGATGGTTACAAACGTGTCGGACACACCTTTCTTCAGCAAACAGTTCCACAACGCAGATCTACCTGCTGAATCAAATGCCGCTCGGATGTCCAAGAACAATACAGTTGTTCGCCGCCGGTAGATGTGACGAAGTTCGAGAACTTAGTGAAGCGTGAAGAGTTGGTTGATGCAGCCGCGGCCTTGACGAAATTCGGCTTGTTCTTCTCGGGAAAACTCCTATCTAGTCGTTGAAACCCTTCTAAGTAAGACCGAAACGAATAATTTGGATGCGACAGAGATCAACGAGATTCCGCAGTAGTTACAGCAATCGTAGCGGGAGCCTTACTTGTGAAACGGAACAATGACCGAATCGCCCCATGAGTTCGGAATCTTTTCAGTCCAAAGTTTCGTGAACAGCGATAGGATTTCGCTGACAAGTACACTCCCGCCATCTTTGAATAGAGCCGGTGGTAGGCTGTCAGGGCCGGAGCCTTGTGGCGTTTCAAAGAATGGATTGTATCTCGAATCTCTGCTTCAGTTAAGGGACCTGTGGAGACAGGCCAAGCATCATCAGTTGACGCTGGAGGTGCCACAGGGGGCTGTGTTGAGTGGTTGAATTGGAGAGCGAAATGCTCTGCCCAGCGACCCAAGCGCCTGTGAAGGTTCGTGATCTTCGTACCGTCTGATCCGCAAATTGTCTGGCTGATAGCGTGAGGATTGCAACCGGTGGCCCTGAGGATGTAAAATAGACGGCGGAAGTTGCCAGCTGATGCAGAAGCTTCCATCTCATCAGCTCCTTTTAACCACCAGAAGTTACGATCAGAGTGAAGGCTTGCTTTCAGCTGTTGCATAATAGACCGGCGGTATTCGTTATACTCTGCGCCAGCAGGCACCGCTCGTAGGCGATCCAAAAACTCCGAGGATCTTCCCGAGATTCAGCTTTTGGGAGTGGAGCGAGTGTGACCACAGCTAGACAAACCGGCCGACAGCATGGCTTGTTGCAGACTTGACCAGTGTTGATCAACATCCAGAGAAGGAGACAGAGCGAGATTTTCACGAAGCCTTTCTTGATACTCCTGCTGTACCGCTGGGTCCTCCAACCTGGTGTTCAGTCGGGTGTGTTTGGACCTAGGTGGACCATCGAAACGCATGCAAACAGTTGCACATACCAGTGCATGATCGGTATCGACGCGTTTTGACAAAAATGATCGGCATTCACGTACGCTGCCGCTCCACCTGCGACTTATGGCTAGTGGTCAATCTGTAACCAGCACTGGGTTGGTGATGGGGTGCGCCAAGTGGCGTACTGGCCTCCAGGATGACGAAAGCTGGTGCTGAAGAGGAATAGTTGATGATCAGCACACAGACTGAACAGTCTCTCTCCATTGTTTGAGCGAACATCATCATATCCCTGCGGTCCCCCGAGTTGGCGCTCAGATGGCAGTAGCCGACCGACACGTGCGTTGAAGTCACCTGCCGAAACAATGATGTCTGTTTTAGGAGTCCTTAGAAGCAACTCATGAGAGTTCTGGTAAAACTAGTCCTTGTCTGTGTCCGAGCTACAGTCAGCGGGCGCGTAGATAGCGATCACGAAGTGAGCACGCTTTTCGACTCGACGTCTGCTAACTTTACAAGAGCCCCGCTGATTAGAAATAGGATTTTATTTGCATATTTGGTCGTCTACTACTGATTTAATTTGGTCGTAGTTTGTGCACTGTTTTACCACCGCGCCGGTATGTAATATTTCAGTTTGGTTTACTCTTGTAAAGTTAACAGACGTCGAGTCATAAAGCGTACTCACTTCGTGAACTCTGCCTACGTACCCACTGACTGTAGCTCGGATACAGTCAAAGACCAGTTCTACCAGAACCTTCATGAGCTGCTTCTAAGGGCTCCTAAAGCAGACATCATTGTTTTGGCAGGTGACTTCAACGCGCGTGTCGGTCGGCTGCTGCCATCTGAGCGCCACTTCGGGGGACCGCAGGGATATGATGATGTTCGCTCAGACAATGGAGAGAGACTGCTCAGTCTGTGTGCTGATCATCAACTATTCCTCTTCAGCACCAGCTTTCGTCATCCTGGATGCCAGTACGCCACTTGGCGCATCCCATCACCAACCCAGTGCTGGTTACAGATTGACCACATAGCCATAAGTCGCAGGTGGAGCGGCAGCGTATGCGACTGCCGATCATTTTGGTCAACATGCCTCATCGCACAAACACGACTATTGATCGGAATCCAAACAATTAGGGCAGTCTCGGCTCTAGCATTGAGGGCGATTCCAACACCAGCTTGCCCAGATGCGTCAGACTCGGCGTCACCAGAGAGGCAGAGATGGAAGCGGGTGCGTGGGTGGAGTGGTGACACCAGCTGATAGACCGAGTTGGAGTCCTGGAGTCGCGTTTCACTCCGTCAGCAAATATCAATTCCAAGAGTCTGTAGCGTGCGTGCAAGTCCAGCTTGCTGACCGATCTGCAGTAATGTGCGTACGTTGAATTCTGCAAGTTTGAACTGTGTTCTGGGTTGCAGGAGCGAAGATAGGAGACTTTGAGACTGGCAGCTCTCTGTTGAGCATTGTGTGGTTGAGCTGGCAGATGTCACGGGAGGTGGAGTTGATCGCTGTAGAAGAATCAGGTAAAAGCGGGTGTGACTGGTACAAGGTAAGGGTAGGTAAAATGGTGGCATATGCTTGATAAGTTGGCATAGTAACAGGAGTGAATAGCATCGTAGCAGCAATAGAGCTTGTGAATGGTTGTACTTGTATATCCATGGTTCGTTAGTAGGCGAGATACTACGCGGTTGCCTAGGCCAAGGTAGGTAGGTTGTCTTAGGGAACCACCACCCAGATGCTTTGGCCAAAAGGCCTAACCCACAAGGCAGCAGGACGAGATGAGGGATCCGCACAGGTTGGGAGCCGGTGGCTGGACACTTAGTTCATATGCCTTTCGGATGACGATAAGCCATGCTAGGGGGCCAACACTCCCAAAGTCAGAGACAAGACCTGATGCTCGGATTGCTTGCTGGTGAACAATGCTGCAAAGGAGACAAGCAGCAGTGATTTTGTTAAGTGGCGAGTCACATCCGCCACGTCGCAGTGTTGTTAGACGGACATTTGTGGCTTTTTACAGGGAGAACGCTTGCCAGGCGAAAGCCCATCACGTCCTAGAAAACTGCCGCCGAAACGGGAAATTCCCGAACCACTCAGCTGGCACGAGGTTATTCGGCGAGCCAACCGCAGTACCAAGGAAAACAGTCTTGTACCCCTTAGATAACCTTCATACATCTTCCTTCGTTGACCTTCGATCATAGTGGCTGTCCGTTTTTGAATATTTTTATGCCATAAATGGTACCGCAAGGATACGGCGCCTAAGACTGAACACGGTACTCCAGATTTAGTTTTGTATAATTGCAGGAAAACGTCAGCTGGAGTTACGTCGCGTCTATTTGAACCGAAACAATACCTGTCGCGCTTTGTTGGCATCATGGCGACACTGCGCCGAAGGCTTTCAACTGCTCAACGTGGTGACGTATAAATCGCGTGCCTGATTAATACTCTGTAGGAAGAGTCCGAAGTCTGCACTGTAATTCCGTCACCACTAGTGGTCAATAGCTGACAACTGTTGGTATTCAGGAGCAAATTCCACTGGTTCGACCAGTTAGCCACGTTGTGAATATGTAGTTATCTGGAAATCCCCCCGTATGACTGTAAATTATGTTAAAACATTATGAGGTTATAGTTTTTTATGTATTAGGCGGTTTGCATTTCGGAACGTTATCCCCTTTGTTTCAGACAAAAAATACACATCCGCCCTTGAACTTTACAAACTTTCCGGAACTGCTCAGGTACGCCTGCGACCCGCGTTCGTCCACGCACTCGACTCCCAGCTACATCTTCCTTAGCTAGATATCTTTTGGTGCCTATGTTTAACATGCAATAAATTATTTCCCTAGCTTAATTCAGTGCGTTCTACCGACCATCTTCATTTGGCCGTCTAGCATGGTACCAGATATATAGCGCCTGACCCATGCGCTATAGATATCTCTGGTCAGTGTCGCTCGAATGTTCCTGTTGATTGACTTTAAGTCATTTGCAAAGATGTAGCAGTGGCGTACAAGAAGAGGAGCCAGGTACTTAAGAAACCTAAAAAACAGTAGTGGACCCAGTACTTAGCCTTTGGGTGACACCCCTGTAGGCAACGCTCGTAGAAGAGCTCGCATACCCGATTCTAATCCGATATGTTCTACCACATAGAAATGCCGACAGCTAATATAATTAGCTGGAATGCAATCCCAACCATATCAACCTCTCAAGTAATTAGCTATGGCTCATTGAACCGAACGCCTTACAATAGTCAAGATAGCACACCTTTACCGAAATCCCGTTATTAAGACAACGAGTAATCTAATCCAAAAAGCGCAATAAACTAGTGAGACACGACATCTCCTTAAGAAATCCATGCTCATCTGACCCAATTAGATTATACTCGGTAAAGTGCTCGCAAATCCGGCTTCTTAGAAGCATTTCTAAGTATTGGAGCAAAAGCAGGCCTGTAGTTAAGAGCCCCATTGTGGATCGCAACTATAGTTGCCTCCTTCCGATCTCGTGGTACTTTACCTTCCTGGAGCGACAAGATGAGTAATTCCGTGACGATTAGGTCGGATTTGAAACCTGAATTACTACCAAGAGCAACTCTCAGTACGGTTAGACAGACACTTTAGCGAATGTGCGTGCTTATCTAAGATAGCCGTAGCTAAAGGCTCTTGGGTTAGCAATGAGCCAAGTAACGTCTTTTCCAGCGTGCATGCGTCAATTCCAAGTACGTAGTTATATGCCACCTGACTGGTATCGCAGTTTGAACTCGTGAAATGTGTAAATACACCGTTTAAATCCAGTGAGACTGAGGTCAGAGTAAGTCAGGCTTCAAGGACGACACAGGCCCGTCTAACGATCGTCCTACTCCTTGCACCGGTAAGCGGACCAGAACTCCCAACACTCCGGTTTTAGATTGGCTCTCACTGTTTCTGAAAAGAGAAGTGATGCAAAGATGTAAAATATCACTGTGCTCTTTTACATCAGCCTCAAAATTCATCATAAAGATTCATAGCTACGAATTGTAAGAACCATAACGTAATCCTTGGAGGAAGGCTAACCAAATCATATCTAAGCTCCTTTTGAAGGTCGCAAGCGCATCGCATTGTACTAAAGCGGAACGTTTAATCTAACTGCTTAGTAAGAATTCTATAAAGAATTTAGCTCGGATATCAGGAATGGTCCTCTGTTGTCTGAGCGTCAGTTGATGTCTCCTCAGGTGGTCAGCAAGGTGGCTAAAACAGTTTGGTATGTTTGATGTGGCTGAGGCCATTCACAATTTTAAACAACTATGTGAGGTTCTATCTGAAGCTCCGCCGTTCCAAGGAACAAAATCCTAAACTACTCGGACTATCTGCACACGACTTCCACATTAAGTTCGTTGCTAGGTAATGCACCTTTTATTTACAATTGACGTCAGTATCCAAGTAAAAAAACCTAAACACAGTATTCCATAAGTAGTCGAACTACGGTGTTGTACAGTGGCGGGAAAACTACCGGCTTGGATTACAGTGCGCAACAAAAGTTAGAATTCCCAAGGACATAAGGCAGAACATGTCAGCATTTGTAGTGGTCTGTCACGGAAGCGCCAAAAACATTCCTCATCAGCGTTTGATACAAGATTTAATAAGCTACGCAGTAAACCAAACTGAAAGATCACATACCGTCGCGGTGGTAAATCAGTGCACAAACTATGACCACAATGAAATCAGTTGTAGACAATAAAAGATGCAAATAAAAGTCTATTTCCAATCAGCAGGTCATAGTTTTAGTTACACTTTTAGAACCAATAACAAGATTGGAGACACTTTTTGTATCGCTATGCACCAAAAAGTACAAAAGGCTAAAGCAAACGTATGTTATGACGAAAAGCAAATACGTGTTCTGCAAAACAACCGGTATTCTCAGTGTGAGAATGATTTTGACGATACCCAAACCTGAGAACAGTTCAACCGTTATAACGAGACTGGACCTAAACGTGGCGCGATGGTTTACGTCTCCCTTCGACCCGTTGTGCTATACTGGGTGGTGCCCTCGGACGCCTTATGAGATACTACGAGGTCGGTCAATGGTTAGACAAACTCAAGCTGCCGGTCCTCCAGATCCAGTTTTAAATGTGATGGCGTCCATTTCTGTAAATCCAAATCGTCGCCACCTCCCCGCTGCCTTACGGACAAGCTTTCGAACCAAAGGCTTTGGTTTGGAACCTCAATCATTCTCTCTCTACATCCGAGCGCCCTGACAGTATCTCAGCCTACGCACAACCATGACAATCCACTCAAACTTCAGCCGCATCCTGCATAGGCCGTCGCGCAGCTTTACAATGGTTGCCTTATCTGCTGCATACAGCACCGCGGATAAGCAAAAGCATGATGTTGCTGGCCCATCGCAGTGAGGCTGGACCTTACCGTGGTGCGATGGTTCGCGTGCCTCAGAGATCCATTGAGCTATGCTGGGTGGTGCTTTTTTTGCACTTTCAGAGCCACGCATACCAGATTGGTCAATAGTTAGAGGCCAGGTTGGGGGTTGGAATGGGGGTGGCTCCTCATTTCATAAAACGGGCTCTGTATTCCAGTGCCAAAACCCGCTGCCTTGCGGTAAGGTTTTTGAACCAAAGGTTTTGGTTGATAACCCTAATCGTTCTCCTGTCTAGGCCTGGGCAATTTGACAGTATTCTGCCCACGCAATACAATGAACCTTTCCTACAATAATTTCTTGATGCTCTGACCGTCGCAGAGGATAATAAACGGTGCCCTCTCTGCTGCATCGAGCAGGGTGGATAGGGGTATGGATTCTACTGCTCAGGCTTTCCCGTTTTCTTATACCCTTTCTTGCGCTTCTTCATCCTTATCGTCCCGCTCCAACTTTACTTATATTCCCCCATTTTCAATCCCCCAATTCTTGGCCCTCCGCCAGCTTAATCCAATAGTCGCTTGTCTTCTAATTTCAAATCACACACAATCGCAGGGCCTCGCTCCAATCCAGTCGACAAGTGCATGTTCAACCAAGCGGACAACGTCAGTTCATCCGTTTCCCTTTGGAGTCCTTCTGTCTCGCTAAGACTTTGCTGCAGATTGGCCAACAGGCAGCACTTGCCCACACACTAGAGACCCTGTCGATCGATATTTGCTGTTTATCAGAAACCCCGCCTGCAAGGTTCGAGCTCCGTGCTTACCCTGAGATCCCCCACATGCGACACTGGCGGCACATTCTCATTGCGCCTGTCTGGCGATGATGCAGCTTCAAATGCCGGTCAAGCTGGCGTCGGCATTGTTTTGAGTCCCCGGGTTGAAGCTGCCCTGATTGATTGGATGCCAGTAAACAGTAGAATGTGCGCCCTTAGATTAGCTGATTCGTTCCGTGCTACGAAGTCGCGCAGGGACAAACGGTGCCTGTTTGTCAATGCGGCCTACGCCCCTACAAACTGTAACACTGATTCGGTAAAAGATGATTCCTATCAGCAACTTCACGAGCTCCTTCGTTACAGAAGAAGCACGGATACTGTGGTGTCGGCTGGCGATCTAAACGGTTAAGTCGTGAAATTGTCCTCTGATGAGCTTCATCTGGGCGGCCAACATGGTGTAGGTTCCCGTAATGATAATGGTGAGCGATTGCTACAGCTGTGTGAAAATGCTCCTCTCTTTCTCGCGAGCACCAACTTTCGACACAGCACCCGCAGAAGTGTGACTTGGCGGCCAGCAGCCTCGGGCCAACCATGGACGCAAATCGATCATATCGCGACCAGTTACCGCTGGAGAGGCTGTGTCTAAAACTGTCGCTCGATTTGCAGCACGAGCGTGGACTCTGACCACGCACTTGTCTGTGCCGACCTCCTGGTGCGTTTCGGTGGACGTCCGCAACGTCGATGTGAACGGATTGGCACCAGCCAACTGGCGAAGCCAGATATTCTGAATTTGTACCAAAGTGCGCTGACATCTGGGCTGAGTAAGCGCCCACTAAACACCGTTGAAGATCACTGGCCGCATATTCGTCAAGCGTTGCTGTTAGCAGGCATGTCTTCATGTGGCAAAGCAAATTGCAAAACCGAACATTGGGTCTCTCCACAGTCTCTGGAACTTATGGATGCTTGCCGACGTATTCCGGCTGGAAGCGAATACAATGAGACTCGCAAAAATCTCAGGGCAAAACTACGTGCTAGCCTGAAGAAGGACCGCGAAACCTGGTGGTCTCATCGTGCCTTTGAGATGGAAACAGCCGCTGCCGTTGGTAATCATCGTAAGTTATTCCGTCTGATACGGGAAACAGGCAGCAGGAAACCTGGTGCTAGCAAGACCATACGCGACGAGAGTGGGCAGCCGATCCACAGCCTGTCAAAACGCTTGGAGCGTTGGGCTGAACACTTTGCAAGGCAATTTAACCAACCTGAGTTATCGCTTTCTTCTTCGGGCATTGAGCGCCCTTCTCCCTGGGCCATCTCCTTGGATCCGCCCTCACGCGCAGAAGTCGAACGTGAGATCAGGCTGCTGAAATTGCATAAGGCCGCAGGGGCAGATAGAACTCCCCCAGCCCTCTTCAAATTAGGGGGACCTGTTCTAGTAGATGATCTACACGAGTTCCCAGTAAAACTTTGGGAGCAGGAGACAGTCCCGACAGACTGGAACCGCTCCGTCGTTGTCCCAATTTTCAAGGGAGGCTCCCGTTTGGAATGCGGCAATCATAGAGGGATCAGTCTGATTTCGATTGCCTCTAAATTGCTTGCCTCTGTCATTCTCCACAGACTGACTGGCATTCGTGAAAGCCAGATTCGTGAAGAGCAAGCCGGATTTCGTCAAGGTCGGGCTGCATCGACCACATCTTCACCTTGCGTCAAGTGTTGGAGCACCGCCATGTTTAGTGGCGACCCACCGTTGTCGTGTTTCTCGACATAAAAGGTGCCTTCGACTCAATCGAGCAATGTGCCCTTTGAGACTGTCTGTTGAGGAAAGGTGTGCCTGATAAATATGTAAATATTATCAAAGCGCTGTACGCGCATAGCTCGGGCAGGGTGAGGCTTTATGGCCAAATGTCGCCACCCTTCAGTATCACCAGCGGTGTGAGATAAGGATGCCCGCTGTCACCTTTCCTCTTCAACTTCGCTATTGATGAAGTCATGGAAACAGCGTTCGCTGGACACGACTTAGAAACTGTGGAGCTACTTCCTGGTGAGCGACTTCTGGACTTGGAGTATGCGGACGATATTGCCCTAATCTGTGACAGCTCCCAAACATGCCAAACAACACTGGACTGATTAGCACTGGCTGTCAATCGTTTTGGGCTATGCTTTTCTTCATCGAAATGCAAAGTACTTCTCCAAGATTGGCAGGGACCCAACCCTGCGCTAACGATTGGTGGTGATCTGCTAGAAGTCGTCCAGGAATTCAAGTACCTGGGCAGCTATATTAGCATCCATGGGATTGAAGATGAGGTTACGAACCGTTTAGCAAAAGCTCGAGGTGCTTTTGCCAATCTCCGCCACCTGTGGCGAAGACGCGACATTACTCTCGCCCTGAAGGGCAGAGTTTACAACGCAGCCGTCCGTTCAACTCTCCTATATGGCTGTGAAACCTGGCCCATCAGGTCGACAGATATGAAGAGACTCGTCACATTCGATCATCGCTGCCTTCGCAGCTTAGCTCATTTCTGGTGGGAACACCGCGTGAGCAATGAGCGTGTTCGACGTCGCGTATTTGGTGCAGGAAGAGCGAGTGAACCGCTCAGCACCATTATATCACGCACCAGGCTCCGATGGCTGGGCCACGTGTTGCGCATGCCAGCACATCGTATCCCGCGACGTGCATTGTTTGAGCGTTGTGGGTGCGGTTAGAAGAGGAGGAGGAGAGGCCAAGTGATGACTTGGTCGAGAGAAATGAAAACCCTCACTTCGAAGTTGGCGTCGGTTGGTGCATCCCGACTACCTGGCTGGGATCCTAAGGACGGTGAACACGCTTGGTTGGACACACTTGCTGATATGGCTTGGAGCCGACCCCAATGGCGTTTGTGTTGTGAGTTCATTTGTCCATTCCCCTCCTGCTTAGCATCCCCCTCCAATCGCGATCTCACTTGTTAGGCATAATATGGCTCTCTATTACGGCAGCCAGCTGGTAGCTCTCCGGAACGATGTCCATCCGTTACTGGAGACTCAGCGGGAGTGCCACTGTTTGTTTTCCTTTTCTTGTCTTTTGTATTGTGGAACAATAGCTGAGGTGTTTTCCACCTCCAGCTAACGTGTAATGATGATGATGCTGGTGCCTCCCTTCTTTCTTCTCCACCTGTTTCTCTTACACCCTCCAGATCACTATTATTAACCTTCCTTCCATTAAGAAGTAATTAATTAATTGACAACAGCCGCAATGCGACTGCAGTTCCACAATCTGTAGGTATCTTCCCGCATCACCAACCGGACGTCAATCACCAAGAGACCCCTATGAGATCATACTGTCCCGTTTCCCTGGCGTTATTTATGTATACAGATCAACAGGCTGTACTCGCACGCACGCTGGACACACTGGGTAATGACGTGTGTTGTGTGTCCGAAACTTGGATAAATGACCCGCAAGGAGATGTGAAACTAAATGCGCAAAGTTCGTCCTCCCGTTATTGATTACACGCATCCGGGGACGCCGATGCGGCAATCAGTATTCAATGTTGGAGTAGACATTGTCCTCAGCTCCAGGGCTGTCGTCGCTGGTTGATTGCATTCCCGTGAGCAGCCCGTTTGATGAAATCAACTAAGATTGATTCAAAAAGTAGCATCGAAAACCGTTTGTTTGTGGTTTCCGCGCATGCCTGCATCGACTGCAGTTCCGATGTTCTGAAGGATAACTACAACCACGAACTGAACACGCTACTACGTAGTGCTACCAGTGCAGATGTTGTTGTAGGGGATATGAATGCTCAAGTAAGTCACTTGGGTTCTTCAGAAGCTCAGCTAGGTGCTAAGTACGGACTTGACTCCGATCGTACGGACAACGGCGACGGTCTGTTACAACTGTGCGCAGAACATCGGGTGCTTCTTAGTAGCCCCGCTTTTAGGCACAGTGGGCGCCGAAGTGCCACTTGGCGTCCCCCTATAGCTGAGCAGCGGCGGACCGGAATACTGTATTGTGAGAGCAAGTAGAAATTCGAATCTGTACAACCCCATGTGGAATATAACCAAATAAGTTAAAAAGCACTATGACTTGTCGATACGCTGATCATTTAACACTTTATATCGTTAACCATCATCCAACTCACAGTAGGTTAGGACTCAAAAACGCGAGATGCCTGTGAGTAATCGTTCTCGGAATGTAATATTTGAGAAACGTACATCCAATGATCGTTTGAATAGATGCACTGAGTTCCCTTCCGCTACATGTTCCGGCAAACCGTTCCAGACATTTACCACTCACCGTTCCAAGCACAGGGGATGGGGAACTCGCTTCATAGCTGGAACCAAAAGCTTGTATTGGTGTCCGCGTGTGCTGCAAGACGTTCGTAATTGCAGCAGTGACCTTAGCTTGGGGGAGTCACCTACATGTAGGATCTGGTAAATCAGTGATGAGCTCGACACGTAAACGACGGTATGCCAAAGTGAACAGTCCCAGTCTCTTGCACCTGTCCTCCTACGGTAAGACTCGTAAGCTGGGGATGAACCTAGTACGGCGTGTTGAACCCGTTCAATCTTCTGCGCCTCGACGCGAGTGTTCAGGAAATAGGCGGGCGATCCGTACTAACATGTGTCTGATGATGGAGGAAAAGAGGTGAGTGGCAACCTCTTCAGACCAGATGGGGAAACTACGTTTGAGTGCCCAGAGCATGAGCAATCCGTTACGATATAGCCTGTTCGTGTTGTCAACGGACTTCAAGTCGCAACGTGAGAGTACTCCTAGGTCCTTCATAGGTTTGGGGTGTAGCAGTTGGCCGTCGAGACTGTAAGTCCGGCCGTCACCACCCTCCCTCAGGCTCATGGATACCGACTTGGATAAATAAATAAAACAAATGCTTTATTCTCGGGCAATGCGAGGCACGCCTATGTAGGCATAATCATGTTAAAGGTACAACTAAATGTCGGGGAAGGTATAAAAGATGGTGCAGGTTAGCCATGAACAGTGGGATAATAAAGTAATTTCTACTTTTAGTATTGAGCGCAAACAACGCAGGTAGATGTCGAGCGTGAGATATGACAATGGATAACATAACTGCACTTCGGTGCGCCCATGAAGGCTGATCAAATAAAGTGGACGGTGACTACAAGCTGACAAGAAAAATGCATATCTGCACTAAAACTTTGTGACGCTGTAAGCAACAACGGTCGTCCTGTTCTATCTCAAAAAATAGCAATGTTGCTTTGTTGTTGTTGCTTTGAGTTATCAAAGGCTGTTAGGTGATTCATTAAAGACGGAAAAGTCAGTGCAGTCAGCCGCTTGATGAATGTGGGTTGGCGTCCTAGTAACCAGTTAACTACTCTCGCTGCAATTAAGATAACAGCCATAAGAACTGCATGAGGTGCAAAAGTAACAAGATAATCTTATCGCCAACAATCTTCTGATTAATAATTCTAGATATTTCCCGACGACTCTGAAGTAAACGGACAATTTTTGTTTCAGTGTAATCGATAAGTTCAAAAATGAAAGATAGTGACATCAGTGTGATACATAAGGTAAGACCCATATCGTTTATTAACACATCAAGGGTCGATTTTGTCTCATACAGCTTATACGCGGGGATGCTTTGGGGTGTCCCAAAGTAAGTCAGATTCAACAGAAATTAAAATAAGGTTTCAAATGAAGTATTTGATCTTAGTTTGGTAGTGATTAGTTAGATTGGTTTAGTGGCGTATTCCACCTTGTAAGGATAAAAAGTACTGTCATGCCGTTATGTGACCCGACAATCTATAATATGTTCCATAAAATGGTTAAATATATTAATTGGCATGGATACCAAAGATGACTTAAACCGAAACGATATGTAAAAACGAGATCCCTTGTGATCACTGAATATTTTGAATTTAGGACGAGAAGAAACAAAGCGTGTACAACTGCGTATAAGGTCGATTATAATCAATGGGAACAGCGTCATTAGTCTATGGATCCTCATGTTCTGGAGTGAGATTGTAATAAATAAGGCTAACACAAACGTGCCATGTCATGGTTCGCAAAGAAACGCGTGCTAAATCATGCTTTTGTGAAATATGGGTCAAGTAATGTTCTGAATAGCCGTATTGATTTAGACCCTAGTGTTAATTCTGGGAAACTTCCTAACATACAACATCCGCCGATCGGAGAACAGAGGATGAGCGAGTGCTTCACATCCGGCCCTTGTTTGGTAGTGGCCTTAGCATGGGAAATTTATGAGGATTTAAGATGCGGTAGGACATGAGGTCAACTCATACCGAACGATAGTATGGAGGGTGCAGTCATAGTCCATGGTTTTTCACGAAAACTGGGGATGAGCCTAGTAAAAAGAGATGGAACCGTTCGACTTTTACCAATCACCTCGGGGTGAATGGATGCTAGGCGGAAGGGCGGTAACTTAACAGTGCTGAAGATGGAGAATAGGCAACTGACAACTTTTACATTTAAAAATTGTATGCTACGAAGTACCTCAGCACATAATCTATAAGTTGTTATTGGATATGTCGATGGCTAAGCATGTCATTCCACGAAAGGTATGTCAAGTATGGTGTTGTTAGAACACAAGGTGATGCCGCGCTTCACCTGCTTATCCTGTGTTATCTTTATATTTTATAATTGTAAACGTCAGATGAGATTTATCGAAAAGAGTGCTCTTCGCCACCTTGTGTTCGAACAATTCCATGGGCATAATTTCCAAGTATGGCGAGTAAAACTGACTTAAACCACGGCTTGGACGACCGTTACGGGAAGGGTGCCAGCGATGGTTGGAGCTATGGTAAAAGGTATCAGCAGTATGGCGACAAACAGTATCGATGCTTCGCTGCCACACGACCACCACCAGTCGCGTAAGGGCTGAGTGAACTGCAAGGGCACCCGCATTTACGCAGACTCAAACCGGCGACCTCAGGATGACAATGTAAGCCACCGTTTGACAAAAGAAAGGCATCAACAGCACGTCGGCTCACTGTATCCACGCCTCACTTCTGCTCTTCACCGCTGGAACGACGTCGCAGCTTCCGCAAAATATGTTGCCGACGGAACGTCGTATAATCCAAAAACTGCGGCATGAGAACAGTCGGGTTTGTAGAACTACTAACGGACACATGTACAGATGCTTTTGAAATAGGTAGGTTTGAAATTGCTTCGCTTGCTACATGGAACCGAGTGAAAAGTCTGAGCACCAGACTTGGACCAATGGAAGGAAAACAAGAGTAGAATACGTTTTTCAAAAGATTTTGGCTGGATTGCAGTCACATACGAAAATTTTGTTTGAAACCCAAGGTGCCACTGGCCCTTTCTGCACAGTCTGGTGAGCAGAAACATCGACCAGGGTGTACTCGAAGATTTTCAGGCACCATTGACCAGTAGAAGAATGGATAGCATTTTTGATCCACCAGCTACAAATGGTTCGGCCACAGTAGTTCAGCTCTTCAGTTTGCACGGCGAAACATAAAGTAAGCAGTAAAATGTAGTTACCTGACGCATATAAAGTCACTCCAGTGAATTCCTTATCTGTAGTCTTACGGACGAGACTGTATCCAAAAATGCTTCGGACTGAGCAAATCCTTACGATCACCAGTGTGGAATGTGACATCGAAACTGTGGAAGACAATGGGAAGCGATGTTCGCGTCTCATAGCCGAGTGGTTCGAGTGTCTAGTTTGTAATCCAAAGGCCACCGGTTGGAACCTACCCGAATGAGGGCGAGATCGCAATATCTTTAGTCCGCATGCGACTGATGGTGGTCGTGTGGCATCTATGCGTCAGTACGACGCACCTGCGTACTGCTGACTATACCATTAAGCGCGCATCTCACAAACCAAATACGATAGAAATATCTAACCCAGCGTGACTTCGTTTCGCAAGCTTACACAATCAAGTTATGGTGTCGGAAGTAGGTCAGGAGGCAGGCTTCAGTCATTACACAAAATGATTCACGCCTGCAATATGAGACATGAAAGGTGAGGCATTTGTCAAACAGATACGTGAAACAAATAAAAAGAAGGTTGAAGATTATGTCAGTAGCGCTCCATTTTGATTCAAACAGATTGTAAAATGGATTCCTTGCGAGGAGCCAAGTAAATGCTACCCACCAGCACGCACCGAGCAACATTCGAGCTTGTCGGCTGGAACGTCGTCGCAACTTCCTCAGAACAAGTTACCAACCGAATGCCGCATAAATCAAAAACTTCAGCATGAGAACATAGTCAAGTTTATAGGACTACTGAGGGACGTAAATGCAATCGGAATAGGTGGGTCTGAATTTTCATCTTTGTTATATGTTCCGTAATGAAACAGTCACGGACAGATAAAGAATTTAACGAGACCTAAAGTGTAAAACGAAGTGTGTAATGGCCCAAGGGTAAATAAGTTTAAGCAGGAAAAAACGTCGAAAAACGCATGAGGTACGGAGCAGAGGGTTTCGTAAGTGGCACTGCATGATCTCGCGTAGCAATGGGGTGATGAGCTTGAGATTTATCGGACGTTCTTACTAATACTTTGCATGTTTCAATCATGCCTGTGTTTCCATTATGTGTAAATACTGCTAAGCTAACTAAGCGAACCATTTGTGATGAAAAGAATTGACATCGGGTACCCAAATCACCCAATGATGCAAGTAAGAGATAAATTAGGGTCGGATGAAGAGTTAGGGGTTGAAATGAACGGTGGAAGTGCGTTATAGTAAAGGTGTGAAACAGGATCCGAGGTAATCAGAGAAAAACCTTGGCAAAAATAAAACTGGAACAAAATGAACATAGATGTGAACGCCAGAGGGCGATTGCTCGCTTGAGTTGCACATAGTCTACAAAGTCAAAGTTATGGCATCACGTCATGTGCTTATATTTAATGACAGTCATGGAATACTTGGAAAGAGGGTAAGTCTGAAATTGATTCTTACACTGCCTATGGATAGATCACTGGCCTCAGCACCAATTACGATGACATTCGCACACGACCAAATATGGGCATATCTTGAAGGCATGATGAGCGGTCTCAGTTACAGTAAATGGATTTTCCCGACTTATATCACGCATCAGTGCATAATAACAACATAGTCCACAGAGACATCAATCCAAACAATTTGCTTCTTACGGACGACGACCAAATCAAGGTAAGCAAAAGCGGTTTGACCGCGATTTATACAATCCTCACAACATCCGAGTAAACTCATACCGGAGCGTATGCATGGATCTGGTGCCTAAAAGGATGTTTTCTCAAGGAATCTTACTTGTTAATGATAGGTGTAGCTCAAAGCGTGTGTGCCATGATGATTGTCTGTGGGCAAAAGCAAAGTAGTAACCACAGTGCTACAGTCTTGTTATCCCGTCACCAAACTCGTTGAACAGCATAGATCATGAGGCACAAAAACTGAGTAAGTGAGGCAGTGCAATCCATCCAGAGTAGCAAACATCCGCTCAACCTGATCTAAATCTGTCAAAGCATCTGTTAGTGAATAGACACTGAGGATTGAAAGAAGTTAACCCTATTAAGAGCGGAACGCATAAGACAGCCCCCATCACCCTTCACAACCGAAACGAACAAGTTGCTTTAAGAACGCAGTACTCCAGAAGTAGGATCTAGTATAGACTGTAGTTCATGCACCACTCTAACTTCAGTGCATCATTTCGGTGAGAGCAGCCACACACGCTAGACAGGTGTGACGAGTCTAGTGTGAAATCATTCAAGTAGTCTAAAAACGAGTATGGCAGCTGATAGTAGTACATCAGCCGGAATACCATCAACTGCCTGCACTAGTCAAATACTGGACTCGCTTGCTGGTACACAGGTGCAGTTTTGCAATAGAGCCCTAGTGAGTCGAAGGTAGGACAGCTCGAACAGGAACAGCTAAACTTACATGATGGTCAAGAGCCTGCCTGTGCTCAACAGAACTGAGGGCATGTAGTTGAAAACGCGAAAATAACCGATTGCTAGTCACTGTAAGCACTATATTGATTCATCACCAAATAGTGGCGCCGGAGCCAAGGCGGGGAAGAGTGGACTTATTGCTGGCGATCATATGGGGTACTAGAGGGCATTAAAACGAAAGACAGTAAGGAAAGTAAGCAAGCATATACATGAGGGCCCCCAAAAGGTAGATTGAGAATCAGGTCGCCTCTCGTGTGCTATAACTATAGTGGATCCCTTTTATGGTCAACGAATGGTGAAATAATCCCCCACCGAATCCATACAATGACAGACAGCATGACCAGCTTTTGCAAAGAAACATTGATAATGCTAACTGGCACCGCAACAGGAAACACTAGTTAAGATGGGTAGAACTAACCTGGATCAGCGTCCATAAATATTAGTTAGTTATTATTTTCAACCTGAACGACTTAGTCGACGCGCATGTTGTCAACTGATGGTATCAATAACGATGGTGGTTGGAGTAATGGTCGCTACTGGGTGTGTTGTCGGTACGGGGCAACAACGCGACAGTTGCAAAAGATTCGTAGTGTAGTACCAAAGGCGACTCAATCATACAATGCGTCCTCAGAAATCACGACTGCACTCATGCGATGTAGATGAACACGTGCAATGTGTAAAGATTCCAAAATGACTCAGATTTCAGACTTTGGACTCAGTGAGGAAGTCCAGGAAGACACCGAGTTGACTGGAACGATCGGGACACCGCAATACCTAGCGCCAGAATGTGTGCAGGAGCCGTCAAAACCGTACAAAGGAAAGGTGAGTGTTGTTCAAATCTCACAGGCATATCACAGCCGGTAGACGTGTGGGCATCTGGAATGACGCTCTACTGGATGATATATAGGCAGGTGACAATTTGTAAAGTGTAACCTTCACAGGGAAAATTACTACGAAGATGAAGACAAATACTGCATTTTTCAACAAATTCAAACACAGCCGGTGCAGCTAAACAAGTATGTCAAACTTTATTGTAATCTACTGGTGACAGACAGATGATTGGCGAACGGTTCTATTGCATACTAAAGCGACTGCTGAAATCAAACCCAATAGATCGGCCGTCGGCGATACAAATGAAGCAGGACATACAAAATGGCCATCCAGTAGCTAATGAATGAGAATAAACAAAGTACAACGGGAGAATATTCATTTTCGTTAATTACAGAACATGATGGTCTGCGTGCTTGTGCACGGGTTCCGCCGATTTGAAATGTCAGCGAAACGGGGAATGCTTATCGATACAAAGTAGGGTCGGTCATCCTATGCATCCGATGGTGAATGAGTGGCGGGTGGAAACATGAGGCAGAAAATGCACAGTCCGATTGTTGTCGTGTATCAAAAGGAAACGTGGAGGACTAAGTTGATGTTTTGACCTTCATTTCCTGCTGCGCCTGTTTCTGCTCTGCTTGCAACCGCTTGTTTTGAAAACGCTGTACAATTCGTTCTAACACTCGCTTTGCTTCACAGTCGGGGAAGTTGCTCATGTCGTAGTATTGAGGCGCGATCCGTACAAGCCTACAAGCGGGATGTGTGCAAAAGGAACATCAAAACGCATTATGGTATCTCAACGGGCAAATGAGAGTAAGAATGGGTGAAGAGCAGCGTCACATCCAAACAGTTAATAGATTGGCGCTTGTACTGGAATCGTTTGCTGGGTAATGCGCCCCGATACAGTGCATGCAAGCTATGATCTTTACAATGACGATGTATGTGTTTTCGAAAAGCACGGTTGAAATGTGTACCGTTCTGGTTGTTAAGGCAAAAACCCACCAATATCACAATCCATGTAAAAAGAGATTTTGAAACAAAGTAGCCCGCGTAATCAGAAAGATTATTGGTATCAGTCAAGTAGGTGAACGGCAAATTACGATGACAAACAGTTTTTAAAAGGTTGCATCGCTGTCTGAGATGTTGCCCTGTTCAAACTGGTTATGGGTCGACGTTTCTCGGAAGTTAATGTGAAATATGCTGCTAATGCTCGGATGCATATCCGAAAACAGTGGCATGGTAGACAAGGGTTCAGTATGTGATTAGACAAAAAGAGATTGCATCAATGAAGCCAGTTCTCAACAAGGAAACTCAGGGGAGAAAACAATGACAGCCATCCAGTATGCACAATGAGTTTCCGGACATTTTTGTTGTGAATAATCGGTGACCAGTTGCCCGAATAGAGTGTTAACGAGATAGACTGTATTTCTAAACTATCCAAAAGAGTTAAGGAGAAAACAGAAGCTGAAGTTATTGACTGATCAATCAGATTGCTTTCTATTCGCCAATGTAGTATCATGGAATGCATTCAGTAACCGGTGAACATAAGTGAATCGGATTGAACAAGACCGGTTTAACCAAAACACAAAAGACTGTCCCCGAAGAATGTTGGGTTAGTGGACTAAATCCAGCGTTTGACCAATCATAGGAGCAAAACGCGTATGCATACTTTGGTTGTTGGTGTTGTTTTAATAAGAGAAGCTGGGTTAAATGGGAGCCAATAAAATGTGATAAAAATACAACTCAAGTATAAGTAACTGCTAATATCATGAGGCGAAGCAAATGAGGACCAAAAGTCGGAAAGCGAGTGAAAGACGATGACACGGACCAAAGACCATTTGAGTGTCCTCATGCTGTTTCTCTACGTCATCGACCGACATCCTCGGGATTTCACTCAAGTGGTGAAGCAGTAATGTTAAACAATACCCATCAAGGCAGTCATGCAAAGAGCACAGGCTAGCTAACGGAGACGATCCCGGTTCAGTAGATACCAAATCACATCGTGAAGACTATCTACAGGAGTCCCTCGGCAATCACACACACCCACACAGGAAGCATATCACTGCAACTTACCAATCTGGTTTGACTTCAGTCACTGTGCGGATGTAGTTCTTGGTGGTAAGCACAAATTCATTGTATAGCACCCATTCCGGTTTGTGATCCAGAACAGTGGATGGGTGAAGTTGGACCACCTGATTGTCTTTCACTGTCAGATAGTGACCGGTACGCTCCAAATGAGCCACCTATTATAAACAGAAATGTGAAAGGTTTGCGTCGGATTGTGAAAGGGACAACCTCAGTGTGGCCCATTATTTACAAAATCGTTGACTGCTGAGCACAAAGGTATATATATAAATATATATATATATATGTATATATATAAATATATAAATATATATAATGTGTGTGTGTGTGTCAGCTTATACGCCGTAACGGCGCTTCGCTGCCGCGCGACCACCACCAGTCGCGCGCGGGCTGAGTATACCGCGAGGACTTTCAGTGGATAAAAAATGAGCAGATAAGCTAACATGAAGATGAGAACTGAGATCAGAGCACGGAAACCTAAACGATTAGGTGCTGAAATACAATGAATGTAGTCGACTGACGTGATAGACAGACGAATCATGATCTCACTACAAACGCTCAAGTGGACTGGTTGAGTTACTTTCCGACAGGCAACCTTGGAAGTGCAGTCGTCCAGTCGTTCGCAGAAACAGTGGTGGAAAATGCTATCTTCTGGCATTCAATGCATGAGAGTGTAATCGCAAATTAGCTTGACATAAGGTCGATCATGATGGCCTTGTAACATCCATTTGATGCATTTAGAACAGTCATCAAAAGCACTGTGTCAGATGATGATCCGCTGCCACACAAACACAATAGGGAAAGGTAACAAAGGAGAAACAATCGGAAGTGATCTATAGTTTGCTTACAATACACGGTTATGTGCAAGTGATCATCAAGGTAGGAAAAGGCGACATCGATCAGGCAGTACTCTCGCAGCTTTTACTACCTCGCGTCACAAGCGATCTGCTATCATGGAGAACGCAACGTCAGATACATCTAAATTGAACGAAGAGAGGAAATCAAAACACACTACAGACGCCCACTGTGAACCAGGTCCCGCTGTGGCTTGAGCCAAACACAGGGGCCCCAGCATCGAGAGTGAAAAAGACCGACTGCACATCGACCTATTGGTGAACTGCTTACACTGTCTCGAGACTAGATCACCGGTTGCTCAATAGATCTTTTGCTGAAAATTCCATTGGAGAAAGAGTGTTTCCAACCATCTTTACAAGGTCCAATACATGGTTGATCTGTTCTCCACGTCATAGTACTCATGAACTCGCCTCATCGCTTCCGGCATGATGTTGAAACTTGAAAGGAACCAGGTTCCGTAAACAGTAATAAGCAAAAGACCGAAACGACGAATTCCCGTTGTCGCAGCGAGGTATGACACCCAAAATGACTCTTTATACATCACGCTTAATGATAGGAGACCAACCCCGACATCAGAGATATTGCAACCTCATGAAAACCGTTTTGGTAATCGCAGTATGTGCGCTATAAATATTGCACGCACATCACTGTACACTAAGTTGCCAAAATAGGTGGGCTGATTAGCCCTTTCTGGTTCCCGATCGTCAGCAGTCAAATAACTAGCAAGTCACCGATGTCTTTGCAACAGCATCCAGCCCCAGGAGTCGCTCAACAACTGCGTAGTTAGGGCTTTTGGCTTGCAATCTATGGACAATGGGTTTTGGTCCTACCTCTAACCCAAATTTAGGCATCCTGGAGGTATTGAATGGCAGTGACCGCGTGAAATAAGCCGAATCTAATATCATCTGTTTCGCCAAACACGAATTCATAACACTGTACGGCTGATAGATCAAACAGTAAGTTCACCAATTCAGACAAACGAAAACGGGGGCATAGTGAAGTGGTCGATAAGGTACTTGATACCATTAGTTATATATTATAGATGGTCTAATAAATAGACATAGAGTCAAACTAAACTATGGAAATAAGCGGATGACAGGTAGAGTCAACGCAGCATCATCATCATTGCACATTAGTTGAAGGTAAGCAACACGCTTCAGCTATTGTGCTGCAAGAAAGGAACAATTTCGTTATTTTTTACACACCAGTTTTTGTCGTTATTTTATCTTTCTTTAATTGTTAAGCGTTAAGCATCCGAATCGAAACATGTATGTACAAAGAGCTTCCACTGATTTCCATTGTGAGCTATTTCCCGCATTGTTTCCAGCCATTGACACCCTTCGTCCTTAGGTCTCCAACAACGCAGATGTGTGGATCCAACGGTAACAAGAAGTGAAGTCAATGATTTCTTATGCCGTCGCCAGGTGGATGGTTGACCGCCATCTGGCCTCTTCCAGTCCAGTTATGTACGAGCAAACAGAGCGCGATAGGGCAAACATACGCAGGAGGTGGTCGAGCCATTTTAACTGGCGTAGTAAAACAAGCTTGAAGGGAATACTCGCATTTTCTAAGATACGACATCTGAGTTCACTGTTGCAGACACGCTGCTGCCACCATACACGAGCGATTCTCCTCAAGCAGCCATTATCGAAGGCCGAAGGCCGGCGAATGTCATCTACGTGAAATGGCCATGATTCACTACCATATATCAACACCGCCCGAACGGTGGCACAGTAAGAGGGAGACATCCCGACGACGGAACAAGTGTTGCACGTTGACAAACGCTGAGTGGGCTTTAGCGATACGGAGAGAGATCACTTTGCTGATAGCACCACCAGCACACAGGCAGCAGCCCAAGTATACAAACCTATCAACATGTTCAAGCTGTGCACCTTCAAGAGTGGACATGGGAAGAGGCGAGTGTCAGTCCTAGAGCAGTACTTTGCATTTCAACGGGGTGAAGCATATTCCGTACTAAGATCGCCAAACGGTCCGGAAAAGTTTGCATATTCTGCGAGTCGTCACCAAATAAGACGATGTCATAGGCACAATCTAAGCCGGTTGCACGCTTACCCAGTAGTAGTTACAGTTCAAAATGTTGGTAGCTCTCCAAAGCTCGCGACGTCTTCAGTCGCAAAATTGTAGACGAATTGAGGCACACGGCAGCCCTTTCGTATACAACTATTGACAGCAATAGACCCTCACTCTGCTGAAGAGGTGGAGAATGCGCGTAAGATGGCAGTATACTTTTCCGGTACCCCGTTCTTTAGCAAGTAAGGCCATAGCACAGATCGATAAACCGAATGGAATGCCGCACGGATGTCTACGAACACAACCATGGTAGGCCTTTGGTAGAGGTGACAGTGCTCGAGGATTTAGTGGAGCGTGGAAATTTGAACCACACCCACCCATGGTCAGGACGAAAGCCAACTTGTTCTTCTCGATACTGTTATACAGGAAACGGGGATAGTATACGAAGTAGAATGGTTGACAATAGCTTGGAGGCAACCGAAATAAGACTGATCCCCAGTGATTACCTCATAAAGTGCAAGCACGCTTCTTAAAATCGGGATAATAACTTATTTGCCCCAAGAAGGGAAAAGATTTTGGAGAACAATGAGGTTAGTCGACTGATGATAACTGCGTCACCATATTTGAACAGTTTCGGAGGAGGTCTGAGTCGGCAGCTTTGAATCGTTTCAACTGCCAAATGGTAAATTACCGATTCGCTGGATGGTTCAAATGTAACGACCAAGGGCGGTTAGCTGGGATCGTACGGTATATAAAGTAGACGGTGAGGACCAATTGATCTGGGAATGAAAAAATTCGGTCCATCGATCCAAGCGGCTCTGTAGACTAGCAATCAGCGAACCGTCAGATAGGGCAAATAGTCCCACTGACAACAGGCTCTCTGTGGCCAGAAGATCGAATGAGCTGGAAGGGCTTGCGAATATTGTCAGACAGGGCGGCGTCCTCAATTTCCGAAGCATGCCGAGACCACCAAGCTTCGCGATCACTGCGTAGGCTTTGTTTGAGCTGCCGACCGACAGAACGGCGCTCTCCACTACGATTGGACTACGCTGGGATATTCCTGCGACCGTCAAATAGATTCAGGGACCGCGTGGAGATCTAGGCCTTCATAGGGGGCTGAGTAAGACCACAGACGGATTGTCCTGAAGCGATCATGCCTACTGCATGAACGTCCAGTGCTCACCAATGTTTAGTTGAGCGCAGCGGTCAGGGAAACTTGATAGCCCAGCTGAAGTGAGAGAGTTTATTTCTATCCAACTTGCCGTTCATCTTTTGGAGGCTCTCCGAAACTCATGCAGATGTTCGCACAAATAACAATATGGTCTGAGTCGAAAAATGTGAACCTGATTGGTCTGCAATCCTTTACACTACCCCACCATCTGTAACTGATTGCGATGTGGTGAATCTGAGACCGTGACTGAGTCGCAGAAGGAGGCGCCGAGTGGCGGAACGTCTCCTCGAATGCCTGAAGCTGGCGCTCGAGAGAAACAGATGATCGTTTTCACACAGTGCGAGTAGTCTCTCTCCATTGTCTGAGAGGCCCTCGTTGAGCGCATAATGACTACGATGTGAC
Source organism: Dicrocoelium dendriticum (assembly GCA_944474145.2). Taxonomy (NCBI): domain Eukaryota; kingdom Metazoa; phylum Platyhelminthes; class Trematoda; order Plagiorchiida; family Dicrocoeliidae; genus Dicrocoelium; species Dicrocoelium dendriticum. Next base: position 224,054,981 of record OX104064.1, read on the forward strand.
TTTCACATGATAACAGATGATCAATCCGTGTGTTGAGATGCCCAGCAAGGGCAACAATATCGGATTTACATGTTCTGCTCAAGACCTGGTGAAGCTCACGCTAGAAATCGTCCTTGACAGTTACAAATCCAGTCAACTGGATCGTACGCTGAGGTCACAAGAAGTTGCATCTCTCTTCATGATGTCGGTTGATCCTGCACAATCCCCGAAACCGAACTGTATACAATCGGCCGTTAGTCGGGAACCAGTCCAGCAGTGCGGCATCGGCTTTGCTACTTAGCGCTACACCAACGCCAACCAAGCATGCCGCAGCTGCTTCTGTGTCAACAGATAGGCGTAGGTGAATTATGGCTCTGTGGTCAGTGGGAGATCTCAACTCATTCACGGTACTGAAATCTTGCAATCATGTCTCAGTAAGACAACAAACATCGATGGCGAGGGATTCCAAGGTGCGCGCGAGACCAGTCTGTCGCCCGATCTGCATGAGTGTACGTACATTAAAGAATATCAGACGTAACGAGGATCCAGGTCGAAGGAGGGCCATTCGGCGAACTCTGTGGCAGTCAACGGAACTATCGGGAGTAGAATCATGGGAACAGGGATCGGCTGGTAACGGACAAAAGTGATTGTTAACAGATGAACGGGTGGCGTGCGAAAGCGTGAGCAGCGGAAGCAAGTGCAGTTAGATGCGGTATAATAATAATAATAATAATAATAATAATAATAGGCATATTTCTCTTGATGTGAGAAGCTGTGCCTATAGCGGCACAGATCAATTTGTACAGAAGGATCCATGCTCCTGCATGGGTGACATAAATAGGTGGAGTCTTGGGATGTGCGTTTTATGTGTTAACATTCTGGCGGATGGTTGACGCTAAAGCCTAGTTATGAAAACACTGGTGTTTATATGTTTTTGGGCCCCTCTTGGAATAGCTCATTGAGGGATTTGTCCCATGTGGATATAGAGCTTAGGGTATTTAGATCAAGATAATTAGCGGGTCTGCTACTAAATGTTGCCACATTGTCACATGACCTGAGTATTATTGGTAGTTTATTCCACAGCTAGCTGTATCTGACCAAGAAGAAATTAGAGCGGACGTTCGTTCTAGCCTTCGGTATATTCAATGTAAAATCTTTGTTGCAAAGCGCTCGAGTTGAGCAATGTTGTAAATAGCAGAACGATCCGCAGTCGCAAAATTATGATAGTACAAAAATAAGTAGCGACCCTATAAAAGACTAATGCGGGAGGGAGCACAATCAAGTAACCCGTCGGCGGCTGGTCGCACGGTAATAAGAAGAGTCGCAAGCAGACAACCAGCGAAGTTCCGTAAAGTGGTGTACAATATAGGTAACTAACCTGCATGAAAAACCCGGACACCAACGCCTTGCGAATGTTGAGATAATAATCGCGTGAACTGAAATCTGTGCTGGAACGCCGGAGAGAAAACCGGTCCATGATGCGGGACAATTGCACACGAACGTTGTCAGCAGACTTCAATGATCTAAAGTTGATGAAGTTATCGTAGCACCACTGGGGATCTTCGTGATCTGTGAAAGAAATGGGGAACTGTTAGCCAAAAGACGATGTGATGGAGAAAATCTCCGGTGGTGTTTGTGGCGATTGAGAAAAGTGTGTGCATGCAGTAAATGCATGCCATGATGGAAATGCAGGGTGTCGCACAATGGGGACATCGGAATTCGGCCACCACTCCAGATCGAAGAAGTTTGTTCAACTGATAACACTCGAGAATTCCACGCCAACTACGTACATGTTGAAACTTCTACTCAAGGAGACTGGATGAGAGCAGCAAAGTTACAAACTTTATTTACTAACTCATTGTCACAGTGCGTCAGCAGATGAACACAACAGCCACACATCGTGACCTGACACTTCATTGAAAACATCTAGTTGAAACGAAAAATAAAAACCTTGCATCCTTCCTTTCCATGTACCACGGCTTAAGTTTGAAAACGAGATGTATAAGTTGATGGCAAAGTGTAGTAAAATGCTAGTCAAGCTGATTGGGTGTCCCCATGACTCGCCCAGTAACATCTTCTGAGAGAGAAGTAACCACAGGAGGAATGGCCGAGCACATTGACAGGGCAAAGTGGAAAATAAAAGCCACAAACATGTATGAAAAAAGAGTTAGTAGTATCTCAGTTGAGTCTACAAATCTGGCAAACTCTGCAGACCGATAGACAGCATCATTTCACTGCGGAGGCTTTGCTGGCTTGGGCATGTGCTCCGCATGATTACCCAACGGCTACCACGACGTGCCCTATTTGCGGGCGAAGGCGTGGGATGGAAGCGACTACAAGGGGGCCAGTGTAAAAGTTGGATCTAATGTGTTAAGGTGCAAACGTCGAAGCTGGCTGTTGTGGGCCGTTCCCGACTCCCGGGTTAGTGACCAAAGGGCCCCAAGCATGTCTGGTTGCAAACGCTACTGGATATGGCCAAGGACCGTACGTGATGGCGTACTCGTTGTGAGACTCCTCTACCCTAACTGTCGTTTTCCCTTTCAAGCTCCTTTTTTCTCTCTTATGTGTTGTGGCACTGAGCCAACTGTAATGCAATTGGTAGTATCATATATATATATATATACATATATATATATATATATATATATATATATCGTTGAGGGTAAGGCGTGCAACGCTGCAGTGTGGCTGGTGCTACTACGTGGACCAGAAACATGGACGCTGCGCGTTAGTGACACTCAGAGACTAGTTTACTTTGGCTACTGACATCTATCAGGCCTCATATCTTGTTGGACCGCTGAGTGAGTAGCATTTGTACCCATTATTTTGGTGCTGCGATAAACCTAGTGCAGTACAAGACTGTCTTTTGCACCCGAACTGCTTGTGCCGTCTAGATCAGTACTTTCGTATGTGCCACTCGGTCGTCTATCTGGGCGTGGAAACGCTTCGAACACTACGCTAACTATGCTGGCCAGCCGACAACGTAAACGAAAGGAAGCAAGTGATTGAACGAAACTTTGTCAGATGGGGCCCCTGGAGAGACCACACTATGGTGGTTGGAAAATCCTTTAAATGGGACAGAGTCGAGGTAATAACGTGGACAATGAACTGGACTCAGTACCCCTACCTTCCTATCATTGCGTCTAAGAGTAATACCCCTATCCGTCCCGTATGTATGGAATTTTTATTCGCATTCGATTTTCTTAGTTACTAGCATGCTAACGTGGATCCATCGGAAGTATCTGTTCTGAGCATAGGTAGGTAATTCACATTAGCTCAACATTGGCGAGAGACTCTGTCAGGTAAACCGGTACTCAAAATATCTTTAACATAACTGTTAGGCAGCTGCAAAATGATACAGATGATAGTTTGTGCAAGAGTGTAAGGGACATAGGTACAAGCGCAAAGCGACCGGTTGAGAGGACAAAGAAAATGTTGAAAGAATGGAATGCTTATTGCAAGACCATAGTCTTAGGGCAGTGAGGTAGCAAAAGCGACACCATACATGCTAACTACATAGGATCCAGATAACCAAGAATATCGTCACTGATGTAGCCAATAGCTAACGAAATGCATCTAAGGCGGCAAGGGATGTTTCCATTATAGCTATCATGATCTAACACATCCGAGTAGCAGGCATCTTCAAGTGTACCCCCTGAAAGACAAGGAACAACATGGAGTAGAACTCAGCAATCAGTGTGAATCGAACCCCAGATGAAGCAGTTTATCAGAGTGAGGTTGCCAGCCTGGAATTTCAGATAACAATCGGAATTTAGTCTAATTTCTTTAGGTAAGCATATTCAGAGCAACAAAGTGAGGTGAACCCAATTGTCATGACTCGCGTCGTCATAACAATAACATTGCGCAACAACATTTTTGTTGCAAGGAAGTGAACAGCGGCTTTTACAAAATTTGAGCATGCTTAATTTAAATCTGACATTTTCGCTGTAAGCTAGGCGTTTTTTGAAAATCGACAATAAATTTCAATTTGCACACATAGCTACTTTTCAATTTATCACATTGTGCATTTCGCAGCATAGAAACCAACAATGCTGAACTCCAAGATGACATTTGCGTTTCCCTTTAAGGTATAAATATTTAGAAAACGAACCAGGAAGAGTTCTGAAAAAGAAAGCATTCACAGTGGCTCGATGCGTTTCAAATCAATTGCAAGGTAGCTCACGGAAGGTCACACCATTTTTTTGTTCATTACACTTATATTTATCATCAAAATATTACTAAATTAGTGCAAAATTGATTGTATGAGCATGGAAATTTCGTTCAATGTAGTATGTGTTCAATGTTATCACCAGTTTATTTCACAACCACTTGCAAGCGAATCTTTACATATGTGACAACCTTCCTGTAAGTCTTCCGAAATTAGACGGCACAACTGCATGATGAGAACCCTGAGTTGAGCATTACTTGCAAAACTTTCTTTTGAAGACATTAATTTTCACCTAGCCCCACAAGAAGAAATCACATGGATTGATATCAGGGCTATGCGGGGACCACTGTCTCTAACCTTGGTGACGCTCAGAAAACCGATGTGACATTACCCGCCCATCAAACATGTCATACAGGTAACCAAGAACAACATTTACAGCGTATGGACGGGATCCGTCTTGCACGAACAATTGAGTTTGTAATGGGAGACCTGTTGCCAAGAGTTCTGGAATAAATCCGTTTTCCAACATGTCCTTATATCGATCTTTGTTTACCGTCTCATCAAAGAAAAAGGGCCCGATGATTCCATGAGATGAAATTGCTGCCCATTCACTGAGCTCTTCTCCATAAGTGTCCCTTTCGTGCAGGTGATAATGTTCACTTGGCCAGAAACGAACATTTTGCTTATTCACTACACCATTTAAAGGAAAATACGCCTCGTCAGTAAACCACGTGTTGTACAGAATGTGATCCTCTTGCACTAAACATGAAGCGAACTGATGTTTCCGTTGCTTGTCCTCTGCTGTTAATTTATGGACAAATGTTATCTTGTAAGGGAACATTTGAAAGACAGAATGCAGAATCCTTTGTATGGACCGACGAGATATTCTTAACTCAGCAGCCGTGCCCCTTGTTGATTTGCTAGGACATCGTATCAAAGTAACGCGAACTGCTCCCATGTTTTCAAAGTGCGGACACTTGGTTTACACCGTCGATTCTTCACCACCACAGACCCAGTTGTTTCAAATTGACAATACAATCTGTATGTCCGCGGTTCGATTCCCCGTTGACGCAGATTATTGTGCAAACTTTAACCGTGGCTTCTAGTTTCTACAAAAATTACATATTCACCAAACCACCAATCCGAATCTCAAATAGTTTGTTTACATGGAGCCCATTTTGTAGGAAAGTGTGCACGAAAAGGTTTTTGTGTCGCTACAAAACTCCTCTCCTCTATAAAGAAACATTACAACTTTCACCTTCTGTTTAACACTCAGTGTGCTCTTACGCGCCATCATGAAAATGGTGCTTGGCACGAAGAAAATATTCCATACAAACTTCTAGTGATATTTACAGGATTTTCCATAAACCAGTATCCGGATATGAATTTTTAATACTACAATGTGTAATGAAGAAAAGAAATGGTATGACATTTCGTGCGCCACCCCGTAATTGATGCAAACAAATTGCTCAAAAGGCATGACAAAAGCACAGAGTCGAATGAAATACAGGCTCGCACGTCGACATATTTTCCTAAATGTGTCAGCTGTACGCCGTAACGGCGTTTGATGCCGTGCGACCAGCACCAGTTGCACGCGGGCTGAGTATACCACGAGGACGCCCACTCCTACGCGGATTAGAACCCGCGCCGCAAGATAACGAGACAAGTTCGTTACCTATAGGCTACGGACTGACATATTTTCCTAGAGCAATCGCGTTTGATGCGCATACAATAGGCGGCCAACATATGTATGTCCCATATTCCGTGACAACTTTCTTCCATCGTCATCAAATCTTGAAAACTTGCTGACCAAAATTCACCGGAAATCGAAAACTAGTTGAAAGCAGCAAGAAAAGATGCCTCACCGTAGCTGCTTCTAAAATCCCTCAGGTATGGTGACCAGTTATGTTAGAGAGCATCCCTGATCTTTCATGTCGGCAGTGTTTGTCCAGAAATTTCTTCAATTCCGGCACCGACCTTCCATCGATTAAATGTGGTGGTAGATTGTTCCATATGTTCAATACTCTCCGTCTGGAACAGTTGGTGGGCGCTCCGCTTCAAATCCGGTACAACAAACTTGCACCGGTGTCCTCGTGTGTTGCCGCGTCGGCCGGTGGCCAAGTGGTCTGCGCACTTGGTTTGCAACCATAAGGTCCCCGGTTCGAATCCGCGTAGGGGTGGGCGTCCTCGCGGGATACTCGGCCCGCACGCGACTGATGGTGGTCACGCGGCATCAAAGCGCCGTTGAGGCGCACAGGCGGCATATTAACTTATTTATATTTATTTAGTGTACGGCTGTGAAACGTGGCCGCTTAAAGCAGCGGACCTGAAGAGGCTAGTTACGTTCCACCACCGGTGCCTTCACATTTTAGCTCACATCTGGTGGGAACACCGCGCGAGCAACGAGCGTGTCCGACGCCTTGTTTATGGCACAGGAGAAGGAAATGAACCGCTCAGCACCGTTATTTCACGCACCAGGCTCCGATGGCTCGGCCACATGTTACGCATGTCAGCCCACCGATTCCCGCGACGTGCGCTGTTTGCGCGCCGGGGGTGTGGATGGAAGAAGAGGAGGGGTGGCCAAGCGATGACTTGGTCCAGAGGAATGAGGGCCCTCACTTCTGAGCTGGCCTCGGTTGGAGCGTCTCGGCTCCCTTGTTGGGGTCCGAAAGACGATGAACACGTTTGGTTGGACACACTTACTAGTATGGCTAGGAGCCGACCTCAGTGGCGTTCGTGCTGTGAGTTTCTTTGTCAAATCCCATCCCACTTAGCCTCCCCCTCCAACCACGATCTCATTATTTAACCTTATATAATTTTGCATAGTAATTTTTTTGATGCATAGTAGCCGGCTGGTAGCTTACCGGAACGATGCCCATCCGTTACCAGTAGCTCAGCCGGCTTGCCCCAGTTGAATTCCTTATTATTCCCTCCTTTTTTCTGTTTATTGCGGCACAGTAGCTGAGGTGTTCCCCATCTCTAGCTAACGTGTATGATGTGATGTATGTAGATGAAGCAGCGGTCTCAACCTGGGGTTATCACCGAGATGTAGCAACCGGTGCGTTGTGATAATGTCAACTCGCAGACGATGTTAAGACAAGGGCCAAGTCCTAGTCTATTGCACTGGTCTTGATAGGATACACCTCGTAGAGATGAGCCTAGTGGCTACATGCCGTAACAAGTCAATCCATGCTAACTAGCTCAGCGTGATCAAGATCAGTATCCAAGCAATGTAACCTGACGTATATATCGCACCCATGATTGTGAAATGCCAACAATCCGTTAACAAGTTGCACGTCGGTCAAGATCCAACGTCCACCATCGCGATTCAGTACGAACATACACAGGCACGGTAAACCCACAAAAAATAACTCAGTTCACGGACAGAACACAGACACAACTTGCAATCGATCGCCCCACCCTCAACAGGGCAGAAGACAAGACCTCCGAACGAGGCATATTATGATGAAAACTCAGGCAATCATCAATGAAACACGTGGGTATTAATAGGTTTACTAACGACCTTGTGAGATTGGCCAAGAATGGCCCTGGTCTGAGGTAAGAACGGATTTGCAGCCACCATTCTTAAATAATAAATAACAACAAAATTAGCAATAAATCCCCATTGCCTATAGTTACAGCACAACTTTTGGAAAAGCTGGCGTTTTCCCAATACCCTTCCTTTTAAAAATTCTCGTACCTTGAACGACGTGGATCCAGCTCCAAGGACGTTGTCAGAGGTTTCCAAACGGTACATCTTCTGGGTGTGCGTGTGCTTGAGGGGATTCCGAACGTGTCTAGCAGTATTTCCAACGTCACTTATTCAATATCGGTAGTAGTGACATTGTCATCGCATGGAGGAAGTTGGTTTCTGTGCCGTACCCATTTGTGTTGTGCAATCGTCACTTCGTACATTATGGGACGAGTGCGACCTACAACCACTGCTGGGGCTCATGATCCGTCACGAACGTAGACCAAATAATCAGTTGAAAATGTTGACCCATATGTGTGTACCGGAGTTGGCAACGAATTTCCCGACGAGAGCATTGCATCACAAATGGTGCATGGTTTTCGTCCCACTAGGCATCCGGCAAAGGAGGATACATTTGGTGTTGCCGGTTTGGTGTGTTTTTGTGAAGTATAAGGAAAACTTTGAAGTTTTCGTCCGTAGTTCTCTCACATTGCCATTTTAAAAGAGCCCGTTTGAACGTGTTCACAAACCGTCCTACCTGACCGCTCGATTGCGTGTGGTGTGGCGGGGTGCGAACGTGGTTACTAATGCTCCGACGACAGAGGTGTTGGAAAAGTGAGGATGTAAACTGTGTTCCGTTATCTGAAATCAGGGTATCTGGAAACCTGTGCTGGCTAAAAATTCTGCGCATAGCTGAGATGGTGGACGTTGTTGTCAGTTGGGACAGTGAAATTATCCCAAGTCATTTGGACGTTGTGTCAATTGCGATTAGATACACAATGCCATAAATTGGGCTAACAAAATCGACATGTAGGGGCCACCACGGCCTATCGGGTTGAGTCCACGGTTGTGGGGCTATAAGGGGAGAATTTGCCGTGCCGTCAGTAACGGGAACACTGTTAAATATACATCACTATCTGTTGGTCTATACTCCGCCAGTTGACGTAGCTTTGGATGATGGCCGATATACGTTCTGAACCAAGATGGCCTGTTTGAGATTGACGAAAGACGATCGATCGAAGCGAAGAAGAAATGACGACGTGATCAGCAAACATTAGTAATGGATCGATTATGGACAGGATGTCTCGATGGAGACAAATCTACCGCAGTTCTCCAGTGCGTGCTGTTGAGGGCCATCGGTTGCGGACGCATCTAATTGCCTCTCGGAAGATATGATCTATGTTCGTTTCTCTATTGATGCCACGAAGAGGGACCAGAACTGCACGGGCAGCCGCAGCCCGGTGTGCAAAGATTTGATTCCAGGGAGACCGCTGCGATGATATCGTTTCCCTGCTCCTGTTGATCTGCACTGAATAACCGGGAGAGGGCGTATACCCGACCGAAGTCTTGCGTTCGTCGGTAACAGATTTCAAAGGTAGTTCAATAGAAAAGTTACCCAGCGCTGCAATCTGTTGGCAGGCGTCAGAATGCACTTTTTAGAGAAGAAAATAGCAAGTAACGGTTGGTTATCAAACGGAAGCGGTGACCGTGGAACTTTCGCAAGGCGAATACTAACGCAATAGGTTCATTTCCGATTTGAGCATAATCCTCCCAGGTTGACGTAAGCATATTAGCAGTATGCATGATTAGTTTTTCCGATCTGTATGGAAACGCGTGAGAAGTGACAGCACCGACGCCTTGGCTGGAAGCGTCTGCAGCAACTACGATCAATAGTTTGGGATTAAAATTTATCAGGTCGGAACCAAGCATCTTTTACAGGTGGTTGAATGTACGTTCACTTTATGGTGAGCACAAGCAAACACACTTGTTTGAGCAATTTATTCAAGGGTGTTTTGATATCGTGGAAAGCCGGTAAGACGGCGCTGCAGAGAGTCACTGGCTCGAGGAAAGACTGTAGAGAGGATACAGTCTTCAGATCGGACATCCGGATTACAAGTAGATTTTCCGAGTCGGAACGGCAATCATTTTTACCGATTACGAAACTGAGACACCCGATTTCTGAGAGAAAAACTGACACTTGTCCGGTTGCAGCAGGAATTTGTATTCCTCTACACGATGTAGTACCTTAGAGATCCTTTCGTATAGCTCCTCAATGGTGATATCACCCAGATACGCTGCAGCGACGGTTACGCCAGAGAAGATATAATCCATTGTCTGTTGAAAAACAGCAGCGGATGACTTGATTCCGAACGGTAGGCGATTATACTGAAACAAACGGCGGTTCATATTGATGGTCCGCATCTCGCGGGACTACGTGAATACTTTGATTTGTAAGTAGGCATCCGTCAGATTCAGCTCGGCAATCCAAACTCCCCCATTAAGCATGGTGAAGATGTCTTCTGAAATCTGCAGAGGATGGCAATAATCTTCCAAAGCATTTAATCCGGTAGAAAAGTCGGTATATATACGAACTGAACTTCTTTGATGACAATCGGAACTGCACATGGGGAATAAATCACCGGAGAGATAACGCCCATTTCCTCGATGCGCTGTAGTTCTGATCTATTACCGGAAGCGTAGCGTAGGGCAATGGTCGCTTTGGGAGACCCAAACACGCTTTAAACAGGCAGTTAGACTAGGAGACTGTGATCCAGGTCCCGTAAAGTTTTAAGCTAAGCACAAGGCGAGTCACGTGAACCCAAACCTGGAAGGCGAGACGGACCAATAGCACCCAGTTTTGAAGTCAGAGACTTCATTTCAAGCTGCCATGTCAACTTTTGTCCATCTCGAGTCTTGCGCCAACGCACACCTGGCAGACTAAACAAGGCCCTTCTCGATAAGCGGGAATACGTATTATGTGCCCAAGCCAACGAAACTTAGTGCTGACTGTCGGTCAAAGGAACTACGTTGAATCACTGCCTAGCATTCGCTCACGCACATCATCGTTGCGGACACATTGAGGCCATCTGACAACAACAATGTTTCGCAGATACTGATGATCAAAGACTTGAAGGCGCCGCAAGTCCTCGGATCGAAAGGTCCAAGTATCACTCCCATAAAGTAGGTCGGCACTCACCGTGACCTTGTAAACACGGTCTTTTAGATCGAAGGGAACCCCTTCTGACGCCAAAGATGCCGCAGATTCAAGAAAGCAGTTCTGGCTTTTGCAATACGTGGTTATGCGCCCATCGTTGCTGATGCAGCTGCCAGAGTAAGTGAAACGATCAACCACCTCAAGTTCCTTGTTATCAAGTGGTTGGTGGTCCTACAGTAACACTGCACTTTGGAAGTGCGTAGAGCATGTCAAGTGGTGATACCACTCTATAGAGGCTAATCAGGTTTGATTGGGCAGTTTCAACATCACTAAACAGCATAACAATATCGTCCGCATAATCAAGATGAACTAGCCTTTCATAAGGCACTACCTCGACGCCTGCATCGTAAGCGTAGACTCCACGATGGAGTCCACAACGAAGTTGAACAAAAATGATGAGCTTAGCCCTGTAAATTAGTGGTCAAACAGCCGGAGAACATCAGACAGGCTGAAAACCCAATCATTCGGAAAAAAGTAGATGCCGTACAGGTATTGAAAGCCGTTTCAGACAAGGAAAGGTCAATGCAACCTGTATAGAGACCGCTTCATGCAGATATTGGAGTGCTTTAACGCAAAAGGAACAAACAGTTTGCTCTGTGAAATGAATTTGTAAATTCAGTAACTATACAGTTTTGCACTTAATACGAAGGCCACAACCGTGAAATATAAGTTTTAGCTCCCTGCTGCTGTTTCAAGTGCACTTTCCCTCCTATAAACGAATGACAGCTGGATACGTCTCCCAAACCCAAAATAAGTGGATAACGAGTAAGTAGGGTATAATCAAGTGGGATAACCGAAAGCGTAGGAACAATTGTCGGGAAATAAAACAATCAACTTCCAAACGAGTACGTGCAGGTGGTAGTTGGCTAAAAGGTAAAGCATATGATTAAGAAGATTTCATGTGATTTCTTGGATGGTGATGATGAAGTATCGAAAATAGCCGCAGATGTTCGCCTGAGGAGTGTTAGTAGAACTTCGTGCGTAACCATGCCGCAGATGGCCCATGTTGCAACGATGGAAAAACCAGCTGAAACGCTATGATAGTCAAAAGACTATCACATTTGTCGATAGGAAGGATGGTTGAGGCCTAAGGACAACACTACAGGTAAGAGTGAATGGAGTTTTTAACAAGTCCAAAGACAGTGACGCCAATGAAAAGGAGTCGCAGCCTGATTGACTGGGTTATGTGCAGTTCCAAGACTACTCCTGCGGTGAATCTCCGCAAACAGCTTGTGAATGGAAATAACTGAAGCCATAAGATCGGATAGATGAACTGATCAGAAATGCAAGTCACTAGGATCGAGGTAAGACGTATACGGTAACAGGGAGCGATTGGATTCCCAATCACAACAACAGTAGTGGAAGCAAGGAAAGCCCCTTAATTCAGCCCTGCTCAGTGTTGGGTGACCCCACCACAAAGTCTATGACGAACTCAAGCGAACAGTTGATAGAGAACATAGGCAGTCGGACGAACAGACGAAGTTGGGCGAACAGTTAGTGAATAACTTGGATGCAGATGAAAAGTCTTAATATCGGAGGAAGACAAAACACGCGGGACATACTCTGCTTGAATGCGTGATACACGTTCAGCATAGTTAAATGGTCCCCATCGATATGAGCGAAACGCATTTTCGCTTCATCGGCGGCCTTTTTGGCCTCGGCGGGTCTGACAAAACACTGTGGAACTGGGAGAATGGAAAGCAAAAGAAAACTTTTACCAAAAATGTTAAAGTGGTGACAAAATTGGCATTTATTTCCGTGCAAAAATGCGGAGAAATGAAAAACAGGCCAAAGCAGCGCTTACCAGACAGCATAGCTGTGATGCTCAGTACTTCATTGGAACAGTTAAAATCACATGAGGCGATCACCATTTTGGCCAACTGGGGGTCTAGAGGGAATTCTGCCATCATGCTTCCTAAGTCGGTGAGGTTGCCATCATCGTCCAACGCGGCTAGGTAATTTAATAGTTCCAGAGCGCGCATCAGAGTTTCGGGAGCTGACGGAAAGGAAGAACGATTGAAAGGAGTCACAAAGAATGAGCATGAATAATGCGTGCTTTAGGAAATGGGGGTTTGTGAGCCGGGTGACCGTTAATTGTCGTTCGTAAGACATTTGAAATTGACCAAGCCAGTGGATTAATGTGCCCGAATACAAACAAGGCAAACTGTTGACCGAGCAACGAAAAATCGGTCCTTCAAATAGGATTTGAAAACGTAAGCGGATGACCTGGACGACATACTGCAAGTCACTAAGTGTGAAAATCAGTGAGTGTAATAAGTTAAAGCGGCAGTGTGCGTTAGTGAGTCAGCTCGATGATGTCAACGACTACGTCAATGGGTAAAGTGAGGGTACCACTAGGTCAGGTAAAAGATTGTCCGTAACCATTGAAACGATCCACTTAGTCGATGTTACGCGGGAAGATGAGGTAGAACGCGATTTAGCGACTCGGCTATAGTGACCCATTGAGCAATATCCTTCAACAGGATGTGCTTGTGAGAAAAAATACCATGCCAAAGTAAGCCGAAAGAAGCGTGCAGAATATATGACCCTTACAGTGTGGACTGGGGATTCATCAAACCGGCTGGCGCAACACCAGTACCATCAGATGCAAAGTTGTGAGCCAAACAGTCACATGGGTTTGTGGTGATTAGCATCAAGTGAACATAATGTGAGTTCTACATCTGATTCAAATGTTAAAATAAGCCATCGAGAAGCCAATTCCCGATCGCGGATGCGCTTGGAAAGGCCCGGTGATGAACATGAGGAGTGGTAAGTCGGAAGCTGTGGTGATGCGGAAAGTACGATACAGCAGTATACGAGCACTTTTCGCCCGTGCTTCTCTAGCATGCAGTTGCAGGAGCATGGATCCTGCCAGGGTGCCCAAAACTGGATAGCACCGTGGACTCGAGTTTGGATGTAGGAGGCACCAAATAAGGATGGTGTTACGATACATTCGGCACATTTAAATCACCTATTGTAGTTGTGAATGACAGCCGGCAACCATTACGCTGAAGACGATCCTAAAGACGTGTGAGACGATGCTTTTTCAGCACGATGCCAAGTTGAGGTTTTCAAAATACGCAGGATTGCCAATAGCAAGGAATGTTGTAGCAGCCTCCGAGGAGAAGCAAGCTGATACAGTAGGCAATACAGGTCGCCCAGTGGTCGAAAGCATGACGTACTTGCCCCGTAATCCGCAGCTCACCGGTTCGAATGCTAGTGCATGCGAAGGACCTAGCGGTATACTGAGCCCATGGGCAACTGTTGATTGTAGCGAAGCACCGACAGTGTGCAATGGTACAACTGGTGAACAAGTAAAGTTTCCCTTGGCAACTGACAAGCTAGAGAAAGAAGCGGTAGTACGTTTCGCACAGTAATCATTTTGCGAATGGGAAAAGACATCAACGGTGCAACCAGAACCCCATAGCGATCACATGTCGTTGCACAACCGCTAGCTGTCGCATACACGCGAAAATACCACGGGATCACTCACAACTATGCAGCTTCGAAGCAGTATGCCGTGAATTGCAAGATAAATGCCTGAAAGACCTAGAAGCCATAGGACTTATCGGGACTTATAGCAGTGCGATGCTTCCAATGGAGTGGAACGACATCCGAACTCAGTAGAACAGACCGCTGTACGAAGGGTACAGGAATGAAGCATCACTCCGGGCTCCACTTCAATACTGAGCAAGGGAAACATCCATGTCTCGTGTGGATGTTTTCACAAGGTAGACTAGAAATGCATTAGGGCCCAATTTAATTTCCCTTCCAGGAATGCGATTTAAGGCATTGATGTCGTCGTGTTGCAATAAAATAATGTGTCAGCTGTACGTCGTAAGGGCGCTTCGGTGCCACGCGACCAGCATCAGTCGCGCGAGCGCTGACCATACAGCGAGGACGCCGCCCCTATGCGGATTCGAATCAGTGACCTTATGGTTGCAAACCAAATGCGCAGACCATTCAGCCACGGGCCGACGTTGTGGTGTTCGGTATCTAGCAGCAGTCGGGAACCCCGACATGTGTGCGCGTATGAAGTCACGAGCATAATCAAGTTCTTGGTTGGTCTGTAACATTAAAGTGACGAGCGCAAGCCGACTGCAGTAACGTCAAGTATGGTATGATAGTCTTTCGTCCAGGTGTCCGTCGCGAAACGTGATGCTACCACTGTGTCCGAAAATCGGCGCTGTTGATGTAGAGAAAGAGCTCCAAACACAATCGAGGTCATCACCGGAACAAGCAACAACAACAACAACTGAGCGTCTTGATAAATGGCAACGAAACTTCAAAGTGAACCTCACAAGGGAGATTACATATGTATTCCGTGCAGTTCAGACGGCTGATGATGAAACTAGCCTTGGGAGGAAACGGGGTTGTCTGCGGATAAATCAGCCAAAACGGAGAGACTGTCCTGAATACTGACACTGAAATGTGCACAGCTCAGTGAATTAAAGAACAAGATGCGTTCAACAACTCTGCGTGCAGGATTCCATATAGAAACTACATCGAATCATGCGCCAATCGCCGAGGGAAACGCCAAGATGTCAGTGCTCGCTAACGCTTGGGATGGAATGTTTTGAAACATAGCAAATATCACACCCACGGAAAGGAAGAGGCTTAATCCGGAAATCCCAGTACAAAACGACATTTGGGTGCAGCAAACGTTAGTTTAAATGTGAGTGGATACGGAAATGCTAACAGACTGACGTTTATCCAGCCGATGAAAGATAGAAAAAAGATCAACTAAGGTCTGTGCACACATTCCTGTCGCAGCTGTTCATTCGAAGGAAGCGGCGTGATTCGAAGGAGTCCGCCCCTACTCTTAGACATAAAGCCTAATCCACGAGAAGTTGGTAAAAACCGGATGGAACTGCAGTATCCCATGCGTGGTTGTCTGAGGACAGTTGGATACAGGTCCAAAAACGTGAAATGAACAGCAGAAGCTTTCTCAACAAAATAAATCAGGACTCTAGACCGTTGGGTTTGGAAACTTCTAAAAAGGTGGGCAGTGAATGAAAGCAAACCCCAACAGTCCATTGAGCAGTGCTCGCCGTGAACGCACACAAAAACAATAAGCTCACTCTAGGTGACCTGACAGTGGGGGTGAGAACGACGGCCTTCAATGAGTAGTAAACCATTCAAAGCCCTCTTAACCATGAAGTGATGTTATCAGGAGTTGAGTCAAGTAGTTGCAGCGACCAAGTGCGTGATGAAAGTGTCTAAATACCTAAAAAAAGAATAACCAAGTCGATACAGCCATGGGCTCTGCTGGGTGAATGAAACATGCGCCTAGAAGGGATGATTGCATACCGGAAGAAGCGGTATCCGAAGAAAGCTTGTTAAAGAGCAGCTGCTCATAAGAAATGAATAAATAAACACGCCTAGATAAGTGAAATGTGGATGGGAAAACAAAGCGAAAAATGAGTTTTTCCGTCGTGTATCAAGACACACACCAGGAGGATCCATAAAGTCAAAATGGACCAAATCGTCAATGCCTAACTTCTTCAACTGCAATACAACAGTGCCTAAATTGGATCGCAAAATTTCCGGATACGTGTTGTCTTGCATCTCATTGGCATAAGCTTTCTCAGTGTAGAGACGAAAACATTTGCCCGGTTTCGTTCTTCCAGCTCGGCCGGCGCGTTGTTGTGCGGAAGCCTTGCTAATCGCTGTCACCAACAATGATTCGACTCGAATGCGTGGATTGTACACTTTCTGCTTCGCAAATCCGGGATCAATCACGAAAACCACACCATCGATTGTGAGGGACGTCTCAGCAATATTGGTTGACACGACCACCTGAAATGAGACAGTCAAAAAAAATTGGATTTGTACGGGTGGCGCTAAAGAATCGTAGTTATAAAAGTGAAATAATTAGAAAAAAGAAAGAGGGATCAACTCAAATAAGTGCTATGGATCAGATGTTCAACACGGGGGCATCAGCATAACGCCGCTTCGTTGCAAAGCGATCACCAAAAGTCTAACGTGGAACGGGAACACAACAAGGTCGCCCGTGTCTACGCAGGGTCAAATCGGTGACCTGTGGATTACAAGTTAGACGCCTGGACAACTCGACAGGGGGCCATGTAAGACCTACTTATGTTCCACTACTATGCGACCACAAGCGCCTGTATGTTGGCTGAGATACTGCAGGGAGGCTCATACTATAGGCGAGCGAGGACTCCAGTCCGGAGCATGGAGGTTACAAGTCAAGTGTCTGAACAATAAAAAGACATGCTAAAACTGATCGAAATGCCTAGGGCAATAAAAAAAGTTACTGGCTGAGCATCGAATAGTGATAACTCAGACGAAGAACAGAAGGAGGATGGAAAAAAATCTCCTTCAGACAGAAAAACCACGGGAACATGACGTGAAAGTTGCACAAGTGGACAAAATGCATCTTTCAAGCGCGGTGGGTATGTCAGAATTGCTAAGCTTATGTCCAACTGCTTGAAAAAGCAGAACCTCAATGGAGCGGGAATTACGAAAGACAATAAAACAGTTGTCCGAATTGATCATGAGAGTTAAGGTAGAAAATGATCAGATACGAAGTGCATGTATTTTTCAGGCGAAGACCACCCAGTTTGCCAAAGCAAAAAGATGAAGGATTACGCAGCTTGGCCTCCCGGTAAATGGCACTGATCCGCTTGACTGTCATCTGTACAGTACTATGAGCCAGAAATGAAGCCAGGAACTCACTCACATGAACACAGATTATGGGAGTATCAATGAACGTCTACTAGTTACGAATCGGTCTTCGAACAGCATGGGTATATTAGTTTGTCTATATTGGCACAAAAAGTACCCCGGATTGCACATGAGAGATGGTGGTAAGCATTTGCCTCGGAATCCGACAGTGCACTATTCCAGAAGCAACTTAATTCTAGTTAGGTTCAGGCCAGCCTATCAACTGCCGGCTCAGCGCCTTGTAATCCGGGGGCGCGGGTTCGAGCATGCGTAGGGACCGGGCGACCATCGCAGTATCCTTAGCCCACGTGCGACCGGTAGTGATTGCACGGCAGCAAAGCGTAGGTACTGCGTACCGGCGTACTGCTGATGTCGGCCTATCAACTACGGTTAGCGTAGAAAAAAAGCGGCGGAATCAGTGGCCCTTAAGAACATTCCCAGAAAGTACTACTATTGTCAATACTAGAATAACATGAGGAGTGTATAGAAGGCTAAGATCGGTATGTGATGTAGTCAACAGTAGTGAAAAGGAGGAAAGTGCGAGTGCAACGTCCGTCGAGGTGGCTGACTAACGGTGACCTCTTATGACGTCGCCATCCAGGAGGACAATACGTACCAATTGTAGTTAACCTTCATTCTTACGTCACCTAACGGACAGGGAAAACCGGGTAAAAACTGGCTGAACACTTGCAAAAATACACACAGTGACAGAACCAGTGTCCAAGTGGAACGTTTAACAGCACCCGCAAGCAAGATAATCGAACGAATGTATCCTCAAATTCACTCACCTTTCTACCAACAGCACCATTGGGGCGTTTTGGTGGGGGTGCGTCAAAAATGCGCTGTTGTAAGTTGGGTGGTAGAGTGGAGTACAGGGGAATGCACCGAAGTTCACCGACGTCTGGTCCAAGACCATCGACTTCACGTTGAATACGCTTACATGCTTCTTCGATTTCTTCTTGCCCGGTCAAAAAGAGCAAAATATCACCTTCAACTTCCTCGCACATGTGAATCTGAATCACAGTTCGAATTGCAGCCTCCAAATAATCACGTTCGGGCTCAGGAGTATAGAAGATTTCCACAGGATGAGTGCGTCCGGGAACTGTCATAAGGGGAGCTTTGAGGAAGTAGTCCTATGTTTTATCAGAAAGGGGAAGAAGGATACATCTTCATCCGAAATTTCAAGTGGATAGAAGGACGGGGAATATAAACGGCACAAGTCAGCAAATTGCTGTTTGCACCGGTCATGGAGGCAAATATTGAAAGGCGACTAACTTGAAATTTCCCTGCATCTAGCGTGGCACTCATTACCACAATTTTCAGGTCTACTCGCTGTTTGGTGATTTCTTTGAGCAGCCCCATAAGTATATCAGTGGCCAGAGTACGTTCGTGGGCTTCATCAAGTAACACAACTCCATAGTTTTCCAGTAGCGGATCAGACATGCCTTCTCGAAGAAGCATTCCATCAGTCATGTATCTAAATCGGCAAAGGATGTAATCGAAAAACGTAGGAAAGTGGACCTACTTCAAAAGAGTGCGGGAAGAGGTGCAATCCTCGAATCGAATACTGTAGCCAACCTCTTGACCAAGCTCAACATCCATTTCCTCAGAGACACGTTGAGCAACCGACATTGCTGCAACACGACGTGGTTGTGTGCAGGCAACTGCCTTCTTCGTGGGATACCTGCCCGTGATCCACTCGAGGCACCATTGAGGAATCTGAGTTGTTTTACCGGAGCCAGTTTCACCGACCAATACAGTAACCTGTGCGAATTGCTCGGACAGTCAAATAAAGTCACGCACCTGATTTTCGGAGATAACCTTGTAGAATGTTTCTTTATATTCCCAAACAGGCAGCTGAATGCGCTTCCTGAAGATGTCAAAGTACCGCGCAGAAAAGGGCTTGCCTACAAAAATGAGAAAAGCTCGATATGTTGGAATGGGTTTAGAATCGATCAGGAAGTTGACGTTTCAGATGACTTGGTGAACGACCAGCTAAGGTATCTGTTGGGCTTACGATGTTTCGCCTTGGACACAAAAGCTAACAGTCTAGAATGGTAAGAAGAGAACTACTACAAGCCGGTTTGTAAAGTATGACTATATCTTTTCTCAGTCGATTGCATCCATAGCGCTTTCAACTTTTTCACTGAAGAAATATGCTCCTCCATAGAGCTCTCAAAATGGTCCTTAACGCTTCCAACGTGTATCCAACGGGTGCCAACTCCCTTAAACGCTGCCCTGCATTGAGTGACAAATGCCAAAAAACAATGGCATCCCGCTCAGTGTATTCATCTGTTATACTATCGGCTGACTTGGGTTTGGTTATTCAAAGAACCGTACTCATTATTCAGGAACAATGGCGCACGTTGGATGCAACTTGACAGCGCTATGAACCATCAAGAAAGATCTAGAGAAAAACAAAATTTGCTTAGGGAGAAAGTTGAAAACCACTTGGTTGCAACTGACTGAGCAAAGGCATAAATTGTTTAGGCCCTTAAACGGCATAATTAATAAGGATCATTCACCCAGAAGATAAAGATCGTCGAGAAGTGGGAGGACGTGTAGTTTACATACAGTACTACCGGAGCTACGGACTTCGGAAAATAATAACATACCGTTGTATGGATTGACTTGGACAGAAAATGATGTGGGTATTGGCATATGTGCCTTTGAATTTCTATCTGGTGATCTGGATCTGTCGCGACTGCAGTTGTTCTCCGGCTCATCAGTGAACCTGACAGGAAAAAAAGCGGTAAAAGCAGATAATAGGTACGAAACTCCAAATAAAAGGTGACAGTGATTGCGGAAACGCCGAGGCAACCGTTTTGATGACCACTACTTCACGGCAATAAGAAAATTGGGTTTGCAGTGAGTGAAAGCAGTCTGCCAAACAGGCCAAAAGTGGCCTCATAAACTAAATCGATTAGTGTTGATATGTAAACTAAGGAATTAAGCACAGCCTGGGTTTAGGAAACCCACAACGGGTACTAAGAGTTGTGGCAAGTTAAAACAGCGCCCCCATTGAAACAACGCTAGTTTGCGCAAAGTGAAAGGACACTCCTTCCGCTCAAATCACTGGCGTACACTGCATTGAGTTCATGCACGCATACATCGTCCAAATCGGGCACGCGTCGACTCAATTGGTTAATTATACCATGTGCACAAGGTGCTGTGGATGAAGTTGTCTCGACTCGGACATCTAGAACAAGTAGCAGAAAAAACGAGTCAAACAAACAAGGCCTTACTAAAAAGAATGTAGAATAAGAGATCATGCTGTCTGATGGCTGAGTTTTGAATCAGAAGTACTTAGGAGAAAGTAAGGACCCTAGGGACAAGTAAACTGAAAGTAATCACCGGTGTAATAAGAAAAGTGTCAAAAAAGGATGGGAAACTAGAAAGAAAGAAAAATTTAAGTAAAATATGTTGACTGTCAGCTGAATGAGATGAAATTCAGAAGAAAGCGAAAGCAAGTGACGCAGTTCGTTTGATGGTGTCGTGGCAGAAAGGGTGGTTTGCAACAACTGATGATACAGATGCCAGGGCACCTCCCGATGAAGGGACCTACCGACCAGTCTGTGATGGGAGTATCCAACCCCAGTGAATCGGCGGGACAAGCAGGTGAACGAGACGGACAATCGGATGCGAACCTGACGGGCTGGGTTCTTGGACGTAACAGGTAAGTCATCCGTTTACACGGCTACAATGAGCTATTGACGTCCAATGGCACAATGATTGGTATTCGTAACACGATAGCGAAGGGTGAGAAAAGTAAAATACTGGCCATTATGGAATAGAAAATAAGAACCAAAAATATGTAATGCAATTTATGCATCGGGAAGGATATCGTGGTTGGAGGGGGGAAGCTAAAGGGGAGAGGGACAAAGAAACACACAACACAAACGTTATTAAGGTCGTCTTTGCGCCATGTCACTCTGTGTATCCAACCAAGGGAGTTCATCATCCGTCGGACCTTAGCCCGGTAGTCGG
Source organism: Dicrocoelium dendriticum (assembly GCA_944474145.2). Classification (NCBI taxonomy): domain Eukaryota; kingdom Metazoa; phylum Platyhelminthes; class Trematoda; order Plagiorchiida; family Dicrocoeliidae; genus Dicrocoelium; species Dicrocoelium dendriticum. Next base: position 224,076,488 of record OX104064.1, read on the forward strand.
ACTAGGGACCAAGTTATCACTTAGTTTCTTCTTTTCCTCTTACATCCACATCTCGGCGCTCAAATGACGCACGTCGCGGGAGTCGATGTGCTGACATGCGCAACACATGGCTCAGCTATCGGAGCCTGCTGCGTGATATAACAATGTTAAGCGTTTCACTCGTCCTTCCAGAGACAAATACGTGACGCCGAAAGCGCTCATTGCTTGCGCATTGTTTTTACTAGATATTAGGTAAAGTGCGATGACAGCGATGATAGCACGTAACTAGTCTCTTAATGTTTGTTGATCTCGCGGGCTAGGTTTCACAAACGTGCAGGAGGATTTAATGCACGGATGCATTGTAAACTCTGCTCTTCGCGGCAAGAGTGATGCCGCGGCGGCGCCACAGGTGACGGGGATTGGCAAAAGTGCCTCGATCACTTCCTATTCGGTTCGTGACCTCCTCTTGCGGCACATTAGCTGAGGTGTGTTTCTCACGCTCAACTAACGTGAATTGATGATGATGAAGTGAACCCATATTCTATCCTCCAGGCACCAATATAAAACCTAGGCAGTCAAATTTCTAAGCGATTTATAGCTGATTACCACTAAGGATCAGCGAATGAGTGGGTCCCTGCCTGTCTTGGAGGTCTTTGCACTTCGAGGGTGCAAAGCATACTCCAAAATGACTGACAGCCAGTGCTAATTTGTCCAGTGATGCTTGGGACGCTAACGAGCTGTCACAGATAAGGGCAACGTCGTCGGTATACTCCAAGTCAAGAAGCCTAATAACTAGGAGAAGCTCCACATTTTGATGTTGTCTAGTGAACGCAGTTTCCATTATTTCGTCGATGGTGAGGCTAAAAATGGTGAGAGCACGTAGCCTTGTTTCTCATCACTTGGCTTGCATGACGAACAACAGCCAGTTGTGACAAATGGGCGGTTCGGGTATTTTCCGTTTCGGTGGCAGTGTTCCAGGACGTGGTGGGTTGAGGCGTGGTAAGCGTAATCCCAATACAAAGCCACAATTGTCTGCCTAACAACACAGCGACATGGAAGATGTTACTCGTCACAAAAAGTCACTGCCCCTAGTCTTCCTCGGAGACCTTGCACATCAGCAGACAATCCGACCATCGGATTCTGCCTTTGAATTCGGGGGTGTTGGTCCCTGATATGGCTTTTCGCCATCTGAAAACTGTATGAACCGGATGTTAAATCACCGGCTCCTAAAGAGTGCGAAACCCCTATCTCGTCCTGCCGCCTTGTAGTTCAGGCCCTACGACCAGACTCGGGGCCGTGGTCACCTGAGACAACTCATTTACTTCGGCCTAGGCAACCGGGTAGTATTTCGCCTACTGATGAACCATGGAACCACACAGCTACGTTCTCTCTTTACGCTCTCTTGATGATCCACAGTCATGCTACCAAACTAACTTTATAAACACGGTAACAATTTAACTACTAATCCCTTGCAGCATTCGCCCCATCATTACTTGACTCTTCAATGGTGAACAACTCCACCTCTGCCGATGAGATTGTTCTCTTACCATTCGTCGACTTAACCACACCGTCATCAACAGGAAGCTACGAGTCCCGAAGTCTGTCATCTTGTTACTGCAACCTGAAATGTAGTTCAAACTAACAACCTTCAACGTGTGCACATCACTGCAGATCGGACAGCTAGTTGGACTTTCACGCACGATGGAGACTCTTACAATTGGTGTTGGCTGCATGAGGGAAACGCGACTTCCCGAATCCAACACAGGCTACTATCTGTCGTCACAAGTCCAAGTACACACCAACTCGCGTCTTCGGCTATCTGGCGACGCTGAGTTTGCCACATCTGGGGAAGCCGAGGTTGGGAACGCCCTCAGTGTTAGGGCCGAGGGCATCTTACTTGACTGGATTCCAACCAACAGTCGCCCTTGTGCTATGGGGCTCGGTGGCTCTTGCAAGGCCAGCAGACATCGAGCAGACAAGCGTGCTCTTTTTGTGATCGCTTACGTTCTCATTGACTGCAGCTCGGATACAGTCAAGTGCTAATAGTATCAACACCTTCAAGAGCTGTTCCTAAGGGCACCAACAACAGATTTCATTGTTTTGGCATCTGCAGTGCAAACGCCACATCGAGGGGACCACATGGGTGTGATGATATTCGATATGACAACGGAGACAGACTGATCAGTCTATGTGATGACCACCAACTTTGCCTCTCCAGTACGAGCTTCGTCGTCTTGGACGCCACTATGCCACCTGGTGTCCTCCATTGCCAACCCAGGGCTGGTCACAAATCGATCACGTACTCATGATTCGCAAGTGGCCAGGCAGCGCAAGCGACTGCAGATCATTTTGGTCAACTGAAACTGATAATGCATTGGTGTGATCAACAGTTTGCATGTGTTTCGGTGGCCTACGCAGTGCCAAACAAAACAGACTAAACCACAACAACCTAGAGGATTCAACGGTGAAAAGGCAGTATCGACAGAGGCTTCGTGAAAATCTCGTTCTCTCTCCTACTCTAGATGATGATCAAGGCTAGTCAAGCCTGCAACAAACCATGCTATCCGCCGGCTCGTCCATTTGCGGACTAACCCGCTGCACAGCCAAAAACTGGATATAGGTAAGATCCCCGGAACTGCTAGATCGTTGACGGGCTGGGTCCGCCGATGTGGACCACAATGAACGCCGTCCGTCTATCACTCAATAGCTGAAATCAAGCCTTCGCTCTGACCATGAATCCTAGTGGTAAAAATGAGTTTCTGAAATGGAAGCCGCTGCATTGGCAGGAAACTTCCGCGGTTTATTTTACATCATCAACGCCAGCGGTTGCAATTCATATACAATCAGTCAAATAATTTGTGAGTCAGAAGACACGATAAGCACCAATCTAAAGTACGATAAATGTGGTCCGATTTTTATGAGCAACACGTTGAAACGCCGTACCGAAGCGCGTATATATAATTTCCTGAAAAAGTCCACGAACTTTCCGACCACTCAACAGTGAACGAATGTTTACCGAAATCTATCGCACAGATGCATTTGCGCGCCTGCGAAGCATTAATGTAGTTCTACCCATAGGTGTACAAACACATGAAATGCTGAACAGACCTATGCTGAATCACCGCTGTCGAGGGACGGATGGAGGCCTAACAGCCCATGGAGCGATCGATATAGGTCGCAGCACATGGCAGACGTAGTTGGAACTGTGTGATGCGTGCATTTTTGGTTGGCCTAGCAGCCCGACTCGTATTGGGACGATCGACAGGTAGACGGCCTTTAGTCAACCTAGTAGACAAGTCAGTGCAATTCTTTCCATTTGGTTATCGGATCACTATCATAGCGATGGAGCAAAAGCATGCACTCTAGTCGTCAAGTAACTGCAACCGGAATCACATAACGTGCCTGTTGATCAGCGCGTGCTCATTCTGCGGCTGTATGGTGACTGCGGATCGAACGAAGCAGAAAGTGCGCGACGATACAAAACTATCAACGCTGCAAGGCGACCAGTTAACAGCCGGTACGTGTTTACAGTGGTGAAAAAGTTCGATAAAACTGTGTGTGCAACGCTCGACAAATCGGGCGGCCTCGCATCATCACAGATGACTTTTCAGCTTGCACGGCTATCCGCGAGGTATTAGTAGAATAGCCCAATGTTGCGACACTACCCCATATGCTGTGCATAGCATTTAAGAGGAAAGAATATTCCGTAAGTATGGTGCATGTTGGGTCCAAGTTTCGTAACCCTGCGATTCGGAGAAGTGGCCTAAATTTGGACACCGATTTTCGAATACCGCCCCATTATTTTTAATGATGAGGCGGTTTTCCGTTTGCATGGGGCACAGAAGTAGTAGTTTTGATCAACAAGTAGTCCACGACCATACAGCGCTTTCTGTATGCAACATAGCGCAAACCTTATGGTATGGACTGGGTTAACTGGTCAATAAGTCGTGGGTCCATATTCCTTTTCTAGGAATGTGACCAGTAGGATGTAATTTAGCAGTATTAATGCATTACTTTTCCTATTATCTTTGTACAAGAAAATGCTGCAGACATGTGTCATACCACAGCTGGAGGCCAAAGAATTATTGAGTAGCATTTGGTGGCAATTAGATGGTGTATCTGCACTTTGTGCACAAACGGTATTTGATTATCTCACGGTTGGGTTGGTCGAGGAGGACCAACAAAGTGGCCTGCCCGGTCACCGGATTTCACATCGGACTTCTTCCTATGGGGCCACTTGAAACGGAGAGTTTAGAAAATTAAGCCGATTCTCTAGGGAAGCTGAATTAGTACGTTAACCGATGGTTGCGCGATCACAGCGAAGACATCGGAAAATGTGCAACCCAACAGCATCAAGCGACTTCTGCACTGCAAACACAACGCCGATGCGCGTCTTGAACATGCACTTCGGTGATATTTATGGCCATTAAGCCGATCATATGTAAACATATGTATCCCTCACAACGAATGAATTAACATTTAAATTGATACGCAGGCAAATGGTGGAAAGAGTGCGTCGAGGCAGACTGAATGTTGAGAGCACTGTCAGAAATGACATGGTAACATGAGGAAGTGCTAAGCGGCGGTGGTTAAATCTTGAGGCACCAGTTTTCAAGTGAAAAGAAGTTCCAAGTAGTAAAATTTCCTTTCGCAACGAAAGCAACCTAATAAAAGCTGATGGTTTGTTAGAATGCGGGTTTTGAGGCTGACAGCGTTGGCCATTGCTTTGTTCCGTCATCAACTGTGATAGCAATAGACAAACGTGGAATAATCATTACTCATGTCCAGGTTTGTTTGATCCATTGCTGAGATAGTGATCCGATAAGCAAATGACAAGAACTGCACTGACTTATCTAAAAGGCTGACTACGGACTGTATCTGCTAGGCCAACTGAAAACGTAAGCATCACAGTTCCAACTAGGCCTACCGTGTACTGTCGACCTATACCGATCGCTCCACGGGCTGTCAGGCGTCCATCCGTCCCTCGACAAATAGTCACTCAGCATAGGTCTGTTCAGCATTTCACGTGTATGTACACCTATGGGTAGAACTACATTAATGCTTCGCAGGCGCGCAAATGCATCTGTGCGAGAGATTTCGGCGAACATTCATTCAATGTTGGACGGCGGAAAAGTTCGTGGACTTTCTAAGGAAACTGTATATACGCGCTTTGGTACGGCGTTTCAACGTGCTACTCATGAAAAGGGAACACTTATCAAACGTACTGTACTACAGATGCGCTTGGGTCGCTAAGCAGTGCACCTTGCTTCCCAATTTAACAACCCAGTACAGCCAATTCTGACACCACCTACCGGAGCAGAGATCCGAAGCGCAATCCAATGTTTGAAGCGTATTAAACTCGCGGCCATGATAGCCTACTCCCGACTCTATTTAAAGATGGCGAGAACACACCTGTTGGCGAAACCTTATCACTGTTCAGGAAGGTTTGAACTGAATGGAAAGTTCAAACCGGATGGAGCTAAGGTCTTAGTTGTGCAAATCAATCACAAGAGCTGGTCCCCGAATTTGAGGACATCTGCAGTAAGTCTATCTGCTCCAACGGTTTTATTAAATGTTAACAGTCCGATCACACGTTCGATTTCCGCATACACAAACACACACTATACACGCTAGCCAGAGGTGGGAAACACCTCACCTACTGTTCGGCAATAGCAAAAGAAGGCAATAAAATGCTACAGGTGCAAGCCAGCTGAGCTACCGGTAACGGATGAGCATCGTTCCGGTAAGCTATCTGCCGGCTACTATGCAGCAAAAAAGCAATTTCCTATGAAAAACTATAAAATGTTAAATAACGAGATCGTGGTTGGAGGGGGAGGTTAAGAGGGATGGGGTAGGACAAAGAAACTCACAGCACGAACGCCAATGAAGTCGGCTCCTAGCCATATCAACAAGTGTATCAAGCCAAACGTGTTCATCGTCTTTCGGACCCCAACCAGGGAGCCGAACGCTGCAACTGAGGCCAGTGAGGCAAGTGAAGGCCTTCATTTCTTTGGACCAAGTCGTCGCTTGGCCACCCCTCCTCTTCTTCCATGCACACCCCCGGCACGCAAACAATGCAAGTCGCGGGAGTCGGTGGGCTGGCATGCGTAACACGTGGCCCAGCCATCGGAGCCTGGTGCGCGAAATGACGGTGCTGAGCGGTTTATTTCCATTTCCTGTGCCGTAAACAAGGCGTCGAACACGCTCGTTACTCACGCCGTATTCCCACCAGATGTGAGGTAAAATGTGAAGGCGCCGGTGGTGGAACGTAACTAGCCTCTTTATGTCCTCTGACCTAAGGGGACAAGTTTCACAACCGTACATCAGGGTCGAACGTACCGCTGCATTGTACACTCTACCCTTCAGGGCAAGAGTGATGTCGAGCCGGCGCCATAAGTGGCGAAGCTTAGCAAAACGCCTCGAGCTTTCGCTATATGGTTCGTGATCTCATCTTCAATCCCACGGGTGCTGATACAACTTCCCAGGTAGTTGAGTTTTTGAACGACTTCTAGCTGAGCCCTACCAACGGTCAGCGAAGGAGGCGAGTCCAGGCCAATCTTGGAGGAACGCTTTGCACTTCGAGGGTGCAAAGCAAGGCCCGAAGTGACGGACAGCCAGTGCTAATCTGTCCAGTGCAGCTTGGCACGTCTGGGAGCTGTCACAGATTAGGGCAATATTGTCAGCATACTCTAAGTCAAGAAGTCGTTCTCCTGGGAGCAGCTCCACACCTTCTAAGTCGTGTCCTGTGAACGCGATTTCCATGGCTTCGTCAACAGCGAAGTTGAAGAGGAAAGGTGACAGCGGGCATCCTTGTCTCACACTGCTGGAGATATTAAAGGGCGACGACAGCTTGTCGTAAGCCCTCAATCTGCCTGAGCTACGCGCGTATAATGATCGGATAATATTCACATATTTCTCAGGTACACCTTTCCTGAGTAGACAGTCCCAAAGTGCATGTCTATCCACCGAATCGAATGCACCTTTGATATCGAGGAACACGACTACGGTGGGCCGCCAATATATGTGACGGTGCTCCAACAACTGACGCAAGGTGAAGATGTGGTCAATGCAGCCACGACCTCGACGAAACCCAGCTTGCTCTTCACGAATATGGCTTTCACAAGTGGTAGTCAGTCTGTGAAGGATGACAGAGGCAAGCAATTTGGAGGCGATGGAGATCAGACTGATTCCTCTATGGTTGCCGCATTCCGATCGTAAGCCTCCTTTGAAAATTGGGACTATGGCGCAGCGGCTCCAATCGGTTGGGACAGTTTCCTACTCCCACAGTTTGACTAGTAACTCGCGTAAATCATCCACAAGAGCAGGTCCCCCGAATATGAAGAGGGCTGGAGGTAGATCATCAGGTCCCGCGGCTTTATTTAACTTCAACAGTTCGATCTCACGTTTGACTTCTGAGAGAGGGCAGATCCAAAGGGACAGCCCAGGGAGCGGGGCGAGCAGTGGCCGGTGAGAAATCTAACCATTCCGACCGACTAAATTGCCTTTTAAAGCGTTCAGCCCAACGCTCTAAGCGTTTTGATAAGTTGTGGATAGATTGTCCACTCTCGTCACAAATTGTTTCACTAACACCAGGTCTCCTGCTGCCCGTTTCCCGTATCAGACGGAATAACTTACGATGGTTACCAAGGGCAGCGACCATTTCCATCTCTGTTGCATGACGAGACCACCAGGATTCGCGGTCTCTCTTCAGGCTAGCACGGAGTTTTGCCCGGAGCTCTTTGCGAGTTTCATTGTGTTCGCTTCCAGCCGGAATATGCCGGCGAGCATCTATAAGTTCCAGAGACTGTGAAGAGACCCAATGTCCATGTTGGCGATTAGACATATCACATGAGGATTTGCCTGCTACTAGTAAGGCCTGGTGAATATGAGACCAGTGAGCTTCAATTGCATCCAGTGCTCGTTTATCCAACTCGCATGACAGCGTACTTTGATAGACATTCAGAACAGCTGGCTTCGCCAGTTGGCTGGTGTCAATGCGCTCACAACGTCGTCGCGGGCGTCCGCCGAAACGTATCCGCAGGTCAGCACACACAAGTGCATTGTCGGCGTCCACACCTGTGCTCCAAATCGAGCGACAGTTCTGGATGCAGCCTCTCCAACGGTAACTTATAGCAATGTGATCAATCTGTATCCATAGCTGATTCGAGGCTGGTGGGCGCCAAGTCACCCTCCGGCGGGTGCTGTGTCTGAAATTAGTGCTCGCAAGAAATAAGCGAGTATCTTCACACAAATGAACTAGCCGCTCACCGTTATCATTACGGGAGCTTATACCATGTTGGCCGGCCAGATGCAACTCATCTGTGGATAATTTTCCAACTTGAGCGTTCAGATCCCCAGACAGCACTACAGTGTCCGAGCTTTTTCTGTGGCTAAGCAGCTCGTTCAATTGACGATAGAAGTCGTCTTTTACCGAGTCATCGCTACAGTTTGTCGGTGCACAGGCAGCGATAACGAATAGACACATGTTAGTCCCACATGACTTCGAAGCTTTGAACGAGCCAGCCAATCGGACCGCACACATCCGGCTACTGATTAAAATCCAGTCAACCAGAGCAGTTACAGCCCGGGGACTCAGGGCAATACCAACACCGGCTTGGCCGGTGCTCGAAGCTGCATCGTCACCGGATAGGCGCAATGAGAAAGTGCTGCTGGTGTCACCTGAAGGGGATCGCAAAGTAAGCACAGAGCTCGAATCTTGCAGGCGGGTCTCCGATAAGCAGCAGATATCGATGGAGAGGGTCTTTAATGTTCAGGCAAGTGCTGCCTGTTGACCGATCTGCAACAAGGTGAATACATTGAGGCATGCCAATCTGAAGGAGGATAGAGGGCTCCAAATGGAAGTCGATGAATTAGGATTGGCTACTTGGTTGAACATGGGCTTGTCGACAGTGCAGGAATGACGCTCCGCCTTCACATGTGAGCTGAAACTAGAAGGTAAAAGCCTAGCAAACCAAGGTTGGGGAGGGCCAAGGATTGGGGGGTTAAAAACAGGGGGGATAAAAGTGAAGCTGGAACGGGACGGTAGGACAGAAAAACCGTAAGAGGGAGAATAAGAACGTGGGAAGGCTTGAGCAGTAGCATCCAAACCCCTATCCAACCTGTTCGATGCAGCAGATAGGGCACTGTTGATTATCGTCTGCGGTGGCCGGAGCAACAAGAAACTGTTTGAAGAGAAATTCATTGTATTGCATGGGCAGAATACTATCAGGTTGCCCAGGCCTAGACAGAAGAACGATTAGGGTTCTCAACCAAAGGCTTTGCTTCAAAAACCTGACCGCAAGGTAGCGGGTTTGGAGCTGGGTTACAAGAAGTCCATTTTTAAGAAATAAGGAGCCACCTCATTCCAACCCCCAACCTGCCATCGCAATGAGGCTGGACCTTACCGTGGTGCGATGGTTTGTGTGCCTCAGCGATCAATTGAGCTATGCTGGGTGGTGCTTTTGCACCTTCAGTCACTCATACCAGATTGGTCAATGGTTAGAGGCCAGACAAATTCAGCCTCCTGGTCCTCCAGGTTGGGGATTGGAACGAGGGTGGCTCCTTATTCCTTAAAACGGACTCCTTGTAGCCCAATGCCAAACCCGCTGCCTTGCAGACAGGTTTTTGAATCAAAGGCTTTGGTTGAGAACCCCAATCGTTCTCCAGTCTAGGCCTGGGCAACCTGACAGTATCCTGCCCACGCAATATAATGAATACAATGAATTTCTGATGCTCTGGCCACCGCAGAGCATAATAAACGGTGCCCTATCTGCTGCATCGGGCAGGGTGGATAGGGGTTTGGATGCTACTGCTCAAGCCTTCGCGTCTTCTTATTCCCCCGCTTACGCTTTTTCACTCCTACCGTCCCGTTCCAACTCCACTTATATCCCCCAGTTTTCAACCCCTCGATTCTTGGCTCTCCCCCAATATGGTTTGCTAGGCATTTACCTTCTAATTTCAACTCACATGCTAACGCGGAGCGTATCTCCTCTCCTGTCGACAAGTCTCCCCTTCACGTACGATCTCATTTCATAGCGCAAAACATAATAATTTTTCTTTTTGCCTAGTAGCCGGCCGGTAGCTTACCGGAACGATGCCTATCCGTTGCTGGTAGCTCAGCTGGCATGTAACTGTTGTATTTATTTTCCTTTTCCTCCATGTATTGCGGCACAGTAGCTGAGGTGTTTCCAACCTCTAGCTGACGTGTATAATGATGAATGATGAACACCCAACCTGGAGGACCAGAAGGCTGAGTTTGTCTGGCCTCTAACCATTTACCAATCTGGTAAGAGTGGCTCTGGTGCAAAAAAAGCACCACCCAGCATAGCTTAATAGATCTATGAGGTACACAAACCGTCGCACCACGGTAAGGTCCAGCCGCATTGCGCGTGAGGTCGGATCCGAGAGGACATTCCAGGAAGCAAAGCGGTTACTACTAGCGAGTTTAGCAGTTTCGACCGAGTAAATTGCTTCTCTATGTGTTCAGTCCAACGCTGTAAGCGTTATGATATGCTGTTAATAGGTTGTCCAATCTCGTCGCGTGTGGCCTCGTTAACACCAGGTCTCCTGCTGCTTGTTTCTCGAATCATACGGGAAATATTACGATAGTTACCGACGGAAGCGGCCGTTTCAAGCACAGATGTAAGATGAGACCGCCAGGTTTCCGGGCTTACATTCAAGCAAGAACACAGTTTTGCTCTGAGATCTTTACGAGTTTCGCTCCCGGTCGGAACGCGCTGACGAGCAGCAAGAAGTTCCAGGGACTGCGTAAAGACAATGTCTAGGTTAGCAATCAGATACCATATAAAAGCCTTTCTGCTGTTACTAACGTCCGGTGTATATACGACCAGAGATCTTTGACGGTCGGTCAGTGGGCGCTTATTCAGCTTGGATGCCAGCGCGGTTTGATATTCATTCTGAATATCTGGATTCGCCAGCTGGTGGATGTACATGTGAACAAAGCGTCGTCGCGAGCGTCCGAAGAAGCGAACTCGAAGATCAACACATACAAGTGCATGGTCGGAGTTCACGCTCTTGCTCTAACTAGCCACAGTTTCGGGCACAGCCTCTCCAACGGTAACTGACTGCGAGGTGAAAACAATTTGAATCCGTGGCTGGTCCGAGGCTGGTGGGCACGTCACGTTTCCGTGGGTCAATGTCGGAAGTTAGTGCACGCGAGAAATAGACGAGCAACTTCACACATGTGTAATAAGCACTCACCGCCATCATTAAAAGAGCTTACACTATGTTAGATGCCAAGATGCAGCTCAGCAGTGGACAACTAGACTAACCGAAGCTAAAAATGTTATAAATGGAACGATATGAGAAAATTTGTGGACCAAAAAATCTGCTGCTTCCAACTGCGTGTTTCTGTTGGATAAAATGTTAGTCTCTGAAGAATATATTTGCTAAAAGGTTCATGCATTTCATCAGATCTTATACTGACCATCTCATGGTGTTACTTGACTGAGTAAACAATACACACCCTAATAGATATGTGAAGAACTGACTTAGGTCATAATCACCGTTCATCATCATACACGCTAGAGGTGAGAAAGCAGCTCAGCCGCAGTAATAATCTTTTAATGGTGGTTTTTTTATAACCACCGTTAAAAGAACAGTCACAAGTAAGAGATTTGTGCTGGCGGTTCACTACCACACATACATGAATTAAGAGATTATTCTAGTGGTGGAAGAAAAAGAAGTATAAAGTGCGACTTGACGTTAGAATCGGGCGTTTTGGCAATCAGATGTTTGCGTCACATAAGGTATTCATCTCCCTATGTCGCTGTCGCTACGTTCGTATTGCGCGATGAAATGTGTATCGTCGTAATCATCAAGCAATAAACAACAGCAGTACATCAGCCATTTGAACTGATGCTTCGCTGCCATACACCCATGATGACATGTGCAATAAGAGGGAGAAAAGAGGACTTACAGGAATACCTTAATGCCCTGAGCAAACATTCAGGGTCAAGGCGCCTACACCTTGTGTTAACAACATACCGTCACAAACAGCTGGATGTCGTGCAGATAAGGCGGCATCGGCGAGACAGCTTCCTTGTAGCTTTCACTGCCCCGCATCATAATCAGCCATTACCCCGCAGATAACTCAGCACCAAATACATTTTCAACAGGCAGTGCGATTAGGAGACGGCAGCAGACGCGCCACTGGTGTCGACTGCGAACCATGTCCTGTAAAGTCTAGAGCCAAGCACAACGCCAGTCACGTGGACTCCAGCCCGGAAGGCGAGACGCACTAACGGCTCCCAGTTTGGTCGTCAGTGACCTCATTTCCCGCTGTAAAGTCAACTTTTGTCCACCTCGAGCTTTGCGCCACCATACATCTGGCACAGCAAACAAGGCCCTAAGTAAGCGGTGACAAGGGATACGTAGGACATGCCCAAGCCAACGCAGGTTATTCAGCGCTATCTGTTCTTCTAAGGAACTAGCTTGGATATCACTACCAAATACTCGCCTAAGCCCAGCATCGTTGCGGACACGCTGGTGTCAAGCGACACCAACAATGCTACGCAGATAACTAAGAAGGCGCCTCAAATCCTCAGAACGAAGGGGCCAAGTCTCACTTCCACAGAGCAGGACGGCCCTCAATGTGGCCTTGTAAACAAGGCCTTTCAGACGGAAGCAAACTCCGTTCTGTCGCCAAAGATGCCGTAGGTTTAAGAAGGCAGTTCTGTCCTTTGCAATGTGTGAACTGACTTCAGTTTCTACGCGCCCGTCATTGCTGATGCAGCTGCCAAGGTAAGTGAATCGATCAACGACCTCGAATTCTTTACCATCAAAGGTTAAGGGGTCATCAATTGACACTTTGAAAATGCAAATGGCATGGCAAATGATGGGGACACTCTAGTGAGGTTATTCAGAGGTGACTGGGCGGCTCCAAGGTCGTTAAAAAAACAAGACTACCGTCAGCATAATCAAGATCAGCAGGCAGCACAACGCCTGCGTCATGACATAACGTAAGTAAAGACCCCATGCTGAAATTGAACAAAACTGGGAAATTGTACAACCCGGACGAACGCTTTCGTTGCCGTAAAGACATCTGATAAGTCACTTAGACCCTAACGCAGCCTGTGGTGTTCGATTACAGGGCATGTAAGATGTACAATATTTCATGGGAACACTTTTCGAACAGAGTGTATCCAGAAACTGCCGAACGTCACTGAAGTTAAGGTACACGTAAATCGCCGGTCTGCGATATGCGTGAGGTTGTTCTGGCGCCTGCCACAGGGTGAATATGTGGTCTATACAGCCCCATTCGGGTCGTAAACCTGCCTGCCTACTCTTCTCTAATCAACGATTCACGTTCCACAGTGAGGCGACGGACGGAAATTGAGGCTATTAATGTTGTCACCACTAGGTACTTTTCTTTGCCCATCTCCCTCCATGTTACCCTCCCCTCCATCCACGAACACATCCTAGCATATTATAAATATTACATAATATAACCTTTTACAGCACAACAGTGGCTGGTAACTTTCCGGAACCATGACCATCCATTACTAGTGGCACAGATGGCGTGTCTTGATTGCAGATTCTTTCTTCTTTTCCAATATATTGCGGCAGAATAGCTGATTTGCATTTTCCACCTCTAGCTAAGGTGTATAACGATAATGATGAGGTTGTCCCGAATGTAGGAAGAAGCACTGAGGGAGAGGGCTCCCATGGGTTGATCGAAAACTGCGGCTTCTCAGGGATCAGCGGAGGAAACTGTGAGGTAGATTCAAGTCATCTTAATTAGCCTTGGGTTACTCAAACTACCGGGCGTACAGGAACTTGTACTCATCGGAAAAGCGCGAGAAAACGCAACAATACGAACAGTCTGGCCGAACAATCTTTCCCCAGGCCCAAAAAACTACGAGCTAATCTTCGCAAAAGAGCCAATGTAGGCTGCGGTATACACGCGTTGTTATCCAACCCGATTGGTACCGCGCTCTACGAAGACGAGGAAAAAGCGAACCTTCAGCGTCATGGATACCAAGGTCGCCCCGGTCACTCCGATTGGCTGTTCGCTGAAAACCTGCCCGCCCCTAATCGGCCGACCAAAAAGGCAAGGTTGTAGACACGATGTAATAGCCGCCAGACACGAGATGATTAAGGAGTGCAGAGTACCGATACTTAGTTGTTCGTAGCGACCATTCTGAAGGTTCGCTGTTTGCTCTTCTTTGTGCACCAATAATAGATTTTGCGAGAACATCCTGTTGATTAACCAATGCGATTATCCTGCTTGATTTCTGGAAAATGGATGAACTTTGATCCTCTCTGGGTTCACTGATCCGTTCGTTAGGAGGTGCCCCTCCTAACACCTCACCGGTTGAAGTCTATTGTTATATGACTTCAGCTTGGGGTTGACCTGGAGCGGCGTGTCAGGAACTCGGCAACGGTCGATCCATCTTCTAGGTCGACAATCAGGTGCAGGAGAGGTTGATGGGGTGACAGGCTTGTCCTACTGAGTAGCCGCTGTTTTCGGTAGTGTGAATACGTTCAAAAGTAATTCAAGTGGTGTCGTTAGGCTATCGTATGTCAAATGAGGTATAGCTCCTGAGTTGATTGATGTGGCGGACCCATCTGCCAACGCCTACGGCCACTTCATAGCAGACAGTCATATCTTTTTACAACCATTCCAGGTGTCCAAGGAATACTTTTTTGTTCCGATAGTCCTTTGCCAACAGTTTCTATCCAACGTTGAAGTGTTGTGGTATAGCGCGATGCCTTTGATTGTACTGATGCTTAATTATCCAGTTTCGTTCGGATTTGGGTCTATCCAGCAGCCTTATTAGATCAAATTTCGTTCGAGGCCTTCTGAGCAGGAACGATTCTGTTGGGGACTTCTTTTCAGGCGTCTGTGGATTAGGCGTAATCCTGTACATTAACAGAAAAGTTTGTAAGACCTCTAAAATTGGTCCGTCCCCTTCAATTTTGAGCAGAGCCTTCTTGAAAGCATACACAAATCGTTCAGCTTACCCATCTGATTGTGGATGATAAGGCGATGAGCGCAAATGCTGCATGCCGTGTACCGCACAGAATTCAGCAGTGTGAAGAGGTAAACTCATCATCATCATCATTACACGTTAGCTGGAGGTGGAAAACACCTCAGCTATTGTGCCGCAATACAAAAGATAAGAAAAGGAAAACAAACGGTGGCACGCCCGCTGAGTCCCCAGTAACGGATGGACATCATTCCGGAGAGCCAACAGCTGGCTGCCGTAAAAGTCATATTATACCTATCAGGTGAGATCATGATTGGAGGGAGATGCTAAGCAGGAGGGGAATGGACAAAGAAACTCACAACACAAACGCCATTGGGGCCAGCTCCAAGCCATATCAGCGAGTGTGTCCAACCAAACGTGTTCACCATCCTTAGGACCCCAGCCAGGCAATCGGGATGCACCAACCGACGCCAACTTCGAAGTGAGGGTTTTCATTTCTCTCGACCAAGTCATCACTTGGCCTCCCCTCCTCCTCTTCCAACCACACCCACAACGCGCAAACAATGCACGTCGCGGGAGTCGGTGTGCTGGCATGCGCAACACGTGGCCCAGCCATCGGAGTCTGGTGCGTGATATAATGGTGCTGAGCGGTTCACTCGCTCTTCCTGCACCAAATACGCGACGTCGAACACGCTCATTGCTCACGCGGTGCTCCCACCAGACATGAGCTAAGCTGCGAAGGCAGCGATGATCGAATATGACGAGCCTCTTTATGTCTGTCGACCTGATGGGCCAGGTTTCACAGCCATATAAGAGAGCTGAACGGACGGCTGCGTTGTAAACTCTGCCCTTCAGGGCGAGAGTAATGTCGCGTCTGCGCCATAGATGGCGGAGATTGGCAAAAGCACCTCGAGCTTTTGCTATACGGTTCGTAACCTCATCTTCAATCCCATGGGTGCTAATATAGCTGCCCAGGTACTTGAATTCCTGAACGACTTCTAGCAGATCACCACCAAGCGTTAGCGCAGGGTTGGGTCCCTGCCAATCTTGGAGAAGTACTTCGCATTTCGATGGAGCAAAGCATAGCCCAAAATGATTGACAGCCAGTGCTAATCGGTCCAGTGCTATCTGGCATGTTTGGGAGCTGTCACAGATTAGGGCAATATCGTCTGCATACTCCAAGTCAAGAAGTCGCTCACCAGGAAGTAGCTCCACACCTTCTAGGTCGTGTCCAGCGAACGCTGTTTCCATGACTTCATCAATAGCGAAGTTGAAGAGGAAAGGTGACAGCGGGCATCCTTGTCTCACACCGCTGGTGATACTGAAGGGTGGCGACAGTTTGCCATAAACCCTCACCCTGCCCGAACTATGCGCGTACAGCGTTTTGATAATATTTACATATTTATCAGGCACACCTTTCCTCAACAGACAGTCCCAAAGGGCACATCGATCGACTGAGTCGAAGGCACCTTTTATGTCAAGAAACACGACAACGGTGGGTCGCCAATAAACATGGCGGTGCTCCAACACTTGATGCAAGGTGAAGATGTGGTCGATGCAGCCGCGACCTCGACGAAATCCGGCTTGCTCTTCACGAATCTGGCTTTCACGAGTGCCAGTCAGTCTGTGGAGAATGAAAGAGGCAAGCAATTTAGAGGCAATCGAAATCAGACTGATCCCTCTATGATTGCCGCATTCCAAACGAGAGCCTCCCTTGAAAATTGGGACAATGACGGAGCGGTTCCAGTCTGTCGGGACTGTCTCCTGCTCCCAAAGTTTTACTAGCAACTCGTGTAAATCATCTATTAGAGCAAGTCCCCCGAATTTGAAGAGGGCTGGGGGAATTCTATCTGCCCCTGCGGCCTTATGCAATTTCAACAGCTTGATCTCACGTTCGACTTCTGCACGTGAGGGCGGATCCAAGGAGACGGCCCAGGGAGAAGGGCGCTCAATGCCCGAAGAAGGAAGCGATAACTCAGGTTGGTTAAATTGCCTTGCAAAGTGTTCAGCCCAACGCTCCAAGCGTTTTGACAGGCTGTGGATCGGCTGCCCACTCTCGTCGCGTATGGTCTCGCTAACACCAGGTCTTCTGCTGCCTGTTTCCCGTATCAGACGGAATAACTTACGATGATTACCAACGGCAGCGGCTGTTTTCATTTCCGATGCACGATGAGACCACCAGGTTTCGCGGTCCTTCTTCAGGCTAGCACATAGTTTTGCCCTGAGATTTTTGCGAGTCTCATTGTATTCGCTTCCAGCCGGAATACGTCGGCGAGCATCCATAAGTTCCAGAGACTGCGTAGAGACCCAATGTTCGGTTTTGCAATTTGCTTTGCCACATGAAGACATGCCTGCTAACAGCAACGCTTGACGAATATGCGACCAGTGATCTTCAACGGTGTTTAGTGGGCGCTTGCTCAGCCCAGATGTCAGCGCACTTTGGTACACATTCAGGACATCTGGCTTCGCCAGCTGGCTGGTGTCAATCCGTTCACATCGACGTTGCGGACGTCCACCGAAACGCACCAGGAGGTCGGCACAGACAAGTGCGTGGTCAGAGTCCACGCTCGTGCTGCAAATCGAGCGGCAGTTTTGGACACAGCCTCTCCAGCGGTAACTGGTCGCGATATGATCGATTTGCGTCCATGCTTGGCCCGAGGCTGCTGGCCGCCAAGTCACACTTCTGCGGGTGTTGTGTCGAAAGTTAGTGCTCGCGAGAAAGAGGCGAGCATCTTCACACAGCTGTAGCAATCGCTCACCATTATCATTACGGGAGCCCACACCATGTTGGCCGCCCAGATGAAGCTCATCAGAGGACAATTTCCCGACTTGGGCGTTTAGATCGACAGCCAACACCACAGTATCCGTGCTTCTCCTGTAACGAAGGAGCTCGTGAAGTTGCTGACAGAAATCATCTTTTACCGAATCAGTGTTACAGTTTGTAGGGGCGTAGGCCGCAATGACAAACAGGCACCGTTTGTCCCTGCGCAACTTCGTAGCACGGAACGAACCAGCTAATCTAACGGCGCACATTCTACTGTTTACTGAGATCCAGTCAATCAGGGCAGCTTCAGCCCGGGGACTCAAAACAATGCCGACGCCAGCTTGACCGGCATTTGAAGCTGCATCATCGCCAGACAGGCGCAATGAGAATGTGCCGCCAGTGTCGCCTGTGGGGGATCTCAGGGTAAGCACGGAGCTCGAATCTTGCAGGCGGGTTTCTGATAAACAGCAAATATCGATCGACAGGGTCTCTAGTGTGCGGGCAAGTGCTGCCTGTTGGCCAATCTGCAGCAAGGTGCGCACGTTGAGGCATGCCAATCTTAGCGAGACAGAAGGACTCCAAAGGGAAACGGATGAACTGACGTTGTCCGCTTGGTTGAACATGCACTTGTCGACTGGATTGGAGCGAGGCTCTGCGATTGTGTGTGATTTGAAATTAGAAGACAAGCGACTATTAAAGTAAGCTGGGGGAGGGCCAAGAATTGGGGGATTGAAAATGGGGGGATAAAGTAAAGTTGGAGCGGGACGATAAGGATGAAAAAGCGCAAGAAGGGGTATAAGAAGACGGGAAGGCCTGAGCAGTAGCATCCATACCCCTATCCACCCTGCTCGATGCAGCAGATAGGGCACCGTTTATTATCCTCTGCGACAGCCAGAGCATCAAGAAATTGTTGTAGGAAAGGTTCATTGTATTGCGTGGGCAGAATACTGTCAGGTTGCCCAGGCCTAGACAGGAGAACGATTAGGGTTCTCAACCAAAGCCTTTGGTTCAAAAACATTACCGCAAGGCAGCGGGTTTTGGCACTGGACTACAGAGCCCGTTTTATGAAATGAGGAGCCACCCCCATTCCAACCCCCAACCTGGAGGACCAGGAGGCTGAGTTTGTCTGGCCTCTAACCATTGACCAATCTGGCATGAGTGGCTCTGAAGGTGCAAAAAATGCACCACCCAGCATAACTCAATGGATCTCTGAGACACGCAAACCATCGCACCACGGTAAGGTCCAGCCTCATTGCGATGGGAAGAAGTAAACTGGGGTCCATTATCGGATACTACTGTTTCCGGAAAGCCGAACTGATTCGATACTTCCCTGAGAACTGTAATCGTGGCTGATGTTGATGTGTTCGACATTTGGAAGATCTCGGGCCATTTGTTGCATGCATCGATGACAAGAGATGGAAGTTCTGTTCTTTCATTGGTCCTGCAAAATCAAGCTAAACCATTGATCATGGTTTCGTGGGCGTCCGCCAAAAGAACAGTTCGCATCTCTGCGGCGATTTTGCTGCTAGGGCACACTTTGAACAGGAACGTGTTAACTCCTCAATTTGAGAATGCTTAAATGGCCAGTACACATATCTCCGCGCTGGAGCATTCATCCTGTTGGAACCGGGATGTCCAGCATGAAACTGATGTAGGACTTTGGATTGAAGCCCGGCTGGGATGACGACACGTTCACCAAACATGATAGTCTTCGAGAACCAATAGTGCATTTCGTTTCCGGAACAACCGTTGTAGCTGTGCGTCCGAAATTGCTTGAGGCCACAGTGAGTGGAAAAACGTGCTTGCCTGTGACAGCAACGGATTCGGTAAGGTGACGTCTCGAATCTGACTCAAAGATATTAGAAACCGGCTCACAGTATCCTAGAGTACCCGGTTAACTTTCGTTTCTATTGAAAAATTTGCGACAAGTGTCTTCCGGTTATTGCTGTTCGTCTAACAACCGCGATAGCGCATCCGCCTGACAAATATCGCTCGTCGATCGGTACTTGATGTGGAAATCGTACCCCAGCAAAGTTGTCGCTCATCTCTGCTGATGGTTGGCCGTACATACCGGAATTCTTTTATTCGAGCCGAATATAGCAAGAAGTGGTTTGTGGTAAGTTAGTAAGGTAAAGTGACCGCCAGATAACATTCTGTGGAAATGTTTCACAGTAAACGCAATAGCGAAAGCCTCCTTTTCAATCTGGCTATATTTTCTTTCTGCTACTGTCAGTGAACAAGCGGCATGAGCGACTGGCTTCTCAAACCCGTCTTGGAAAATGTGGGAGATGACCGCTCTAACTCCGTAGATGGATGCATCCGATGCCAGTACAATTAGCAGGTTTGGAACGTAATGCGTTAGCAACAGTTCTGAGCTTAGTGATGACATAATCCTGTCGAAGGCTTCCTGACATTCGGTAGTCCAGACACACGGAACGTCCTTCATCAGCAACCGGTTTAATGGTCCGCGTAGTTCGTGTATGGACAGCAGGTATGTAAAGTAATAACTCACCATACCCACAAATGATCTCAACGTCGCTGCTTCCTTGGACGGGGGCATTTCCTTGATCGCCTTGATGCTTGATGGATCAGGTTTTCGTCCATTTTGGTCAACGATAAAGTTCAGGGACTTAATGGAGGTCATGAAAAACTCACACTTGTCTGTTCTTAGGCGAAAACCATACTCCTTTATCCTGGCAAGCACGAGTTCTGTTTGTTGGTGTAGTTCTTCCTGGTTAGATCCCGTGATAATGACATCGTCCAGGTAGGCAGCGGCATATGGTATTCCATGTAGCAACGTATCCATGATCTGCTGAAAGTTTGCCGGAGCCGACTTAACGACAAATAGTAGGCGTGTACACTGGAATAGTCTCCTGTGAGTATTAATTGTTAGAAACTCACTCGATCCCTCCGACATTTCAATCTAGAGATATGCGTCTGACAATTCCAGTTTGGAAAAACATTTGCCACCGTTCAGACACGCAAAAAGGTCTCCGGGGAAGGGTAGAAGGCATTTGTAGTCTTCTAAGACGGCATTCAGGCCAGTGGAGTAAGCTGCGCATAAGCGGATCTTTCCGTTTGATTTCTTGATAATCACATTGGAGGCTGCCCAAGAAGTGTAACTGGTCGGTTTGAGAACTCCGGCTGACTGTAGTCTGTTAAATTCTTGGTCGACGATTGAAACCGATTGATTACTACAAAATGAATGTTTAATCTATGCAGATGACCTTAAGCTATGATATGAGGTACCCGACCTTGATGCCGCTGATAGACTACAGGACTCGCTAGATGTAATACACCAGTGGTCCATCAAATGAGACTTACACATCAATTATGAAAAATTTTGCGTCCTTCCAATAGGTGTGTCTAAGCCACTCGATACTTATCATATTGGGGTTTTCCTTCCCAATTAGGGTGCTCAAGAGAAAGACTTATGTGTAATAATTGCTTTTAAACTAAAGACCACCCAGGGTACACTGAGGAGAGCGGGCGCTGCCAACAGGATGTGCTCCGCCATATGAACGTCATTCTCCCGAATGACACCGGATATCTTCAGGGCTGTGTTTATTTCTCACGTATGCCAAATCCTCGACTATGGCTTACCAGCTGTCTTTCCACTTTCAAAATGGAAGTGTACTCCGAATGAAAAGTCAAGGAAAATTGGCTTGTAGTTTGTGCCTGAACTTCGGAACCTATCCTACCACCTTCGACTCCAACAGATGAACCTTTTCTCTGGACAATCGTCGCCTCACCTTCAACAGGCGCATACTAAGGGGAACTTGAAAAGGGGCTACAACGGTTTTTCCAACTCAATACAGGTGGTAGAACACGGGGTCATCACTTGAAACCGAGGAGGCCCCAGCTTCAGTCTGCTGGAGTGATAAAAGACTAGAATCGCCTTCCGGAGAACGTTATCGGTGCTCAGTCTGAGGAAGATTTCAAGCGGCTCCTAGACTCCCACTTGTGTAGCAGGATTGCACTGTTCTACGGCGACTGCTCCAGCCCACTAGAACCGCTTGCCACAATGACACATGCTCCTGTTCTGAACCGGAAGTGATGGGGCTTACATGGGATCTCTCTCTGCCCTCTACAACTCAATATATCCAACTCAAGGAAGTTGGGCAAAACCTTGAAGTGGCCAGTCCATGATATGGCATAGAAGCTTGAAGAAATTGAATGAGAGACTTGGTCAGGCTGGTGCGTGCCTGGATGGAGAGCACGGGACGGTTCACACTAATGGTTGGAGACCCTGTCAGATATGGCGCAGTCACGAAGTCAATGACGTTCCAGTATTCGGCTACTTTCAGCTGGTTGTCACTATGCGTTTCATTCTGATTAGTTTAACGCAGTTCTTTCTTGCATTCATTTTTATCTACATTCTGGTTGCGCCAAGCCCCACCATCCTATCAGTGTTATTTGTTATTTTTACTGTGTGAGTCGTGGCAACAGGATAAAACGCACTTCGGTGCTCGGAACATAGTTGATCAACTGAAGTGAACTGATATAAATCAGGAACAATGTAGGCCCCAGCACCGTGCCTTGGGGTACGCCACTGGTCAAAGGATACTAGTCGGTTAGGTGGCTATCGACTTTTACCCTCCGCTTTCGTCCCGGATTCATTGATGCAGAGATCCGCCAACACCGCACACTCACATTGAGGATAAGGACCTCATGTTTCACCTTGTCGAACGCCTTGCTGAAATCGATATTGGCAGACTACCCCTGGTTCACTGTTTGAAACCATTCACACCTAGTCACGAGCAGGTTGGTGATGCATGAACGACCTGGCATGAGACATAGTTCCACGCTGTCTAGCCAAACTAGCCCATCACTAACTATTGCGCGACTTGAGGACTTTAGGAAAAACGAGCAATCGTGGACCCTGGAGGGGTCGGTGTAAACCAAACCTAAACTGCCCTACCAAATGCATCTTGTCAACACCGGTCGCCCGCAGTTCATTTTAACACGTGGAGCTGCTTGTATACTAACGCTCTATCACTGTGGAACAAGGTGCCGGAAATCGTTGCTCTTGCGTTTGACATGCAAGTTAAAGTCATCTGTGTAACCGAAACATGGTTCTGCACAGATGTCGACGCCGAGGTAGCTATCCCAAGATACGTGCTGCTTCGAAACGACCGTGAAGTCAGCAGGGGCGAAGGCGTGGGTGTGTATGTATCAGATCGCCTCACATGCGTCCCTCTCAAAGCTCCGGAACTGCTATCTCTGCCTGAATCCCTTTGGATTCGTGTCCACGGTTCCCGTGAGACCAGTCTCACTCTTGGAGTGGTCCATCGCCCGCCCTTAGCTTCCCCAGAATTGCTGTGGTGCTGGGACGCAGCCCTTCGAGTAGTTACTTCTAACTTAAGTCCCCCCTACTAGTTGCAGAGACTTCAATTCCCTGGAGCTCGACTTTGCCTCTGGCTAGGCTCACGGCCAGCACGGTTATGAGTTTTTTGCTGGTGTTTTAGAACACGTACAGCAGTTCACTCGGTGGTGAGACGGGTAAAACCCGCCGAAATTCGACCTGCTGCTCACTAACGAGCCACATCCAATTGATGACGTAAAACTGAATGCCCCACTCGGTGCCAGTGATCAAGTAGTTATCAGTTTCCGGGTGGTGGAAAATGTCGCGCTCTACGCTAAGGCAATACCCACTAGGCTGAACTTTCGCCGAGCGGATTATGACGTGATCAAAGATCGCAATGAGGCTGGACCTTACCGTGGTGCGATGGTTTGTGTGCCTCAGTGATCCATTGAGCTATACTGGGTGGTGCTTTTTCGCACCTTCAGAGCCACTCATACCAGATTGGTCAATGGTTAGAGGCCAGACAAATTCAGCCTCCTGGTCCTCCAGGTTGGGGGTTGGAATGAGGGTGGCTCCTTGTTCCTTAAAACGGACTCCTTGTAGCCCAACGCTAAACCCACTGCCTTGCAGACAGGTTTTTGAACCAAAGGCTTTGGTTGAGAACCCTAATCGTTCTTCTGTCTAGGCCTGGGCAACCTGACAGTATCCTGCCCACGCAATACAATGAATCGCACTTCAATCAAATTTCTGATGCTCTGGTCACCGCAGAGCATAATAAACGGTGCCCTATCTGCTGCATCGGGCAGGGTGGATAGGGGTTTGGATGCTACTGCTCAAGCCTTCCCGTCTTCTTATTCCCCTTCTTGCGCTTTTTCACCCTTATCGTCCCGTTCCAGCTTCACTTTTATCCCCCCTGTTTTCAACCCCCCAATTCTGGGCCATCCCCCACCTTGCTTCAATAGTCGCTTGTCTTTTAGTTTCAACTCACAGGTGAAGGCGGAGCGTCATTCCTGCACTGCCAACAGGCACATGTCCAAGCAAGCGGCCCATTCCAGTACATCGGCTTCCATTTGGAGCCCTCGATCCTCCTTCAGACTGGCAAGCCTCTATGTTCGCACATTGCTTTAGCTCGGTCAACAGGCAACACTTGCCCAAACATAAGAGACCCTCTCCATCGATATCTGCTGCTTATCAGAGACTCGCATGCAAGATTCGAGCTCTGTACTCACTCTGCGATCCGCTTCAGGTGACACTAGCCGCACTTTCTCATTGCGCCTATCCGGTGACGATGCAGCTTCGAGCACCGGCCAAGCCGGTGTTGGTATTGCCCTGAGTCCCCGGGGCTGTAACTGCTCTGGTTGACTGGATTTTAATCAGTAGCCGGATGTGTGCGGTCCGATTGGCTGGCTCGTTCAAAGATTCGAAGTCATGTGGGACTAACAGGTGTCTATTCGTTA
This sequence comes from Dicrocoelium dendriticum, assembly GCA_944474145.2. Taxonomy (NCBI): domain Eukaryota; kingdom Metazoa; phylum Platyhelminthes; class Trematoda; order Plagiorchiida; family Dicrocoeliidae; genus Dicrocoelium; species Dicrocoelium dendriticum. Next base: position 224,100,944 of record OX104064.1, read on the forward strand.
TCGCTGCCTGTGCACCGACAAACTGTAGCGATGACTCGGTAAAAGACGACTTCTATCGTCAATTGAACGAGCTGCTTAGCCACAGAAAAAGCTCGGACACTGTAGTGCTGTCTGGGGATCTGAAAGCTCAAGTTGGAAAATTATCCACAGATGAGTTGCATCTGGCCGGCCAACATAGTACAAGCTCCCGTAATGATAACGGTGAGCGGCTACTTCATTTGCTTGAAGATACTCGCTTGTTTCTTGCGAGCACTAATTTCAGACACAGCACCCGCCGGAGGGTGACTTGGCGCCCACCAGCCTCGAATCAGCTATGGACACAAATTGATCACATTGCGATAAGTTACCGCTGGAGAGGCTGCATCCAGAACTGTCGCTCGATTTGGAGCACAGGTGTGGACGCCGACAATGCACTTGTGTGTGCTGACCTGCGGATGCGCTTTGGCGGACGCCCGCGACGACGTTGTGAGCGCATTGACACCAGCCAACTGGCGAAGCCAGCTGTTCTGAATGTCTATCAAAGTACGCTGTCATGCGAGTTGGATAAACGAGCACTGGATGCAATTGAAGCTCACTGGTCTCATATTCACCAGCCCTTATTAGCAGCAGGCAAATCCTCATGTGATATGTCTAATCGCCAACATGGACATTGGGTCTCTTCACAGTCTCTGGAACTTATAGATGCTCGCCGGCATATTCCGGCTGGAAGCGAACACATTGAAACTCGCAAAGAGCTCCGGGCAAAACTCCGTGCTAGTCTGAAGAGAGACCGCGAATCAGCGTGGTCTCGTCGTGCAACAGAAATGGAAATGGCCGCTGCCCTTGGTAACCACCGTAAGTTATTCCGTCTGATACGGGAAACGGGCAGCAGGAGACCTGGTTTTAGTGAAACAATTTGTGACGAGAGTGGACAATCTATCCACAACTTATCAAAACGCTTAGAGCGTTGGGCTGAACACTTTAAAAGGCAATTTAATCGGTCGGAATGGTTAGATTTCTCGCCGACTAGTGATCGCCCTGCTCCGTGGGCTGTCCTTTTGGATCCATCCTCTCTCTCAGAAGTCAAACGTGAGATCGAACTGTTGAAGTTAAATAAAGCCGCGGGACCTGATGATCTACCTCCAGCCCTCTTCATATTCGGGGGACCTGCTCTTGTGGATGACTTACGCGAGTTACTAGTCAAACTGTGGGAGTAGGAAATTGTCCCAATCGATTGGAGGCGCTGCGCCATAGTCCCAATTTTCAAAGGAGGCTCACGATCGGAATGCGGCAGCCATAGAGGAATCAGTCTGATCTCCATCGCCTCCAAATTGCTTGCCTCTGTCATCTTTCACAGACTGACTACCACTTGTGAAAGCCATATTTGTGAAGAGCATGCCGGGTTTCCTCGAGGTCGTGGCTGAATTGACCACATCTTCACCTTGCGTCAGTTGTTGGAGCACTGTCACATATATTGGCGGCCCACCGTTGTCGTGTTCCTCGATATCAAAGGTGCATTCGATACGGTGGATAGACATGCACTTTGGGACTGTTTACTCAGGAAAGGTGTACCTGAGAAATATGTGAATATTCTCCGAGCATTATATGCGCGTAGCTCAGGCAGAGTGAGTGCTTACGGCAAGTTGTCATCGCCCTTAAATATCTCCAGCAGCGTGAGAAAAGGATGCCCACTGTCACCTTTCCTCTTCAACTTCGCTGTTGACGAAGCCATGGAAATCGCGTTCACAGGACACGACTTAGGTGTGGAGCTACTCCCAGGAGAACGACTTCTTGACTTAGAGTATGCTGATGATATTGCCCTAATCTGTGACAGCTCACAAATGTGCCAAGCTGCACTGGACAGATTAGCACTAGCTGTCCGTCACTTCGGGCTTTACTTCGCACCCTCGAAGTGCAAAGCGCTCCTCCAAGATTGGTCTGGACCGCCTCCTACGCTGACCGTTGGTGGGGATCAGCTGGAAGTCGTTCAAAAACTCAACTACCTGGGAAGCTGTATCAGCACCCGTGGGATTGAAGATGAGATCCCGAACCGTATAGCAAAAGCTCGAGGCGTTTTGCTAACCTTCGCCACTTATGGCGCCGGCGCGACATCACTCTTGCCCTGAAGGGTAGAGTGTACAATGCAGCGGTATGTTCGACTCTGATGTACGGTTGTGAAACTGGCCGCTTAAAGCAGCGGACCTGAAGAGGTTAGTTACGTTCGACCACCGATGCCTTCACATTTTAGCACACATCTGGTGGGAACACCGCGTGAGTAACGAGCGTGTTCGACGCCTTGTTTATGGCACAGGAAAAGGAACTGAACCGCTCAGCACCGTTATTTCACGCACCAGGCTCCGATGGCTCAGCCACGTGTTACGCATGCCAGCCCACCGACTTCCGCGACGTGCGCTGTTTGCGTGCCGCGGGTGTGCATGGAAGAGGAGGGGTGGCCAAGCGACGACTTGGTCCAGAAGAATGAGGGCCCTCACTTCTGAGCTGGCCTCAATTGGAACGTCTCGGCTCCCTGGTTGGGGTCCGAAAGACGATGAACACGTTTGGTAGGACACACTTGCTGATATGGCTAGGAGCCGACCTCAGTGGCGTTCGTGCTGTGAGTTTCTTTGTCCCACCCCATCCCTCTTAACCTCCCCCTCCAACCACGATCTCATTATTTACCCTCATATAATTTCGCATAGTATTTTTTGATGCACAGTAGCCGGCTGGTAGCCTACCGCAACGATGCCCATCCGTTACCGGTAGCTCAGCCGGCTTGCACCAGTTGCGTTCTTTTCTCCTTTTTTTCTGTGGATTGCGGCACAGTAGCTGAGGTGTTCCCCACCTCTAGCTCACGTGTATGATGATGATTACTTTGGAAGCAGTGCTATCGGGCGATACTTAGAAGACTTTGTCTTGTCACAACCCTTGTATCTCGGTGTTATGACCCCTTGCTTCGAGATGCTCGAGTATTCCACGCTGGTGTGGAAGCGGCTGTACAGTGAGGCAAGCGGTTCGGTCAGTACGGCAGCAAACTCACCCAGAAGGATGTGTGGGATCCCATCCAAGCCCGGCGATTTGTCTGTCCTTAATTTTGCTAATTTTTCCAGAAGTTTGGCGTAAACTGTACCTGATATCTAACAGCGCCGGGAGTGAAATTAGTGTCCACTATTGTACTGCGTGTCTAGGTGCTAAAAACGGACTCGTACTGAGCCTTCAGCAGTTCTGCAGCTTCTTTGTCCGACGTTGTAGTGTTGCCGTCAGGTCTGAGCAGACTGCCGATGGCATCCCGCAGTTTAATGCGAGGCAATATGCCGAATGAAGACCTTGAAGTTATCGGCGAAACGTCTAGCGAGAGCAAGCTGGTAGGCTTTTTTATCTTGGCGAACATCTGCTACACAGGAATTTCACACTCTACGGTATTGTGCCAGCGGTGCAGTCACCAAGTACTAAGAATCTGTCCCAGATGGTATTCATGGTCAGTCTTCGTGTGGTGGGCTGAGGCTGCATGTGGCGTTTTGGCACAGTAGCACACACTAGGAATGTATGCCCTAATGACGTCACAGATGTGAGCAGCGATGTAGTTCCAGTGGTCATCGACTGTGGGAGTTTGTTCTGCGAGGGAGATCATCATAAACGATGCTCTGCGCTACCACCTGGAAAACCAGTCACTAATAGCCCCGGAACAGAACGGGTTCCGTAGGGCTCACTCGTGCACCACGAATCGTCCCGCAGCCCTTGATTCCTGGACAGCACAGGCAAACATGCTCCAACTGACGTGGTTTACCTAGATTTTCCGAAAGCATTTGACCGGGTTAATCATGCAGTCCTCTTAAGTAAACTACCGAGTTTGGGGATTGAAAAGCAAACCATCTCCTCGCTAAGTATCTATTTATCCGGGCGCATCCACCAAGTTCTTGTAAATGGCGCACTCTCCAGCGCTCTGGCTGTCCAGGGATCTATCCTCGGGCCCCTGTTGTTCACTTTGTTCATTAATGACCTACCATCTTCCAACAGCAGCCATATACTGCTCTATGCGGACGATACTAAGATATGGCGACCTATCCGCAAACCAGGCGATCAGACACGTCTTCAGAGAGACATCAACGCTGCCTACTCCTGAGCCTCGAAAAACTTGCCCCCGTTAAACACTGTCAAGTACAAGGTCATGCACATCGGATAAGATGCGAGCACTCGGTGCACTATCGGCGGCATGCACATGAACGCCACATCCCAGGAACGCCACCTAGGCACTATTGTATCCGCCGACCTGAGCCCGAGCGTCAACGTAGCCACATCGGCGACAAAGGCCAGTGTGCGCTTGGCCCCCCCTTGGGCGTGCATTAGGGTCATTCCCTGGAGAAATATTTGTCCGCCTCTACAGCACCTTGGTACGCCCATTGTCGCAGTACAATATACTGGTCCAAGTGCCGTATCTGAAGGTCGAGGCTCTGCTGGAAACCGTCCAGGGCAGAGTCACTAAGAGTGGAGGGACTATCCCACCTCTCGTACGAAGAGCGCCTTGCGGCTCTTAAAGTCTTCCGATTGAAATATCGTAGGCTTCGTGGTGCTCTCATACTAGCCTGACTAATAACAGTCACGCTAATACCGACTTCCTCGTTCACGCCCGCACAGACCATATAAAAAGGCACTCGCTCAAACTCATGACACGTAGTAGTCCGCTTCAGTGCCAAAGAACCAGCTTTAGTGTGCGTATCGCCTTCGACTGGAACGCCCTGCCTGTCTTCACACGACGCCTAGATAATTGGCTCTTGCCCGCTGGCCTTTCATGTTAAAAGATGTGGGCCATTCGCTAAGCTAGCTGGTAGGATCACTACTTTTGACACACTAGCTCGCGGCACTCCACTTATTTAGCTTTTATCTACACCAAATTGTCTCCCTGTCTGAGACCTTTATGTCCCCGTACTACCACGTCTATGCACTCACTAGCAAAGCAATAACACCGCTAACATCAGCCATTTACTTGCACACTAGTCCCTTTCTTCCTAACAATCAAGACGCTGGATACCTGTGCCCCACCCCACTACCGAGTCGCAATGTACAACAACTGAACCTACTCAGAACAACAGGACCCCGCCGTAAAATCTCGAGATAGAAGCACCGAAAAGCAAAGCATACTCGTTCTGCACAAACCCATGAAACCTATGAAACCGTGTTGTGTATGCATCAGGATATCTTTTGTCCGAGTACTAATAGTCCCTGACCTGAAAACCATAAAGTAGACACCGAAGAGAGTCGCCACTGCAGACATGATGTGCTGTGCTATAAGATCCTTCTCGTGAATGATGTCGAAGATCTTCAGACGCCCGCTCACTTCTCACACGCGACTGATACCAGAGTGTGGTTTGTTAGCTGCTTTCTAATTCTCGAATGGGCCTTAATCGAATAAGTCAATTGGTGTGGCTCCAATTCCGTATCTGGGATCCATGATCTTCCTTACTTACTCCGGCTCCAAAAGATTAATCTGTTCCCGATGGAATACCATCGCAGTCGTAAAGACCTCAGACTTACGTAGTGCATACTAAAAGGCGAACTTGGTAGTGAACTACAGCAGCTTTTCCGGCTGAGCAGTTAGCTCGGTACGAGGCCACAAGAGGAAGTTGTTCCAACCCAAGAGGCTCAGTGCGCTCCGCTATCGTCCTATGCACTCGGGTAGCAAATGAATGAAACCGACCGCAAAGGCTGTTACGATGAGCATGTGGACACCCAACTACATGAGACAACAGGATAGGAACCAGGGTCGAAACAAGTTTCCGCTTAACGAATGTCTCCTTTCTTGTGCCAGTAAACAAAAAAGAGCCCTCAGAACTGCGACTTCATAGAATATTCTTAATTCTATAATGGTGAAGAAACAGAAGCAAGTGCAAGACGAACAACACACTCTCATGAATAAGATTAGGGGCAGTTACTGAAGCTCAAGGAAGTTCGGGAAACAACGGCCAGCCAATGTTTGTATAGGCTACGTTTAAATTCCTCCAAAGATTCGCAAGCTAATAGAGCGAAGGAAGTTTATTCTAAACAGGCAAAACCCGGTTTGTAAAGAACCTGGCTCTTAACTCCAGCTTTACTTTACTGTCATGATAGCGAGAAAGATGTTGAACATCTATGTAGCTATATCTCAATGTAGGACATGTCCCACTGACACAGTGTTACCTGTAGTAGTGAGCTAGCCCAGGTGAAAAAAGCAAAATATTTACAAGCATAGAAAAAATCTCCATGTACTTACGATATATTCTTGGATGAACCACATGGAGTCCTTCACCAGCTCCGCCGCCTATTACGGATGGGCATTGTTTCGGAAGCTGCAGTTGGTGGATTAACGGGCTCCATGGGTTATAATCATTGAACGATTCCTTCGTCAGTTTCCTGTGAAGGCTTCGTCGAATCTGGCATCCGCAAAGTGCGCGTCCAGGAATCGTTTGAATTCCGACACCGAGTTCGCTTCTACTATCCGCGAGGGCAAACGGTTCCACATGTTCACCACTCGCCGCTCAAGACACAAGGGATGAGCTACCCACTTGAGGTCAGGGACTACCAGTTTGTACTGGTGACCTCGTGTGCTGCTTGACGCACGGACATGGAGCAGTGGCCTCAGCATCGGATAAGCACCCAGATGCAATACCCGATGGGTCATGATGAGGTCCACTCGCACGCGGCGGTAGGCTAGAGTATACAGACCCAATTGTCTGCATCTTTCTTCATACGGCACACCCTGAAGACCGGGAATGAGCCGTGTGGCTATGTGTTGTACTCTTTCGAGCTTGTGTATCTCGCCTTTCGTCAACGGACAGTAGGCGGGTGAGCCGTATTCTAGCACCGGTCGTACAATGGATGTGAAGAGACGAGTGGCAATCTCTTCCGACCAGGTGCAGAAGCTACGTTTCAGCGCCCACAGCGAACGCAATGCTATGCGATATGTATTGTCCGTGTTGTCCAGTGACTTCATGTCGTAACGTTGTATAACGCCAAGGTCTCTGACGCAATGCATCGGGTGTAGAACTTGGCCGTCGAGAGTGTACGATCGGCCCGCTCCACCTTTACCGAGGCACAGAAGTAGCGACTTTGCCGAGTTGATAGGTAAACTTACTTCGGCGGACCACATGGAGAGGCGGTCGAGGTCCTGCTGAAGTATGTCAAAGTCGTCCGACGTATGGATCACCCTCCATAGCTTCAGGTCATCCGCGAACAAGGCACACGGCGACCGAAAGAGATTGGGCATGTCGCTGATGTGAATCAGGAAGAGAATGGGGCCAAGTACCGTCCCCTGAGGAACGCCGCTCGTCGACGGGTACCAGTCGGTCAGGTGGCTGTCGATTTGCACCCTCCACTTCCGTCCAACTAAGAAGTCACGGATCCATTGGTGCAGCGAGCCTCCGACTCCGCACTCCCTCAGTTTCTGAAGGAGGATCTCGTGATTCACTCTGTCGAAGGCCTTACTGAAATCGACGTATACCACGTCGACTGACTTACGTTGGTTTACTGCTTGCAACCATTCATGCCATGTTAGCATCAGGTTAGTGATGCACGAGCGGCCTCTCACGAAACCATGCTGTGCAGGCGTCAGGAGAGAGTTGGTCTCCAGTAGCTGGAGCAGTCGCTTCTTCACAATCTTCTCCAGAACTTTCGACAATACTGCGGTCAAACAAATAGGGCGGTAATTCTCCACTTTGCGTGTGTCACCGCCTTTTGGAATCGGTTTGACAACGGCGCATTTCCAGTCACAAGGCACGCAGCCTATGGACAGGGATCGGTTGAACAGGTCGGTTACAGCAGGTGAGATCACAGCTGACAAGGACTTGAGGATCAGCGGATGGAGACCATCCGGTCCAGCTGGCTTCGTGCTGTCTAGGCAGCTGACTAGCCCATGTACCTCCGCGACGTCGCAGATCAAGTCAGTTAGCTCAGTCGGTGCGGCGACGGCAGAGCTTGGCGCGCAGGTTTGGTTAGTTGCGAATACAGAAGCGAAGTGCGCCGCTAATGCGGACGCACGCTCGGTGCTTGAACTTAGTGGTTGTCCATTCGAACCCACTAGCACCGGCACATTACCTGCAGACTTCAGGCGTCGCTTCACGTACGCAAATATGCGCTTCGGGGCAGTTTTAGCTGACCAAGCAAGCTGCTCCTCAAACTGACGGCGTTTTCGCGTCTTTGTGCTGTTGCACAAGTTTCGTTGTCGCTTGTATGCCTCATAGTCATCGGCAGAGCCAGACAGGAGGAACGCATTCCATAGTCGACGCCGTTGTCGAGACAGTCGGTTATACTCTTTGTCAAACCAATGGGGTTTCATTGGTCCAACTTTTCGAGTCTTGAAGGGTACAAATTGCGCACACAATGAGTGCACTGCCCCTTTAATGTTTGCCCAGCAAGTTTCAACGGATGAATCCTGTGGCATAGACCAATCAAGCTGATTGGCAGCTAGAATGAGGCCATCGAAGTCAGCTTTCCAATAGTTGTATGTTGGTGCCACTGGACGCACACATGGAAGCTGCAGGTCTATAGTGGCCATAATTGTCGAGTGATCACTGGCCGGCATGGGCTCAAGAACTTCTATGTCATGCACTGTTTGTTCGCAGCTGGTTAGCAGCAGGTCCAGGCATGATGGCATTGAGCGCGGGGTTATGCGGGTGGGTTGCGTGATGTGCTGCACCGTTCCGGTTTCCAGTACCAGTTCGGCGAATCTTGTCTCCACTTCATTATGGCCAGGGAGAAGCTGAACTTCAGGCCATAAGATTCGAGGAAGGTTAAAGTCGCCAGTGAGCAGGAACTGCGGGCGACTCATTTGGTTTTGGATGTGTGTGAGCCAATCCAATCCGTTACTCAGTGGGCTACGATATGCCACACCCACAAGCAGTTCGCCGCGTCGTAGGTGGATCGAACACCACAGCTGCTCACATAGACCGTCAATCCTTCGGTAGGTGCTCACGAGTCTCCCGCACAGGGTAGACCGGAGATAAAGTAGGACGCCACCGCGGCTATTCGACTGTCGATCACAGCGGAAGCACGAATAGTCCGTGATCGCAATTTCTTCGCTTGTCACTTCAGATGTCAACCACGTCTCAGCCAAACCAACCACATCTGGCCGACGTGAAGCAATGAAGCGGATCAGATCATCGTGCTTGTTCACTAAGCTGCATACATTAATGAACGCTACACGCAATCCGCGGTAGGAACCGCTGGGCGAGCTTGAAGCGTCATTGCTCTGTTTACCCGGATTCGGGGTATCCGAGCAACTGTGCGAAAATTTACGATACGCAGGTTAGTTTCACCGGCGTCCGTGCGTCGTTTCAGTTCGATCACGGCAGACTTCAGCTGCTCTCGTTCTGCGGGATCAAGGTCTGGCCGGACATGGATTTTCATCCCCTTTAGGCGACCGAGGCGGGACAGTACTAACCTTGGGGCAGTTTCGTCGGCGAACGCGATGCGCAGAGGCCGACACTTGCCATCAACTTGTTTCACTCGTAACCCGGGTTCGCCAACATTCAGTAGTTCGTCGGTTAGAGACTGCAAGAATTGCACATCATGGTCATAGCGTACCTGGGGACTGGGATCAGTCGACTCAGGTGCGTGGAAAATCATGACGTTGCATAGCCGTCCCCGTGGTGACTTGCTATCGTTTGGCTTCACCGGTTTCGGTAACGCCGGTTTCTCGGCTAGCAATTTCTCAAGTCGTGTTACCTAGATCTATGCTACTTCAATTTCATGCAATGGCCCCGCAAGTTGTCTGACGTAGCTTTTTCTAATGGATCGGTTGGCCTGAGATCACAGACCTTTCATAATTTTGAACGTCCCTATTAAGTCACCTCTCAAGCTGCGTCTTCGCATTGAGAACAAACCCAAGATAGTTAACCGATCTTCATACGGGAACCCGCGCTGGCCTACTATCATTCGTGTGGCTAGTCTTTGCACCTTAAAAATACAAACAAGATCTTTCTGCAAGTAGGGTGCCTATGCCTGAAAACAATATTCCAGGTGTGATCTGACCACAGCTTTGAACAAGGGAAGAAAGACCGATGGCTTGGTACAACTCAGAACTCTCCTGAGACGAAATAACTTCTGCCGCGCTTTATTAGCCGCATTCCTGCACTGCGCCGAAGGCTTAAAGTCACTAGTCACGATGACACCTAGATCATGCGCCTCGATGAAATGCTGCAGTAAATTATTTTTTAATGCGCATACTACAGCCACGTGAGGACTACCAGGCCGCTGCGAAACAGTTGCCCGTAATACTGAATTGAAGATGGCTGGGCTAACATGGAAGCGCCCACTCGGCTTCTGCAGCTCAATGAGCTAAATTATGTTCAGGACGATAAAGGGTGTAGAAACCTAGAGGCAGTATTCTAGCTGGAGCCAAATGAATGTTAAAAACGGTTACACAAAGACAGCGGCCGTCAAGTGTTCAAGTGCTTTAAACCTGTTTAGTCAACCATCCCGACAATTGCACAGCCATACATAAGTAGTCAAGGGAGGTCAAATATGAAATAAACTGCGCGGAGCGTGGAACGCCGTGACAGAAAAGACGGAGAGAAATAGATCAAATGACAACGTTGCACGTCGGGAGTCTTACCTGGATCGCCGTGGTCTAGAATCGCCAATATCTAGCCGATGACGGGACGACATGTTGCAGCGGATCTTTGAACCACCGAAGGATCCAATAACGGCAGCGCGTCACCGGTCGGTACTACAAAACCGCCATTAGTATTAGTGTACGAGTGCAAGGTCTATCTGTAATACGCACTCTATTCCAAATAAGCACATTTACCATTACGCATAAGAATGAAATGACCTAAAAAATTGCCCCAGTCAGATTTGGTCAGGTTCCAAGGTCGATACCGACCTCCGCCTAACGAGCGTCCTGTTTCCTGCACCGGTAAGCGGACAAGAGACCCCGGTAATTCGAATTCCTTTGAACTTCCGCAGCTTCTACTAGAGATTGAAGCAAAAACATAAGTGCTTTCTGTGCTGTCACACGGTGCGTGCTTTCAGTAACATGCTACAAAAAATTATAATACTTCTGGAAATAGTTCAGATCAACTGTACATTAACGACCTGCCGACTGCATTTTAAACCGACTGCTTGATATACGTCGACGAACAAAAGTTATGGTCAGCAGTGTCCAACCTTTGATACAGTCCCACATCAACGACTCTCATTGAACTTGAGATCGTATGGGATATCTGGGGCCGCCCTTAAGTGGGTCTCTGCTTTCCTAGAGGGGCGAGAACAGTAGGTGCGCGTGAGAGGTAATCTTACAATTAAGCAAGCTCTTCTTGGTGGCTTTCCGCAGGGCTCGTTTCTAGGACCTGTGCTGTTCACAATTTTTGCCCATGATCTACCCCAGGAGCTTGTAGTACTGTGGCTATTGTATGCCGTTGTCCTCAACCTCTGGAATATTTTGCATATCCCTGGTGGCTCTGAGGCACTTCAGGTTGCCTTGGATAGGCTCTGGGATTGGTCAACCTTGTAATTGATGCATATAAATCAAGCAAATTGGTCCGTTCTCCGCATTGGAGGTGCTATTCCCCCCACGCGCTTTGTAGTTGGTGGAAGTGCGCTCCCTGTTGTCATTCAGCAGGTTGATCTAGGTATCATGCACACCACATTGCTTCACGCTGGGGACACTTGGAGGAAGGCTGCTTGTAAAGGGTTCCGCATGGTGTGGTTTATTCACTGCTCCTTCGGTGTCCTAAGCGCCAATAACTTGGTGAATCTGTCCTCAGCTTTAATGCGACCCCAATTTAAGTACTGTATCCAGGCTCGTTCATTTCGTCTTGCAAGGGACAATATGGGGCGTCATAGGTTTATGCGAGTGGGTACAAGCTTAGTGCAATGATCACGGGGCAAACGTATCCCGAACGTTTGCTTATCTTGTGTATGTACTTAATGCTCTCCCGCAAAGTTAGAGGAAACTTGATCCTTAATTAACGTATATTAACGGCTGAGTTTGGTGCAGACTTGTCCTAGCTATTTAGTCCTGCCAAGCTGCATAGGCCCCGAGGTCACCGGTTGCGACTGCACAAACAGCTGTCTGACCGGATAAAGATGGAAACTTGCTTGTCGCGCTGAGTTATTGGAGGTTGGGACCCGCTTCCGGAACACGTCGTCACGGAGTCTACGTTTGAGGGTTTCAAATGTCAGTTAGATGCGTTTAGGTGGAAGTAGCGAAGCTTACTCTTCTCCTAACCGACTTCTATCTTCAACTTTCCTTTCGTTTCTTAATTTCTACTCACCCCTTGTTATTATCATTATGTAGCTGACGATCCTCCTCTGGTTTTCTTAACTTACTCTTCACTCTCATTTCACGTAAACCGATCTGGCAGTGACTGCTGGGCAGGAAACTGCGGGCAGTAATTGGTTGAACACGGGGTGATGCCATCTATGTTTTAGGCTTCCTAATATCTTAAGCACAACTATCAATTCCCGATCCGACGATACGCAAAAGAAGGAACATTCACGGGATTATCCTATATTTCCAGTACTAACCCACTTGAACTTGAGAATACTGACAGGTTACAAGCGGCTCTAGACCAGGTACCTGATTGGTCTCTCAAGTTGGCATTGCCAGTATACCGAGATAAATGTGCTGTTCTCCCAATGGGTTGCGCTGAACTGTACAGTGCGTGCCACATCGGTGAGTTTCTCCTTTAGGAATACCACTCCGAATGGAGGTCGAGGGGTTATCGCGCCTTCTGAACTTACAACAACACAAGACACTTTGAAGAAAGTGGCCAGTGTAAAGAGGCTGGTGGGTGCCAGAAGATCATTAGCTTATTTGAACCCAGAGGTTTCCCGATCTTTGTCCACTTCGCAGTCCGTCCAGTCTTAGGATATACCTAACCGCTATCCATCCGCTTTCAAACTTTGACTGCGCTCTGCTGGAAAAGGTTCAAATAACTGCATCGAAAGCTATTCTGAAGATTCGTAATCTCCCGTACCCAATTCGGCTCCAGTAGATAAAACTTTCTCCCTCGAACTCCGCCGCCGCCGGAGTGATCTCACCTACACCAGGTGCATATTCCGAGGGGAACTTGGAAGTGAGTTAAACAAGTCTTACGACCCAACACTAACTGTTCCACACGAGGTCACACAAGAAAAGTTTAAACACAGCAGACGGAATTAGCATAGATGTCACCCCATCCAAAAGCGTGATGGTTGCTTAGAATAGCCTACCCCTAAGAAATTGCAGTCTCTCCAGCCGAGGCGAGTATTAAGTGGCTGCCAGACAAACTTTCTCTGCGGATGTTGAAATCTTTCATATGGCCTTGTTATTGCGCTGAACCCTCGCGGAACGTCGCAATGCAACGACACGCACCAAACTCAGTATAATGTGGAATCTATGGGGCTGACAAAGGATTTCCCTCCTGCGCTCTGCAACTCTATGCACTCACTGAAAAATGAACACCTATCTAGCGCTCGTTTTAAAGGCCTCTATTATGCTGCACTCGAGTAATGTTGTAGATAGCTTATTCCGGACATTGTCTACACAATTCGCGAAGAATTTCGCCCCCTATCCAGCCTAGTTCACAGGTGCTTAAACACCAGTTGAAGTCCTCGCAGGTGATCTGACTAAACTAAAGTAAACAGTTCAGTATACTGGAAAACACCAAAAACCTTCATGATGTTAAAGACCTCTATTATATCCCCTCTTCCTCTGCGCCGTTCCATTGAATACATACCTAAGCTCCTTAGGATTTCAGCCCACGGTTTGTCACTTGGACCTTCAATTATCCTAATTGCAAGTTTTTATACTTTTGCTATACGGGCGACGTCTTTCCGGTGGAATGATGCCCAAGCCTGTACAAAGCAGTCTAGATGAGTACTTATCACCGATTTGTAAAAAGCAACAAAAACATGAGCTCTAGTGCTGCATAAATGTCTTCTGTGAGGAAACAATTCCTTCCTCGCATTGTGAGCAGCAGGCTTACTTTGCACTGAAGGTTTGAAGTCTTTCAAACATATGATGCCAAAATCTCATGCTTCATCTACACGACGCAGACCTTGATGTTCGACGGATGTTAGCGTTTTTATTTCTTCAGTTTGAGAGAACGGTAACTGGTATTTGCTGGCGTTTAAGTGCAAGTCACAGTTAACCGACAACTCCACTACAGTGCAAAAGTCCTTGGAAAATATGCCTCGATTACCACTGGTGGATCTTGGGATTACCTGAAAGAATAAAACAGTTGTAACATATCAAGTAAACGTATATAAGCAACGGAAACATTTCCATGGGGAACAGTAAAGCTAAGGTCAAAAATGAATAAGAAATGAAATTTTAAAACGTATTGCAGCACTTAGTTTAAATTTACCTAAATGTAATAAATCCAAGTGTATTATTAGCAGAAACAACAATTGTTTTAATTTTGTTATGCTGACGTAATATTATAGGAACGCATATGTATCAAAAGCAATACCAAGGAAAACGTGGTGTTGTCGCGCGCTGAATTAAAAAGGGATAGAATTTGCTCTGTGCAGCATTGACTGTCTGTTACACAAAATATATCATCCACATATCGACCATAGTAGGGTACTACGCCAATGACTCCGCTCAGGTAGTTCTTTTCTAATTTGCTCGTGAATACATCTGCCAGCAGCGGTCCTAGCGGTGAGCCCATTACTAATCCGTCTTTTGGTCCGTATATTACCCCATTAGACTAGAATTGTATGTTGCTAGTGCACAGCATGATTAGCTGTTTCAACCGATTGTTCGACAGGCCGACGTTCAACTGTTGGGCTCGAATGGTGTCGCACAAATAGTTTATTGTTTCTTCCAAAGAAACATTCGTGAAGAATGACACAACGTCTAACGAAAACATCTTTCTTCCGGTTAGGTTAAGATGTTTTATACTCTCTGAAAAGCTGAATGTATCACGGAGGCTATACCCGGATAAAACTTTTCTCACTGGCTCTAAAAGCTTGGCTAGCCACTTGGCTGTTGCGTGGTAAGGTGAGTTGCACATGTCTAAGTAGCACAGGTCTAAGTGGCAGCCCCTCCTTATGTACCTTTGGCAGGCCATAAAGTCTCGGAATTACCGTCCCCGTGGGTCGAAGTTGTTCGAACGTGGTAGAGTCAATCGAGTTTTCTTGTTTCAGGTGTCACAGAAGCATAGTGACTGTCTTTTCTATTGCCGCTGTTTTATCCCTCTCATTCTCCATTTTTAGAAACTTTGCGCGATCGCTGAGGATGACCACCATCGTGTCAATACAGTCAGATTTCTCCATCAGAACGATCCCTGCCCCTTTATCTGGCCTAGAGCTTAACACATTCTCGCTTTGTTTGAGTGCAACACCATTCGAGCATAACAGTTGTACGTCGGCCTGTCGATCAATCTTCTCTATTTCTTATCCACCTTTACCATTTATATAAATCGTGCTTGCCTAGCTTGTTGCTTATTGACTGTCGCCTTTGATTCGTATTGCCTGGCATATCTCTCCCCCTACGTGACCGCCTTGTGACCATTTAAATAAATAAACAAATAAATAAATAGTATATTCTCGGTAAAACGAGACACACCTGTAAAGGCGTGATCAAATATGCATAAAGTATAGCTTCTTTGGAATGTCAAAACATTTCGTCTTAATGAAAGGTATAAAAGAAAAGATGTTGTCCGTATGAGTCAGCATACTGTCAGGTAATAGTCAGACCAAGAGACATTATGGCGCTGTGGCGCGCAAAACTCCGTCAAAACACAAGTTGGGGGTAATTTCGCCAGGTAGTGATCCATGAGCACAGGAGCCTTAACAAGGTTTTGTTGCAACCAATAACCAGTACTAGATAGGGATGATCTGTGCTCCAACAAAGCATTCTTCAGGGCAGAAGTAGTTGCACAGGTTCGATGTAGAAGGCTGAGGACTGCGTCAGTGTGAAATGCTTAGCCGTGGCTTTATTATGTGGCGAGTCGCATCCGCCACGTTGCAGTGTTGTTAAGCGGAAATTTGTGGCGTTTTATAGAGAGAACGCTTGCCAGGCGAAAACCCACCACGTCCTGGAACACTGCCGTAGGTTTAGTGAAAACAGGTAGTGCAAGTCGGTTATGCATCGGATTATGAAAAAAAACCCCCGATTTTGCGCATCTGTGAGTTGCTAGCGGTAACCTCGACTTTTTAGGCGCGCCATAATGAACGAGATTTTTAGTTAAAATTGACGCGGAAAAACAGTGTTTTGAATAAAACACTTGAAAACGGAAGTTTTACTATTGTCAAAATTCCTCTGATCCAAGATATCTTGGATCGACTTAAAGCGTTCTGGTCAAGCGTCTTTGGCGCTTACTGGTAATTTTTCCAGTTTATCTCCCAGTTTTAACCCCGTTTTGCACCCAGTTTTTGCCTTTATATTGAGGTCGTTTAACTAATGCATGCGTTCTAATTCACTCTGTTTTTCCTTTTTTTGTTTTTGTCTGGTTTTTTTTATTCCTTTTTTTTATTTTTTCCATTTTGGGGGGGGTGGGTTGGGGGGTTCGAACTGTTTTCGGGAGATTCGTCGTTTTCGGTGTCTGTTTTGTTTCTTTTTGTTTCTTTTTTTCTGTTTTATCTTAGTTATTATTTTTGTTTCTCATTTTTCTTTTCTTTTTGTTTTTCTTTCTTGTTTTTTTTTCATTTATTTATTTCGGTTGTTTGTTTTTTTTTTTCAGGGATTCTTGATCGAATGGGTATGATTTTTTCTCTTTTTTCAATTTTTTTTTATTCAGTGCGTATTACCCTTCTCTTTTTTTTCCGATTTTTTTTTTTTTTTTCTTCTTCTTCTTTCCGCCTCGTCTTATTTTCGTCGTATTTTTTATTTCTTTTATCGGGGTTTTTGTTGCGGTAATGTTTTTTTTTTTTATTCTTTTCTTCTTTTTTCGTAGTGGGGTGGTTTTTTTTTTCTCATATCGTTTGAATTATTTCGGTATTTACTCTATTTCGGGAATTTCCTTCTTTTTTATTTTTGTTTTTGTCGTTTCACTATGTCGTGATCTCTGCATGCACCGAGTGTGTTTGTTCCGGATGGCTTCGTGATTCTGATGATAAGTAGGGCACACGTTGATTGATATCTGGCGGACCAAGCTGCAAAATACCATTAACTGATCGATATCCGTGCAGTAATGGGCAATGCGATGTCTGCAACCGATAGTGTAACCATCAGCTTTGTAACTGGAGCATAAATACTCGATGCATACGCAGCGCTGGCCTCGACAGTCTAGATAAGATTGCTCTTCAGTTGTGCAAATTGCTAGGACACGCCGCCGCTTAGGCCGCAAGTCAAATTCGTACGAGAGACGAAACACTTGATACCCTGTCAGCGTGAAAATGTCAAGAAGTCGTTGTGATATCGTTTTCGATGCGAGCTCAAAATCTATATCATGACTTAAAGATTGATCCTGCTTATAAAAAAATAAAAAATAAAAAGTGAACATATATCTATCCCTGCTGAGGAGGCTGCACCCTAGCAGGGATACAGCTCAAGGCCTGACATTAATCCGATCTCTATGCAGGTAAGTAGTCAAAATAGGTAAATATATGTACATCGTTTAGAACAAATACAAATGCAGTTGCACTGTTGGTATACTGTGCTACTGGAGGTCTCAGCGCCACCTTTGACGTTTTCTGGTTCCTTCGGGCGATATTGAGACTCCTTGAGTTGTTCTTTTAAGAGTGTGAAAATTGCGCGGAGGTGAGTAGTTGTGCCTTCTCTCCTTGGAACAGAGAAATCCAATTATCATAGCCACAAGTCACTTATAAATTAGATCGCCTCATTTAATTATGCACCCTACAGTATGCCCCCATTGATGTTGCGCACATGGATGGAAAATGATGAAGGGCGTACAAGGCATACGAAAAGTATATTAACCAAAATTGTGGATTAAATGCATACAAGAATATCAACATGTTATAAAAAGACAGATAATAAATCTGCGACGCTTTAGTAAGAATACAATACTAATTAACAAAAAAATACAGCCCTACCTTTCTTTACCTGATATTGCTGCTCCGGCGCGAAAATTTCAACCCGTGTAATTCCCAGATAGAAGAAAAAACCTTTTCCCAGTTAGAATACCCGTCATAAAATAGCACATATTTACACTGTGATCTTGACCAGTCTTTAACGCCTGAAATACGTTTCATGTAAAAGCACACATCGTGTGCAGTATTTTTGCGAGTATTCGTAGCAACTAAAGTGATGGTCTACAATAATGTCCTGGCATTTATTATTTTGTCGGCTAAAAATGGAGCTTTCTGGCTCTGCAAGCAGAACACAACAATCGCATAAAAAAAAGAAAAGAAAACAAAAAAAGTAGGGAAGTCGGCGAGTATGACTAGATGGTCATAGCTATCCATAACTGCACTACTTGAGCCCGTAATACCCTGCGCCCACTACCGGGCTGCTCGATGTTGCGGCGAAAGTAAATCATTGTGTGCCGCAAACAGATTACTATAGTGAAAATAAGTGGGGATGAATAGAGGCACAAAAGACGCTAGAGAACTCCAGCAAGTGAGAGTATTTATAACTACAATAGGAATCTTCAGGGTGAGACCTGTAATGCACATCAGACACCCCCTTACTGCAACACTCACGGTTAGAAGCCACAGTCCTACCGTTTTGCAAGGATACTGAGGCCATATAAACAGCCAGTAAAATAGAGTTTAGCATTTTTTTAATTAATGCCTCTAAGCATTTTCTAAAGCCTAATGCCGCAGAAGCTGAGATTTACCTGAGTACAATCTCCGGGGGGTCTTTCAGAATCCGTTGAAGCTGAGATTTCGGTCCTGCCAAATAACACAGCGTTACTTAGCTAAACATAACACAAAGATTGTATCCCTTAGAGCCGATTTACTACTATTCATGAGGCTCTGTCTCTTAACGTCAGGAGCTACAGGAGCCTGTCAGAAAAAAAAAAAATAATAAAGAAATAAGCATGGGTAAAATTTATAAAGATTTAGCTAATTGCATTTGGGCGTGGAAAACCTGTTTTGTATTTGAGGTCCACATTGGGTTGGGTTTTAACAGCTCTACTCTGTTCTGGTTGGTTGAGCATGCTGACCCATGATTTTATTGGTTATAGCCTCAATGTTATAGATGCACCACAATTTGTTGCATCACTTTTAATGATTTTCGGATTTATTACTCTCCATACATAAGTATCGCATATAGGTGCCGCTGTGTTCCACCGTCTGTGCAATGCAACTGGTACTCTAAATAAATAAATAAATAGTTTATTCTCGAATAATGTCACACCGACTATTTTCTTTCCGTGCGATATTTCCTAAGCAACTCAGCTGTTCTCTCACCCGAAGCAAAGTGCTCAACAGGGTAAATCAGGGAGAAGAATGTTATAACAAAACCCAGTGGAGAGCCTGGTCGTTCACCGGCCGCCATTAGACGCATCAACGCATGGTAGGCTTATGAGCAGAGCCAGCTAAAAGTTAAAAATAGATACCCGGCGGCCACGACACAGACAAGTGAGAGACTAGCAGTTTCTCATTGTGTGAGGCTGGCCAGCCAGCCAGTGTGACAGGGGCCATCCCTGTCGTATATGTTAGCTTTCGTGCCAGTGAAATGAAATCTGGAAATTCGGCCGTGAAACGAGCGACAAGCAGTTAACAAGAAGAGGATTCTGATTTCATCTGACTGTACTACTAGAGTTGCCAACAGCGTGAAAGGCACATGTACACCAGACAATCAAGACTAAGATAGATGGGTGCCAATAAGCAATAATTGGCGCAGCAAAAATGGTCTGTTCACGGGCCAAGCAACTTTCATGAGTGCCCTTTTCAACAACAAGAAATAATATTTTTTATTATCGCAGTTTTTTACAACAGATATTTATTTTGTGGAAACAGCTGAGTATAGTAACTAGTGCTCATGACTTAATGAAAAAGCTTCAAAACGGAGTGTCCCGCTGCACCGACAGTCGTAAGTCCGACACCTACAGGTACCGAGGTAAAGCCGTGCAATTAGACCGATTTTTGGACAAATCCTAAAGTCGCTGAAGCAAGCTGTGGGTGCATCAGCAGCATGAATCCAGGTGGGCTTTCAACATCCTATTCACAGGATTGAGGTCTGGTACCCAATGCCTTATACTCGGAGAACCATAGAGTCATAAGCCAAATATTGTTTTCACGGATCCAGTGTGGTCCCGAAGTTGGAAAGTAGATAAATGTACGTCTGAAGATGAAGTGAATTAGGATGTAAATATACAGAAATAAGTGGATATGAAGGCGGAGGTCGTTGAAGATAAATACATATTGTAATCATTTTGCAATTCATAAACCTGGGAAAATGTGTGTCGACGGATACCGTACAAGATCTCTTACAGAGATGAGAACGGTAACCACAATAAATGGTGGATAGGATATTTTGTAGTCACAGTGTTGCTTAGAATGTCTTGCACTACATCTATGGGGGGCGCCCATCAAGCAACATCAGTGGCCATTTTTCAAAGAAGATGACTTTATTCGAGAATCGCAGATATGGAAGATGCATATAGATATATGAGCGCAACAACATAAGGAAATTTTGATCTCATCCTGAAGACCTCTGGTGTGGGCAAATATATAGGAGATTATATCTCTTATTCTGAGAGAGGCAACCGTTCATATGATACCCGGTAGCACAACTAAAGAAGAAATCAGGCGAGACCGTGTGCAGTCACTTTCATTTGCCTTATCGAGAGTGTAAAGTAAAGGAGCCGCAGTTTCGTAGGGGATGTCTCAATACAGTGACGGCGCTCCATAGATTAAGACAAGATGATACTTACTGTGCAACTAACATTCAATATAGCTTATATGTCACGGGCAAGAGCACAATTAACACGTGAGAACCTGCGCTTTATGTCCCCAGACGGCTGAATTTTAAGTGGTTTCACACCTTTAGTCGGTAAATTCAGCCTCACGCTGAGCGGTGTATTCAAAGTCTTCGTAAAGCGGAGTCGCTGAGCATTCTCACGCAGAACACTGACTTTCACTACGTCGATATGCTTGCATACAATAACCGTGGTAATATTCCAGATGTGGCCCGACTGACTCCCTATAATTTAAAGCCAAGCATCGGCGGTAATAGTCTATGCCCACGGCGTACTAGCTGGCACTGATAAATGCCTCTTGAACCCTTATGGCGACTTTCTTAATGCAACTTGCTCTGGGCAAAGTTGGAGGCTCATAGAGGAGCGTCACGCCCAGGTTACTGTTGTTGACGGATATTCTTCCTGGTTGATAGTGCATTCCGTTTATTGTTATGGACCCCGCAGCAGGTATAGAGCGATCAGTGAGTCAAGACGTTAAATTTTATGAGCGGAGAAGGGACCTGTGCCAGTGATATCCGCACCACTTTTCAAGTGCATAAAGATCGCTCACTGATACTACTTACGTTGTAGTGATTTTTTTTATTACTTTTTATATTAAGTGAATCCGTAGAGTGATCTTAATGCACTATGAAAATGTGGCGCACACTGAGGCACCATTGAACCTCTCCCCTCAAAAATATAACGATCTTGACCCACAGCTTCTCAATACCCTACTGGGACCATAACAATAAACGGCAGCACTATCAACCAGAATATCGTAACATCAACCTGGGCGTGCGCTACTCTATGAGCCTCAACTTTGCAGCGCAAGTGCAAATATAGAGCAAGTGATCGCAATGGTAGCAGAGATTACAATCCCCATACGCCGTTGCATAAGAAACCGCCGCTGCAAGGCAAGAACTTTATAAGGAGTCACGACATGACTACATATGGAATATTACCCTTTATATATTCAGCAATCACGACAAGATCTCGACCGTCTGTTACGAGTCAAGTGCAGAAAGCTCAAGCGACGTGCTTTACGAAGAAATTGACAACACCGCAGCGGGTGATCTGAATACCGCCAAAGTGTGTGAACACCTTAAAATCAGCGTGCTGTGGCAAAGCTCCATTATCCATAACATGATCTTATCTCCGATTAGCTCAATCATAAGAAAGGTGCCACATTAATTATCACTTGTGCTTATAACTAAGGAAGGCGCGTCTAGTAATCGAGACTCGGCGAAACAGGTGGCGCATCGCCATTACTTCGGCCCGTGAAAAAGAAGCATAAGAAGAAGACTTGGCGGTCCTCGTTTCTTCTTAGTTGTGCTACGTGAACATATGGAACAGGTTGCCTCTCCAGAATAAGAGAAATCCAAAATTTGCAGGTCTTCAGGTAAGGAGATACAAAAATTCCTATGTTTTTGGCAATCTACAAAGCATCTTCCATATCTGCGATTCGCAAGACCACTTCATTTGAAACTAGGGCCCTGATGTAGCTTGAGGACGCCCACGATGTAGTGCAAAGACATCTAAGCACCTGAGCTCGAAACTCAATCCACATTCATTGTGGTTACCGTTACTAGCACCTAAGAGACTTGAACGGTTATCCGTCGCACCATTTTCACAGGCTTTTAAGTATTAGCAAACTGAATACAATATGATCTATATTCTTCAACGACCTCTTCCTTCAATCCTTATTTCTTATCTACATCTTCATTCTCTATCTCTTCAGACTTACATTTATCACTTTCACAAAACTTCATTGACGCACTAGGATCCGTGGAAAAAGTATTAGGCTTATGACCCTCTATGGTACTCCTAGTAAAGGCATGCTACCAGACCTAAGCCTTGCAATAGGATGATGAAAGCGTTTTCTGCTGCTGATGCACCTAAGCTTAGCATTAGAATTGTCCAAAATCGTCTAATATGCCGGCTTTAAATGAACCTTTATGTGTCCTTCCTAGATGTCGGTTGCCAGCGGGCCCTAATATGAAGCTTTTTCATTAAGTCTGAGCACTAGTTACTATAGTCCAGCAGTTTCCAAACACTATCAGTAGGTAAAGCCGCAAAATAAAAAATATATCTTTCTTAGTGTTGACAAGTGAGCGCACTCTAAAAGTTCTAGACCCAATAATCAGACATTTTGCTCTCCACTTATACTCTCTTTGGCCCCATATACTTAGCTTTATCTGGTATACATACGTGCCTTTCGCTATTGTCAACACTAGTAGACAGTGCATAATGGAAACCAGATCCTCTTCTTTAACTGCTTTTTGCTCGTAAAACACTCGCATTTCCAGATCTCATTTCACTGGCACGAAAGCTAACCAACGACAGAGAGGCCCCTGTCACACTGGCTGGCTGAGCACCAGAAACTTTCCATCACCACTTTTCTTATCTTGGCCGCCCGTGTGTCATTTATCTTTTAGCTGGCTCCAAAGCCTACCATGCGCATATGCGTAATGGCGGTGAACGACCAGCTCCCACAGCTTTTTGTTACTATTCAACTCCTGATTTACCTTATCGCTCTTTGCTTAGGGTGCTAGAACAGCTCTTGCCAGGAAAATCACAAAAGAAATAGTCGGTGTGACATTAGAGTACCAGTTAACATTGCCAACCGGATGAACACCGCCGGCACTATCTTCGGAACTTAAAAATGGAGCAGAAATAAATCGAAATTCATCAAAGAGCTGCACAATAGTGTGCATCTACACATGAGGCCATAACAATACCTCAAGTATGAGCAAGCTCAACCACCAGAAGTAGAGTTGTTAAAGCCCAACCAATGTAGACCAAAACGGATTTCACGCCCAAATGCAATTAGCTAAATTTTACTAAATTTTCCCATGCTTATTTCTTTATTATTGGTGGCAGGCTCCTGTAGCTCACTGACGTTAGAGACAGAGCCTCATGAATATAGAAAATCGGCTCTAAGGGATAAATCTTGTGATGTTTAGCTAAGTAATATGTGTATTTTGTAGGCCGAAATCTGTCAACGGATCTGAAAGATCCCCAGGGTTACTCAGGTAGACCTGGCTCATGCGGCTTGTTGTAAGCTTTAGAAAAGCTTAGAGGCTTAAAAAATGCTATACTCTATTTTACTGGTTGTTTATGTGGCTCAGTATCCACTGAAAACGGTATGCTGTGGCCTTCTAACCGTGAGTTAATTACAAGCTCCCCTGAATTCCCATGTAGATATAATATTCCTTGCTGGATTTCTAGCGTTTTCGCGCAAGATCATCCCTTATCTGCATATATTTGTCATGTATGCCTGCAAAGTTTACTTTTCGGCCACCTGCGCAGTCCGTAGTTGTCGCAGGGTATAACGGGCTAATTAGAGCATTTCTGGATAGCTATGCCTATCTAGAACATACGCCGCTTCCCTACTTTTTATATTTTCTTTTCTTTTTTCTGCTATCTGCTTGCAAAGCAGAAAGCCATTTTTAGCGAAAAATAAAAATGGCCTTATCGTAGACCATCATTTAATTGCGAATAACTCGCAAACTACTGCACGTATTGTGTGTTGCTTTTACGTTCAACGTATTCAGGCGCTAAAGCTGGTCCAGACCAGTGTAAAATTGTGCAACTTTAAGCGGTATTCTAACTGTAGAAAGAACTTTTCTATTATCTGAGAATAAAACAGTTTGAAATTTCGCGCCAGGAGAGCAATATCAGCGTAAGAAAAGTAGGGCTTATTTTTTGTTAATTGGTATTTTTCTACTGAAGCGCGCAGGTTTATTTCTCTCTTAACAACTTGTTTCTAATTTTGTCTGCATTTATCCGAAATTGTTTTTAACTTTTCGTAAGCCTTATAATCCCTTCACTCATTTCTTCCATGTGCGCAACAACAATTGGGGCAACTGAGTGGCCAATTAATGTGCGATCAATTTAAAGTGCACTTTAGCCGAATGGCATACTGTTCCAAGGAGAAAAGGCACAACTAACCGTCCGCGAAGTTTTCACAAAAGAACAAGGAGCTCAATATCGCCCGCAAGGAACCAAAAACGTCAAGGTGGGCGCCTGCGACCCAGTAGCTGTAATCAAACAATGCCAATGCATTTGTAATTGCTCAACGAATGAACATAAAATATAATTTTGCCTACTTCCATGCAAGAGCATCGGATAAATGTAAGCATGATCTGAACCCTTTAGGGTGCAGCCTCTAGCAGGATCTAGTAAACTGTACTATTAATTTTTTATTTTATTTTTTTATTTAGTTTATACGCAGATCAATCTTAAAGCGTATAGATTTAGAGTAGCATGCGAAAACGTAACGCTCTTGCATATCGCAAGTTCCGGTAACAAGGCAGTGATTTCGTCTCTCGTACGAACTGCTTTGCATGTGCCTAGCCGGCGTGCTGCAGCAATTGGCACAACTGGATAAGCAATATTCTCCGCCTGGAGGCCAAGCGCTGTCGTACTGCTCGGATATTTACTCCCGATTACAAAGCGTGGATGGTACCATCTGAGTGCAGACATAGCTGCACTGTGCATACCGTCCGGCATCGTCCAGTTTACTGGTAATATAGTGCAAGCTTGGACCTGCCACAAAGTGCGCATACCCTCAGACATCCAGACGCATCCTGAACAAACAACCTCGGTTGCATTGCGAGACCGACAATAGTTGAAAACAGAGTG
>OX104064.1:224126836-224305604 GCA_944474145.2 Dicrocoelium dendriticum
ATTCATCAACCTGAGACATCTATGGCGTCGTCGAGAAGTTAGTCTCAAGCTCAAGGGCAGGGTATACAATGCTTCCGTCCGTGCAGTACTCTTATACGGCTATGAGACGGCCTATTCTCTCGGAAGACATGAACCGGCTGTCAGTCTTCGACAATCGCTGTCTACGGAGGATTGCTCGGGTGTGGTTGCAACACCATGTAAGCAACGCAGAGGTGCGAGACCGAATGCTTAGAGCGAATAGTGCCTGTCTTCAGGACGTTATTCTCCGACATCGATCCGTTGGCTCGGGCAGGTTTTGAGCATGTCATCCCATTGCCTTCCTAGTCAAACGGTATTTGCACTCACAGGGAGCGAGTGGAAAAAATGCCGCAGTGGACAACCAATGACGTGGAGAATGAGCCTGAAGAAAGCAACCTTAAGTTTGCCAGCAGTCGGACCAGACCGTCTTTCAGGTAGGGGACCACGAGATGCTGAAATGCAGTGGTTGGAAACATTGGACGTCATGGCCCGCAACAGACATCAGTGGCCTCAATGTTGTTCCGTCATTATATATATATATATATATATATATATATATATATATATATATAATGGCGGAACAACATTGAGGCCACTGATGTCTGTTGCGGGCCATGACGTCCAATGTGGGTGGGAGTTGGGTTTCGCCCTTCTCCCTGCTAAGATCCAGGACACCAAACCGCATGAGTCGGCTAACTGACCATGTGCTAGACCCGTTGCCTTTCGGGTGTATATTTAATCGAAGGCTGAGGAACTGAGTCGTTCTCCTGTCAGGTGTGGGCGCCCTGGCAGTATCCTAGTCCATTCTCTTCGGAGGTTAGGAAGTGGTCGATGGCCCACTTCCCGTAAAACCTAGCCATGGGAGACAACAGGTTTACGGGTTATAAGCTCACAGCTCGATTGGCGTAGAGCACGAGTGCCACGCATTGTCTCTGACGGTGGGAGGACACCTCCCGGTGTTCAATGGTTGTTACTGCCCGCCTCAAGCTAGGCAGCCCCTAGACAAATGGGTGCAAACCCGCCAAATCCCACCTGCGTCTGGCCGTGGTCGCAGGTGCGTATCCTACTACGGTCGCAAAATATATAATAATTGCTCCAGTACCTCAAAGGCTGCGTGTGACGGCCGTCAAGCAGATCCCAATCTGTCGCTGCAATCAACGTTCCGAGTTGGATCTGCTACCTACCGGCTTGTGGGCCAAGCTGTTGAGCCAAAGGCTCCGGGTGGAGTCCCTCAAGCAAACCTCCGAAGCACAACGACCACCTCGCGTGCGAGTGCCCACCAATGCAATCGTATGCCTGCGCGCAAAGCACTCAGCATCGGGTGCTGGAACGTGCGCACACTACTGGACCGGAACTCCAGCGAGCGCCCGGAGCGACGCACTGCACGTGTCGCGATGGTCCTGGCGCGCTCAACATCGATATTGCGGCGCTCAGTGAAAACCGGCTCGCTGATGAAGGTAATTTTCATGAAGCAGGTGCTGGCTACACATTCTTCTGGGTTGGAAACGCCGCATCAGCTCCATGTGAACTTGAGGTCGGATTTGCAATATCCGATCGCCTACATGGGCCAGCTGGTGGGTGAACCAACGAGCATCAGCGCGCGACTGATGACTCTTTGCCTATGACTCGGAAGTAGTATGTTTTCTACATTTATAAGCACGTACGATCCGACCATATGTTATCCTGATGACACGCTTGCGCAATTCTACACTCAGCTATCCTCCGTGCCACGGTCTGTGCCGAGGAGCGACCAACTATTTCTGCTGGGTGATTTCAACGCGCGCGTTGGGCGTGATGCATCAGCGTGGACAGATGTTATCGGTTCGCATGGCATTGGTCCAGCGAATGTGTGCGGTGACAGGCTGCTCTCACTGTGTGGCCACTCACGGCCTGACGATCATGAACACTCGGTTTGAACTGAGTGCCAACGATTTAGCAACCTGGACGCACCCACGGAGTGGTCACGCTCACCTGCTCGACTATGTCATCGTACGTCAGCGTGATATGCGTGAAGTGCGCATGACATGTGTACTGCGTGGAGCAGAGTGCGGCACTGATCACAAGTTGGTGCGGACCAAAGTGTACATATATTTTCGTAAATCAATGTATTGCACTCCCGCCGTGAATCGGCGTAAATTTAACATTCTCTCCCTCGGTACTGTGGCGAAACGTACTGAGCTGGAGAAGGCGATGGCTGCATGCCTGTGTGATGTGGAATGCATAGCCACAGTGGGCGACCTGTGGCACCACATTCGCGACCAGGTGACAGCTGCTGCCGAGGAGACCATCGGGCGCGCAAACTGTAAGCGGCCTGATTGGTTTGATGAGAACAATGCGACGATTGGCGCATTGGTGTCGGAGAAGAATGCAGCATTTGCTGCACATGTTGCAGATCCCAGTGACTTGGAGAAAAGTAGTCAGTTTCGCAAACTTCGACGGCGACTGACCCGAGAGCTCCGTCGCATTAAAATGCATGGTGGACGGAGAAGGCGAAGCAGATGGAATGCTACGCCGAACGCCGTCAACACAAGGAATTCTTTGACTCCTTGTAGGCGGTGTATGGACCGAGATTGGAGCCGCTGAGGACACCGATGGATGGTAGTTCAGGCGCTACCTGCACACAGACTGCAGACATAATGCAGATCTGGCGGAAACACTTTGACTGTCTGATAAGGCTTTCATCCCAACAGTTCACATGCTACATAGCAGAGCCTAGTCGGGAAGAGCGCCAGACGCGTTTCGCTCTATTGGGACTCGTCAGTGGCGCCCATCCCCTCGGTCCTCTAAGGTGGATCGAACCCATGACCGCTAGAGGGAGGTGCCAACTAGCCAGCAGCTTAAGCCACTGAGCCATGGGGGACGTTGTCTGGGCTACATAATTTGCAAACTAGCCTGGATATAGTACCACCTATCTACCACTGTCACTGACAGTGGTTAGCCTGCAAGGTGATGACGTCCTCTCACTAGACGCTATATCTATAGCATTTGAAACTAGGAGAGGCATTTGATTTTATCGTACTCATTAATAGCAGGATTTTAGTTGTAAATCTGATGAGGCGTTCATACCAACAGTGCACAAGCTACATAGCAGAGTCTAGTCCGGAAAAGCGCCAGACGCGTTTCGCCCTATTGCGGCTGTCTCTTGAACAACCGTTCAGAGATCGACTGGCCTACATTGAACGGCCCAAAGCAGCACGATGTGAAGGCGAATCTGGCGGATACGCGGACACTGGATGAGACGCAGAGAGCACTTGCTCAGCTGCGAAACGGTAAGTGTGCTCGTGTCGACGGGATCCCGCCTGAACTTTGGATACACGGCGGATGCGCGTTGGTGACTGCGCTGCACCACTTGGTGCAACGTGTATAGATTGAGGAGGAGGTGCCTGCTGGGCTGAAGGATGCCCTTGTGCTACCACTGTACAAGGGCAAAGGTAGCAAGCAATGTTTCGCGAATTATCGTGGCATCAACTTGCTGAGTTGTGTGGGCATGGTGATTGGCCGAATACTACTTAACCGCCTCGTCAGTCAGGTTGTGAAACTTAACGTGACGGAAGAGCAGTGTGGATTCCGTTCGGGTCGCAGCACCATCGATGTGGTTTTTGCGGCTCGTCAGTTGCAAGAGAAGTGCAGAGAACGACACCAATCATTGTACTCGCTTTTTGTTGATTTTACCAAGGCATTTGATACGGTGAACCGCGAGGCATTGTGGCTGGTGTTGGGTAAGTTTGGTTGCCCGCGTAAGTTGGTAAGTTTAATTGAATGTCTGCACAGTGGTATGCGAGCGAGCGTGCAGCTGAGTGGAGAGACCTCGGATGACTTTACAATTATCTCTGGTGTGAAGCAAGGCTGTGTCTAAGCTCCTGCCCTTTTGATATATATCTTCATGAAATGATGTGCTCTTGACGCCGCTTGTGCTTACAGTGTTCGTGTGGAGCACCGTATTGATGGTGGGTTGTTGAACATCCGTCGTTTCGGTGCGAGAACACTAGCCTATGAGACAACTATCCGTATGTTGCTATTTTCTGACGACTGTACGTTGTTTGCACACAGCGCGGACGAGTTGCAACACATGACTAGTGCTCTGGCTTCGACAGCGGCCAAATTCGGGCTCACCATCAACACAAGCAAAACTGTATGTCTCTTTCAGCCTTCACCGGAGGTGTAATCTTCAATATTGTCGCGAATCAGCATTGGTGCTGAAGTATTGGAAACCACCTCCCGCTTCTGCTATCTTGGGAGTGTGATGTCGACTGATCAGCAGCTACACGCTGAGTTGCGTATGCGCGTGTCGAAGGCAGCAGCGGCATTCGGAAAGCTTGAGTACCGAGTGTGGAACAACCATCAGCTTAGCATTGGCACAAAGCTGATGGTGTATAAATCCGTGGTACTGTCCGTTCTTCTATACGGCACTGAAACTTGGACGATGTACCGTCGGGATGTGCGATATTTCGAGCGGTTCCGTCAGCAGTGTCTGCGACGAATTTTGCGGATCGGCTGGGGCGCCAGAGTTGCAGACACGGAAGTGTTGCGCCGAAGTGGGATGTATGCAGTGGACGGCATACTTTTACTGCGACACCTGAGATGGCTCGGTCATGTGAGCCGTATGGATTCGACGCGGATACCGGAACAACTTTTATACGGTCAGCTGAGTATAGGGAAGCGGCACGTGGGGAAACCAAAGTTACGTTACCAGGACATCATTAAAGTGAGCCTCACACCTTTTAATCTTGATTGCAGATCATGGGAATCGAAGGCGGTTGATCGTGGTGCATGGCGCGATCTAATCACGAAGGCAGTTGCTGAAGTGCGGGAGAAAGCCCTCATGCATGCAGAGAAGAAGCGGCAAGTGCGGAAGCGGCAAGCACCGATGAATTGTACTCCATCGACATCGAGCGCATTGTGCTGTACAACATGCGGTCGCGAGTGCCTTAGTCAGGCAGGCCTAGTGAGCCATGAGAGAGGTCACTCGGGACCACTGCCGAAGCGACGACGGGTCCCGCAGTGAACGTAGGCAGCACCGGCGCAGCGTTTGTAGGCACGCTGAATTCGATTTACTAACCGCGTGCTTGCATGCTAAGTCTCTTTATTTCAGGTGGTGGGTTTTCGGTTCTCTCCTAATGCCTTTCTTTCTCATATAATTGTCTAGCGGGCCATGAGCTAGGCCTTTTGGGGCCACTACAGAAGCGACGACGGGTCCTACAGAGAATTACGGCGAGCCAGGCGCAGCGTTTGTAGGCACGCTGAATTCGATTTACTAACCGCGTGCTTGCATGCTAAGTCTCTTTATTTCAGGTGGTGGGTTTTCGGTTCTCTCCTAATGCTTTTCTTTCTCATATAAATATCTCCCTGTACTCTATTCCATTAACTTGCACACATCGCTTCAGCCAATTGTATTCGATTTCCATAACATTTTTGTGTTCGTGGCATTCCGTGAACTATACTTCCTGACCTCGTGCACTTAGCTAGGATCTGTTTGTAAACAACTTATTACATATGCTATTTACTTAAGGTTTATATCACCGTTTCCTTATGCATTAATCGAGTTTTTCTCTTTTTCTTTCTCTCTCTCTCAAGTGTTTGGCTGTTGTTTGATATCCCCGGTGTGGCTGCGCTTGATGTGCATGTTGACAAGGTGCCTACCTGTCTATTACCCACTACCTCGTCCATACTGGCTCCAGGAGACAGTTGGTCGTTGCTGGAGGGGACAGGGTGCACGGTCCTTGTGGCCGTGCTAGGCTCGAAGAGTGGTTCCATGCAACTCAGTGTGGAGCGGACTACGGTCCAGCCACCGCCTTGTGTGCGCTTGATTCCAAAATACAGTGTGCTTGTGTTTGCCTGTGAAGGAGTGTGGGCCGGCTCCGTTGATGAAACGTGGTTCCCATCCACATGCCTCCCGTTCTTATTCCTTCGGGTTTACACTGGATATGGGGTATGTGGTTGGAGCTGTGGGTGGTGCAGCGTAAGCCATCCATGGTCCCTCTGTAGGCGCAAGCGTCCTGTGGCTGGCCACAGTGACAGGCAAATCCGAAACCGGATGCCGCCAACCATGTATTCTCAACAGTCTATTAGCTAGACAAAGAGCCAGCCTAAAACCATGGAGATAAGGAGATAAGTAAGATTCATGGCGTCATAATCATCGTGGCATGCTAGTTGAAGGTGAGCAACACACTTCAACTAATATGCCGCAGGAAGAACGGAACATTGTGATAAAAAGTAGAACAAAACATTTTTAGTTTGTTTTTCACACGCCGCTTTTGTTCTTTTTTTGTCATTTTAATGTTTGTAGTATTAAACATGTGAATCAATACAATAATTGTACACAATTCTTCCATTGATTCCGGTTGCGGGCCATATCTTCAAGAGTGCTAAGCCATTGGCACTGCTCATCTTTGGGTCCCCATCCTGGAAGACGTACGGATCCTACAGCGGCTAGACACGACGTCAGCGATTTCATGTGCTGCCGCCAAGTGGAAGGCTGACCACCACGCGGTCGCCTCCAGCCAGGTCCTTGACGAGCGAATAGAGCGCGACGCGGTAGACGCTCAGGTGCCATGCGTAGACGTGACCGAGCCATCTCAACTGGCGCAACAAAACCAGTTTGTTGAAGGGAATACTCGCATTCCCCAAGATGCGACGTCGAACGTCATTACTATTAACTCGATGTTGCCACCAAACACGCGCGATCCTCCTTAAGCAACCGTTATCGAACGCAGAAAGACGACGCATGTCTTCCACGCGAAGCGGCCAGGACTCGCACCCATACAACAATATTGAGCGAACTGATGCACTGTAAACGCGGCCCTTTAGTGAGAATGAGACGTCGCGACGACGCCACAAGTGCCTCAGATTGACAAATGCTGATCGAGCTTTAGCGATACGAAGAGAAACTTCTTTGTTGATAGTGCCATCAGCAGAAATACAGCTCCCAAGGTAGACGAAACTATCTACCTGTTCAAGTTGTGCACCTTCGAGAGTGAGTACGGGAGCAGGCGAATGCCAATGCTTGAGCAGTATTTTACACTTCGATGGGGCGAAGCTCATGCCATACTTAGATGCTTCAACCGCCAAACGATCCAGAATGAGTTGCATACTCTGAGGATCGTCACCAAGTAAGGCGATATCATCAGCATAATCTAAGTCGGTCGCGCGCTCACCCGGTAGAAGCTCTAGGCCAAAATGTTGGAAACTTCTAGAGCATTCGACAGAACGTCTTCGATTGCGAAGTTGAAGAGGAATGGGGACATGGGGCAGCCCTATCGCACACCGCTATTGACAGCGAATTGCGAGGAAAGCTTGCCATAGACCCTCACTCTGCCTGATGTATGAAGGTAAAGTGCTCGTAGGATGGCGGTATATTTCTCTGGCACCCCGTTCTTTAGTAAGCAACGCCATAAAGCAGGTCGATCAACGGAGTCAAAAGCGGCACGTATGTCTAGAAATGCAATGATAGTGGGCCTGTGATAAATGTGGCGATGTTCGAGGAGCTGGCGGAGCGTGAAGATTTGATCCACGCATCCGCGGCCAGGACGGAAACCAGCTTGTTTCTTCACGGTAGTATGATTCACGTACTGGGGATAGCCTGCGAAGCAGAATGTATGCCAATAGCTTGAGGAGCAACCGAAATAAGACTAATACCGCGATGATTTGCACATGAAGTGCGAGCCGCCTTCTTGAAAATCGGGATAATGACTGATTCATCCCAAGAAGAAGGCACATTCTCATCATGCCAAATTTTTGCGAACAGCGCGGTCAGCTGGTTAATGATCGCCACACTGCCGTACTTGAATAGTTCAGGAGGAAGTCCGTCTAAGCCGGCAGCCTTGAAGCGCTTCAAGCGTCGAATCTCAAGGCCGACTTCCGCTTCGCTGGGTGGATTCAGAGGGACGAGCCAGGGTGGACAACAACGTGTACTGCATGTACTGATGGATGGTGGAGGCCAGTTGAACTGCGAGTGAAAGTGCTCGGCCCAACGGTCCATACGCCTCTGTTGGTTGGTGATCGGAGACTCATCCACCTCACAAATGACCTCACTGACACCAGGTTTCCTGAGGCCAGTGGACCGAATGAGTTGGAAAAGCCTGCGAGTGTTGCCAGAGAGGGCAGCGGTCTCCATCTCTAAAGCACGTTCAGACCACCATGTCTCGCGATCCTTGCGTAGGCTTTGCTTGAGCAGCCGGTTGGCAGAACGGCGCCGCTCGTTGCAATCTGATTCCGCGGGTATATCTTTGCGGCGTTCGAACAGCTCCAGAGAACGAGCAGAGATCCAAGCCTTCAATGGGCGTCGAGTTAGGCCGCAGCATGACTGTCCGGAAATGGTCATTGCCTTCCGTATACAAGTCCAGTGTTGTTCCACTTCTTGCGGTGGATTGCAACTGAGTGCATATGCCAATGAAGACTGATAGCTCGTCTGGACAGAGGAATCAGTTAATCTGTTTACATCAATCTTGCGGTGCTTCGTGTTTCGGGATCCTCCAAAACACATACAGATTTTCGCGCAGACCAGAGCATGATCTGAGTCAACGAATGTGGACCAAAAGGACCTGCAGTCTAGTACGCTGCCGCGCCATCTGAAGCTAATTGCAATGTGATCAATTTGAGACCACGGTTGTGTTGAAGAAGGGGGACGCCACGTTGCGGAACGCTTCTTCGTACGCCTGAAGTTAGCGCTCGAATGGAGAACCGTACGGTTGTCTGCGCACACTGTGGAGGAAGAGTCTCTTCCTCCACAGTGTGCGCAGACAACCGTACGGTTCTCCTTTCGAGCACTAACTTCAGGCGTACGAAGAAGCGTTCCGCAACGTGGCGTCCCCCTTCTTTAACACAACCATGGTCTCAAATTGATCACATTGCACTTAGCTTCAGATGGCACGGCAGCGTACTAGACTGCAGGTCCTTTTGGTCCACATTCGTTGACTCAGATCATGCTCTGGTCTGCGCGAAAATCTGTATGTGTTTTGGAGGATCCCGAAACACGAAGCACCGCAAGATTGATGTAAACAGATTAACTG
This sequence comes from Dicrocoelium dendriticum, assembly GCA_944474145.2. Taxonomy (NCBI): domain Eukaryota; kingdom Metazoa; phylum Platyhelminthes; class Trematoda; order Plagiorchiida; family Dicrocoeliidae; genus Dicrocoelium; species Dicrocoelium dendriticum. The sequence goes on from OX104064.1 coordinate 224,135,863, forward strand.
ATTCCCCTGTCCAGACGAGCTATCAGTATTCATTGGCATATGCACTCATTTGCAATCCACCGCAAGAAGTGGAACAACACTGGACTTGTATACGGAAGGCAATGACCATTTCCGGACAGTCATGCTGTGGCCTAACTCGACGCCCATTGAAGGCTTGGATCTCTGCTCGTTCTCTGGAGCTGTTCGAACGCCGCAAAGATATACCCGCGGAATCAGATTGCAACGAGCGGCGCCGTTCTGCCAACCGGCTGCTCAAGCAAAGCCTACGCAAGGATCGCGAGACATGGTAGTCTGAACGTGCTTTAGAGATGGAGACCGCTGCCCTCTCAGGCAACACTCGCAGGCTTTTCCAACTTATTCGGTCCACTGGCCTCAGGAAACCTGGTGTCAATGAGGTCATTTGTGAGGTGGATGAGTCTCCGATCACCAACCAACTGAGGCGTATGGACCGTTGGGCCGAGCACTTTCACTCGCAGTTCAACTGGCCTCCACCATCCATCAGTACATGCAGTACACGTTGTTGTCCACCCTGGCTCGTCCCTCTGAATCCACCCAGCGAAGCGGAAGTCGGCCTTGAGATTCGACGCTTGAAGCGCTTCAAGGCTGCCGGCTTAGACGGACTTCCTCCGGAGCTATTCAAGTACGGCGGTGTGGCGATCATTAACCAGCTGACCGCGCTGTTCGCAAAAATTTGGCATGAAGAGAAAGTGCCTTCCTCTTGGGGAGAATCAGTCATTATCCCGATTTTCAAGAAAGGCGCTCGCACTTCATGTGCAAATCATTGCGGGATTAGTCTTATTTCGCTTGCCTCTAAATTATTGGCATCCATTCTGCTTTGCAGGCTATCCCCAGTACGTGAATCATACTACCGTGAAGAACAAGCTGGTTTCCGTCCTGGCCGCGGATGCGTGGATCAAATCTTCACGCTCCGCCAACTCCTTGAACATCGCCACATTTATCACAGACCCACTATCGTTGCATTCCTAGACACACGTGCCGCTTTTGACTCCGTTGATCGACCTGCTTTATGGCGTTGCTTACTAAAGAACGGGGTGCCAGAGAAATATACCGCCATCTTACGTGCACTTTACCTTCATACATGCGGCAGAGTGAGGGTCTATGGCAAGCTTTCCTCGCAATTTGCTGTCAATAGCGGTGTGCGACAGGGCTGCCCTATGTCCCCATTCCTCTTCAACTTCGCAATCGAAGACGTTCTGTCGAATGCTCTAGAAGGTTTCCAACATTTTGGCCTAGAGCTTCTACCGGATGAACGCGCGACCGACTTAGATTATGCTGATGATGTCGCCTTACTTAGTGACGATCCTCAGAGGATGCAACTCATTCTGGATCGTTTGGCGGTTGAAGCATCTAAGTATGGCATGAGCTTCGCCCCATCGAAGTGTAAAATACTGCTCAAAGATTGGCATTCGCCTGCTCCCGTACTCACTCTCGAAGGTGCACAACTTGAACAGGTAGATAGTTTCGTCTACCTTGGGAGCTGTATTTCTGCTGATGGCACTATCATCAAAGAAGTTTCTCTTCGTATCGCTAAAGCTCGATCGGCATTTGTCAATTTGAGGCACTTGTGGCGTCGTCGCGACGTCTCATTCTCACTAAAGGGCCGCGTTTACAGTGCATCAGTTCGCTCAATATTGTTGTATGGGTGCGAGTCCTGGCCGCTTCGCGTGGAAGACATGCGTCGTCTTTCTGCGTTCGATAACGGTTGCTTAAAGAGGATCGCGCGTGTTTGGTGGCAACATCGAGTTAATAGTAATGACGTACGACGTCGCATCTTGGGGAATGCGAGTATTCCCTTCAACAAACTGGTTTTGTTGCGCCAGTTGAGATGGCTCGGTCACGTCCTACGCATGGCACCTGAGCGTCTACCGCGTCGCGCTCTATTCGCTCGTCAAGGACCTGGCTGGTGGCGACCGCGTGGTGGTCAGCCTTCCACTTGGCGGCAGCACATGAAATCGCTGACGTCGTGTCTAGCCGCTGTAGGATCCGTACGTCTTCCAGGATGGGGACCCAAAGATGAGGAGTGCCAATGGCTTAGCACTCTTGAAGATATGGCCCGCAACCGGAATCAGTGGAAGAATTGTGTACATTATTGTATTGATTCACATGTTTAATTCTACAAACATTAAAATGACAAAAAATGAACAAAAGCGGCGTGTGAAAAACAAACTAAAAATGTTTTGTTCTACTTTTTATCAAAATGTTCCATTCTTCCTGCGGCATATTAGTTGAAGTGTGTTGCTCACCTTCAACTAGCATGCCACGATGATTATGACGCCATGAATCTTGCTTATCTCCTTATCTCCATGGTTTTAGGCTGGCTCTTCGTCTAGCTAATAGACTGTTGAGAATACATGGTTGGCGCATCCCGTTTCAGATTTGCCTGTCACTGTGGCCAGACACAGGACGCCTGCGCCTACAGATGGACCATGGATGGCTTGCGCTGCACCACCCACAGCTCCAACCACACACCCCATATCCAGTGTAAACCCGAAGGAATAAGACCGGGAGGCATGTGGATGGGAGCCACGTTTCATCAACGGAGCCGGCCCACACTCCTTCACAGGCAAACGCAAGCACGCTGTATTTGAGGAATCAAGCGCACACAAGGCGCTGGCTGAACCGTAGTCCGCTCCACACTGAGTGCATGGAACCACTCTTCGAGCCTAGCACGGCCCCAAGGACCGTGCACCATGTCCCCTCCAGCAACGACCAACTGTCTCCTGGAGCCAGTATGGACGAGGTAGTGGGTAATAGACAGGTAGGCACCTTGTCAACATGCACATCAAGCGCAGCCACACCTGGGATATCAAACAACAGCCAAACACTTGAGAGAGAGAGAGAAAGAAAAAGAGAAAAACTCGATTAATGCATAATGAAACGGTGATATAAACCTTAAGTAAATAGCATATGTAATAAGTTGTTTACAAACAGATCCTAGCTAAGTGCACGAGGCCAGGAAGTATAGTTCACGGAATGCCACGAACACAAAAATGTTATGGAAATCGAATACAATTGGCTGAAGCGATGTGTGCAAGTTAATGGAATAGAGTACAGGGAGATATTTATATGAGAAAGAAAAGCATTGGGACAAAATTGAAAACCCACCACCTGCAATAAAGAGACTTAGCATGCAAGCACGCGGTTAGTAAATCGAATTCAGCGTGCCTACAAACGCTGCGCCGGCTCGCCGTAATTCTCTGTAGGACACGTCGTCGCTTCTGTAGTGGCCCCAAAGGGCCTAGCTCATGGCCCACTAGACATTTATATGAGAAAGAAAGGCATTAGGAGAGAACCGAAAACCCACCACCTGAAATAAAGAGACTTAGCATGCAAGCATGCGGTTATTAAATCGAATTCAGCGTGCCTACAAACGCTGCGCCGGCTCGCCGTAATTCTCTGTAGGACCCGTCGTCGCTTCTGTAGTGGCCCCAAAGGGCCTAGCTCATAGCCCACTAGACATTTATGAGAAAGAAAGGCATTAGGAGAGAACCGAAAACCCACCACCTGAAATAAAGAGACTTAGCATGCAAGCATGCGGTTATTAAATCGAATTCAGCGTGCCTACAAACGCTGCGCCGGTGCTGCCTACGTTCACCGCGGGACCCGTCGTCGCTTCGGCAGTGGTCCCGAGTGACCTCTCTCATGGCTCGCTAGGCCTGCCTGACTAAGGCACTCGCGACCGCATGTTGTACAGCACAATGCGCTCGATGTCGATGGAGTACAATTCATCGGTGCTTGCCGCTTCCGCACTTGCCGCTTCTTCTCTGCATGCATGAGGGCTTTCTCCCGCACTTCAGCAACTGCCTTCGTGATTAGATCGCGCCATGCACCACGATCAACCGCCTTCGATTCCCATGATCTGCAATCAAGATTAGAAGGTGTGAGGCTCACTTTAATGATGTCCTGGTAACGTAACTTTGGTTTCCCCACGTGCCGCTTCCCTATACTCAGCTGACCGTATAAAAGTTGTTCCGGTATCCGCGTCGAATCCATACGGCTCACATGACCGAGCCATCTCAGGTGTCGCAGTAAAAGTATGCCGTCCACTGCATACATCCCACTTCGGTGCAACACTTCCGTGTCTGCAACTCTGGCGCCCCAGCCGATCCGCAAAATTCGTCGCAGACACTGCTGACGGAACCGCTCGAAATATCGCACATCCCGACGGTACATCGTCCAAGTTTCAGTGCCGTATAGAAGGACGGACAGTACCACGGATTAATACACCATCAGCTTTGTGCCAATGCTAAGCTGATGGTTGTTCCACACTCGGTACTCAAGCTTTCCGAATGCCGCTGCTGCCTTCGACACGCGCATACGCAACTCAGCGTGTAGCTGCTGATCAATCGACATCACACTCCCAAGATAGCAGAAGCGGGAGGTGGTTTCCAATACTTCAGCACCAATGCTGATTCGCGACAATATTGAAGATTACACCTCCGGTGAAGGCTGAAAGAGACATACAGTTTTGCTTGTGTTGATGGTGAGCCCGAATTTGGCCGCTGTCGAAGCCAGAGCACTAGTCATGTGTTGCAACTCGTCCGCGCTGTGTGCAAACAACGTACAGTCGTCAGAAAATAGCAACATACGGATAGTTGTCTCATAGGCTAGTGTTCTCGCACCGAAACGACGGATGTTCAACAACCCACCATCAATACGGTGCTCCACACGAACACTGTAAGCACAAGCGGCGTCAAGAGCACATCATTTCATGAAGATATATATCAAAAGGGCAGGAGCTTAGACACAGCCTTGCTTCACACCAGAGATAATTGTAAAGTCATCCGAGGTCTCTCCACTCAGCTGCACGCTCGCTCGCATACCACTGTGCAGACATTCAATTAAACTTACCAACTTACGCGGGCAACCAAACTTACCCAACACCAGCCACAATGCCTCGCGGTTCACCGTATCAAATGCCTTGGTAAAATCAACAAAAAGCGAGTACAATGATTGGTGTCGTTCTCTGCACTTCTCTTGCAACTGACGAGCCGCAAAAACCACATCGATGGTGCTGCGACCCGAACGGAATCCACACTGCTCTTCCGTCACGTTAAGTTTCACAACCTGACTGACGAGGCGGTTAAGTAGTATTCGGCCAATCACCATGCCCACACAACTCAGCAAGTTGATGCCACGATAATTCGCGAAACATTGCTTGCTACCTTTGCCCTTGTACAGTGGTAGCACAAGGGCATCCTTCAGCCCAGCAGGCACCTCCTCCTCAATCCATACGCGTTGCACCAAGTGGTGCAGCGCAGTCACCAACGCGCATCCGCCGTGTATCCAAAGTTCAGGCGGGATCCCGTCGACACGAGCACACTTACCGTTTCGCAGCTGAGCAAGTGCTCTCTGCGTCTCATCCAGTGTCCGCGTATCCGCCAGATTCGCCTTCACATCGTGCTGCTTTGGGCCGTTCAATGTTGGCCAGTCGATCTCTGAACGGTTGTTCAAGAGACAGCCGCAATAGGGCGAAACGCGTCTGGCGCTTTTCCGGACTAGACTCTGCTATGTAGCTTGTGCACTGTTGGTATGAACGCCTCATCAGATTTACAACTAAAATCCTGCTATTAATGAGTACGATAAAATCAAATGCCTCTCCTAGTTTCAAATGCTATAGATATAGCGTCTAGTGAGAGGACGTCATCACCTTGCAGGCTAACCACTGTCAGTGACAGTGGTAGATAGGTGGTGCTATATCCCAGCCAGTTTGCAAATTACGTAGCCCAGACAACGTCCCCCATGGCTCAATGGTTTAAGCTGCTGGCTAGTTGGCATCTGCCTCGAGCGGTCATGGGTTCGATCCTCCTTAGAGGACCGAGGGAATCCGCGCCACTTACGAGCCCCAATAGGGCGAAGTGCGTCTGGCGCTTTTCCGGACTAGGCTCTGCTATGTAGCTTGTGAACTGTTGGGATGAAAGCCTTATCAGACAGTCAAATTGTTTCCGCCAGATCTGCGTTATGTCTGCAGTCTGTGTGCAGGTAGCGCCTGAACTACCATCCATCAGTGTCCTCAGAGCCTCCAATCTCGGTCCATACACCGCCTACAAGGAGTCAAAGAATTCCTTGTGTTGACGGCGTTCGGGGTAGCATTCCATCTACTTGGCCTTCTCCGTCCACCATGCATTTTAAATGCGACGGGGCTCTCGAGTCAGTCGCCGTCGAAATTTGCGAAACTGACTATTTTTCTCCAAGTCACTGGGATCTGCAACATGCGCAGCAAATGCTGGATTCTTCTCCGACACCAATGCGCTAATCGTCGCATTGTTCTCATCAAACCAATCAGGCCGCTTACAGTTTGCGCGCCCGATGGTCTCCTCGGCAGCATCTGTCACCTGGTCGCGAATGTGGTGCCACAGGTCGCGCACTGTGGCTATGCATTCCACATCACACAGGCATGCAGCCATCGCCTTCTCCAGCTCAGTACGTTTCGCCACAGTACCGAGGGAGAGAATGTTAAATTTACGCCGATTCACGGCGGGAGTGCAATACATTGATTTACGAAAATATATGTACACTTTGGTCCGCACCAACTTGTGATCAGTGCCGCACTCTGCTCCACGCAGTACACATGTCATGCGCACTTCACGCATATCACGCTGACGTACGATGACATAGTCGAGCAGGTGAGCGTGACCACTCCGTGGGTGCATCCAGGTTGCTATATCATTCGCACTCAGTACAAACCGAGTGTTCGTGATCGTCAGGCCGTGAGTGGCACACAGTGAGAGCAGCCTGTCACCGTTCGCATTCGCTGAACCAATGCCATTCGAACCGATAACATCTGTCCACACAGATGCATCACGCCCAACGCGCGCATTGAAATCACCCAGCAGAAATAGTCGGTCGCTCCTCGGCACAGGCCGTATCACGGATGACAGCTCAGTGTAGAATTGATCACGCGTGTCATCAGGATAACACATGGTCGGACCGTACGTGCTTATAAAAGTAGCCAACTTACCTCTTCCGAGTCGTAGGCGTACGGTCATCAGTCGCGCGCTGATGCCTGTTGATTCACCCACCAGCTGGCCATGGAGACGATCGGATATTGCAAATCCGACCCCATGCTCACGTGGAGCTGAGGCGTCGTTTCCCAACAAGTAGAATGTGTAGCCAGCACCCTGCTTCATGTAACTTACCTTGCTCAGCGAGCCGAGTTTCACTGAGCGCCGCAATATCGATGTTGTAGCGCGCCAGCTCCATTGCGACCAGTGCAGTGCATCGCTCCGGGCGCTCGCTGGAGTTCCGGTCCAGTAGTGTGCGCACGTTCCAGCATCCGACGCTGAGTGCTTTGCGCGCAGGCATACGATTGCATTGGTGGGCAATCGCACGTGAGGTGGTTGTTGTGCTTCGGAGGTTTGCTTGAGGGACTGCACCCGGAGCCTTTGGCTCAATAGCCTGACCCACAAGACAGTGAGGAGCAGATCCAGCTCGGGGTTGTGATTGCAGAGACAGATTGGGATCTGCTTGACGGCCGTCACACGCAGCCTTTGAGGTACTGAAACAATTATTATGTTTCGCGACCGTAGTAGGATACGCACCTGCGACCACGGCCAGACACAGGTGGGTTTTGGCGGGTTTGCACCAATTTGACCAGGGGCTGCCTGGCTTGAGGCGGACAGTAGCAAACCATTGAACACCCGGAGGTGTCCTCCCACCGTCAGAGACAATGCGTGGCACTCGTGCTCTACGCCAATCGAGCTGTGAGCTTATAACCCGTAAACCTGTTGTCTCCCATGGCTGGGTTTTACGGGAAGTGGGCCATCGACCACTTCCTAACCTCCGAAGAGAATGGACTAGGATACTGCCAGGGCGCCCACACCTGACAGGAGAACGACTCAGTTCCTCAGCCTTCGATTAAATATACACCCGAAAGGCAACGGGTCTAGCACATGGTCAGTTAGCCGACTCATGCGGTTTAGTGTCCTGGATCTTAGCAGGGAGAAGGGCGAAACCCAACTCCCACCCACATTGGACGTCATGGCCCGCAACAGACATCAGTGGCCTCAATGTTGTTCCGCCATTATATATATATATATATATATATATATATATATATATATATATATATCTTTCTTCAGGCTCATTCTCCACGTCATTGGTTGTCCACTGCGGCACTTTTTCCACTCGCTCCCTGTGAGTGCAAATACCGTTTGACTAGGAAGGCAATGGGATGGCATGCTCAAAACCTGCCCGAGCCAACGGATCGATGTCGGAGAATAACGTCCTGAAGACAGGCACTATTCGCTCTAAGCATTCGGTCTCGCACCTCTGCGTTGCTTACATGGTGTTGCAACCACACCCGAGCAATCCTCCGTAGACAGCGATTGTCGAAGACTGACAGCCGGTTCATGTCTTCCGAGAGAATAGGCCGTCTCATAGCCGTATAAGAGTACTGCACGGACGGAAGCATTGTATACCCTGCCCTTGAGCTTGAGACTAACTTCTCGACGACGCCATAGATGTCTCAGTTTGATGAATGCAAGGCAGGCGTTTGCAATCCGTTGTGAGACTTCATCTCCAAAGCCACCACCAGCCATGATGCAACTCCCTAGATACGCAAAGCAAGCGACTTGCGTGAACATGTCCAGCAATGATGAGTGCAGGTTCAGGCACCTGCCAGTTGTGGAGCAGCGTTTTACATTTTCCCTGAGTGAAGCATAAGCCGTACTTAGACGCCTCGATCGCTAAACGGTCCAAAGCGCTCAGGACAGTTTATGGTTCGTCCTCCAGCAAGGCGGTATCATCGGCGTAGTCCAAGTCCGTGACTCTGTCTCCAGGGAGGAGCTCAACACCGCTAGACCGTCTTGCTGTCCAGTCTGCATGAGTGTCCGAAGTTTGAAGCACGCCAGACGGAACGAGGATCGGGGATGAAGGAGATACTTCCAAGACTTCGATATACCACTACAACTGTAAACTGAGCACAGGGCAGGGCTTCAACACTTTGATCGGTGACCGGAAAACACAAGTCCTCAACACATCAAGTTTACAACTCACATAAAGAGCGACGCCCCTACCTTGGCGGCCAACGAGGCGATCATATCTAAACAGTGCGTAGCCAGGTAAACATAGTTAAGCGTCTGTAAATAACGAGTCCATTTAACACAATTGCTACGCATGTGTGGAACCAACGAGACTAGATGTTAACCATGACAAAAACGAAGAATCGAGATTTCTTCTAAACGTTGTATTCCAAAACATTTCTTCAGTATATCACGGGAAAAACCGCAAGACCGAACGAACTACGTAACTAACGCACTCTATATAGGACGATAATATGATGTGCGGTTTGGTACAGCAGCTATTGTCTGATGCTACTGAGACATTAAGGGGAAAAAATAACCAGTTCAAGTTCGGTAGCGACTGGGACGATAGGAGAATCCCGTGAGTGTTCCATCTTGAATGGATCGTTGAGTCAGGAATTGTTGAAGTGCTCATTTACTGATGGCTCTAAAAGGGAACACCCGTATCGCACCCTGGCCAACCAGTTAATGCCCATGTTTCCTGCTCTAGCAGTCCCTGCTGTGGCAGTCACATGTAGTAATCAACGGATAGAAAGAGAAATCGAAGGTACAAAATAAGAAAGTGCAGTTGCAATAAAAACACCAACGCGTGAAAAGCAAATCGAGGTATGAAGATTTGAGATAGTCAGGAAAAGGGAAAGGTTTTGTGTTGCTACCCAAGAGCGTCGATTTGCCGCTCAAACCCCTTAACCGTAGATTCCCTGATAACACTTTCTGGAAACATGTTCCAGCGGTCGATGACTCGGCGTGACAGCCAGATTTCCGCCCTAGTCCGATCGGACCGCGGTTTGTCCAGCTTCAAGGAATGAACGCGTAGAACAGACAATCTAGTGGGACTGAATATCCAAGATATATATGGACCAACCTTCCCAGTTAAGATACGGTAGGTTAGGATTAGGTCTCCTCTACTTCTTCGGTAGTGCATTGAACGCATTCCCAAACTAAGTAGACGCTCAGGGTACATCCGTCCCCGTAATCCCTCGACTAACCTAGTACCCACTCGTAAAACCCTCTCTAGCTCCATTTTGTCCCGGACGAGGCAGGGCGGACCAGCCTGGACGCAGTATTCCAGATGAGGCCGAACGAAAGCCGAGAACAGCCTCGTAAAGATGCCGCCCGTCAAGACTCCGAAAGAACGTTGTATTAATCACAACATGCGGAAACCTCTGCTTGCGACCTTCCAGTTGTCGCCGGAGTGTAAAGCCGAAGTGTGTACGACTCCTAGGTCAACCTGGCTAGATACACGGGGAGTTCGACCCCACCGACTAAGTACTTCGTAGGAGGACAATCTTCTCCAATTCGAAGAACGGAGCACTTTGCTTAATTTATGGGCAGTAACCAAAAGGTAGACCAGTCCCAAAGCTTGTCCAATGCTCGCTGAATAGCTTCGGAACCCCCAGGAACATCGACAATGTTCCACAGCTTCAGGTCATCAGCAACTAGCAGCGATGGCACCTCAAACTCCGCCGGTAGGTCATTCACATAGATAGAGAACAGAAGCGGTCCCAAGACCCCGTAGGAAGTCGGCTTCTACGCGAGTCTCAAATGGGATACCTTGTCAAATGCCTTCGAAAGGTCGATGAAAAGCACGTCCAGCGCGTGACCGTTATCCACTGCATCCGCCCAACTTTCGCGAGCCACAAGTATTTTCGTCGGACATGAAAATTCCTTCCTGAATCCGTGTTGTACATTACTAAGTAGTTTAAATCTACTCAGATGACTCTCCAATGGATCACTCACCAGTTTCTCGAGGAGTTTGACTACTACACTCGTCAGACTAACTGGCCTGTAATTTGCAATCAGACACCGGCCCCATTTTTGAAGATGGGACAGATGACAGCTTCCTTCCATTCGGAAGGTAATGCACAGTTGTCAAGCGATTTCTGAAACACCATAGCGAGCAGTCCACTTAGTTTCGCAGCCAATTCATGCAACAGTTTTGGGTGAATTGAATCAGGCCCATAGGCCTTGAAGGGTTCAGCCCTTGTAGCACCCTACGAACTTCTGTCTTTGCTACAATAAATTCAGATAGTTCTGAACCCTCTTGGATTTTGAAAACCAGCTCAACGCCTGTCAAAGAGGTTTTCCTTACAAACGCTGCTGCATATTGCCCACTAAGTACGCAGGCTTTGTCATAGTCCGTATGCGCATGAGTACCGTCATCACGCATCAATACTGGAATTGACATATTCGAACCGCGCACCTTTTGACATGTGTGAAGAATCTTCTTGCATTCTCTGAGGCTTCGTCTGCTAACCCTTTCTCAAAATTGAGCCAAGCATTCCTTACGTGTTGCTTACACCTATTTCTAGCCTTACGGTAATTGTCATAAGTGTCGACCGGTGGCCGAGTGGTCTGCACGTTTGCTTTGCAACCTAAGGTCACCGGTTCGAATCCGCGTAGGGGTGGGCGTCCTCGCGGTATACTCAGTCCGCGCGCGACTGGTGGTGGTCGCGCGGCAGCGATGCGCCGTTAGGGCGTACAGCTGACACATTTATTTTATTTTTATTTATTTGTCATAAGTATCGGTGAACAGATCATCTCGGTAAGTCGCCAACAGTTAGACCACTTTGTGAGCAGATGCGTTAGTGGAATCTATGCAGGGCGGCTATGCTCGTGTCTCCTTCCTCCCTGTGACCGGGATGAAGGGAGCAGAGACCTCTGTGAGGTAGGACTTAAATTTATCCCAGGCAACCTCGACAGTATCGTCGTCTGAGATTTCACAATGTAAACCAGAATCCTTGGCGCTCATGGATTGATAGTCTGCGTGCCATATGTTCGGGCGAGACTCAACAGTACTCTGGTAGCGTCTAGACAGAGTACAACTGAACAGCAAACAAAAATCATCATTGGAACCCTGTGGAGGTCCGTAAGTAGTGTCACAAACAAAATCGAGTGACTTAGCAAATACAAGAACTAAGATAGACGGTACTTGGGCGTCCATATACCTAGTGGGGAGGTCAATGAACTCAAGTAGATCAGCGCCGAATGTGCGTGACGCTGGGCCGCAAGAAAGATCTGCCCAGGGCTTCTACACACAGGGCTTCTACACAAACTGTGCGCCCCGATTGGCGCATTAGTGCCTAATAAGAATGCAGCATTTGCTGCACATGTGTCGGACCCCGGTGACTTAGGGTCAGTTTTGTATAATTCGAAGGCGACTGACTCGAGAGCCCTGTCGCATTTAAAATGCATGGTGGACGGAGAAGGCCAAGTAGATGGAATGCTCGCCGAACGCCGCCAACCCAAGAAATTCTTTGACTCTTTGAAGGCGGTGTATGGACGGAGGTTGGAGCGGCTGATGCCGCTGAACGACGGTACTTCAAGCACTGCCTGCAGACATAATGCAGATCTGGCGGAAACAATTTGACTGTCTCTTGAACAACCGTTCAGAGATCGACTGGCCTACATTGAACGGCCTGAAGCAGAACGATGCGAAGGCGAATCTGGCGGACGCGCCGACACTGGGTGAGACGCAGAGAGCACTTGCTCAGCTGCGAAACGGTAAGTGTGCTCGTGTCGACGGGATCCCGCCTGAACTTTGGATACACGGCGGATGCGCGTTGGTGACTGCGCTGCACCACTTGGTGCAACGCATATGGATTGAGGAGGAGGTGCCTACTGGGCTGAAGAATACCCTTGTGCTACCACTGTACAAGGGCAAAGGTAGCAAGCAACGAATTATCGTGGCATCAACTTGCTGAGTTGTGTGGGCAAGGTGATTGGCCGAATCCTACTTAACTGCCTCGTCAGTCGGGTTGTGGAACCGAACTTGGCGGAAGAGCAATGTGGATTCCGTTCGGGTCGCAGCACCATCGATGTGGTTTTTGCGGTTTATCAATCGCAAAAGAAGTACAGAGAACGACATTAGCAACTGTACTCGTTGTTTGTTGATTTCACCAAGGCATTTGATACGGTGAACCGCGAGGCATTGTGGCTGGTGTTGGGTAAGTTTGGTTGCCCGCGTAAGTTGGTAAGTTTAATTGAATGTCTGCACAGTGGTATGCGAGCGAGCGTGCAGCTGAGTGGAGAGACCTCTGATGACTTTACAGTTGTCTCTGGTGTGAAGCAAGGCTGTGTCTAAGCTCCTGCCCTTTTGATATATATCTTCATGAAATGATGTGCTCTTGACGCCGCTTGTGCTTACAGTGTTCGTGTGGAGCACCGTATTGATGGTGGGTTGTTGAACATCCGTCGTTTCGGTGCGAGAACACTAGCCTATGAGACAACTATCCGTATGTTGCTATTTTCTGACGACTGTACGTTGTTTGCACACAGCGCGGACGAGTTGCAACACATGACTAGTGCTCTGGCTTCGACAGCGGCCAAATTCGGGCTCACCATCAACACAAGCAAAACTGTCTGTCTCTTTCGCCCTTCCCCGGATGTGCAATCTTCAATATTGTCGCGAATCAGCATTGGTGCTGAAGTATTGGAAACCACCTCCAGCTTCCGCTATCTTGGGAGTGTGATGTCGACTGATCGGCAGATACTCAGTGAGCTGCGTATTCGCGTGTCGAAGGCAGCGGCGGCATTCGGGAAGCTTGAGTACCGAGTGTGAAACAAACATTAGCTTACCATTGGCACAAAGCTGATGGTGTATTAATCCATGATGCTGTCCGTTCTTCTATACGGCAGGGAAACGTGGACGATGTACCGGCGGGAGGTGCAATATCTCGAGCGGTTCCATCAGCAATGTTTGCGACGGATTTTGCGCATCGGTTGGGGCGCCAGAGTTGCTGACACGGAAGTGTTGCGCCGAAGTGGGATGTATGCAGTGGACTGCATACTTTTGCTGGGACACCTGAGGTGGCTTGGTCATGTGAGCCTTATGGATTCGACACGGACACCGAAACAACTCTTATACGGTCATATGAGTATTGGGAAGCGGCATGTGGAGAAACGGAAGCTTCGTTACCAGGACATGATCAAAGTGAACTTCTCACACTCTAATCTTGATTATAGGTCATGGGAATCGAAGGCGGTTGATCGGCATGCAGGGAGCGATCTAATCACGAAGGCAGTTGCTGAAGTGCGGGAGAAAGCCCTCATGCATGCAGAGAAGAAGCGGTAAGTGCGGATGCGGCAAGCCCCGATGGGTTGTACTCCGTCGACATCGAGCGCATGGTGCTGTAGCACATGCGGTCGCGAGTGCCTTAGTCAGGCAGGCCTAGCGAGCCACGAGCGAGGCCACTCGGGAGCACTACCGACGCGACAACGGGTCCTGCACAGAACGTAGGCAGAACCGGCGCAGGGTTTGTAGGTACGCTGCATTCGATTTACTAACCGCGTGCTTGCATGCTAAGTCTCTTTATTTCAGGTGGTGAGTTTTCAATTTTGTCCTAATGCTTTTCTTTCTCATATAAATGTCTACCTGTACTCTCTTCTATAAACCTGCGCACGTCGCTTAAGGCAATTGTAGTTAGTTTCGATAACATTTTCGTGTTTGTGGTATCTCCGTGAAACATACTTTCTGACTTCGTGAACTTATCTCGGATTCTTTTGTAAACAACTTATGTCATATGCCGTTAACTTATGCATTACTCGAGTTAGTTTCTTTGTTATCTTTCTCTCAAGTGATTGGCCGCTGCTTGACATCTCAGGTGCGGCTGCGCTTGATGTGCGTGTTGACTAGGTGCCTACCTGTCTATTACTCACTACCTCGTCTATACTGGCTCTAGGGGACGGTTGAACGTTGCTGGAGGGGACGGGGTGTGCGGTCCTTGTGACCGTGCTAGGCTCGAAGAGTGATTCCATGAAACGGTTCTTGTGTGGAGCGGACTATGGTCCAGCCACCACCTTGTGTGCGCTGGATTCCGAAATACAACGGGCTTGTGTTTGTCTGTGAAGGAGTGTGGGCCGGCTCCGTTGATGAAACGTGGCTCCCACCCGCATGCCTCCCGGTCTTATTCCTTCGGGTTTACACTGGATATGGGGTGTGTGGACGGAGTTGTGGGTGATGCAGCGCAAGCCACCCATAGTCCCTCTGTAGGCACAGGCACCCTGTTGCTGTCCCCGTGGAAACCACAGGGACAGGCAAATCCGGATGCTGCCAAGCATATATTGGTGAGAGAGACCATGGCTCGCTAAAGCTTATGGTGGCGAAATTGTGACAGATAATTGACCCGCTGTTGCTCTAGTTCTGCCATGGACTCATGTCCTGGATGTCTCTTCGTGACGACCTTTTGGAGGGAGTCGGGGTATACCCTTCTACTAGCTGAGCCGGAGCGTATCCGCGCGAGCAGATCGACTCATAGCGCGCTTGTTGCTGCCTTTCGGGAATACACTTTGTGGATGGTTTTGGTTGAGGACCCGAGTTGTTCTGATAATCTCATACTGCCTTAGCCGTTGTGCAGCAGGACAAAAGGTCGCTTTATATGCTGCATACAGTAGGTTGGATAAGTGGAAACATGATTTCTGAACTAAGTTCAGTTTGCGATCTACACATACGATGACGGATGAGAACGTTTTCTCATCCGTGGTACATCATAATCATCATCATACTCGTTAGCTAGATGTGGGGACCACCTCAGCTACTGTGCCGCAATACACAGAAAAATAGAAAAAAGTGCAACTGGTTCAAGCCGGCTGAGCTACCGGTAACGGATGGGCATCGTTCCGGTAAGCTACCAGCCGGCTACTGTGCACCAAAAAAATTACTATGCAAAATTATATAAGGCTACATAATGAGATCGTGGTTGGAGGGGGAGGCTAAGAGGGATGGGGTGGGACAAAGAAACTCACAGCACGAACGCCACTGAGATCGGCGCCTAGCCATATCAGCAAGTGTGTCCAACCAAACGTGTTCATCGTCTTTCGGACCCCAACCAGGGAGCCGCGACGCTCCAACCGAGGCCAGCTAAGAAGTGAGGGCCTTCATTCCTCTGGACCAAGTCATCACTTGGGCACCCCTCCTCGCACCGGGGGTTTGGTGCGCAAACAACACACGTCGCGGGAGTCGGTGGGCTGGCATGCTTACATTGTTCGTCTGGAGCACTGTATTGATGGTGGGTTGCTGAACATCCGTCGTTTCGGTGCGAGAACACTAGCCTGTGAGACAGCTATCCGTATACTGCTGTTCGCTGACGACTATGCGTTGTTTGCACACAGCGCGGATGATTTGGGGCACGTGACTAGTGCTCTGGCTTCGAAAGCGTCGAAATTCGGGCTCACCATCAACACAAGCAAAACTATCTGTCTCTTATAGCCTTCACCGGATGTGCAATCTTCAATATTGTCGCGAATCAACATTGGTACTGTAGTACTGGAATCCGCCTCCTGCTTCTGCTAACTTGGGACTGGTTTCGATTGACCAACAAATATAGTGCGCTGCGTATTCGCGTGTCGAAGGCAGCGGCGGCATTCGAGAACCTAGGGTACCGAATGTGGAACAACCACCAGCTTACCGTTGGCGCGAAGTCGATTGTTTGCAAATCCATGGTGGTGTCCGGTCTTTTTTATACAGGGTGGACGATGTACCGGCGGGATGTGCGATATCTTGAGCGGTTCCATCAGCAGTGTTTGTGACGGATTCTGCGCATCGTTTAGGGCGACAGAGTTGCAGACACGGAAGTATTGTGACAAAGTGGGATGTATGCATTGGACTGCATACTTTTGCTGAGACATCTGAGGTGGTTCGGTCATATGTGGAGTATGGATTCGTCGCGGATACCGAAAGTTATTATATGGTCGTATGAGTATTGGGAAGCGGCATGTGGAAGAGGGATAGTTACGTTACCAGGACATGATCAAATGAGCTTTTCACGTTCTAATGTATATTTCAACGGTTTGGAATCGAAGGCGGTTGATTGGCGTACATGGCGTCCTCTTATCTCGAAGGCAGTTGCCGGGGTGCAGGAGAAAGTCCTCATGCATGCGGAGAAGAGGCGACAGTTGCGGAGGCGACAGACACTGATGGAGTGTACTCCATCGACATCGAGCGCATGGTGCTGTAGCACATGCGGTCGCGAGTGCCTGATTCTGGCAAGTCTAGTGAGCCACGAGTGAGGCCATTCGGAACTAATATCTAATCGACGACGGGTGCTTCTGAGAACGTAAGTAGAACCGGGGCAGCGTTTGTAAGTACGCTGCATGCGCTTCCGTTCGATTTACTAACCGCGTGCTTGCGTGCTGGATCTCTTTATATCTTTTGGTTGGTTTGCTATATTGTTTCAATGCTTTTTATATCTCATTTTTATCTCTATCTGAATACTATTCTGTTAGCTTGAACAAATCGCTTAAGGTAATGGTGGCATACTTCGTCAAGTTTTTCGCGTTTGTGGTATGTTTAAAACTCTTTTTTTGTTATCTTGAACTGTTTGCGGATTTGTTTATAGCCAATTTAATTCATATGCTCATTTAACGAAGAGTTATGTCGGCATATCCTTATGCTTCAATCGATTTATTTTATTTGGTATTATCATTTCAAGTGATTGGCTGTTGCTTGACATCCCTGGTGTGGATGCGCTTCATGTGTATGTTGACAAGGTGCCTGCTTGTCTATTACGCACTACCTGGTCTAAGGGACAATTGTCCGTTGCTGGAGGGGACGGGATTCACGGTATTCATGGCCATGCTAGGCTCGAAGTGCGGTCCCATGCACACGGTTTGTGTGTGGAACGGACTGGACCTCCGTCGCAACGAGACTGGACCTTAATGTCGTGCGACGGTTTGCGTACCTCATTGACCCATTGAGCTATACTGGGTGATGCCTCCAGGCATCTTGAGAGCTACTCCTACCAGGTTGGTCAATGGTGAGAGGTCAGACAAACTCAGTCTCCTGGTCCTCCAGGTTGGGGGTTTGAAATGGGATGGCGTCCATTTCTGCACAACTAAATCATTACCACCGCGCTGCCTTGCGGACAGGCTTTTGAGCCAAAGGCTTTGGATGAGGACCCTAATCGTCCCTCTGTCTAGGTCTGGGCGCGCTGGCAGTACCTTAGACCACATACAACCATGACATTTTCTTCAAACATAACTTTCATCCTGCATCGGCCGTCGCACAGATTATCAAGGGTCGCCTTATCTGCTGCATACAGCAGGGCGGATAAGCGAAAACATGCTAGTGCATATATATATATATATATATATATATATATATATATATATATATATATATATACTGCATGCATCTCAGTTCTTTCTTTTCCACCTTTTTCTCTTACTCCCATTTCGACCCCCATTACTAATCATCCTTCTATAATTGCCAGCTTAATTGACAGCAACAGAACTGCCACTGGAGTAGAACCATCTGCAGCCACCATCCCACAGCACCTATCCGCAAAAGTCCCTTATAAGGCCACGTTATCCCGTTGCCATAGCGAGATTCAACGTTCGCACTTTAACACAAACAGGTCAACAGGCTGCACTCGCACGCACCTTGAACACACTGGGTATTGATGTGTGTTGTGTCCGAAGCTAGGGTCAATGACCCTAACAGTGTTATTGAATTAACTGCACCCGGCGTATCCTCTCGTTATTCGTTGCACGCATCCGGAGACGCCGATGCAGCACTCACGGGTCAAGCTGGTGTAGGTATCATTCTCAGCTCCAAGGCTGAGCCATCGTTGGTTGATTGGATTCCGGTGAACAGCCGTTTATGTGCAGCCTGTTTGACGACATCAGCTAAGGTTGATTCACGAAGTAGTACAAAACACTGCTTGTTTGTGATTTCTGCTTATGCTCCCACCGACTGCATTTCAACTGCTGTCAAGGACACATTCTATCACGAATTGAATGCGCTATTACGCAGTGCTACTAGCTCAGATATCATAGTACTTGCAGAGAATGTGAACGCACAAGTAAGGCGTCTGAGCTCTTCAGAAGCTCAGCTGGGTGATAATTGTGGGCTTAACCCCGAACGGACTGACAACGGTGAGCCTCTGCTGGAACTGTGAGGAGCACCATTTGTTTCTTAGTAGCACTGCTTTTAGACACAGTGGGCGCCGAAGTGCCACTTGGCGTCCTCCTGTAGCTGGCCAGCGATGGACCCAAATTGACCACATAGCCATAAGTTACAGATGGCATGGTTCCATCCTAGATTGCCGCTCGTACTGGAGTACCTGCGTCGACTCTGATCATGCCTTGGTACGCTGTCGTTTCTCCATGAACTTTACCGAGACGCGCACCAAGCGTCCGTTAAGATGGGCAACGGAGAAATTGTCTCAGTCATCGGTCAGGCAAGCTTATCAAGAAGCACTGCATACCGAACTTCCGCTGTCTTTCCCTAATGACACTGAACTTCAGTGGAATAGGATCTCGGCCGCCATGCACGACGCAGGAGCATCTGCTTGTGGCACTATCCATCGCCACCGCACCAGCCACTGGATATCCGAGAGGTCGGTGAACCTGTTGGAAGCTAGAAGACACTTCCCGGCTGGTTCTGAACACAATGTGACCAGACGGGCTATTAGGCGTGAACAAAAGCGGAGCCTACGTGATGACAAGGAAGCCTGGTGGACCAATTGGGCTCAAGAAATAGAGGAGGCAGGAGCAGTAGGCAATTACCGCAAGCTCTTCCAGCTTATCCGCACCACTGGTCCCAGAAAACCAGGCGTCAGTGAGACAATCAGAGACAGCACGGGTGCGCTGATACACAATGTGGAGCACCGTATGGCTCGTTGAGCGGAACACTTTCAAGATCAGTTCAGCTGGCCCCCTGCTCCCGGACCTCTTTCTACTCAGGTGATGCAGGACGTGCCATGGACGGTTAGTTTAGAGCCTCCGTCGGAGGTCGAGGTCCGAAACGCAATCACAGCCCTCAATGGTTTTCGTGCCGCTGGCCCGGATTTCCTCCCACCTGCACTATTTAAGGATGGAGGTGAGGCCCTCTGCAATGCACTGACCTTATTCGAATGTATCTGGAAGGAAGTGTCCCGGCTAATTGGAGCGAATCGATTATAGTGGCAATATACAAGAAGGGCAGTCGCACAGACTATTCTAACCACAGGGGTATTAGCCTAACGCCAGTTGTGACAAAATTGCTGGCCTCGATTATCGTTCGTCGCCTCACTGCGGAACGGGAATCTCGGATTAGGGAAGAGCAGGCTGGTTTCCGCCCAGGACGTGGATGTATAGACCATATATTCACTTTGCGGCAGGTGCTAGAGCAGCGCCACGCATATCGCAGACCGACAATAGCTGTGTTCCTCGATTTCAAGAGTGCGTTCGATTCAGTCGATCGATCGATTCTGTTCGAAATACTTGCGCGGAAAGGTGTTCCCACGAAATATGTGAACATCCTTCATGCTCTATACTCGAACACTACAGGCCGCGTCAGGGTCTATGGTGCCCTATCGGATAGCTTTTCGACTACAAGTGGCGTTCGTCAGGGTTGTCCGATTTCCCCCTTTTTGTTCAATTTCGTCGTGGATTCTATCTTGGAGTGTTCCCTTGCGGAATCTCACGATGTAGGTGTTGAAGTGCTGCCTGGTGAAAGGTTAGTTGATCTAGATTATGTGGACGATATCGTCTTGCTTTTCGTCGATGTTGGGTTGGCACAATCAACCCTGAGTAGCCTGTCCAGAGTGGTCCCATTATTTTGTATGCAGTTCGCACCTTCAAAATGCAAAGTGTTGCTGCAGGACCACCAGCCACTTGATGACCCCTTGACGCTTGCTAACGAGGAACTCGAGGTGGTTGATCATTTCACTTATCTTGGCAGCTGCATCAGCAATGACGGGCGCATAGAAACTGACGTCAACTCACGCATTGCAAAAGCCAGAGCTACCTTCTTGAACCTGCGGCATCTTTGGCGACAGAAGGGAGTTTCCCTTCGTCTGAAATGCCGGGTATACAAGGCCACAGTGAGGACCGTTCTGCTGTATGGCAGTGAAACTTAGCCCCTTCGGTCTGAAGAGCTGAGGCGCCTTCAAGTCTTTGATCATCGTTGTATGCGAAGCATTGCTGAAGTCGGATGGCACTAGCGTGTCGGCAACGATGATGTGCGTTGTCGAGTACTAGGTAGTGATAATCATGCTAGCTCCCTAGAGAAACAGATAGCACTGAATAAGTTGCGTTGGCTCGGGCACGTGCTACGCATGCCTGGTCACCGCTTACCTAGAAGGGCCTTGTTCAGTCTGCCAGGTGTAGGATGGCTCAAGGCTCGCGGTGGACAGTAGTTGACTTGGCAACGGGAAATGAAGACACTGATGACCAAACTAGGTGCTGTTGGTCCGTCTCGCCTTCCGGGCTGGAGTCCACATGACTCGGCTTGTGCTTGGCTCGAGACTTTACAGGACATGGCTGGCAATCGGCACCAGTGGCGCGTCTGCTGCTGTCTCCTAATCGGATTGCCTGTTTAAAGTATGTTTGCTGCTGAGTTATCTGCGGGGTAATGGCTGATTATGACGCGGGGCAGTGAAAGCCGCAAGGAATCTGTCTCGCCGATGCCGCCTTATCTTTGCACGATAGCCAGCTGTTTGTGATGGTATGTTGTCTACACAAGGTGTAGGCGCCTTGACCCTGAATGTTTGCTTAGGGCATTAAGGTTTTTCAGGAAAGTCCCCCTTCTCTCCCTCTTCTGATTCTTTATTTCATAGGTCCTCATGGTTGTATGGCAGCGAAGCATCAGTTCAAATGGCTGATGTACTGCTGTTGATGATGATGATGATGATAGTGATGTAGGACGGACTACGGTCCAGTCACCATCTTGCACACGTTTGATTCCCAAATGCAGCGTGCTTGTGTTTGCTTGTGAAGGAGTGTGTGCCGGTTCCGTTGTTAAAAATGTGGCTCTTATCTGCATGCTTCTCGATCTTATTCCTTCGGGTTTATACTGGATATGGGGTTCGTGGATGTAGCTGTGTGTGGTGAAGCGCATGCCATCCCTAGTCACTCTGTTGGCGCAGGTTTCCTGTGGCTGTCCCCGTGGAGGCCACAGTGAGAAGGAAATCCGGAACCGAATGCCGTCCACCACGATCATATTATGGGGGGAGCATCGATCGCAAAGTTACAACCGTGTGGGCATGGGATTTTGCGCACTTTTTCATTTATAAGCAATACACGT
Source organism: Dicrocoelium dendriticum (assembly GCA_944474145.2). Classification (NCBI taxonomy): domain Eukaryota; kingdom Metazoa; phylum Platyhelminthes; class Trematoda; order Plagiorchiida; family Dicrocoeliidae; genus Dicrocoelium; species Dicrocoelium dendriticum. Next base: position 224,157,913 of record OX104064.1, read on the forward strand.
GCCGACATTATCTGGTCTCCAAACTGTAAAATCTTGAACTTCATCAGCAAAATGTCTGGGAAATCTTGTGAAAACAACGAAAGGTGAGTAGCTCGCCGTTGATTTCGGAAGAGTATTGTCTGTCCATCAACATTATCATCTTCATCAGTACACCTTAGCTAAAGTTTGGAAACTCACCTCTACTAACGTGCCGCAATACGAAAACATAAAATAGATTTAAAAAGCAAGCTGCGGAACGTTACGGAACGCAATGTAAAAAACTAACAAGTAATATAATGCTCAGTATCCTCTTATGCAAAGTACTTGAGAACGTGTTTGGAGGGATAAGATAGGTAGGAGGTGGAGAAAAGAAACAACACAAATGCCATTAAGACCGACTCTTTACCGTGTCTACAAGTGTATCCAACCAAACGCGTTCATCGTGTTTCTGACTCCAACCCGGCTGTCGAGAGACACCAAAGGACGCTAACTTGAAGTAATGTTTTTCATACCTCATGACAATTGGTTTCGCCGCTTCTTTTTCCATCCATACCCAGGTCGTGCAAAACATGCTTTGGGATGCCGGACGTGTTCCAAACATCAGAGTCTGATGCATAATCTAACGCTTACCGTATGTCCAAAAAACACAAATATTGACTAGATTTGACTTACCGGACTATTCGTAGGAGAGATACTTTATCACAGTTCGCAGTGATGATATTAAACTCCTGGACTTGTTGCATCATCGGTGCTTGTGGAGTATTGCTCATATCTGGTGAAAACTCCAGGTGAACAATGCTGAGGTCCGCCAGCCGGTTTTTGGCGGGAAGCCTTCTGGTGCCTCATTCGTGTGTTAGCTTAAGCTCAGCGGGTTACATTGGCTAAGTCATGTCCTGTCTGTGCCCGTTGGCCGGATTGCTCCCCATGGATTATACCATGTCGCTGCACGAAGTTGATCGAAACCGCCAGGGGTCCAGTCGATGACGTGACATAAAGGTGTAACGAAATTGACTGCTAGTCGGTCAGGCTGGTTCGTTTATGGGGACCTCAAGATGATGGTTGGAGGCTATCAGACATGGTTGCTTTCTTGTTTCTAACTGTTGCATTTCATTCCATCCCTTTAGTTTCGTTCGATTCCGTTTTGATTCCACTTTATTCGCATTCTATCCTCTTCGAACCTCATTTTCTTACCGTTGTATTCAGTTATTCCCTCGATGTGAGTGGTAGCAACTGGATCCACCGCAGCTCGGTTCCCGGTTGATAGTTATTTAACTGAACTGAACTATTGCTTCGACTGGGCAATGTCTCGTAGATGCTAGTCGAAGGTGCACCTCGGCGTATCTTGTCTTGATTTTTGCAAGTCTCGTGATGTTCATTTACAGATATTTGAATGACATGAAGAAACTAGACGGACTATTTTTTCCAATGACCATCACTGATCGACCACATCAGTGGATACATGATTCTAACGTGATGCTTCTGGGAAGTCAATAGCGCTTTTGAATTTTAGTCCCATTTTCCGCTATTGTTTTATCAATTTATGATGTTAACCTTTTTTTGTCATTTCTCTGTTGCATATTTAACCATTTGTTTTTAACTCTCCCTTTTTCTCCGCCCTCTGTTGTGTGATCATCAAGGCGACCCGGGTCACAGTAACTGGCGTCACCGCATTTCTGTGCTTCGATTAACTTGACTGAACGGGAGTCCACTAGTCAGACGGTCTTAGGATCTTGCTAGCACCCTGAAAAATTAAATTCGGTGGTATAATCTGGGTTTAACCCGCCGCTGCTGAATGACTTTGGGTCACGCTGCGTATCTGAAGAGCTCATCTCCTTTTCTCTAGACTGAGGCACTTATGGCGCTGCCATGATATCCATCTATCCATCAAAGGTCGACTTTATTGTGCGACTGTCCGCGCTGTACTGTGGTATGGTTGTTATACATGGCCTGGTCGTACCGTTGACCTGCACCGGATGTCTGTCTTCGAGCACCGTTGCTTGCGATCCATTGCCCATGTGTCGTGGCTGCATCACGTAGCCGATCTGGAAGTTAGACAGCGTGTATTGGGTGGAGACAGCCACTTGCTCGATGAGCTCTTCCCCCTGCGTTAACTGCGGTCGCTTGGACAAGTATTGCGCATGCCCTTCCAGCGACCTCCGCGTCTTGCGTTGTTCGCGGTTATTAGACAGGGCTAGAGGAGGCGGAACGGTGCACAACCTACAACATGGAGAAGCCACATGAAAAAGCTGACGAAACAGTTGGCCTCCGTCGGTTGTTCTCGATTGCCTGCTTGGGATGTCGCTGGTTGGAGACTTTGGAAGCCATGGCTCGAAACAGACCTCAATGACGAACACGTATCCCTGTGTGGCGCGATGATTTCCCTTCCCTAATAACACAAACAATTAGATAAAAAAACTGAAAAACTTGACAAAAACGTTGCATGTATTTTTCAAATTACTGTCTTCTATTCTTTCATGATTCCTATGGCACAATATCTGTACCACGGATTGTACTATATATATATATATATATATATATATATATATATATATATATATATATATGCCCCATGCTGAGGCTGCTGTTGCATTCTTGATGCTTCTTCACCGCAGTTGGGCTAAACCAACTTACACTTAAACCAGGTTTTCTTAAGCTGGCTAAATTTCATTCCACTTTATTTGGTTTGTTCTGCCTACCTGAATACTCTTCTATTAAATGGCCACCTTGCTTACATTACTTGCGCTTATCTTCGGTAACTTTGTTGCGTTTTGTAGCATTTTAAACTAACTTGTGGACATTTTTCCTTATCGCGGATTCGTTGCTAACCAACTTACTTCCTATGCTTATTTAGCTTAGAGTTATGCCACCGTATCTGTATGCATTATTGGATTTTTTATTTCATCTTGTCTTTCCAGGTGATTGGCTGTTGCTTGATATCCCCAGTGTGGCTGCGCTTGATGTGCATGTTGACAAGGTGCCTACCTGTCTATTACCCACTACATCGTTCATACTGGCTCCAGGAGACAGTTTGTCGTTGCTGGAGGGAACGGGGTGCACGGTCCTTGTGGCCGTGCTAGGCTCGAAGAATGGTTCCATACACTCAGTGTGGAGCGGACTACGATCCAGCCACCGCCTTGTGTGCGCTTGATTTCCCAAATACAGTGTGCTTGTGTTTGCCTGTGAAGGAGTGTTGGCCGGCTCCGTTGATGAAACGTGGCTCCCATCCACATGCCTCCCGGTCTTATTCCTTCGGGTTTACACTGGATATGGGGTGTGTTGATGGAGCTGTGGATGGTGCAGCGCACGCCACCCATGGTCCCTCTGTAGGCGCAGGCGTCCTGTGGCTGGCCACAGTGACAGGCAAATCCGAAACCGGATGCCGCCAACCATATATACTTAATCAGCTTTCTGTTGAATAGTCATTTATCCATCGAAAACCATGGAATAAATGTGCCTAATATGTACAATGACGAAAAATGGTAAATATATGAAAAACACTTTTGTATTTTTCAAATTCCGTTTCGTCTTTATTTTCCGTTAATGGATAACGGTTTTGATCAGTAGAATCAAGGCATAGCATTATGCAAACCTTCCATTAGCATCGAATATGCTCCATGTCCTCAGTATTCTTTAGCCCTGCATTGGGTATTCAGATGTTGTTTTTTTTGCTCGCCGGGTTGAGAATCTGTTTGTGGACGCTCCGCAACGAAAGGTTGCTGACATAATTAGTATTAGTAGCCTGGGTAGTATGAACCGAACGTCGGCTGAGTCCCGAAGGCTACTATTGCTACTGCCAACTCTACTACCATCACCAATACTACTAAGCACTGTAGATTGGTGCCGAAACGTCTGCAAATGTATTGATCAGTTCGGCGAACAAATGTACCGCTCAGGTAGCTATGAGACCAACTTGGTTTTCTGCTGTCTCCCATTTTGGTAGATAAAACTTATTTGTTACCCATTTCTTTGAACTGCTTCGGACTTGGTTCCTTGGTGTCTTCCATTTTGGGAGATGCACCTGCTTTGATGCCCATTTCCTTGAACTGCTCCCAGTTTATATGTAATCGTACTAATTTCTGTCAGACTGCTGCCGAAGACTAATCTTTTCATTTAAAATGTTTCGGAGGACTGGCAGCTGGGGTTGGTAATTCAGTTGCTCATTTGTTCGCCGAGCTGGGGAGTTCCCAGCTCGGCGAACAAATGAGCAACTGAAGTAATCTTTTCATGTTTGGGCGTGGACATTATAGCAGTATCCAAACACACTCGCGACCATTGTTTTCATCTTTCACCTTGATTCCATCCTACATTGGCCGATAGAAGAAAAAGCATCGCTTAATTTGTAACATGCAGTAGCGCGAGCAAGCGATAACAAACCAATGATGGTACCTCTTCTCTTTTCACCTATTTTTCTCACTTTTTGATCCCTATACGAACCTCTTATCTGTAGCCCCCTCCCCCCGCGGCGTGACAGTAATTGTAGAAATAACTGGGTTCTGCGACAGCCTATTGGTCTGTTCTTATCAGTGGCTCTGTATCAAGCCACACTGCGTGCATACTATATATCCTTGGTATTGATGTATGCGAAAGTAGAACCAATCGCTCACTCGGTCTCTCAATTTACTGCGCCTAAACTGTTTTGATCGTGCGCGTTCAGATGCCGACTAGTAGTCGCAGGTCAACTCAAGGTAGGCACTTTCCTTAGCTACGGGACTGAATTCTCGCTGGCTTACTGGACTCTGTGAACAGCTTGCTTACACACTAAGCGGCGTTAGAGGTCGCTATCTCACATTTTCCGTTCATGTTCCAGCCGACTGCTATCCTGATACGGTCAAAAGCGTATCGTCTTGTGAATTTAGCACGCCGCCTCGCCGCATTGTTCGATCAGCTATAGATCTGGTTACGCGGTATATAATTACGACTCTATGGATCAATATTCTTTCATGTATGCTTCCCATAGGAGACTGGTATATATTCGAATATTAGGTATTTTTAGAATCTCCGGAGAACTGTCGGCAGCTTTTGTTTGTTCTAACATCAAGTAAATTTCACCAGTGTTTCTCCATATTATATGCAATTTTGTCCTAGCACCAGTCACAGAATGTTTTCATGTGCTATCTCATGATTCAGCTGTCGAGACCTTGCCTCGGGATGACATTGTTTTGCTGCTTGGTGGCATACTTAGCAACTTTTTGGAATGCTCCCATCATCTGGCATGCATCTTGAACGTTCAGCTTGCAACACTGTTACAGTTCTAACAGTCCTCTGAACCTTGACAACGCGGAATTGGGGACAGTTGATCAACAAACGTAACTTGTGGGCTTCGTTAACAGCCACGGACTTTATTTCACTTATTTCAAAACTCGAGTAGCCTTCATGAATGTCGATACATTTGACCTCGGAAGGGGCTTTTTCTTTGTCACAAGGACTTCGTATACAGGACCTTGATAAAGCCATTTGAGACGGTCTTTTAAGTCTGATGTTCAGACGCCTTCAAGCTCTTTACCTTCATTGCACGGGGTGAAGTGCTCGCGTCAGATGAGACAAGAATGAGAGTAAGTGAACACTGGACAAAGATGATCGGGTTATTCAGATCATTTTCCGTGCTACGTACGTCAGCTGGTCTATTCCAATAGAGTAATGCTTCATCCACTCAAAATTGGACGGTACAAAGCCAGAGCAAAGAGCAATTGTTGTCCTGTCCGCTTGAAAAGAGCCAGACTGGAGTCCTTGCGGCCCATACTATGTCTGGCCAGTGGCATCACAAAATAGGCTTTCAATGGGTAGCGATCGCTTGCTCCTCTCTCTGCTGTAGTGTGTATTTAGTGAGTGCTATGATCTGAGTGGTGATTTCGTCTCCGGGTAATACAAAATTCAGTGCATTTGTCACGTTAATGTTGCCTTGCCTTCGCTCACTATATTTGTAGCTGGTGTTGGTGCCTTTGATCTGGGTGTTTCCATAGGTTGTCTTTGACCATTCAAAAGCACGGCCCATGTTTCGTTGCAACAAATCATGATTTTCCTGATTACCGATCGCCCGCCATATTTTGATGTTATCAGCAAAATTAGGAAATCCGACTCTATGACACCCGCAAGCTCATTGATAAAGACAAAGAATAAACGTAGCCCAACGCTGATCCTTGTAGAACATCACTTTCCGCCTCAATAGGATCGGGCACTGGGCCCCTAACCCGAACCTGAAGCCGTCGTTTAAGATGGCATCGGCAGTATGCCGGTACCGTCGTCGAAGAAACCAATTTTCGATCCATTCAAGGACTGCGTCCCCAATTCCGCATCTTTACAGCCCTTGGGGAAAGATGCGATGGTTTAACTGGTTGAAGACTTTAGAGAAGTCGAAGTAGATGATATCAGTGCTGGTCCCGCTATCGGCTGTTTCGGTCCAACCGCCACCCGCAATCACTAGACTGGTAGTGCATGACCGATGCTGACGAAATCTCTGTTGCTATAATAGATTTTTCCAAATGGCCTATTAGTGCCTCAGCTATGATCGACTCCATTTCCGGGAGGAGAATCACTGCGCGATAGTTGGCGGGCTCCGAACTGTTACCACCCTTGAAAATCGGGGTAATCTTACCCTGCTTCCACACGCTGGAAACCTGCTGTTCATCTAAGCATCTTCAATAATTATAAGAGGTATATTCCTGTTTAAGTGGGAAGCCACGTCCATATTTGGCGTAAGTCATGTATGTACAAGCAGTATCATGTTCTTGCATGAGCAGTATGAAGTAGTGGCGAATAAAAAACAGGTATATTCCTCGTCCGTGCGAGGTGTAATCCAACTGTTTGTTGCGACTCTTGAGGTACGGCGGAATCGCAAGGAATTTGAATTCTCAAAAACAGTTCTCATACTGTTTTTGGCAGACACGGCTAATTGTGAGGTTGTCAAAATAATATGTAGATAAATCCAAATGTATTAGTAAACTAATACGGCCATCTGTGGAACCGTCTCCTGGAGACATGCTTCCATTCGGTTTATTCTCTCGATGGGTTTCACCCGCACTTCCATGCCCCATCTGTCCGTGTGCCGATGTGGCTTTTACAACGGGTAAGCTATCACCTATGTAACTCATATTTAGGGTTGTTTTTCTGTGAGTATAGTATGGACTGTCAAGCCATCCAGCCCTTATCACCAATCGGTTTTCTTGAATCAAGCAATGTTTTTCCCGCCAGGCAACCAATGGCAATGCACTTTGCATGGATATAATTATTAGCGCTAGAAGCTTCAATCCGTCACCTCAGCTATCATAGTAGCTGCCACTTGCCGTGCTTGCGGGGGAATGTTGTAAACACCGGAGCAACTATAGGTGCGCAACGGTAGCAGCTTCTTCAAAACAGTCACTGAACTAGAAGTGATGGGTGCATACTGGCTTCTAGTGGAATGGATAGGTATGTAACATGCTCGTGGCTCGTCGATATTGGAGTTGTAGAACCTTGGTTACATCCTCGAAGTTTTGAGCAAATTCATTTGCTGAGATGAATGGGAAAAGACCACGCTTCACATTCCGGAGCCTGTTCACATATTTGTACAGGAGCTCCTTGTTAGCACGAAACTTCCGCTAGGCTCTGCTGTTGTATTGATTTGTCCTCACGGACAAATGTGGTACAGTGATTACGATGCACAACATAGTTAATGCAGTTGTCAGGGCTACGGTTCGCTCTGTGCACATGTCACACTGCGTCTCTTAACGCCATGCGTTTTCGGGTTCTGCTCCGAATCAGTGATGGTGCTCTTGCAGAACGAAGTGGCCTGTCTTCCGATGCGGGTTTAATCAGACCACTGAAATTGCCAGCAAACTCCATCCAGGCAGTAACAATAGATGGCATTTCCAATAAGTTTTATTAGTATATTGTAGTGTGTGATTGTTCGAAACAAGTCAATATGTTCTTTTGGATATTCCGCATAACATACATAGCCATATAGTTACGTGATCACTCGGTCCCAAAGGGGTCTCCTTCATTGGCTTCTCGATCATGAGCTCTTCGTGAGCACTAAATCGAGCATAGATGGTATATTTTCCGTTCTGAATCTGATAGGAGAACTGATATTACTGAACAGTGGAACGCTTGCAATAAGCTCTTGCAGGTTGGCTTTGAATTGTTCGCTGGGGAGTGCCGGAACTTCTAGATCGTGGACATTGAAGTCGCTTGAGATGAAAACATAGCGGACCCTCCCAAAGTTCTAATGTCACGCGAGAGTCCATCACTGGAGTGGACATCGGGGCCTATAAACAACTGCTCCAAAGGAATTGTTGTTGCCTCTAAATCGCAGAATGCGCCAGAGGGAGACTTTGATAATCGTTTCCGCATCGTCCACCGGTTCGCACTGCGATAGTGTAACTCTACATCACTGCCCTTAATGGGGCGATTGTTTCGAAGATGGAATATCACGACTTCGACCTTAGTAACTTCTGAGTGCAACAAAGTTTCCCTTGCGGATATGAGGTCCCAAACGTATGAGGTTTGGCGTTGCCGTAGTTCGGAAGCTTGTTAAAGTGACGTGTGTTTGCTTAGAGGAAGTTGCTTTAATCTGGAGCTCGGAAGTTAGGCTGCTGGAACCTGCGTACCAGAACTGTAACACCCTTGCTGAAATTTATCTTGATTGCAGCACCACTTTCACATTCCTCGGGCCCCATCCTTTGCAATTTGGCGATCTGCGCAGCCGCGACATCGATTGCGCTATGACATTTTCCATGGAGAAGGTCTCGCGAATGCAGCACTACTGCTCTTGGTCGGTAGCGATTGCTTCGCGCTCATCATATGGTCTAGCCTTGGGAACACCTTGTACAAGGATGGTCCCGGCTACGGATTCCTTCCGATATTCTTCCAAGTCGTGCTTCGCCTGTTTGCGCTTGCTCCAAGGAATATCCGGGTAGATGCGGATGTGATATGACCCATTCCGGAGGCAAGTTGTCGATAACAAAACTGCTTCGACTTCATCGGCGGAAGTCAATAAAGCTCTAAGAAGTATGGGCTCAGCGTAGTGCTTTGAGTGACGGGTGCCACGTGTCAAGTTGGCGAGTTTAACTACAACACCTAATGACGTGTGGCCCTCGATCAGAAATCTACTATCCATAGAACACAAGTTCATTTTATATCTCGAATGAATTAGAACCACTTACAGATGTAGAACAAATCTCCTTCCTACTACATTCTTGGCCAGCGTTCGAGCTTCGTTCATGTCAATCCAAATCGATTGCATACTATCCTTCAGTTCGCCACTGCAGCGATCAATCAGCCTTCAGACTGTTGGCCCAAAATCCTTAAGCTCGATCGTTCGATAAACAAGCGGCATGCTCAGTTTGGCATCTTACCACCACATCCTTCCTTTTTTTCGTAGTTCATATGTTGCAGCTTCCGTAGCTTCTCCAACTGCGAACGAGCTTTCTGTTTATTTTGTGCTTGAATGGAAGCTGCACCTGGTTGTTGCCGAATTCTCTAGAGGTATTTACTCCAGCTAGCATTATATAAAGATTCTTATGTGTCTTTCTGAATTTGCTAAGTCGATTCTTTGCCTTCTTGGAAATGTTTGCCACAGCCTTCCCTTTCGGATGTATCATCAACTTGTTTAGCCCTTTGTGACACCTCAGTGCTGCACTCCACTCCGATATAGTTTTCTCGAACAGTGTACTCACGGTGGCTCTTGAGTCAAGTCTTAACGATACTGATCTTCCTTGAATTGACGGTGTCGCAATAATCCATCCATGCTCTTCGCGATCCCACCTGTTATTTACTGAGATGTTTTGCTTTTCTTGCCGACTTTCAATATTACTTGAGCTAACGTTAACCGTTAGGCAGCAGTGAGCGAAAAGGTTTGATCTGCCCTCACAACACTTACCTAACCGATTATTACTGAAGCATCCAGTTCGTCGTAATTGCAAAAGTTCTAGGCTTCAAGTATTCCTCTCGCATCTTCGCTGATGCTGTACCTGAACATCACTAATTGATATAATCAAGGATATTCTTCTAATTCGATCAGCGTAGCGAACTTCATCCATTTCGCTTCCCACGCCCTCCAGTTATCCGACATTGTGCTTCCTAAAGTCTGTGGCAAGGGGATCAACGATTGTTCATCAAAAGGAAACGGGGTTTGGTATGCCAGCACCTTTGTCACCATGTCGTGTGGCTCTCCGTGAATCAAAAACTCAAGGTTTGGACCTCGATCAAAAATCTGTCATTCGTAGAACACAAGCTCATTTTATATCTCGAGGGAATTAGAACCACTCACAGATGTAGAACAAATCTCCTTCTTGTTACATTCTTGGCCTGCGTTCGAGCTTCGTTCATGTCAATCCAAATCGATTGCGTGCTATCCCTCAGTTCGCCTCTGCAGCGATCAACCAGCCTTCAGACTGTTGGCCCAAAATCGTTAAGCTCGATCGTTCGATAAACAATCGACATGCTCAGTTTGCCATCTTACCACCACACATAGCATGCCATATATGAGGTTTCAATGGTTAGCATCATTGAGTTATTTTTTTAAGGCATTTGACTGTGGAGATTACCGATGGTACAGTATGTGTAGCCCGGTTTGGGGTTGACCGCCAGGCTGATTTGCGTACAACGTGGGGAAGCTATGTAAGTGTAGCTTCGCCTTCTTAATTTACTTTGGCTCCAGTGGGAATAACTGAACGCCTAATTTCTCGGCTGTATTTGGCGGCAACCATTTTCCAACCACCATTAGTGTCGAGGTCGTTCTGAAGTTTCGGTACAGTTTACAAGGTGGACGACTCGCAGGCCGTACCTTTTCCATTCGAACTGGTAGTGGTTGGTTCAGGCGTAGTTGGGCTACTAGTGCGATTGTCGTTTAACACTAGAACGCCCGGAGCGGTCATTTTGACCGCTCAGCGTTGTTAAATTTGCATATTTTCTGCATTTATGGACATTTTTCAAAGATATTTCGTGACTTTTAATATTTTCGGACGTTTTTCATTACTGTGAATTTTCGTTTTCATATCTGTTATAGTTTTCGAGACAAGAGGTAGCTGTGTTCATACTACCTAGAAAGCCCGTTAGCGGTCAAAATGACCGCTTCTCTCTAATCTGGTTCCTCTTTTTACTTTTTAGCCACCACTATCATTTCTGACAGTTATATACTATAGCGATCAAAACGGGAGTGATAACTAGCCCAATCACGATTCTACCGTGATATTGTGCGTTCAGTCAGATAAATTCCAGTGACATTTTTGTACACAATGGCACTTCTGAGGAAAACAACCTTTGAAGTTTTACGAGAACTTACAACCATCGATGACAACGAGTCTGGAGACGAGAACGATTATGATGTTGATGAGGACTCCATCTTCCATGAGTCAGCAGAAGATCACAGCAAGTCTGATAGTCAAATGTCTGATGATTACACTCCATATGAGGACCCTAGAGAAAGTGTATCAACCGATTCGGTATCTCCTGGTGAGCTACACTTATCGAAAGATGGTAGCACGTGGATCGCAGTGGAGTTCGAAACATCTGCTGTTGGTAGGATTCCATCACAGAATGTGTTTAAGGCTAGACTAGGACCAACTCCCTATGCTAAGAAATGTGTGAAATATGGTGAGCTGTCGAGCACTTTTGACATCATAATCACGCCCCAGATGCGGAAACATTTTCAAGTATGTACTGAAGCTGAGGCCAAGAGAGTTTTAGGTGTCAGTTGTCAGTGGAGCGTAAGTCTTCCAGAGCTGTGTGCCTTTATTGGTCTACTTCACATCAGAGGCTTCATGGGTCTGAAGAACATGCCGTTGAATATGATGTGGTGCGATAGATATGGACTGCCTATTTTCAGGGAGACAACTGGCAAGAACAGCTTCAAAAAAATAATGAGGTTCCTCCGTTTTGACATGCGAACTACCCGATGTGAAAGACTGCTAACTGGTAAGTTTGCTTTGGTATCTGAATTGTGGAATGCATTCATTCGCAACTCTCAACAATGCTATGTGCCTGCGCAGAATCTCACAGTTGAGGAGCAATTGTTTCCCTCCAAAATCATTATTTAGTAAGGGGTACAATATCACATGTGACAACTTCTTTACATCGGCAGCATTAGGAGAAATGCTGGCCAAGAAAAACACAAGTATGGTGGGAACACTTCGAGCTAATAGAAAGGAAGTACCATCGATTTTAAAGCAAAGAAATAGAGAGCTGTTCAGTTCACTTATGATGAGGAATGAAAATAAGCACACATTAACATATTACCAGTGTAGAAGGAATAAGAGTGTTTTGGTTTTCAGTTCCCTGCATAGTAACTCTTCCGTTCAAGACTCTGGAAAGAAGAAACCCGAGACTGTGTTGTTTTACAACTCCACAAAGTATGGTGTGGATGTACTCGACCAAATGACAAGAGCACTCACTGTGAAGTCATCATCTCGACGATGGCCAGTCCAAGTCTTTTTCAACGTACTGGATTTGGCTGGCATAAATTCCTGGATAATTTAAAAGTGTTTGCGAAACTAAAATATCTCGCCGGTCGTAGCTGGTGCGTCTTTCGGAAGAACTGCTTACATGTATACATCACACAAGGTACGTGACAACGGGAATTACGACGAACCACTCAGCGGAGTCGGGAAGTCATGTGAACATTAAACATCGGCAGTGTCAGATTGGTTCCTGTAAAGGTAACAAATCACAAAAGAAGTGCTCTGTTTGTGAAAAAATAGTTTGCGGCTCATGTGGACAGATTGAGCGACTTATCACTTGCTTCAAGTGCAAATTGGAGCAGGTATACGCAATTGTTTACAATTTTTGAAAAGATCTAAACCTTAATACAATCATTTTTCTGTTACGGGTATGTTCTATACATTAGTTTTTAATAAATGCCGTGAAAAAATTCTTAACTGAAAGTCGGGATAAAAAAAATATAGCAGTGCGGTCATTTTGACCGGTCCCGGGTGTTCTAGGTATAACGGCGGAGCGGTCTTTCTAGTGTTAAAGCCACAGGTGAGGCATCCGTAACGCGCTGCCCAGCATCCTTCCTCTGTTTTGAAGCGGAGCCTAATGGTAAGGACTAGGATTTGTTCTTTATATCACTCTTTTTTCTGATGAATCGATTTTGGTTTTCCTCATTTGTTCAATCGTTGTCACCAGTCTTTCGTGTTTCTGCGATAGTTCATGTACAATCTTTACCAGTGGGATGACTATACATATTGCACGAAACCACAGATAATCTGGTTTATTACTGTGTAGCTTCAACCGGTTTTCTGTGAGCTTAGAACACTTGCCGAGGCAATTGCAACACTGGATTCCCACTCGTATGTTTTTTGGCATGTAGGAAAGCCACACGCTACTTTCATTCCAGTCGCCGTTGACTGGGCTTTTGATTGGTTGTTACGAACCATTGCGTCGACCGATGCCTTTCAGGTAAATGGCCGAGCGTGTGATTGCTTGTTTGTCCCCTGAGCGGTGAATTGGCTGTGTTTTCAAGGTCGACACGTTCGGTGCGGGACAGGGCTCTCGGGACAGTCTTAAGCGGCTGGGTCGTTCGCTCTTTAATCGCTCCGAGATGTAACAAGTAAATGAGCAATAAGGGACAAACTCCCCGATAACTGCTTCACTTAGCAGTCGACAGTTGTTGGTGATGGCTCGTCGTATAGATCTCGCCCGACTCGTAGCCTTACGGATTGCAAGCCTGTCTTATAATCCAATGGCGCGTTTTCGAGCTTGCATAGGGACCTGGAGACAATCGCAGTATCCTTAGCCCACGTGCGACTGGTGGCGGTTGCGCGACAGCGAAGCGTCGATACTGCGTACTGGCGTACTGCAGGGCTCTTCTTTCTCTCTCGGAGTTGGCTTTCGTTCGAGATCACAATTGTTGCTTTGTGGCTCGGGATTCGGAATATTTCGCGTGTTTCTGCGGGAACGATACGAAAACTACGATGCAGAGATAAAACCTGATCCACACAAGTTAGATCCGTAAAATGGAATGCATTAACTAGCGATGGTGAAGCTTGATCGAATGTGTGTAATCACACGTGTGTACTAAGAATTGTGACTTTAACTCCGATCTGAGTACGAGGTCGGAAATAACGCGACCAGCACGTTAATTCCAGGTGTAGCGTGTGATATCCACTTTGTTATCAGCGCTTATCTGTAGTGATAGGTCACCATTCCGTGTGACAACGTTCGATTTTAATATTTGAAGCACTGTCCAGTACATCATGCTCGCCTTTCCATCCGTCATATCTACATCTGCGGTTGCTCGGACAATGGATACAAGTCACCGGATGCCATTGGAATTCAACCGAAGCCAAAGCACACTTGGATGTTCGACTGGAAGACAGAATCAAGTCGGTGCACACTATCATTTTCAACGTCACGCTTGGAGTAGGCTATGCCGGTCATCATTATACACGTCAGCTAGAGGTGGGAAAACACCTCAGCTACTGTGCCGCAAAAAGAAAATAAATACAACAATTGCATGCCAGCTGAGCTACCAGCAACGGATAGGCATCGTTCCAGTAAACTACCAGCCGGCTACTAGGCAACAAGAAAAATTATTATGTTTTACTCTACGAAATGAGATCGTAGGTGGAGGGGGAGGCTAAAAGCGATAGAGAGTGACAAAGAAACTCACAGCAGGAACATCACTGACATCGGCTCCTTGCCATGTCAGCAAGTGTATGCAGCCAAGCGTGTTCACCGTCTTTTGGACCCCAACCAGGGAGCCGTGAAGCTCCCACCGAGGCCAGCTCAGAAGTGAGGGCCTTCATTCCTCTAGACCATGTCATCGCTTGGCCGCCCCTCTTCTTTTTCCATCCACACCTCCGGTGAGCAAACAACGCACGTCGTGGAAGTCGGTGGGCTGGCATACGCAACACGTGGCCCAGCTATCGGAGCCTGGTGCGTGAAATGAAGGTGCTGAGTGGTTCGTTTCCTTTTTCTGTGCTGTGAACAAGGCGTCGAACACGCTCGTTACACACGCGGTGTTCCCACCAGATGTGAACCAAACTGCGAAGGTACCAATAGTCGAACGTAACTAGCCTCTTTATGTCCGCCGATCTTAGGGGCCAGTTTTCGCAACCATGCAGTAACGTCGAACGTACCGCTGTATTGTACACTCTACCCTTCAGGGCAAGAGTGATGTCGCGCCGGCGCCATTGGTGGCGAAGGTTAGCAAAAGCAATTCGAGCTTTTGCTATACGGTTCGTGATCTCGTCTTCGATCCCAAGGGCGCTGATACAACTTCCCAGGTAATTGAATTTTTTAACGACTTCTAGCTGGTCCCCACCAAGGGTCAGCGTAGGATGCCGTCCGGACCAATCTTGGAGGAACGCTTTGCATTTCGATGGTGCAAAGCAAAGCCCGAAGCGGCTGACAGCCAGTGCTAATCTGTCCAGCGCGGCTTGGCACGTCTGGGAGCTGTCACAGATGAGGGCAATGTCGTCTGCATACTCCAAGTCAAGAAGTCGTTCTCCTGGAGCAGCTCCACAACTTCTAAGTCATGTCCTGTAAATGCAAACTCCATGACTTCGTCAATAGCGAAGTTGAAAAGGAAAGGTGACAGTGGGCATCCTTGTCTTACACCGCTGGAGATATTCAAGGGTGGCGAGAGCCTGCCGTAAGCCCTCACTCTGCCCGTGCTACCCTCGTATAATGTTCGGATAATATTTACATATTTCTCAGGTACACCTTTCCTGAGTAGACAATTCCAAAGGGCACATCGATCAACCGAATCGAAGACACCTTTGATGTCGAGGAACACGACAACGGTGGGCCGCCAATATGTGTGACGATGCTCCAACAACTGACGCAAGGTGAAGATGTGGTCGATGCAACCACTATCCTGGCGGAACCCGGCTTGCTCCTCGCGAATCCGCCTATGCCAGTAGTGTCTATCCGATGGCTTGTGTATTCGCGTTCGAACTCCTGCTTCTACCTACTTTACATTCTTAAGCCTCTCTTTCTAACCCCTTTCGAATTACTCTTTTATTTATATTTCCATTTCCCGCTTTATTGTTATTCATTATTCTTGATGTGGTAATTGAATCCGCTGCACCACGATACTGATGTTATTGGCTGTGGACGATGACTTAATTTCATTCGAATATATTACGTTTCCGTTTTTCCTTCTCCAATTCTAGATTCACTGATGGTCGAACCTCATGGGTCTGTTGTTTATCCTGGCCAGTCTGGGAGCAATGCATCCCCCTCTGAGTTAAAGGGTATTCCAAAAGCGGCTTTTATGGAAGATGTCGACGAGTACATGAAGGCGAATAATTTTACTACGCTGATGGACGCTGGACGTTCGTTTGAGGAATTGTATCAGAAATACAAAATGATTGAACAAGCCTTACTCCAACGAAAGATCCGTTTAATGCAACAATTACCTGACATACAGAAGACATTGGCAGTAGTTCGGCAGTTGCAGAAGAAAAGTTCCGATGTGGATGTTACATTCGAGGTTTCTAGTCAGTTGTTTGCTCGTGCACACATTCCCAAAGCCGATCGGGTCGGTTTATGGCTGGGGGCCAATGTGATGCTTGAATACGACCTGGAGGAAGCCGATAAAATTCTAGTCGAAAACGAACAGTCCGCGAAACAATCTTTACTTGATGTCGATCGAACACTGGAGTATTTGAAGGAGCAGACCACCACAGTCGAAGTCAACCTTGCTCGGTTGCATAACTTATCCGTGAAGCGTGGCAAACAGAACAAAGCCGGAACTGTTAGTACTTGATTCCTTCCCATGTTGTTGAATGCGCCACCCATCTACCAGTGTTAATGGTCATTTATCTCTGAGGTCACGGATCAAAGTGTATTTTGTTCTACATGAACCGTGATTTGGGAACCGATTACATTTGTGTTCACCAAGTATTGTTTGACTCACGAGTCCGCCACCCCCTTTTGTCTATCAGTTGTATTTTACATTACCCATAGTCCGCACGCGTTCTGATAAAGTGTATGCATGGATCCTTTTTCTTCTTTTTTGTCGACCGCTGATAGAAAGCATTACACGCCTGTTTTGTACTCCGGAGGTAACCGGTTCGAATCCGTGTCGTTTCAGGCGGCCTCGCGGTATATTCAGCCCACGCGCAACTGGCGGTGTTCGAATGGCAGCGAAACGCCGTCAGGATTTGCTGGCGTATTGCTGATGCCTTTTTATTGTTTCTTTTAGAATTTCACATTGCCGTTTGTTCGGTGAATATCATCGTCACCACACACATGTTTCGCGCGTGTGCTGCGGTACCTGCTCCGGTCGGAAGAGTGAATATTCGGTGTTGGCCGATCTGCATCGATCGCGTGCTTGTCGGAGGAGCTGCGGTAATGCGACCGCGGACAATTTTTTGGTCATATGCATTGATTTTTATTCTAAATAACTTTTCTCATCAGCTGTGTCACTCGAACCACTTCTGTTGGCATGGTAATGGAGCCTCGCATGGGTGCTGGCCAGCGTAGTATCTCATTTATTCGGTTAAATGGGCAATCGCTTATTCTCTGGGTTGTGTTCATGGAGGTGTACTTAAACGACTCGGTTTTATTCCTAGTCAATATGAGTGGTTTTGATTGCCACCTCCCATTTTGTACATAAACATTGGGAGGATCGAAGAGTCTAGTGCCCAAAGTTCATAGGAGAAACATATTCATAAAGCTGCTCTTTACATGTGCCATTACTGCGCTGAGAAATACTCTCATGCGCTCCAGCTCCAGAACTCGTAAGCTACCGCTGCCCACATTGAAGGGATCTCACTCTATCAGAGCCAATTCGTATGTGGCTGCGAGCAAGTTACATAGGCATGATCCACAAAATTCCGGAATAATGAACGTCCTTACCTGGGCCTAACACGGGATTAGGCAGCAATCGTACGCGCTCAAGCTGCGCATCATCATCATTATCATCATCATCAACAGCAGTACATCAGCCATTTGAACTGATGCTTCGCTGCCATACAACCATGAGGACCTATGAAATAAAAAATAAGAAGAGGGAGAGAAGGGGGACTTACCTAAAAACCTTAATGCCCTAAGCAAACATTCAGGGTCAAGGCGCCTACACCTTGTGTAGACAAAATACCGTCACAAACAGCTGGCTATCGTGCAAAGATAAGGCGGCATCGGCGAGACAGCTTCCTTGCGGCTTTCACTGCCCCGCGTCATAATCAGCCATTACCCCGCAGATAACTCAGCAGCAAACGTACTTTAAACAGGCAATCCGATTAGGAGACAGCAGCAGACGCGCCACTGGTGTCGATTGCCAGCCATGTCCTGTAAAGTCTCGAGCCAAGCACAAGGCGAGTCATGTGGACCCCAGCCCGGAAGGCGAGATGGACCAACAGCACCTAGTTTGGTCATCAGTGTCTTCATTTCCCGTTGCCAAGTCAACTACTGTCCACCGCGAGCCTTGAGCCAACCGACACCTGGCAGACTAAACAAGGCCCTTCTAGGTAAGCGGTGACCAGGCATGCGTAGCACGTGCCCGAGCCAACGCAACTTATTCAGTGCTATCTGTTTCTCTAGGGAGCTAGCATGATTATCACTACCTAGTACTCGACAACGCACATCATCGTTGCCGACACGCTACTGCCATCCGACTTCAGCAATGCTTCGCATACAACGATGATCAAAGACTTGAAGGCGCCTCAGCTCTTCAGACCGAAGGGGCAAAGTTTCACTGCCATACAGCAGAACGGTCTTCACTGTGGCCTTGTATACCCGGCATTTCAGACGAAGGGAAACTCCCTTCTGTCGCCAAAGATGACGCAGGTTCAAGAAGGCAGCTCTGGCCTTTGCAGTGCGTGAGCTGACGTCAGTTTCTATGCGCCCATCATTGCTGATGCAGCTGCCAAGATAAGTGAATTGATCAACCACCTCGAGTTCCTCGTTAGCAAGCGTCAAGGGGTCATTAAGTGGCTGGTGGTCCTGCAGCAACACTTTGCACTTTGGAGGTGCGAAGTGCATGCCAAATAATGGGACCACTCTGGATAGGCTATTCAGGGTTGATTGTGCCGCCTCAACATTGTCGAAAAGCAAGACGATTTCGTCCACGTAATCTAGATCAACTAACCTTTCACCAGGTAGCACTTCAACACCTACATCGTGAGATTCCACAAGGGAACACTCCATGATAGAATCCACGACGAAATTGAACAAAAACGGGGAAATCGGGCAACCCTGTCGAACGCCACTTGTAGTCGAAAAGCTATCCGATAGGGCACCATAGACCCTGACGCGGCCTGTAGTGTTCGAGTATAGAGCACGAAGGATGTTCACATATTTCGTGGGAACACCTTTCCGCGCAAGTATTTCGAACAGAATCGATCGATCGACTGAATCGAACGCACACTTGAAATCGAGGAACACAGCTATTGTCGGTCTGCGGTATGCGTGGCGCTGCTCTAGCACCTGCCGCAAAGTGAATATATGGTCTATACAGCCACGTCCTGGGCGGAAACTAGCCTGCTCTTCCCTAATCCGAGATTCCCGTTCCGCAGTGAGGCGACGAACGATAATCGAGGCCAGTAATTTTGTCACAACTGGCGTTAGGCTAATACCCCTGTGGTTCGCACAGTCTGTGCGACTGCCCTTCTTGTATATTGCCACTATAATCGATTCGCTCCAATTAGCCGGCACACTCTCTTCGTTCCAGATACGTTCGAATAGGGAGGTCAGTGCTTTGCAGAGGACCTCACCTCCATCCTTAAATAGTGCATGTGGGAGGGAATCCGGGCCAGCGGCACGAAAACGATTGAGGGCTGTGATCGCGTTTCGGACCTCGACCTCCGACGGAGGCTCTAAACTAACCGTCCATGGCTCGTCCTGCATCACCTGGGTAGGAAGAGGTCCGGGAGCAGGGGGCCAGCTGAACTGATGTTCAAAGTGCTCAAGCTGCGCGTTAACATGGGTATCGGCGTTCGAAATTGCTCGAACTACTGGCCTTTTCGAACAGTGGGCACTTGTTGGCGTCAGGTTACCAGATTGTGGTCAACGCAGCGTTCAACATTCTGTTGCATCTTACTAATCTCCATCTCTGTTTCGCTGAAGCTGTCTCGAGAAACCGGAATTAACCTGTACATCGCCTACAAAAGTAATTATCCGTCAACCATAGATTGCATTGGACTTGGGAGGCAAGACTTCCATTTTCCTTTCGTTTGTTTGCACCATTTAGCAACAGTATATAGTTGCAATTTCTCGTTATCCATAGTGAAGAGATGATACGAAATGCATGAATTTGCTGAAACTCGTCTTGTTGCTGCTGGTAGGTGATGCTGCCTGGCTGCATTTTCTGAGGAAGTCTGTTTCGTGGTGCTCTAGCTTTTGACCCAAAAAGCAACTGCAAACATGTACAGCACTGGAGTGCCTGACCTAAGGTGAGCAGTGACAAATCATCAAACAAAGACGATTTTATTCCACGACCAAAGGCAGTCTTTATCGCTACTGCCCAATCGAGTTGAGTTTATAACCCGTGTAATATTATCTGCTACCACTAATTTTCGAAGGAAGAGAGCCTGTTGGCTTCTTCCTGACATGGCGTACTATAACTGCAGTGGAGGATCACACAGTGTTACAGGAAGACCTGGACAAAGCGTACACATAGTCCATCAAGAACATGCTGCATTTTGACTTTACCAAGTACAAAGTTTTCAGCATACGTCACAATAGTATGCACAAGAACCACCTAGAACCACAAATTTTACAGTGCGCTTCTCACGAGTGCGATCACGGCGTAATAGTTCAAGATGACCTCGGTTGTTTGAGGCAGCTAAGAAAGCGAACCAGTACCTCGGCCTTCTTCGCAGAGCTTTCGGGAAGTTTGACCCTTCAGTGTTCCCAAAAATGCTTAGTGCGTGCATGAGGCTGCACGCGGAATACACTGTTCAAGCGTGGCAACCCTGCCTCAAGCACCATCTAACCGTGCTCGATACTGCACAACGTAAAGCAACGAAGAGCGTCAGAGGTTTGACCAACCTCTCCTACCCACTCAGGCTGAAGACTCTCAAAATATACAGTGGGCGTTATCGGCGTTTAAGGGGTGATCTCGTAATGGTGTACCTGATCCCGAGAAACCCCAACTACCCATGTCATTCCCTTCTAATAGTCAGTCAAAACACGGCGCTAAGAGGTCACCAGTTTAAGCTGTTCACGCAGTACAGCCGCCTGGAATGTCGGCGAAACTATTTCTCCTTTCGAGTGTCACGGCCTTGGAACGCCCTCCTGGAACATATAATTAATGCACCCACCCTATCCCTTTTCAAAAACGCCTTGACGAAACTCTGTTACCTGTACACTACGTGCTATAGCCCATGACCACCAGATGCTGGCACTAATGCACAACAGACATTTTATAGTGCCATAACTCTACTCGAGAATGAGTCACTCCGAACGCCTTGCACGAAATTTGGTAAACTCTGCTACTATAGAAGCTGGATTTCCGTATCCTGTCGACCCAAAATGGTTGCACACGAGTAAGTGTTGTCCTTGCTATTTTTTATTTTTTTCTCGCCTATGATGTGATCAATAACCACTCCCCTGTTTCTTTGTGTGCGTACATTCTCATTTCAAACTCCATTTATACGGCAATGCAGTTAAATCTGTAATCGCCCGAAGTGACGACTCCATTATCCCTTGATCTATCTTTTCTCACTCTAAACACCCTACGGGACATGTCAAACACCTGCTTTTTTACCCGTTATAAATCACTGTTCATTGTAAGGAAGATGGGACTGGATTTGCCTAACCACTGGCTTATTTAGTTCGGAAGGTGTTCGGAAAACCACCCAACATGTCTCATTGCGGCGTGGAAGTACACAGGCTATCGTACCACGATATGGCTCAATTTCGCCGTGACGATAGTTAGTTTAGCGACATAGATTATTCATGATGTACTGTATGTCGATACAAAACAGTCAGGTCGTCCTCTCGAGCGATAATACAAAAGAATCTGAACGTAATGCGAGAGTGCTGTTCAGCGAACCTGGTCTGATCAGCCTGTACATGTGTCATTCAGAACTGTTGGTGCAAGCAGACTGAACTCCATTAAGGAAAAATTTCGGTTCCCTTTACACCTAGACATCAGCCATATATTTGCTCCGAAAATAAATCATGCGTTTGTGATGATCAATTCACCGAATTGTCGGAATGAATCCCGGTCACGGAAGCCCTAGAGAGAAAGCAATAAATACAAATGAATTGCAAAGCAAGCATTGAGTGTGGAATTGCAAAGCACAGCTCGGACTTGAAAATGGAAAACGCCTGTAGATGGTGTAGGAATGTTTATAAATAATGCCCATGGAAGAGTAGAACACAGTGTTGCAAAGAGATCTCTTTTCGGCAGTTCACATCAGGCAAATACAACTACAGGACTGAAAAATGCATTAGTAAACTGATGTAAGCAACAATGAGGACGGATGGGGCGATTTGAGCAGTTTTAGCATGTTCATTTGATGCTCGAATCGATTTAATCAGGTGACATCGTGATCGGGCTAACCGACAGCTAAATAACTTGTGTAAACAGAAAAGGCACAATTACTAACCAAATAAAATTAGTTAATTACGCAAATAAATAGCACCCGGTTAAGCGAGATACTTCGGGGAACCTTATCATCAGGGCCATGGCAAGGTCAAGGGTTGCACAAGCACCCTATGCTTGCATAGCTCTGGTTGTGTTAGCCGGATCGCGATGGCTTCGGCTGTCTGCAGGAGGCGTTTCCTTAGCCCTTTCGGGTATCGCCTCGGTACGGCGTAATAGACTTTGAAAGCATCTTTTGTCAAAATCTGATGCCCACTAAGAATCAGATGTTCCATAATCGAGCTGTTGATACTTCTGTGCATGCCTCTCCGCAATGACCCTGGACACTGTTCAGCCATCCGTACGGACTGACGCCTGGTCGTATGCCCGAGGTACTTTGCACCACAGGTGCAAGTAAACTGGTAAACAATGTAAGATTCGGACGACACTGGCAGTCTGTCTTTAAGACGTTGGGTTCATGTATACAACGATTACTTCAAAATAACCCTCCAGTCAGTCATTAACCGTTGTGACAAGTGTTGCTCGTTGTGACAATTGTTGCTCGTCGTGATCCTGTAGCCAAAGAGGTAGGGGTTTCGGTTACTTTTCTGGTAAATAAATGAATTTTTTCTTCTCGACCAAGCAAGACACGGTCTTAAAGCCATAATCATAATAATAGTGCAACAGTTAATCAAGTAATATGCAATAGTATAATAGGTAGGTGTGTGTGTGTTTGTAAATGTGTTGCTGTTCTTTTGACTACGTTGGATTGTGTCGCCAATGTCTAGAGGAAAGTTAGGTAGATTTGATAAGCTTGTCCGAGTAATCAAGGGCAGCGACTTGGTGGCGAGTCATAGTCGCTACGTCGCGGATTCGAAGCCTGCTATCTCCACTTGATGAGATCAGAATGCGTCGCGTTGTGCAATGTTTTCGGGTGGGCAACACCCAGTTTCCACCTGCTTCGGCTATGGTCCCAGTGATCGCATTGACCGAGGTTCACTTCAAGGTGAATCGCCGTTCACATTGAGATTACGCATCGCAATCTATTCACACAACAAGTGCTTCAAAATAACCTTAATCAGTCGTTAACTGTTGGAACAAGCGTTGCTCGTCGTTACGCAGCAGCCAAAGGGTTAGAGTTTTCAGCTACTATTCTTATGGCCGCGGGTTCCCACTTGATGAGATCGAAACGCGTCGTGGTGTGCAGTATTTTCGGGCGGGCAACGTTCCATTTCCAAAATGAATTGTGCATTGGCGATGATCAACTCACCAAAATGTAATGAATTGCGGTCCCGAAAGCCAAAGCAACAAGTACAAGTGGATTGTAAGTCAAGCGTTGCGTATGGAATTGCAAAATACAACGTGAACATCTGTAGGGATGAGTTGTGAGGATTCATGTGTACAAAACGTGCAGCGGAACGGGTCTACTATGTGGAAATCTTTAGTAGATGTTTTCGGAGAATGACCAACGGAAAATGTTATGGCAAATGCGTCTTAAATTTATATCGAATGCATTGTTTGTGGCTCGTTGACGCAATGTAGATTATTCAGGATTAATGGGTGATATACTAAGAAGAATGCAGAACACTAGCCCGATGAGCTGACGGTTCTTACTCGTATGATTAGGTAGGCAAACGGCCTTGGGGAAGGTCAACGAAAGGTTTGAGATACGTTAAACTGGGTCTGAGTGTCAGTCTAACCAATGCGTTTATCGTCTCAGGCGAATGGTAGCATCAATTAAAAGCGAAATGAACTACACGGAGGGACAAGAGGTGGACCGAAATCGTATGGAGAGAGTACCTCGGTGCCCAAACTACACTACCGCGTCAGTGGTTCCACAAGCGAACCGTAAGTATGAAAGGAGGTAAAATTGTGGTGAAAGGTAGATATAGTTTCCTGGACCTCCACCAACCAATTCGCCAGTGATTTAACACGGCTACAGTGAAGCCAAGTAGGTAGCAGAGGATGATGTTTATTCGGAGCTTTATGGCTACGTCTTGCTTTCCTGTCGTCAGTCCATATGCACATCCGAGCGACGAAACAAATCGCACCGCTACCATTCGAAATACGTATAAAGACGATGGGCACTGAACCACCAACAGGCCATGTCACACTGAGCAAGCAACGTACGAATACAATTCTGCCGCCATGTAGCTCAGACCAGAGACAATGCCAAAACACGCTGCCGGCTGAAGGGGGACAAGTTGGTCACCCACTTGTTGGCGCTGAGAGCTCAATACTACGACCTGAACTGGCCCTAGTGTCTGCAGCATCGGTCCTACAAAAAAAACTACCGGCAGCCGACCCCACAAGGGTCGGCGTAAACTCCAACCGAAAACAAGAATCTACAAACACTCTTCTAACCACCGATGCCCTCACCTGCTTCTATACTAATTCACAAGGTCTTCTCAGCAAGCTAACCGAACTTCGATTTCGCCAGGTATCCACGCCCTGGGACCTAGTTATGGTCACTGAAACTTGGCTGAGCACGGAAATCGCGGATGCCGAGATTGTGCTACCTGGCATGAGTTCCTTACGAAAAGATCGGCCTAGCAGAGGAGGCGGAGTGCTTTTGTATTATCGATCCGACCTACATGTTGAGATCATTGATGACTCAGAAGCAAACATCAACGATTCTCTTTGGTGTCGTATGCACCTGAGACGTGGCGATGTGTGTTTGCTAGCAATAGTTTACCGTCCTCCAATGTCTACCTTGGAAATGGATCAAGGCCTTGCTGTTGCGATGAAACGAGTATTGACACGTCCACATAGTCACGTTCTTCTGGTGGGGGACTTCAATCTGCACGCACTCGAAGTTCCAGCATCGCCCAGCGAACAGTTCAAGGCTGATTCGCAAGAACTGATTACCGATGTACCACTGTATAACAATGTCACGTCCCCCACTCGTTTCAGAACGGGTGACACCCCCTCTGTCTTGGACCTTGTGCTCACCAACGAGGAACTAATGATTGACACCGTTACCATAGCTACACCACTAGGTCGTAGTGACCACGCGACGTTGCACTTTCGTTACATCTGTTATTCGGAGTACGTTAGAGAGAACGACGAGGAAACTTATATGGTTACACATTACGACATCTTGTCTAACCTTGTTCAAGACACCAACTGGTCCTTCCTGACCGAGAATCCGCCCGATGAGGCTTGGATGGTGTTTGTCACCAAATTCACTGAGCTAGTGGCAAATTCATCAGAACGCAAGGCCTTTCACCCGAAGCAAGTGGATTCGTTCCTAAGAAGCCGTACGAGAAAATCTATGGCCTTAAGGGATTCGGCCTGGCACGCTTACAAAGTTTGCCCAAGTAATCTGACCTGGGGAGTCTACACAACTCAACGAAACCACTGCGTCAAGTTGATTCGCGAAGACAAACTCCAGCACCAACAGAACTTAGCGGCAAAATTCAGCAAAAATCCAAAGCTGTTGTATAGACATATCAACAAACTCCGTAGAGTGCAGCGCGGGATCCCGGTCTTGCGTGCAACAGATGGTCATGCGCAAACTGCACAGGACGCGGCCAACATGTTTCGTCAACACTTCCTCCATACTTTCCGGAGTGAACCATCCCTTCACCAGATTTTGACAGATCTCTCACCGTTCCCAGGTTTACACAAAGTATCGTTCACGGCAACCAATGTGTTGAAAACGCTAATGTCGTTGCGTGTGCACAGCTCGCCAGGCGTAGACGATATCAAACCGAAGGCGTTGAAGGCAGCGGCCCTAAACATTGCCGAACCATTAGCTCGGTTCTTTCAACGTTGTCTTGACGAAATGCTGATTCCCACAATGTGGAAACATGGGCTAGTCACTCCCATTTACAAAAGCGGTAATCGTGCGGAGCCGTCGAACGACCGTCCAATCACTCTCCTCCCAGTTTTATCCAAAGTAATGGAACGTATAATTGCGGAGGCGCTGATGGGATATCTGGAGAACAACAATATCATAGTGCCACAGCAACACGGATTCCGCCGAAAACGATCCTGCACTACAAACTTGCTGCTGGCCCGAGCAAGCTGGACGGAGTCAGCTGATGCTAGATTTGGAGTCGACGTTGTCTACCTGGACTTCTCGAAGGCGTTCGATCGTTTGGACCAGCACATCCTCCTACACGAGCTTCGAGGCTACGGAATCGGTGACCCTGTACTTGGTTGGATCGCCAACTTTCTCACTCAACGTCAGCTGAATGTGAGAGTCCGCAGCTCCATGTCCGACCCAATTGACGTCCAATGCGGTGTGCCACAAGGGTCAGTACTGGGGCCACGTTTATTTTTAACGTTCATTAACGACCTTGCCAGTGTACTACAGTCGAACTTCTTGCTGTTTGCAGATGATGTCAAAATTTGGCATGACATCCGGACAGAGGACGATCACACAACACTGCAGAGCGATCTGGACAGGGCGTACACTTGGTCATCCGAAAACATGCTCCACTTCAATGTCGCCAAGTGCAAAGTCGTGAGCTTACGCCACCAGCTCATCCACGAATACTTACTCGGGGACCAGCCGTTGCAACATGCTTCACAGGAATGCGACCTCGGAGTGATCGTGCAGGACGACCTTGGCTGCTCCAGACAAGCTGAAAAGGCATCGAAAAGGGCCAGTCAACATCTCCGACTCTTACGGAGGGCTTTCTGAAATTTCGAGCCATCTGTATTTCCGCAAATGCTGAGCACTTACGTGAGACCCCACGTGGAGTATGCGATCCAGGCCTGGCGTCCCTGGCGCAAGCGCGAAATCAGTGCACTTGAAGCTCCACAGCGTAGAGCAACGAAGCTCGTCAGAGGCCTGTTTCACATCCCCTACCAACGCAGACTGCAGTCTCTGGGATTGTACAGTGGTGAATATCGTCGTCACCGAGGGGACCTCATCATGGTCTACTTAGTACTGATGAATCCAAATCACCCATGTCGCAGTCTCTTGCAGCTGAGCCAAAATACCAACCTGAGAGGTCATCAGCTCAAACTGGCTACACACTACAGCCGACTTGATTGTCGACGAAACTCTTTCTCACTCCGTGTGTCCCGTGCTTGGAATGCGCTCCCCACTCACGTCGTCCTTGCCCCCACATTGGCACTATTTAAAAAACGCCTAGATGACACACTTTCCAACTTGCATTATTTGGCATAGCACGTCCTATTCGGAGGACGAAATAACGAGACCCAAACCATGAGGTTACTGACCCTCCCCGCAAAGTGGCGGTGATGTTACCTACAGAAGTGTCCCAATGAGCGGCATGGATGTATACAAACTGGAGTAACGTACCACATCTCTCAACGGAAGCAACACACGAGTGAGCGTTATCCGTTCCTTTAATTTCTTTTCCCACATTTGCTGTAATATAACAGCTCTACTTTGGGTGCAGACATCTAGTCCATACTTCAAACTATCATTATGAAGTGGTGCGTTGAAATCTGTAGAGGCTTAAAAAACGATTTACTTGTTCGATTATCCTTCCATTTTATCTATTGCTCCAACCACCCTACGGGACCTGTCAAGCATATGCTTTTTTGTCCGTTATAAATCATTGTTCATTGTTCAATATTCAAGCGTAGGTCCGAAAATATTTTGACGGCTTCTGTTAAATGAGGGTGACCCGGCGTGTTTCTATGTGTACAGCGTGCGCACTGAACGTGTACCTGATTCCTACGGCAGCGGCAAATGTGCAGATGCGTTGCAGACATGTTTACAGACAGACATGCGCCCTCGATGGCGTTGATCAAATAATATGCTGCGCCCTGCATTTTAGAGATGGGGGACATGCAATTCTTCCCATAGGTTTAATCTGAATCACATGTACTATAACATAGTCTGTTTTAAGAAGTACAATATCACCCATGGAATCCAAATTTGTTAGAGTAGTAATTCTGGTAGTTCACAGTTGACACCCATGGCTGTGATCGAATCCGCTGTTTCGTGAGGTCTTCGATTCGGGTCTTATATGAGTCGGGAGATGCGCACCGTCAACGCCCAGTACTCTTCCGTATGCGTGGTGATAGTGCGGCTGCGTCGAACCTTCCCAGAAATACACAACATCTTGGAACCGATCGAGAACTCATGATTTCAGAAAGGTTTGAAAACAACCGGTTGGTATAGTTTGTGGGCAACATTTCGCTTTTGACACAAAAGCTTCGTCAGGCTGAGTGAACCAGTCGGGGATTGGTAGAGCACTTATAGCGAACTGGGATGATAATCGCGACGAATGGGATGTAGGCAGAAGATCAATCGCTTTACAGGTCAAGGCATCACTCCAACTATTGCATGGAACGGTCACAAATGGTCCGCTTTACAAGGTCACACGCGTAAACCCTGTTAACGATAGGTGGGGGGGGATGATGTGGTGTTCATTCTCTGCCGTGAATTCGTCCGCAGGCGCTCCTCAGGCTGATCGGGTTAAGACTGATTGCCACACGCTCGGAAGCTCTGCCCCCGTCCATCCCGTTCACACACATGTTCACCTTGCTAATCACAACCGCCTTGGCAGTCAGCCTCTGGGGAGTTGATCGCAATCCCTTCCTAATGATTTCGACGTTATCCAAGTCGATCTCATGACCTGTAGCGATCGCGTGCATCGCTACGGCAGAACTCCTTAGTAGACCCATATATTCAAGCTGGTTTCTCGGTGGCCGTGTTATGCGTCTCTTATGTTCTGCTACCCTTGTGCGTAGCTCTCTCGCGGTTTGGCCGATGTACACGTGTGCGCAGTCTGCAACTAATTTTGTAGATGCAATTGGTAGTCCTATCTGCGGGAACTGGCTTTTAAGTGCACTAGTGTAGAGTGGAGCGTTTGGCCTAACTGGAAAATTACCCTTATATTCTCTTTAGTTAAGACCCTCCGGATGGCCTCCGAAGTTCCATTTTTATAAGGAATACTTACCGTTCCAATCCACTCCGTAGTACGTCGTGGGTGAGGATCTAAAATTCGATGCAAGTGGCGTTTCCCTAACCGCCTCGAGTATCCACTACCAAGCAATTGGTTCATTGCTTCTATCTGGGTGGCCCTCCCATCTTCTTCCTCTGTGCACAGGGTCTGGGCTCTGTGAAACAGTGATGAGGCGATTCCAGCATACACATGCATTAGGTAACCTAAACTATAGTGGAGTCCCTCGGCTTACGATAATATATCGTTGTATTTAGACTACCCCCATTCCTGTGAACTAAGCAGTCAAGGAGTGGCAATGTTCCACTGCAAGATTCCAATTCCATAATGAAACTTATGGTCTCCGCAAGTGTTCAAGCGGTTTAGAATCCCGTCTTTCTTATTCCGTTTTATGCTAACAAAGATGTCATTCACGTATCGCCACCAAATTTTCGGTGAGCTACAAGAGTCAGTCATCACTCTCGTTTCAAAATCTTCCATGTATAAATTTGCCAATACAAAGGATGTTGGTGATCCCATGGCAAGTCCTTGTTCGTGAATCTATACTCTAGATCGGAATGTGTAATAAGACATGTTAAGGCACAGTGTCATTCCTTCCGTCATTTGATCTACCGTAAGCTTTGTTCTCTCTCCCAGGTTAGTGTCCCCAGTTAGATGGGGTTTCGCTATCTCCAAAGCGTCGCATATTGGCACGTTGGTAAAGAGCGAGGTAACGTCGAAACTGACCATCATTTCATCCGATTCAATCACAAGACCCGATACCTTTCTCCCAAAGTCATAAGAACAATGAACAATGATTTATAACGGGTAAAAAAGCAGGTGCTTGACATGTCCCGTAGGGTGTTTAGCGTGACAAAAAGGATAGAGAATGGATAATGGAGTCGTCATTTCGGGCGCTTACAGATTTAACTGCACTGTCGTAAAAAGGAAGTTTGAAATGAGAATTTACGCACACAAAGCAATAAGGGGTGGTTTTTGACCACGTAATAAGCGAAAAAAAAATAACAAGGACAACGCTTACTCGTGTGCAACTACCTTGGGTCGAGAGGATACAGAAATCCAGTTTCTATAGTTGTCGCGTTTATCAAATTTCGTGCAAGGCGTTTGGAGTGACTCATTCTCGAGTAGAGTTATGGCACTATAAACTGTCTTTTGTGCATTAGTGCCAGCATCTGGTGGTCATGGGCTATAGCACGTAGTGTAAATGTGACAGAGTATCGTCAAGGCGTTTTTGAAAAGGGATAGGGTGGGTGCATTAATTACATGTTCCGGGAGGGCGTTCCAAGGCTGTGACATTCGAAGGGAGAAATAGTTTCGCCGACATTCCAGGCGGCTGTACTGCGTGACTAACTTAGACTAGTGACCTCTTAGCGCCGTGTTTTGACTGACTATTAGAAGGGAATGACATGGGTGGTTGGGGTTTCTCAGAATTAGGTACACCATTATGAGATCGCCCCTTAAACGCCGATAACGTCCACTGTATATTTTGAGAGTCTTCAGCCTGAGTGGGTAGAAGAGGTTGGTCAAACCTCTGACGCTCTTCGTTGCTTTACGTTGTGCAGTATCGAGCACGGTTAGATAGTGTTTGAGGCAGGGTTGCCACGCTTGAATAGCATATTCTGCGTGCGGCCTCACTTACGCACTAAGCATTTTTGGAAAGACTGAAGGGTCAAACTTCCCGAAAGCTCTGCGAAGAAGGCCGAGGTACTGGTTCGCTTTCTTAGCTGCCTCAAACAACCGAGGTCATCTTGAACTATCACACCGAGATCGCACTCGTGAGAAGCGCACTGTAGAATTTGTGGTCCTAGGTGGTTCTTGTGCATACTATTGTGCCGTATGCTGAGAACTTTGTACTTGGTAAAGTCAAAATGCAGCATGTTCTTGATGGACTATGTGTACGCTTTGTCCAGGTCTTCCTGTAACACTGTGTGATCCTCCACTGCAGCTATAGTGCGCCATATCTTTAGGTTATCAGCAAATAGCAAACGGTTAGAAGATAGCACACTCGCGAGTTCATTTATGAAAACCAGGAACAGGCGGGGTCCAAGTACCGAGCCTTGCGGTACGCCGCGCTGAACTTCGATGGATTCTGACAGGTTGATTCTAACCCTCACATTCCGGTGATGTTGCACGAGGAAGTTTTTGATCCAGCCCAGAGCAGGATCACCGATTCCATATTTCTGGATTTTGTGGAGGAGAATGCGATGGTCTATACGGTCGAATGCCTTTGAGAAATCCAAGAAAGCCGCGTCGACTCCTACACCAGCGTCCACAGATTCCGTCCAGTTTACATGAGCAATCAAGAGATTAGTTGTACAGGAGCGATTTTGGCGAAATCCATGCTTCTCCGGAGCGAGAATTTTGTTGTTCTCCAGGTACCCCATTAAAGCCTCAGCTAGGATGGACTCTGTAACCTTGGAGATCACGGGAAATAGTGTTATCGGGCGATAATTTGTTGGTACAGTACGGCTACCACTTTTGTAAATAAGCGTGATGATTCCGTGCTTCCACATCGTGGGGACGTGCATCTCGTTTAGACATTGTTGAAAGAAAATTGCTAGTGGCGCCGCCAAACTCATGGCAGCAACTTTCAACGCCTTCGGGCGAATGCCGTCCGCACCCGGAGAGCTGAACTCGCGCAGAGACATCAGCCTCTTCAGTACAGCTGCGGAGGTGAACGATATGTGATTAAGCCCTGATGGCGGCGTTATCTGCTTAGACATGCTGTATGATGATTGTGCGCTTTGGAAGGTACGGCCAAATTGTTGTCCAAGAACGTTGGCCGCCTCTTTTGCGGTTTGGGCTAAGCCGCATGTTGCGTGCAGAGCAGGAATACCGCGCTTAACACGGCGCAAATTGTTTACGTGTCCGTATAGCAGTTTGGGATTGGAGCAAAACTTTTCCACTAGACCCTGTTGGTTCTTAATTTTATCCTTCCGGACGAGTTTGACACAGAATTCTTTACGAACGTATTCGTTTGCCCTGTCAAGGGCTGCAATATGCTAGCCAACTATTTAGCTAGTTCATGTGTCGAGGAACCTGTACCGTCTACAGTAGGTCGAATGAGAACATCGGACTTATGTATCTTCGGTAAGCCATACACGCTTGGTGAAAGAGATGATTTCGGGTATGTGTTTTACCATTTTCCCGGTCTCAGATGGTCCTTTACGTTCCTTAAGTAATTACCAACCTCTGTCTTATTCATCATTGACATAACAGACTTATCGTGGGTAACCTTATATGGTCCCGTCACGAGGTGCGCCTCCATTTCTTTCTAGATAATCTGACTTGTTCATTATCACTGTGATTTTGCCTTTATCGGCTTTTGTGGTAACAATGTTCGGATATTCTTTTAGGGCAGTTATTGCGACACGTTCCTCTGGCGTAAGATTTGGCTTCCCCCGACTGCTGAAATTTTATGATATTTACAAGCTCCGCACGAATATGCTTAGTTGTTGAAGCGGGTAACTTTTAAAGCAGTCTCAACATTAGGAGTAACTTTTTCGGCTCTTATCTTCTCCAGTAGTCTACGTTCTGTCTCATTCAACACTCCATCTGAAGTATTAACTACGCTACAATATCTGCTGCTAGATCCAGGCCTGCTAGTTGTACCGGTGGTTTTGCTACGTACGGGCGTCAAATGATGGTACTTAGGGATTTGTCTATCTTCTGTGATCCTTACGTTGACTTAATATCAAGGTCATCCTCATACACGCGTGACGTGCGTGCTCCTGATTCATTTGGATTATTCCCCTCTATCCTCTCTCCATCTTCTCACAGCGTTGTCTCTGTACGCTCATTCGAACCGGATTTACCAGCGCTACACAGTGATCCATCATACGTGGAAATATCTACTACGATTAGAGGCTGTGCCATCACTAACCGTTTTCACTGGCATCTGTGATTAAGCGCAAGCGTTTAATTCAATCACATTGAGCCGATTGCCTTTCTGTGTGACACCATTCGATACAGAATTCTCGAGGCAGGCCGGAAAGCTTAAGCTTATTCCGATCCAGTGTTTCTCAACACAGCTGTGAAATAATCTGTGATCTGTCAATCTGTGTTCAGCGCTCTGTTCAGGTTCCAGTCACTCTCCATTCCTTGTGACCTTGTCAGCCAGTGCGGCTGCATAACCCATCACACGGACCGCGCGACCACGCCGACCGCTCATTTGACCTTGCAACCACCACGCTCGCCTGACCGATGTGCGCCGCTCTCAAAGCTGTAAAAGTACAGAACGCTAACCAACCCACTGGGTCAGGTAACGACACCAAATTGAATGGCAGAAAGGCGAAACCGAAGAGACTCCCAGCGAAAGGCATTTGCGGGTTAGGAGAATGTCATCGAGTAGTAAAAATCGGTCTGGCTTGTTCGCACTGTTTGGAATGGTACCATACGAAATGTGCAAATGTGTCCCAGCAACAGTTACGGGAGCGAAATAGCTCCCAAGATGCATTTTGGTTCTGTACTGCGTGTTCCACCATCCCCCTCGTTAAGTGCTTGCTTATCCTAGCTCAGAAATGCGACCGGTTAACCGCAGAAGCAGAGCAGAGGATAAACAATAAGATTACTTCAATGGAAGCGAGTATGCACCACAGAAGCCTAGCGGCTTCTAAGCAACGGAATGCTGAACAATCCGCTTCCCCTGAACCGCAATCAGCCACCTCTCCATCTCCGTTGTCTTCTCCAACTTTGGTAGAATGCCGGGCGAAAACAGACCGTACCTACGAGACTCAAACAGTACTCACGTCAACGAAAATCAGGCACCATTCAAAACGTCTGGTTAAGCAAACTCCACTAGACCTGACATCTAGCATTAACAAGGATGAAGCAGCCAAACACCAACCCTTGGTACCTGTAGCTCAAATATCTCTTGTCGAGACTAAGCCTCCCAGAACATCAGTTACATATGCAGAGATTGCTGCAAGGGTCCACCGAGAGGCCGCCGTTGCGTCCTCTTCCATTGTAAACACCGTTAACGCGAATAGAGAGAAAAACAGCAAACAATCACTTGTCAACAAGTCAGGACAAATGAGTACCATACCTTGTAGATCGACGAAAAAGGGATCCAACAACAGTGCCCGGACTGTTGTATGCTCAAATGTCCCTGAATCTACCGCCATCACATTGCGAGATAAGTTATCAGACGACCAAGACCAATGGAACTCATTGTGTATGCAGATGAGTATCAAAGCCAAGCCCATAAACTTGTTACCAATTACTCGTCATCCGAACTCGCCACACTATGGCGAACCCAGACTTATTCGAGTAACTCTAGAATCCTCCACCGACGTAGAAAACGTTTTGCTCTCCGCAAGCGCGCTAAAACACTGATCCTGTGGGATACGTATCTATCCTGATGTCCCTTGGAGCGCGCGACAACCAAAACGAAACACCGAAGAGGGGCACAGCAAGCAAGACCGCCTAAACACAATCTTCATACATGGCGTGCCAGAACATCCTTCTAACGATGTTCAAGAGACCGGAAAGCACGATTTAGAACAGTGGCGGTTCATTCGTGAAACACTTTCTTTGGATAATGTTGTGGCACTATCGCTCACCAGGATACCACTCTCACCAAATTATAGAGGATGCGGCCCTAGAATCCTAAAACTTGTGGTTCAGTCAGAGCAACAAGCAAAGGATGTTTTGGATCGATGGCGGAGAAATCGGAAACATCTTCCTTCCGAAATTCGGTTAAAGGTCGCAAACACTGCACAGCTCAAATATTAAAGCAACTGAAGCAGCAAGCATACTGACGAATGTACAAAAGTGTAACTTGACTGCTGCTTTAATTGACTCTGACGTAGGTCTAAACGAAGGTTGGGACGCACCTTGGCCGAATCAAGTTGCAAACGAGGTATCATTGACCCATCAAAAAAAACGAGTAACTGCCGACCTCCCATCGGTCGGCATTCTCCCACACGTGACCGCTTCACCCCACTGTGGGCTCCTAGAGACCGAGAAACTGGCCTGCTTGTATACGAATGCTCAGGGTCTTTCTAACAAACTGACTGAACTGAAAGATCGCCAAGCTTCCGGGTCGTATGATGTCATTGGTATCACCGAGACATGGTTGCACACGGGAATGACGGACGCTGAAGTTTCGCTACCCGGCATGTCGCTGATCCGGAACGACAGGCTCACAAAAGGAGGAGGGGTAATCCTGTATTACCGAAACGACTTACAGTGCGAAGCCGTGGAGGATTCAGACTCACAGTTCCCCGACTCTCTTTGGTGCCGGTTGCAGTTAAAAGGCAGGGACGCTTGCCTTATTGTCTTGGTGTACCGCGCCCCTAACTAACACCCGAAACCGACTACCACCTAACGGCTGCTTTAAGGTGCAGTTTACAACAAAAGTACACTCACATTCTTATCATGGGTGATTTCAACGTACATTGTTTAGAAGCCCCTGCCACGATCGGAGAACAATTCAAAACCGATCTACAAGATCTAGTAACTACTGTTCCTCTTTACAATCACATCACTTTGCCCACTCGGTTCAGAACTGGTAACAGGCCATCTGTGCTGGATCTTGTGCTTACCAACGAGGAGCATATGATTGATGCGTTGGTTTTAGACTGCCCGTTGGGTCGCAGTGATCACGCAGTCATCAGTTTCAACTTCGTCTGCTACGCAGAATATCTGAATGATAAGGATGAGACTGTGCGAACCATCACAAGGTACGACCGATTCGCTCAGCTCGTCAGCGCCACAACTTGGTCTTTCCTCGAAGAAGAACCCCCGGAAGTCGCCTGGCTCGAGTTCGTCAAAACATTCAGTCAGCTGATTGCAGAGGCTTCAGAGATAAAAGCTTGCAATAAGTGCAAATCAGTTTCTTTCGTTAGGAGCAGAACTCGAAAATGGATGACAGTACGCAACGCAGCATGGCGAGTGTACAGAGAAACTCCAACACCAGAAACTTGGGACAACTACGTAGCCCAACGTAACCACTGCACTCAACTGTTAAGAGAAGACAAAGCCGCCTATCAACAGAACATCGCAAAAACCTTCAGTGCTAATCACAAACTGCTGTACAAGCACGTTAATAGCCTACGAAAGGTGAGGCAAGGATTTCCTCCACTCAGGACGGCTGATGGCCCAACAAGAACGGCTGTGAAAGCAGCAAACGCGCTGCAGATGCAATACGCCCCCACGTTTCAAAGAGTCTTGCCACCAGGCGATTTACCAAGCTTTGCCTTCTGCTCGCCAGAACTAACCCATATCACTTTTACTGCAGAGGCTGTGTTGCAAAAGCTGACTTCTCTACGCAAACACAGCTCGCCGGGTGTCGACACCATTCGTCCAGAGGCATTGGGAGCAGCAGCAAATCAACTGGCAGGACCTTTAGCTCTGTTTTTCCAGCACTGCTTTGACCAGAACCAAGTTCCCGCCATGTGGAAGCTTGGAATAATAAGCCCGATTCACAAAGGTGGAAGCAGAACTGATCCCTCCAACTACCGCCCAGTATCTATTCTTCCTATACTCTCCAAGGTCATGGAATCCATAGTTGCCAATGCACTGGTGTGCTATCTGGAAAACTGCAACCTCATCACTCCTGAACAGCACGGTTTCCGTCGACAGCGGTCATGTACAACGAATTTACTAATTTCACGCAGTAGTTGGACCGAGGCAGAGGTGTTGATGTGATCTACCTGGATTTTTCCAAGGCTTTCGATCGTCTAGACCATCGGATACTACTATACAAGCTGCAGCATTACGGGATCGGCGATCCTCTTTTAAGCTGGATCGCCAACTTTCTACGTCAACGGCAATTAGTGGTCAGAGTTCGGAGCTCTTTATCGGATCCCATACAAGTCGAGTGTGGTGTGCTGCAAGGCTCAGTTCTAGGTCCACGTTTGTTTTTGGTGTTTATTAATGGCCTTGCACAGGAAATCGCTTCAAACTTCCTAATGTTTGCCGATGATATCAAGATCTGGCGCAGGATCCAGGCGAACGCCGACCAACATGTGCTTCAAAGTGAGTTAGATACGGTGTATCAATGGTCGACCCAAAACTTATTGCATTTCAACGTCAGTAAATGCAAGGTGTTTTCCATCCGACATCAGAGCAGCTACTCATACCGACTCGGAACGAATATACTAAACAATCAACTCTCGAACGTGACTTGGGTGTCCTGGTTCAAGATGACTTGGGTTGCTCCAGGCAATCCGAAAAGGCCTCGAAGACCGGGAACCAACATGTCGGGCTGTTGCGACGGGCGTTTGGACAAATAAACAGCTCCATATTTCGACAAATGCTCAGTGCGTATGTTCGCCCCCATATCGAATACGTAATTCAAGCCTGGCATCCATGGCTGAAACACGACCTTAATGCACTGAAGCAGCCACAACGCCGGGCATCTAAGAACGTAATTGGAATGCGCAATCTTTCCTACCAGGAGAGACTGCAACGACTGGGATTGCTCAACGGTAGCTATCACAAACTACAAGGAGACCTGATTATGGCATACTTGATTCTGCGAGACCCACACCATGTGTGCCGCCCTTTACTGCAGCTCAGCAGCAATAGAAACCTGAGGGGCCACTAATTATAACTCGCAGAACAATACAGTCGTCTGGAGTGCCGCAGAAATTTCTTTTCCATTCGTGTCTGTCACCCGTGAAATGCTCACCCAGAATCGGTCGTCTCCGCACCGACAATAACAGTATTTAAAAGACGGCTGGACGAAGCACTCATCCACTTACACTTTGTCACTTAACACTACGTCTCCATTCTACACCTGGGGTTTACCATGGAATTATTTGTTGTTAACTATGGGTGCTGTGTATCTAAGAGGATCGAAGGACTACAGCGAAGCAAACGATAAGTCCTTATTTTCATATTTAAAGTATCAACTACTTTACTATCCTTATCATCATTATTGTTACGTTGAATATCCTTGCAACTATCCAACGGGACTTGTAAAGCAACGCTTCTTAACCCGTATAAATTCATTGTTCATATCCCTCAAATACTCCAGGCGCAGGCCAACAAACAAGTTTTGACTCGCAAACAAAACCACACAAATTGTCAACCGTCTCACGTAGAGGCACGTTTATGAATTAGGAGTCGTCGTCTATTGAGTACATGTGCTCCGAACCCAGCGACACGTGTTCCAGTTTCTCGACCAGTTCCAAGGAGTCCTTTAGGAATACGTGGCCAGGAGTTTGCGTACCTGCTCCAGCATTTTCGCTAGCCACCACGCAACGATGATATACGGTGAGTTGTTCATACACATAATCGGGCGCAGGTGGTTACGTGCCTTGTGTAATTTGGGAGCGCCCCTCATTCTGAGTGTCTGAGTGCCAGTTGGTTTCAACCGCCTGTATTGCGAGTCATTGATGTAACCATGTAGTAAGAGAATCTGCAGTTTCCTTGCCCCTTGCTTCTCGACCAAGATGTTGTTTTCTGGTGTCTTGTCTAACTCGAACTTCCGTCTATCCCCCAAAATACATTCCATCTTTTCAATGGAACAATGGTTTATTACGGGTAAAAAAGCGTTGCTGGTGACGCAGATGCATCATTTTGCACTTAGCTATGTTCGATTGAAGCTTGTTCCTCTTTGACCATTCGTAAATGCAATCTAAGTCATGTTGGAGCAGATCCTGATCTGGCTTGTTACCAATCGCCAGCCATATCTTAACATCATCGGCGAAAAGCAGGAAATTTGAGATCACTTTTGCCAGGTTGTTGATAAACACCAAGAATAAACTCGGTCCCAGCACTGAGCCTTGTGGGACACCACATTCCACCTCAATTGGGTTAGAAAGTGATCCCCTAACATGTACTTGAAGTTTTCGTCAAGCCGGTTCATTATCACAATGCCTGATCCCTTATGCGGCTGCAGAAACATCGTGTGTTCCATTTGTCTTAACTCTTTGATCGCCATATAGTGTTCACTTTTCAGACAGCATCTCTGGCTTATCGGCGTGTTCAAGTATTGGTTCGCAATATCTACCAATTTTGCCCGGAACCAACCCGCATCTTTCATAGTCACTGAGCTGTTCATTCAGATACTCAAACGGAGTCTGCGTTTTGAGCTCATTTATTGCCGTTGGCGGTAATCGGTATTTCAGACACAGAATTACCAATTGTGTGCGCGTGAACTGAACAGATGACAGATCGTATACCTGCTTTAAGCACTCAGTAGGGAAATTAGCATTTGGAGCTTTTGCAAAAGAACACTGCAGATTGCGGACTGCTTTCTTTCTCACGCGACGGATAATGTCAGCGGAAAAGGCCTCAAATTTCAACCGGCAAATCAACGACAACTCTTTGAGCATGTATGCGAACCGTCTCTGCGTCTCGAGGAATTTTCCTTCTCGTTCAAGACAGGCGTCGATGTGCGCCGACGCTATCCTTGACAGATTGGTGTTGTTAATCGGCAACTTGTTTCTTGACAGCGTCTTGGAAAATCGTCGCGGAAAACATGAGCGGATACATCCTTCGAAAAATTCTCTCCGAGTGCGTTCCACAGTTAACTTGCAGCGCAATGATAACGATCGATCCAATGCCCTTTGCAACGGTAGGGGGGAGTCTTCTTTTCAGAAAGGTAAAAGAGTGGGTCCCCTTCAGCCATTTCGTCAGAGCAGTGAGAAGATATAAGTTGTGATATGTCAACATTTCGATTGTTCTCATCGGTTGCAAACATAATACAGGCGGAATTTATAGACAGGGGAAAATTGGCACACTAACAAAATTGTCAAAATCAAGACCACGGTAACCTAATTGATTGTCTCAATAGTTTCTGTGCACACAACACAGGTTGATAAGCCCTAATTAGCAAAGCCTCATTAATTGCCAAAATTATCGGATTGCTGTTGCGTAGCAACACTTTGAACGCAGTCTCCGGGTTCACCTTATATGGTACTATACCCCAGTTAGTTTGCAACTTTTGTAGCCCACCTAACGTCCTTTATGGCTCAGTGGCTTAAGCTGCTGACTAGCTGGCATCCGCCTCTAGCGGTCATGGGTTCGATCCTCCTTAGAGGTCCGAGGGAATGCGCACCACTGACGAGCCCCAATTGGGCGAAACACGTCTGATGCTTTTCCGGACTAGGCTATGCTATGTAGCTTGTGAACTACTGGGACGAAAACCTTAACAAAATGACAACTAAAATCCTGCTACTTACCAGTAATATAAAATAAATAGCCTCTCCTAGTTTCAAAATGCTATGGATATAGCGTCTAGTGAGAGGACGTCATCACCTCGCAGGCTAACCACTGTCAGTGACAGTGGTAGGTGGTGCCATATCCCAGTTAGTTTGCAAATTATGTAGCCTAGTCGACGTCCTCCAAGGCTCAGTGACTTAAGCTGTTGACTAGTTGGCATCTGCCTCTAGCGGTCATGCGTTCGATCCTCCTTAGAGGACCGAGGGAATGCGCACCACTGACGAGCCCCAACTGGGCGAAACACGTCTGGTGCATTTCCGGGCTAGGCTAAGCTATGTAGCTTGTGAATTACTATGATGAAAACCTTAACAAAATGATGTTAAGTTGCCAAGAGATGCTTGGTGATAGACGATGCTGGGCCCCGGTTCATCCTCTGATCTACTCCGTTTTGTTGCGTCATCAGTTGTTCCAACCAACTCGGCACATGTTCAAAAACCCTATGAGCCAACTGACAGTCAGTCCTACCTATGTAAATGTCACCACAACCGCAGGTGAACTAGTAAACGACGTGAAAGGCCGAAATGACTGATGAGTTGCTATGACGGTCATGAAGAACAAGGCTTCGCAATTATCGCCAAAAGGAATAGATAAGCTCAACACGCAGGCTCAGTTTGAGTATCTGTATGAACAGCCCAGTGACCATACGCCAAGATCAATGGAAGATGCAGGATGCGCGTGATAATGAAAGCAATCCGCAAACTGCAGTGTTCACTTGCAAAAGCTCCAAATGCTAATTTTCCTACTGAGTGCTTAAAGCACGTATACAATCTGACATCTGTTCAGTTCACGCGCACACAATTGGTAGTTCTCTCACTTGGACTGAAATACCGATTACCGCCAACAGAAATAGATAAGCTCAACACGCAGGCTCAGTTAGAGTATCTGTATGAACAGTCCAGTGACCATACGCCAAGATCAATGGAAGCTGCAGGTTGGTTCCGGGCAAAATTGGTAGATATTGCGGACCAATACTAGAACACGCCGATAAGCCAGAGATGCTGTCTGAAAGCTGAACACTATACGGCGATCAGTGAAAACAAATGGGACACACGATGTTTCTGCAGCCGGATAAGGGATCAGGCATTGTGATAATGAACCGACTTGACTGCATTGTAAAAACGGAATCTATTTTGGGTGATAGACGGAAGTTCCAGTTAGACAAGACACCAGAAAACAACATCTTGGTCGAGAAGCAAGTGGCAAGGAAACTGCAGATTCTCTTACTACATGGTTACATCAATGACTCGTAATGCAGGCGGTTGCAACCGACTGGCACTCAGACACCCAGAATGAGAGGCGCTCCCAAATTACACAAGGCAGGTAACCCACTGCGCCCGATTATGTGTATGAACAACTCACCGTATCACAACGTTGCGTGGTGGCTAGCGAAAATGATGGAGCCGGTACGCAAACTCCTGGCCACGTATTCCTAAAGGACTCCTTGGAACTGGTCGAGAAACTGGAACACTTGTTGCTGGGTGCGGAGCACATGTACGCAATTTAATTTTAAGATTTAAAGAAACCCACAAAGGTAATCAAAAGTCAATGTTTTCGATAATTCTTTATCAGGCTATTACAATTATATATCAAGTACATTGATTAGGCAGACTAGTAAGTCGTCGCAACGGGGTAAAATCAGTTTACGAAAGGTCAATTATCCCCAATAATCAGATCAATGTCGGAGTGTTCACACGATCCAACTGAGTAGAAATCACTACTCGATCGGGCCAGCGCAGTTGTACGGCCTGAACAAATCGCTTTTCAGTGCACAGCTTTGGTTCGTACAACCGGATTGCTATAGCTTCAGCGGCTTCCAGTATCTCACTGCGCATATACTTCCATCGATTATCCGAGACAGTGTAGATAATTTGGAATGCTTCGGTTGGCCTAGGGTTGTGGCTTGTGTCGGCAAGGTGGGCAGCTATGGCTGAGTTACATACCCTTCTGCATCCGGTCGCTAGCCATGCCGGAC
The DNA here is from genome assembly GCA_944474145.2 of Dicrocoelium dendriticum. Lineage (NCBI taxonomy): Eukaryota > Metazoa > Platyhelminthes > Trematoda > Plagiorchiida > Dicrocoeliidae > Dicrocoelium > Dicrocoelium dendriticum. Next base: position 224,200,385 of record OX104064.1, read on the forward strand.
AGTGTTCTTTCATTCTCTCGGATAGACACCTAGTCGTCCGACCAATGTATCCTGAATCACAGGAACAGGTAAATCATAGTTGTTGTGGACAGGTCTACTATCCTTGAGACTAAGCTTCACCATCGGTCTGGTGGTAATGTAGGTATGTAATTTTGCTACTAGGAAGGTAGGTCTAAGCTCCTGTGATAAACGGCGAGTAAGAATTTCAGCAGCGATTTCCCCTTTGTAAGGGAGCTGCAAAAAATCGCTTTTCTGCTAGCTGTTAAAACAACCGGTGTGTTCATGCTCTTCTACATGTAAACTTTTATGAAGTTATCTGGATAACCATTTTCCTGCAGCGATGAGCCTGTTCGCTGTAGTTCAACTGCAAGTGTATCATGGGAGCAGATTCCTTCTGCTCTACTGACAAGATCATGAATTCAATTCCGTTTCAGCTTAGTTGGCAAGAAGCTGTGGAAGTTGGTGTACTGGCCGTTCCACGAGAGGCAAATTTGCAAATGCCTCAAGTAGCTACAAAATGAGGGTTATAACACTAAAGAGGTTTACAATTATGTGCATCCTGTGGGTACGGTTATTCCTAGGCTCTACGGTTTGCCCAAAACTCACAAGCCAAACGTCCCGCTGAGGCCGGTCTTGGATATGAAGCATTCACCTTATCACTCTACCGCACAGTGGCTAGTTGAGATACTTGAACTCATCCGAAAGCGGATAGCTTTGCATTTGTAGAGGCAGTAAAAGATGTAAACGCCTCGGGTCTAACCATGTGCTCTCTGGATGTCTCCTCATTGTTCACAAATGCACCGATATTTGAGACAATAAATTACATCTGCCAAAGTGTTGACGGGAGCGGGATTAACATTGGCATACCCACGGTGGCCTTGAAAGAACTGCGGTTTAGATGTCCGTTTAACGTTCAATTTGTGTTTAACGGGGAGATATACCGATGGTGAAGCTCAGTCTCAAGGATAGTAGGCCTGTCCACGACAACTCTATGTTTTACCTGTTCCTGTGGTTCAGGATACATTGGTCGTACGACTAGGTGTCTATCCGAGAGAATGAAAGAACACTGTCCGGCATGGCTAGCGACCGGATGCAAAAGGGTATGTAACAGGCATAGCTGCCCACCTTGCCGACACAGGCCACAACCCTAGGCCAGCCGAAGCATTCCAAATTATCTACACTGCCTCGGATAATCGACCGAAGTATATGCGCAGTGGGATACTGGAAGCCGCTGAAGCTATAGCAATCCGGTTGTACGAACCAAAGCTGTGCACTCAAAAGCGACTTGTTCAAGCCTTACAACCTCCGTGACCCGATCGAGTAGTGATTTCTACTCAATTGGATCGTGTGAAGACTCCAACATTGACCTGGTTATTGGCGATAATTGACCTTTCGTAAACTGATTTTACCCCGTTTTAACGACAGTAGTCTGTCTAATCGATGTAAATGATATATACTTGTACTAACCTGATGAAGACTTATAAGTTGTCCGGTGGCTTGACTACAAGGTTTTCGGGTATGATGTTGTTTTTGTTGGTTCACAACCAATTCGCTAATAGCACTGGTTCTAGTCAGCTGACGCTGGAGAGGACGTTGATGTGATCTACTTGGATTTCTCGAAACCATTCGACCGTTTTGATCATCGGACACACCTTTCCAAGCTACAGCGTCACGGGATCGGTGGCCCTCTTCTAAGCTGAATCGCCAACTATCTCCTCCAGCGGCAATTGGTGGTCAGAGTTCGGAGCTCCTCCTCTGACAAGTTGAATGTGGTGTGCCTTTAGGCTTGGTTCCGGATTGTTTTTGGTATTTATCAATGACCTCGCACAGGCAATTACATCTAACTTCCTGCTGTTTGTCGATGACGTCATAATTTGGCGCAGGGTTTGAGGAATGCTGACCAGCGACTGCTTCAGATTTATCTAAACAAGGTACATCAGTGATTCATCCCAAATTCACTGCCATTCAATGTGAGTAAATGGAAGGTGCTCTCCATACGACACCACAGCAACCAATGTTACAGGTTCAGAACGCATGTAATGCAGCGAGCTGCCACCAAACGTGATTTGGGCGTACTGGTTCAAGATGATCTGGGTTGTTCCAGGCAATTCGCGAAAGCCTCCAAAACTGATAACCAACAGGTGAGCATGTTACGACGGGCGTTTCAACAAATAGATCGTTCTATTTTCCGGCAGATATTTAATGTGTATGTTCGTCCTCATGTCGAATATGCAATTCAAGCCTGGCACCCATGGCTGTAATACGATGCTGGTGCATTGGAGCAACCCCAACGTCGAGCATCAAAGTACGTTATTGGAATGCACCATCTTCCATACGAGGAGAGGCTGGAACGATTGGGGATATTCAGCGGACGTTACCGCCGCTTACAAGGTGACTTGATAATGGTGTACTTAATTCTGCACGATCCACATCATGTGTGCCGCTGTTTACTGCAACTCAGCAATAACACCAGCTTGAGAGGTCACTCACCGAAACTGGCAGAACAGTACAGCCGCCTGGATTGTCGCAGGAATTCCATTTCCTTCCGCGTGTTTCACCCGTGGAACGCTCTTCCAGGATCGGTCATTACTGCACCATCACTATTCATATATAAAAGAGGTTTGGATGACAACCTTACTCACTTACACGTTGTTACCTAGTACTGCATCTCCATCCCACTGCTGGAATATATTTTGGATTTATTTGCTGTTACATGTTTCTGCTGTCAAACTACACGGGTCGCAAGAGGACAGTACAATAAACGATAAGTCCCTCATTTAAACGTAAATAATCCACTGCTTTTTTTTTTTTCAACGGGACATGCGAAGCATTGCTTCTTAACCCGTATAAATTCACTGTTCATTGCTCAAGGAATGATAACGGCGGGGAATTCTCCAGTGTTCAAGATGTGGGCATAAGAATGGATCACACGTCCGTCTGCGACATCGCTTCAGCAACAGAAAAATAATGTGTCAGCTGTACGTCGTAACGGCGCTTCGCTGCCACGCACGGGCTGAGTATACCGCGAGGACGCCTACCCCTACGCGGATTCGAACAGTTGACCTTATGATTGCAAGCCAGGCGCGCAAACAACTCGGCCACCAGTCTCGTTGAATCTGAGCTCGGAACGAACTGTTTTCCAGCTATCACTGGCATTCTGTACATCACAAGCTTTTGTCAACTAAAGTCCTCGTACAATTGAAGCTTTCAGTGAATTGAAAATTAACCCACTGTTCGAATACATCATCCCATGCACACACACACACACACAGAGCCGCCAAGTTATGTTCCGCATTCGGACGGGTGCGATCCACCCGATCGATTGACAGACGGTGCGTGATGACCCCCCCCTCCGCCCCGGCGAAAGAGCATTAGCGCTACAAGCAGTGCACTCTCCAGCGGCAGCTATTTCGAACTGATGGTCACAGCAAGGAAGAATAAACAGGGAGCGATGTATCACTAGGGTGATAATATACATGATACACTCAGTAAATGTCCTATATCATACGTTCATTCCGATTGGATTTGCAATATGAGTAGTAAAGACAAGTAGGAATAGGGACATAAACGTGGGAAAAAGAAAGAAAACAAACAAATGGGCGATAGACTAGATGAACGAGTTGAGAAGAGTGGATATCGAAGAACTGATGCACGCAAACAGAAGGCTGGTGGATGTGTGTGTGTGCGTGTGCTGATGGAGAGTGAATGCGCTGTGCCTGCTATCAACGCAATGATGGAAAACAATGCATCAGTAATCTCGCTTCGGGAGAGAGAGAAATGACACCGTTTACGAAGTTGCTAGGTAGCACGTTCATTAGTAGTGGCCAATTGATGAAGATGCCTTCAAACAGGCGATCGATTGCTTGCATAACCATGGGGATTGTCATCCGTGAGTGATGGGTTCGGATCCGAGCATTCAGTGGGGGATTATTCAGCACTGGAGTCTGAATTCGATGGACCGCGATGATATTGGACCTAGAAAAGAACGAAGAGAAACAGGTAGAAGGAGAGTACTCCAGAATCGAGTGACTATAGTATGGTCCATTTGTTTGTAAGTTAGCACTCAGGGGGACTAGGATTCATACACACAGTGCATTCGGCAACTGTACTTGTCTTCGATTGGCGAAAGAATAAGATTCGGGCCAGACTACTCCCCAGCAATGATTATGGCAGAGGTTGAAAGTTTGCTTTGTCTGAGAGCGTCCATTGAGTCTGGACCATGACTTAGTCATCGAGGCTCCATGTGAAGGCGTTGAGAGCGAGCGACACATGAGACGCGTCATTCTTTTGAAAACAGTCCGAACGATTAGAATGGCCAGATTTCAGTTCAAAGTAGATTACCGTATATTACTACTCGCAAACACTTAAGACAAAAAATGAAGGTTAAGTTATTCCAGCAATGCAAACGCCGGCGATCGATGTATTGACCAAATTACTCGTCCGAGTCATCGGAACTCAATCGAGTGGCGATCACGTGTGGCATTTCAACCACAAACGGCTCGTGCGTGTCACTTGGCTTAGTATCAGAGAGCAAGCGAAACCAATGGAGAATGCTCTTCTGATGAACAAGTCGTAGGTACGAAGCAAGTATTGCGGAAGGAATTAGTGAAACACTGAAGAGTATGAGAATAGGAATGACCACGAGTAGGCCGAATGAAAGTAAGAACGAATTACTCAATTATGGTGCACCACGAAAACATATGTAAAAGAGGGAAATGAGATGTAGCACATCACAGCTCGTCGCTTTCACATTAAATAGTCAACAGTGCATTCAAGACATGTGCCGCCCGATGGTCGGTTGGAGATTTGCAAAAAGCAAACCACGAACAACCTAAATTTTGCCTACAAGAATCGTTCAGTCAACACGATGCAATCAGAAAAACTGCTGCCCTTAGCTCTCATTGGAAAGTAAAGATGAGCTTCCGCGTTTTGGCTTTCCATTGTTCGTGTGAGGCGGGATAAAGAAACAAACGTACTGTCCGCACGGTCTTCGAATATGGTCATTGTAGGAGCATACTCCGGGAGGATACCTCATGTGTGGTATACATGGGTGAACGTAGTTTCCGGAGGCATTATAAACGGCTGTATTTCTCTTTCAGATTGAGATGGTAGCCTCGCAGGTACGTTGGATGTGAAGAGTTGCGACCAAACTGTGCGCAGCTGAGGAATTTCGATTAGGGACGAAACAGTCGCCGATAGTCTTCGTGGGTATGACGGATTCGGGGTTACACGCGATACGCGCCTACTGGGCTCCTCTTACGGCGGCGATAGCGATCAGAAAGTATACTTATTTGCTGAGCATGCTGTTTCCAAAAGATGTTTCCGTTTGACAAAATGCAGTCGTCGTAACTCAGCTGCGGGACCCAGAGCGCTACAACATGCATTTACGATTCGTTACCTCGATCCTACTGCATAGCTCCTGGTCAGAGCGCCTGCATAAAAATGTCCGCGAAATTGCATCTAGTCACACAAACCCGATTGAGCGACAGTAAGCATGTCACCGGTGCCAAACACCAGCAGAATCGGTCGTGTAGTCCTCAGTCTGGGAGGCGAGACAGACCGACGGTACTCGGTTTGTTCGTCGGCGACTTCACTGCCTATCACTAGGTCAACGATTGTGTCGGATGAATTCGAGTGGGTCAGTCAGCAACCGGTGTGCTTAATATGGACAGAAAAATGATGAATGAGTTTTCTAATCATAAAAGTTTAAATGATAGGCTTGTCAGAAGTTGCCCTTGTAATAAACAGCAACCCAAAAGAACAGTTTCCGTGTTACACTTTGAGCTCATTAAAGAAGCCAGATCAGCCACAAGTAACGCAGCACTTTGGGGCAGTTTCATCAGATCCAGATGTCTCGGTTCAATATAACAACGCAAAACCGCTTCGTCGGTGGAAGCCACTACCTCAAGGTATAAAAAGAGATGCCATTTCGTAAAGCAACAGCAAGCCGCCAGCAATCAACCCAGAAAATTATCGCAAAACAGAAATGTAGACGAGTCTATGGAAAGATCAGTTGTCGCTGAACGCATTTACGTCCTTGAAATAGTGCTGGTCAGTTCAGTTAAACGACTGGCATCCGAGTTGCGGTAGATCCACCTGTTACGAATCACATCCTCAGGAAAACAAACACAATAGGTGTTGCGGGCCCGTCAAAAATCCCCGCAAAAACACGCCAGAAACTCCGACAGAATGGCTGTGGGAAGCAAGGTACAATTCCTCACCACAACGCAGCAGAGCTCAGCCACTCCGAGACGCGGCCTAAACTGCGCACCTTCTGACAATGGTCATTTGCAAACTACCACCTCTTCGTGGTGACTGTTTTCCATAACTTAATAACCCATAGCACTGACTGTGATCGCCCTTTGTCGGTCGTAAAAGAGCCTACAGAGGACCACTTGTCTTTTCTTTCTCTTCGCCTCAGTTGGGAGTCGGTCGGGTCACGTGATTGCGTGTGAGTCGTTTGCTGGCCAGCCTTCGCGTCTAAGTCATTAGCGCGCGTCTACCGTAAACCCCCCTCTCGTGTGCGTCCCCCTCGTCCGCGTCCGTTCCGAGGGCTCCGCGTCTATTCGAACACTTGCGGCTAGGATCGTCACACGCTCGCTCAATTTTCCGTCTCACCGGCTAAGCTAGCGTCATCAGGTCAGCGCAACTCCGTTCGAGTGGCCAGCGTTACAAGTCGTCATCGTAGGCGTACTCCAACCGTGCGAGCGACAATCTTATCAGGCAATTACGCAATCATCTCAAGAGGCGGCGTTCCCTCAATTATAACAGTGCAACGCAATTTATAACAATAGGTTTAATAATACTGAAAAATAGGATTAAGAAAGGAGTAAAATTAATCTAGATGAGATGTTGACAACTAGACGCACAAGACCGAATGCGGCAGCAGCACCGACTGCTTTACTGCGCGCTGTGTCCGATGGAGTATCTAACAACCATTGATGTGGTAGCCATGGTTCACGGGAAGGATGTTACCGCCTTGTTCTCCTTAATCGAGATCAGCTTGGCGAAACAAACCATGACGCGCCTGCTAGAGGAGCACACATCGTCTGATACAAGCAGTAAACTCGACGCCAAACAGATGATGGAGTTATTAGAATTCTGTCTAACACATTTCACTTTTAATGGTCAAATTTCCGAACAGATAAGAGGCACACAAATGGGATCGCCGATCTCTGGTCTGGTAGCCGAGAAAGTGATACAGGCGCTAGAACAAAATAGCACTTCTGATTGCGAGACCAAAATTTTGGGTACGATACGTGGACGACATCTTCGTCGTCCTCGAACATTACAAATTGGAGAAAACACATGAACTAATCAACAGTGTGTTCGATGGAATCCAATTCATCAGGGAGAACAACGAGCAGTTACCATTCTTAGACGTTCTAATACGACGGACTGGTGCTGAACGACGGGAAACAACAGTCTACCAAAAATCTACGCATACGGATCAGATCCTCAACTACGGCAACAATCATCCGGTAGCCCACAAACGTAGCTGCGTGTGAACCCTTTTCAAATGAGCACAAACCCATTGTACCACACCGCAGCTAAGATGGGCAGAAGACCATCGATCTGTCCAAGCGGAACTCGTACCCAAAAGGCTTCAATACTACGCTGCCTCGCACCACAAAAGGCTGCTCAACACACCTCGACAAATACAACAGCTGAAAAGAGAGCAACTTTGCCCTACATCAAAGGAATGTCTGAAATGGCAGCGAGGCTTTTATTGCCTTTTGGAGTCAAAGTTGCACACCGGCCAAGGATAACAATTCGCAGTATAATCTTCAAAGTGAAAGATAAACTTAGCAAACAGGAAGAAACTGGTGTGATTTATAAGATCTGCTGCCGGAACTGCGACAAATACTACGTGGGACAAACTGGAAGAAAGCTTGGCACAAAACTACACAAACAGCCTAGCTATTCATCGCCACGAACAGAACTCGCTGATGTCAGTGCATATGGATGCCGAGAACCAACAATTCGACCTAGAGCAAGCCAGTATCCTAGGAAGGGTTAAAAGCCTGCAAGCACGTGAGTTCATTGAAGCCTGGCATTCAAAGCAGAACTCGATTACTTAGCACTTGGACATTGAATTTGCTTACGAGGCACTGCGAACCAGGCCTCTGAAGCCGCACTGATGATGTTGTCACGTCAAGCAACGAAACGTCTACACAATAATCACTGAGCTCGGAGAACAGCTCAAAATCCGCATCAGTCTGATTAAGTCACTCAATCTATTTTTGCATACCCGTCGTCGTCGAATGGGGGTGCCCAGCGGCTTCGCCTCATTATATGCAGCGACAACACAGAATATGTGCCCGGGAGAATAAAACCACCTATGATTATTTTGACTATTTGGCACAGAGTGGGAACCGCCGTTTACATTATCATGAAAAATGGCCTAAAACATCGAAAAACGGAAATCCTGTTTCGTCATCTGCAGTCAGCCAAGCAAGACACATACCTCAGGTGGTTCGACCGTTACCCGGATTCCGCACAGTTGAGGTTGCCCCATATGGTCCACTGCCGAGGCGTCAATTTGCAGAGATGGAAAAAACCCCGTGTGCATCGAGCGGGGAGTATGCGATTGCGGATCGAAAGACTGAGGTGTGGGTGTGGAGTCGGTTGGCGAAGAGAACCGCCGCGCTGCACGATTTGGATGGTAAGATAATAGTTTCTCATTCTCCATTCCAGTGGTCCAAGCGTTTAAAAAACGTGTGTCATGGGAAGATTCACAGACTGGCTTGCATAAACGAGCTGGTGAGCACGAGGTAGGTTTGAGAAGTTTGACTGCGCGTTCGGAGCGGCACATTGGACATAGCGGACTGTACGGGACCGCAGTTTCACGCGGCAGTTGCCCCATTTTGTTCGAGTCGGATACGAGCAATTCGGACGGTACGGAGTCCGTGACCGATGCGTGTTTGTCTCGCGTTGCTTCCTGATAGGAGGGCGGCGCATCCACATCGACGGTAAGGCTAATGGAAGGGCACGGTTCCGTTCCAGGTGGCTTGCTGCGACTGCTCCAGGAAAGATGCGGGAAGCACATGAGACCGCGGATTACTTCGAATTTCGAGGAGACCATAGGAGCCGTCGACTGGGTTCCTGGTGCATTGGACTTCCTGAGAGAGGGATTTGCGCGAAAAACCCATAAGTTTTATAGAAACAGCAACATCTTCCATGTGTTCACTATACCTAACAAAATCATGCTGCTTAAATCCGATTTCACATCTGCCCACTCAATGTAGTATAACGCCTTGTTCGCATACGGCTCCGTTAATAAGAGAAAATTCCAAGACTAACCCAATGGAATGAATACAGTGAGTCGAAGTATGTAGGAAAACGTTGGCGCGACAGCCCGGAAAGTTTCCGAAGATGAGTTAGTGTCTGCATTTGTCAAAGCCAGAAGAGTATTATTGAAACATAGTGGTCTTACTCAACCGCAGCCCTATTTATTTAACGTAAATTGCATATTACTAGTTAGAGGAGCAAATAAGGTAGGCAATGATGTATACGCCGACGAATAGGTCGACAGAAGCACCCAAATGAGAGCAAAAACAGATAACAACTCATTGGACACTGTATTGCGTCATACAACAGTTATGTGGGAAGTTGAAACTTAGAGCGGTGGAAAGCGAGTGACTTCGTGGAGGCTAATTACCGGAGTAGTAGATTTTTTGGTTCATCAATTGTAACTACCAAATTATTGAAGGAATTGCTAAATGTTGATGAAGGAATTGTTTAACGCCCAAGGAATCAATGAGAAGGCGGAGTTTACCATCAGATGTATGCGCACTGAAAACGAAATGTGATTCAGTGAATGATTTGGTGATTTAAGCTTATAAAGAGTGTTAAGATTTCATAGACTGTCTGGAGTAGTCTACAGACGCTGCTGTCGTTGCTTCCACTGACGCTGTGACTGGTGTTACCATTACCATTGGGACTGGTTTTGTCACGTATGTGTGTTAACCAACAAACGTTGAACGACGAGAAATTGTCCAGAGTTGCTGTTTATAATATCATGAGTTTCACATGATGCACGAAGGGTGTATTCGGTCCCCATTTGACAACTAATCGAATCAGGGGCCTATGAATTGAAAAATCGGTCGCCAACTCACAATAGGTGCGATCCCTTTGACTTCGTTCCGCTATCGTGCGGGTAGGCTGTTCAGCCGAGGCCTCGGGGTAGTGTACACTCGCTACTTCGATTTGGACAATCGGGTACCACCAGACCCTATGAAAAAACCATAGATCACTGTGCTGTGATCAGTTTTATTCTTATGATGATGTGTTTTCCTTTGATTTTCATAGTTTTGGTGACTCCAGGTCTAATTGTGGACTGTTGAAAAAATATGCATTGCAACTGTTTAGCGCGAATCTTGCTCCACATTCTACGTGGCGTGCCAGCTACTGTTGGTACAATCGTCAAATTTTTCTTTTGTAATGATTCAAGTTGCGCTACGCTAAACACTGCATCTTGCATTTATGCCGTAAAGAAAAGTTCGATTACCATTGATGATTTTTCAGAGTGGAACTAGCGTTCTAGGAATACACAAGAAGTAAGGGGACTCTCATCACGTACCATAGACGTTCCAAAAGGATATATATATATATATATATATATATATATATATATATATATAGCCATCAGAAACCATGAAACTCAAAAGAAGGTACAGAAATGGTAAAAGAAAACACAACAAAACACATCAAAGTCCTTGGTTTCGTCAGAGGGCGAGATACTACCCGGTTGCCCAAGCCGAAGTAGGGTATTGACTTAGGGGAAAACACCCCGAGCCTTTGGCTGAACAACTTACCCGCAAGGCAGCGGAGCGAATTCAGGAAATCGCGCCAGTTGCGAGCCGGCGACTGATTGCTCAGCCCATACGCCTTTCGTTTGTTCCTTTGTCAAACAGAGGCCCAATGCTCCCTAGAATTACAGCATAAATTTGCTGGAATACAATGATTCGCCAGGATGAAGCAAGGGGCAATGACTTTATTTAGTGACGAGTCACGTCCGCCACGTCACAGTGTTGTTAAACGGACGTATGTAGATTTTTATAGGGAGAACGCTTGCCAGGTGATTTACGTCCGGTCGATCTGGAAACATCACAGCTGCGAACAGGTCAAGAATAAACCTGGTCAACTGAGATAACTATTGAAACACGAGAGCAGCCGTAGGATATTGAGGCGATGCTGTTTTTTTATCTTGTGTGGTGCTGAATTACTGAGAGCGATTCATCAACCCATCTGAGCCTCTGGTTGCATATACTTTCTGGGGCCTGGTGCTTCATCTCTACCATGTGTGAGCACGAGTAATGACAGGGAGTAATGATCGTTTCCTGAACACAGTGGGACTTCCTTCACACAACCCTACGGTCGCAGTATGAGTAACGAAATCTGAGTGTATCGCTGTGGACGACATATCAACAAACGTATTCTTTACAGCATACACACTTTTGTGCCTGATGCTCTAAGTTCAAAAGAATTGATTATCCACTCGCTCTTCCATGTTTGATTGAGCTAAATGGGTACCTTACTGACCTAAGGATGTTATGGAAGATATGTGCACTTGTACTGCGTAGGATACGCGAGCATCCTGAAGGAATGTTTACTAGTGACCTTTCGGTAATTGATCAAGTGACAACTGCCGCGCTACGCTTCTCATGGAGTAGGATAATCACTACCTGATCTTAACATGATCACACGTTTCCCGTAAAATTCTGATGGTAATAAGGAGAAATCCGTTCACCAAAAGCATAACGGCTAGTTTCCATTGATAGGCGGCCATTACCAAGACATATAGTTGTAGGGTGCGTCAGTAACGGTCTCTCAGGTACATGGATTTTCTGACTAGTTGAGAACGTGAAGCGTTCGCGCATATGTCATTTAAAAGCAACATGACTCACCGTTTGTGGCGATTGCTGGGACAACCGGAAATATATGTACGACCTCGAATGAAATAAGGATGAGATTTCAATCGCATTCGTTTGGATTGGAATCTTGACACTGTCCGTCGGGCAGTGAAGGAATGCGAGCCCAATTGTCGTTTCCCGGTGGGCGAAACTGTTGCCAACGATCGCTGTGATTTTGCACGCTGAGTAACGTGCGACCCTGTGCCGAAAGGGGAGTGTTGTACGTGATGCAACACGACCAGACTGGGTTCGCTGCTTCCATCGGTAGAAGATGTTGGGCTGGTGTTGTGGATGGTCAACACAGGCGAGAGGGCTGGTAGACGCTCGTTAGAAATGTACAAACGTTTGCTGAAGTGGTCAGAAAATTAAAATCGTAAATATGTGCAACACAACACAAATGCAGCATAGTTATTTTCGTTAATGAGTATTGTGGAAGTTAAAAATATCTCATAAATCCGCGAATTCTGGGAGGTGATGGTAAAACTGTAGTTAAATCAAAGGAGTAAAATTTGACAACGTATGTTGATTTCGGCAATGCAACGCAAGCCGACTTCGAACTTACGACCAAGACTCAGTTTTGCGTAATTAATGTAGGATAGTATAAGGCTCAATGAGACGAGTCGTTGGTCATTATATATGGAATGGATGGAAGAAGAGGAGGGAGGTGGCCAAGCGATGACTTGGTCCAGAGGAGTGAAGTCCCTCACTTCGGAGCTAGCCTCGGTTGGAGCTTCACGGCTCCCTGGTTGGGGTCCAAAAGACGGTGAACACGTTTGGCTGGATATGCTTGCTGACATGGCAAAGAGCCGACGTCAGTGGTGTTCCTGCTGCGAGTTGCTTTGTCCATTCCCACCCCTTTTAGCCTCCCCCTCCACGTACGATCTCATTTCGTAGCGTGAAACATAATAATTTTTCTTTTTGTCTAGGGTCCGGCTGGTAGCTTACCGGAACGATTCATATCTGTTGCTGGTAGCTCCGGTATCATGCAACCGTTGTATTTATTCTCTTTTTCTTTTATGTATTGCGGCACAGTAGCTGAGGTGTTGTATACCTCTAGCTAACGTGCATAATGATGATGATGAATCAAGAATCCTAAGTGAGGCGAAGGAATCTAAGGGCACCACTGACGTTAGGACCACACCATACCCGATAACGTATCCACCACTCACTGATGTGGTCGATGATCTCGAGGGCCTGATCTAAAAAAGGGGAAACTCGATCAAACTAAGCAGCAACTCCGGTGAGTTTCCTCATATCAAATCATGCCATATCATTTAGTGCACCTCGGAGTTCCATTCCAATAGACTGCCTGAAGGTAGCATGTGACGACCTGATTAATGAATATGGTATGGTTTTTGTGGGGCAATTATAAGTGCAACACAGAATGGCAATACATAGAATCTACCAGCCATCGGTGATGGTTACGGCTGTTTAGGTGCTCAATTGCAGTAACCCTCAAACTACATAAGTAGATAAGTGATATATTTCTTGACTGTGCGAGATACGGTCCAACTAGATGGCCTGATCGATAGGTACAAGAGGATCACAAAGGACAGATATTTGTTTCAGTTTTGCCAAGCAGTTATCGGATACGTTTTCGGGGTGTTGGATTAAACAAATATGTCAGAAAGACGGAGAAGTTGAAAGCAGGATGAAAATCATTATTGAAAGATGATCACGGCTATCCGTAGCACCGTAGGGAAATATGTAGGATGAGTCGCAATACCAGAGAGAAGGGGTTGCCAGCTATAGAACTCCTTAGAAAACAGTGGCGAGATATACTGGTCGATTGCTCCCTAATGATTCAACGGTGAAGAATTGATTGGCTTAAGGCAGATAAAGCATACAAGAGACAGTACTGAAGTTTCGCGGCTCCTTACAATGCCTCGCATAATGCAAGATTACTAAGTCGGAAAGTAAAAATAATAAATAATGTGTAAGCTGTATGCCGAAACGGCGCTTCACTGCCGTGCGACCACCGCCAGTCGCACGAGGGCTGAGTACACCGTGAAGACGCTCACCCTTATGCGGATTCGCATCCGTGCCGCAAGATCACGAGACAAGCTGTCCAAACAAAGCGCTAAAGAGTATAGGAAAAGCAGAGATGGCTGTGTCCGAATGATGCAGCAAAAGCACTGCCCTGAAGGGGAAAACAAAACGATAATTACGCATGAGCGCAGTATATTTTGGAGCAAGCAAAGCCAAAGAATGAAGTCTCAGTGACCGGAATAGCCAAAGTTTACTTAAATGAGAAGTGTGGCCAAAGCCGAGATTAGCTACCATAAGCCAAACATGCGACGGATACTCAAAGACCCGAAAGCAAACGATGAAGCAACTGGCGAAACCCACAACACGGTAAAGAGGAAGAGCGGCGAACGCGAAACTGAAACGAGCTGATGAACGGAAAGGCAAAGAATGCAAGGATATTAGAAGTTGAGGCTCACTAAAGTGCGCAATGTATGAAGAAGTATTTGGATGTGATTCAGAAAATGTGAGATGATCAGCATATTAGACAAGCTCCAGCGGGCAGTGCATCATCACGCAACACCCGCGCGTAAGCTACCTGATTTGAGATGCTGCTCGAAAAACAAAGCATACAAATGTTGAAACTGGAGGGAGGGAGTCTTAGGTTGCTCGAAATGAAAATATTGATGTTATAGAGGATACACAGGGTAGAAACTTGTATGCTTACCAACAGTGCTCTAGCTGGGTCGAAAGCGACGCTTGTGAACGGAAAGACGGTGCAGTGTGCCTGCAATCTGTTGTCACGTCTGGAGTTTGTTGAAGGCCAACCCCGCCCACATCCTTAAAAACAAGAATGGACAATTGGACATGCAAGGTGACAACCTTCTCAAGGATGAGTGGATAAAAGTAACAAGCGCGGAAACTCTTAAGACATTTTAGGATGTTTTGTAAATGGCAAAATTATCAGACGAGCTAAAGGTCGGATAACGGATTTTGCTTCAAATGAACTGTTGTAGTAATACGCGTCAACAGTGGCTCGGTGGTGCAAGAGTGAGGTCGGTAGCCTCTACGTCCAGGGTTCGAGTCAAAATTCTGCTATTTATGCCTGATGAGCGCAGAAATGCACGAAAGCTGTCGTGGAGTTCAGTGTTGCCAGTGTACGATACATAATATTTTTGTTGAGGTGAAATAACATTTAAGATATTCGGTGGAAAGTTTTTAGGTTCGAGGTAAGTGGTCCAATGAAAACGGTCCATACTATGTGGAAGATCAGATATGAATTATGCCCAACAGTGTAGCCGATTCGCGGAGGTGGCTAGTGTGGACATGAGTCCAGGTATGCACCAGTCTCCTTATGGTCTTGTGTCGAATTATTGTCCGGAGCTTCAGAGGACTTAAGCTGAATGACAGACAAAGGATGTGATCTGACCTCCAAGGGTGGTTGGTTCCGGTTCGACGACATAAGTTGTCAACTCCAATTCAAAAAGTATGAACCACTTGGACAGGACTGAATAAGTGCCAACTATCAACGATATAATGGACAGAACAAGCAAGAAAATACCATGCCACAAGTTCTAACGAATTTATTGAGACTAACCAACACACATCCGTCCATTTTGGACCAGTGAACCGTAACTTTTGCCTCGTGTTGGCCAGGTGACCTGGCGTCTGACAGTGGGGCGGCTGCTTCAGAGGTGCACGAATTCTGCTCGGCGGGCATAGAGGAAATCGGACGGGCACCGAATTGCATTCGAGTTGGGGCCCTTGTTTTACAGCAGGGCGCGAATTGTAAGCACAATAGGCGAAGATTGCATTGGGTTGGACGCGAAGGAAACTGACGCTTTGGCGTTGAACGGTTGGGCACAAAACCCATGCATGCAGAGGAACGACGGCAAGATTCCACATCGGTCATGTGGTGTTCCAGTGCCTTGCGATGTGACTCGTACGAGCGCCACTGGGCCAATTGAAGTATGTTTGGTAGCAAGGAGACACCGAGCAAGGAAGCGTGTCGACCGCACAGTCGATCATCGGATGAGATGTCGTAGTTTCGTGCAAAGGAACAAGAGGAAGCACAAGAAGAGTCACAACAATCAGGGCATACTGGAAGGTGGTGTTCCGACTTTCGGATGAAGAAGCAGAAGCGACATAGCCATAAAATGTGAGACAAAGATGTCCACCGCCCGGGCGAGAATAACGACGGTCGAGCGGAATCGGTGATAAGACTCTCTTCTTGTTGTTTCGAATCGAACACGGCATTTGATACCGAGTATCCAAAGCGATGGTCGTCGATTGAATGAGCACAGCCTGCTGTGCACAGCCTAGGGTGCGGGTGATCGCAGTGGTGAGCACAGCGGTGGACTGACTGCATCTGGTATGACGCCATCCGTATGGACCGATGTCCCCATCGAGTCCAAGAGACGGGACCACCGCTAGCCGGATGACCAAAGCGATCGGTGGCAGATGACGCCGAGGAGCTGTGCTCGCTGCTCAGTCGCATAGAGTCGGAATTGTCTGACACACGCAGTCGATCCACTGGAACGCCACATGACTTGAGGATATCAAGCTTGCACAAAGGACAACTGTATTGTTCCAACAACCATGGGTCGATGCACCTTTTGTGATAAACATGCCTGAAAGGAAGGAAAGGAATAGTGGACAAACATATCTGGACATCGGAATGATAAGGGTTGCAAAGCTATGCGATCGAACAAGCAGTTTTAGGAAAATCTGGGATTCATAAATATGTATAGGGCGCAGTATAGTGATAAGGTTTGCCTCATGCTGAAGCTGATGTTGCATCCATGATGCTTCTTCACCGTAGTTGGGCTAGACCAACTTACACTTAAACTAAGTCTTTTTAAGCTTCATAAATTTCGTTCCACTTTATTTGGTTTGCTCTATCTTCTATTAAATTGTACAAGTTGCTTACTCAATTGTGGTTATCTTCGTTAACTTTATGTGTTTGCAGCATTTTTGAGTAACTTCTGGACAGTTTGTACTTATCGCGGATTCGTTGCTAACCAACTTACTTCATATGCTAATTTAGCGAAGAGTTATGTCGGCACAGCCGTATGCTTTAATAGATATATTTTATTTGATAACGTCATTTCAAGTGATTGACTGTTGTTTGACATCCCCGGTGTGGCTGCGCTTGATGTGCATGTTGACAAGGTGAATACCTGTCTATTTCCCACTACCCCGTCCATAACGGCTCCAGGAGACAGTTAGATGTGCGTGTTAACAAGGTGCCTACCTGTCTATTACCCAATATTCCGTCCATACTGGCTCCAGGAGACAGTTGGTCGTTGCTGGAGGGGACGAGGAGCACGGTCCTTGCGGCCGTGTTAGGATCAGAGTGGTTCCATGCACTCAGTGTGGAGCGGACCACGGTCTAGCCACCGCCTTGTGTGTGCTTGATTCCCCAAATACAGCGTGCTTGTGTTTGCCTGTGAAGGAGTGTGGGCCGGCTCCGTTGATGAAACGTGGCTCCCATCCACATGCCTCCCGGTCTTATTCATTCGGGTTTACACTGGATATGAGATATGTGGGTGGTGCAGCGCAAGGCACCCATGGTCCCTCTGTAGGCGCAGGCGTCCTGTGGCTGGCCACAGTGACAGGCAAATCCGAAATCGGATGCCGCCAACCATAGTGATAAGGTATACAGGGTTAGTTAGAGCTCGGCAGCTGACCAGTGCCATTTGGGGATTCCGCACAGATTGTATGTGCAGATTGCGACATGAAATTGTAGATGTAATCACGGTTTAATTTGAAGTGAACCCTGTTCTAAACGGGTAGGGAAAAGTACATCAGCAGTGCGCTGAACAAACTCTTTGCTGACACGTGACTTACCGGTCCAATGCGGGCCACAGATACTACTGCTAGGTTGACTTAATCCGGCAACCTCTGGATTACAAGCCAGACGTCTTATCCACTGCCACTGGCCGACCCACCCCGGACATTGGGACCGCATCTGAGGTGGAAATGTCCCAAGTGCTGCATGTTCACAATTCGGCATTTCACGATCAAATCAGTCGATCAATGACCATGACGGTATCAAGATGGGATGAAACAAGTCATAGTAACTCGGTTCCGATACGAAACCAAAAGGTCACATGCAGTAGGGGAAAAAATAAGAAGGAACAAATTGTCAACAGAGACACAAAAAGAAGCCCGAGGACGAGAGTGATTCTAGATTTCTGGCTGCACTGTATGGAATAAGGTTCCTAGCCACTAATACAGCCTCGTCCAAGAAGCTAACACTTCGGTGGATCTCTCCACACTCCTGTGCCGTTGCGTCCACTAGCCACCTGGAAAACGCGCTTGGCTAGGTGCAGATATTAGCTAATTGCAGATGCCAAAGAAGCCAGTTGGCAGGCATGTGCACGATGAGGCCTAGTTAGCGCAGGCGGCCCGAATTCCAGAGACGGTGCAGTACAGGTCCAATCCTACGACCAAACAATATCTGGTAGATCTTCTCATGCAGGAATGCGGGGTCAAACACGGTCACTACCTTAATCCCCTTAATATGAAGTTATTGTCCCTTATCCGGTGTGGAACCGTACACGCTCCAAAGATGACTGAGGTTTATAATAGCAACGTAAGTTTTACGGATGCCAACTGTAACTTTTTCTTGGTGGCGAACCGGTATCTGCGCGGTGAGTCCCGTAGACATGTCGAGTGTCACGCATCAGTACGGTGAAGGTGCGAAGCGCATGTCAAATGCATCATATGTCATCCGCAAACTCTAATTTCGTCGATGGAGCATCTGGTAGAATTTACACCCCTACAGGTAGCCAGGACGGTGTTGTTCATCACAGTTAAGCCATAAGCATGTTTAGCTCAGGGGACAACCTTCCTTGGACGCGGACAGGGCTTAGTGAGTCAGAGTAGGAAGACGAGTGTGTTTCTCTAGGTAGTTCCACAAATACGGAAATCGCCACAGGATGGTGCGCTCAATAGGACAGTGTTTGGTGATCTGCAGCTCTTTGTGAAATGTAGGAAAACGACGATTAACGCATCAGATGCTGCGATAAAGCCAATCTGGCTCTCGCCTCATCTAAACGACAAGGATCCGAGCACGGAAGCGCGTTGGATCAATTTGTCAAGACCCACGTCACCGGGATGATAATAACCAACAACGTTAAGGAAACTGAAATAAAACCCAAAGAATACAAAGGGGGTAGGAAAAGTGCAAACAAAAAGTGGCAAGCATAAAGTACTATCACAGAATCAGTATTGCAGAAGGACAGTGAACCAAAATATCAGCAAGGCTAGGAGCACCAAAAATCTAGACCGAAGCCCGGAAACCAGGCTCAGAGATGGGGGCGAAAAAATCTAAAACCGCAGGGTAGAGATCATTTACTCGGTTCACCCATGGCGATGAAAAGACTGAGCAGGACAGCAACGAATATGCCACGGATGTAATTACATGATGAGTCCAGGCACCTTGTCTCACTTCTATGGTACCAGCTAACGGCGAATCTCTCCGATGCTACTCGGAGAGGCGAGATGTCAACTTCACGTATGGGTTCAAGCAAGTCAGTGGACTTGGATGACAGAGTAAGCGTGTATAACAACTGCTTTTAGAATGTTTCACATAAGTTCACGAAGTGAAATGATCATCCAATTTTTCGGATATAATTTCACTCACTGAAATCCACCTCTGAGTCTGGGTGCCCCTGGACGAGCTGGAGGACTAATCGGATGCTCCCAAAGGCACAACCTAATCGAACGGTCACAGGTGCTGAAAATGACTATTGGGTGATTTTATAACTCATATTTCCAGCAAGATAGTCGGAGAAAACACTCTCGATTCAGATGCTTCGTTAGGTGATTAAATGGATGTTGGAATGTAGATGCACACGGCAGCACTTCAATGGTACCGACTGCCGTCAACGAAGTAAGGGATTGTAGAAGTGAGATAAGAAATAGGAATGAAGGAAAATTTAAGAGAAACGAAATGGAAAAGAACGCATCAGCAGTATCGAGCTTTCGCACATCCGCCCAGCTGTATGCAACAGATAAGGCTACTCTTTTAAAGCTGCGTGACAGCCGATGCAGGATGTGGTGTAAGTTTGATCTTTGAATAATTTGGTCTGCACGACCCAGTATAATGCAAACAATCGAAGAGGTATCCAAACCATTGCAGCCCTTCAAGGTACAGCCTGATCGGAACGTGGACTTCAAAAATGTCTGAGCAACTCCGCCATCGACCTGTAGGTAAGATAAGGGACGTGCAACTGAAAAGCCGTATGCGCCAGAACGCAATTTTACGACTGGACCAGTATTCCCTACTTGACAGATTTTTCCATTATATTAAGCACTAGATATTTATGAATTGACTGATGGGACAAATCGATGTTTCTTTTTAAGACCGCATAAACTTTACCAAGTTTGTGCGAACAACGGTAGATGTCGCTGCTGGAAATAAGTATGCAAGTTACGGCCGAAAATTCGCTACTGTTATCGGCCTCAATCAGCCACCGTTCTACGTACAAAAACAGTTGATGGTAGAGTGAAGCAAACCAATCGGCCACCCGTTGATCACTAACGCGAATTTGTAACAAGTCTATTATGCGCTGCATGTATGTGATTGGTGAAAGTGTAGTAAATGATGGCCCGGAAAAAGGGCACATACATAGTGTCACTACTCACCGACAGGGTAGGATACGAACCACATCGGATGCGCGATAGAGTTCAATGCATATGGCACACTGGTCACAGCCACTGATCACCTCTTTGTCGGTTGGAAGCAAAGTACGCAAAGTAAGTTTCTTCAAAGCCTTCCGCGTGGCAACCTTCAGGCGGTGCTGATCAAATGAAAGGGTCAAATTGGGCCAAAGATAATACATCTGACATCAGTAACAACGTGTGGTCAAAAGGTTGTAAAGAAAGGCCGCCGTGGGCATAATTAGAGGATCTAAAGAGCCGTTGAAGTGACTGCCAGTGCAAGTTCAATCACGATATTTTCGGCTGAAGAGAGATTTCATAACGACCAGTCGGCGAAGGGAATCGGTCGCAAACAGATAACAACGAGGGTCGAACAAGCTCACTGTGAACTGTGAAACCGGTCCGTGACCGAAAGAACAAGGCGTCTGCTTTGCAATTTGAACGTCGGGGGTTCGAGCCTACGTAGGGGACCAGGCGACCCCAGCAATATCTTTAGTGCTCGCGCGGCTGGTGGAGGTTGCGTGGCAGGAAAGTGTCAGCATGGCGTACCAGTGTACTGCTGAAGCCCATTTTTACCACGGAAGATGCATGAAGAGTGATCAAATTTTGCAAAGCAAGAAACAATCCTTAGAAGCAATTACAGTGATTGATTACGTACACTTTGGCTGCTACTACGGAATGCTGGTCTACATTGCGCTCGAGCACCAACCGTTCTGAACTGCCTATCTAACTAGTGACGGCGATGCTGCTTGTTTACGCCTTTTGCTAGAGCGGCACTTGCAGTTAGTAGTTGGGTCGACCACGACCAGTCGCGCCTAGGCAAGACATACTGCGAGGTCGCCCACCCCCAGGCGGATTCGCATCAGAGGGTTACAAGGCAGACACGCCTCATTCCTTCCTCCAGTGGATAGTGTTCTCATTCCTCTCTTCGTGGAACCGACTGTGTTTATTACATTCGGTACACAGTGCCCCGTACATGTGCCACTGTGAGCATCGATAACAAACGTGGACAAAGTGTACAATGCCGCCATCAGGATGATTTTAGTGTAGGGATCAGAAACATAGGCACACCGTACTGAACACCGAGAAATTGATCGGTTTTTATTACCGGTTGATATATAGAGTAATGTACACGTCTGGTGATAACACCGGGAGGGGAATACTGAAGTTCGTCAGAGGGTGCTTAGAAAATAACACTCTGGGATCGTTCTGGAGTGTCTGCTAAAGTTAGATCGCTTCACTGATTAGGTATGTCTTTCGAAATGCTTGTTGATCACCTTCTTTGGTGCACATTTTACATGCTGTCGCTGATTTATTTAGGTGAAACAGTAAGGTGACCGGTTGATTAGTTGCTCTACGGGGAATGAGGAAATTGGCTTGTGGACTTGGTCAGGCTAGTGCGTGCCGTTTTCGTGGATGGAAGCTTCTATATGGGCCACATCGATGGTCGTAGATATTGTCTGGTGTGACTCAATGGAGAGATGAATGGCGCTCCTGCATTCGGTTTTTGAATTTAGCTGCCGATTAATTTCACGAATTTTCCCCACCCCCGCTTTGTATTCTACTTGCGTTATACCTCGGTTTCCTCACAATTGTTAATCATCGTAATCCTGGTAACGCGAGTCGAGACAACTGGAGCTATCGCAATTTGGTGCATGGATCATAGTTATTTAACTTGGACTGATCTTCCCATTTCGTCTATTTCTTATGGTATTCCATCCCAAATCGCATTCACACAATCCTCAGGGCTAAAGTTTCTTGCCTGGATGGGGCTGGGATATACAGTGTTGGGGCACGAAATGTAGACGGTAAAAGAAAGTTACGATTGGGGTTCGATGTTGTGAGTTAGACGTGATGAGGAGGTGGGAAAGCGAGAGGTGAAAGAACGAATGGAGCACGTACGGAAGATCGTCGCATTCGGTGCGCCCGATGAATACGCTGGCCGACGTAGCCAAGCAGCCCGAGAGTGCTTGTCAGAACGAACAGGAGCAGACAAGTGAGTAGAACGTAGAACATCACAGTGGCCACGTGTCTCGCATTGGTAGCCGCACTCTCTAAAGTTGCCTGAATGGAAGGTGATGGAGTGTGCAAGGTCTCGTGAATGGAGGAATTGGGAAAGAAACGCACATGTATGCGCTGGCCAGTGCTGAGCCAAGTGCGCAAGCGGTCAGGAATTAAATTCAACGATAATTCCACACGGCTGATCCGAAACGAGTCTGAAAAACGGAAAGAAAGTGGAGGTTATGAAGCTAAGACACGTCTTTCGGTTCTGGCAAAGTGGTGATTACAAAAATGTCTCACAGGACAGATGAGCAGTGTGAATGTGAGTGGGTTGCCACAACAATATAGTGGTTACGTGATGGAACCTTTAGCTATCAAGAGAGCTGAAAACCGAAGTCCAATAGGTAGTCGCCGAAACCAATACCACCACTATGGCAACGAGCAATGTAGAAAGGCGGAGGAACATGGAAAAAGTCAACCAAATGAATATAAGGATGAATAGAATTGTAGGATTGAATGACCTAAATCGAAATGGCGAAGTGAATACACAAAGCCATTGATTAAACGGAAGCATCATATAGGAGATATTTAAAAATTAATAGCGCGAAAGTTGAGGAGGCTAATGTCAATACAACAGGGTGAGATAGTGGCGATCAAAGCAGCTCCCATTTGTCCGTTTCACCATCTTGCACCTGGCTGGAGATCTTGAGGGACATGGCTTGCAGTCCGCACCAGTGGCACGATTGTCGTCGTTTCCACAACGGTAAACTACCTGTTGCCTCATGCTAAGGTTTATGTTGCATTCATGATGCGTCTTCACCGCAGTTGGGCTCAACTAACCTATACTTAAACTAGATCATTTTAATCTGGATAAAAGCCATTCCTCGTTATTTGGTTTGTTCAATTCTGTTATTCTGCTGCATATTCGGTGTCAATTTTGTGTATATACATCCGTTTAAATTCTATGTTGGTTGTTTGATATCTCCGGTGTGAATGCGTTTGTTGTGAATGTTTGCAAGGTGCCTACTTGTTTAACATCCTCCATCTCGGTTAATGGCTCCAGACTGTGAATCGTTGCTGGAGGGGGCAACGGGGTGCAGGATCCTCGTGGCCGTGTGGATCGTACTAAGGCCCAGCCACCGCCTTGTGTATGTCTGGTACGCATGATTCCCAACATAGATAGACAGGAATGTCGCTGCTGTGTATGTTGAAGGAGTGTGGACCGGCTCCGTAAATGAAACGTGGCTCCCACCTACATGCATCCCGGTTTTATTCCTTCGGGTGTTGACGAAGCTGTGAGTGATGCGGCGCAAGCCATCCATTGTCCCTCTGTAGGCGCAGGCCGCAATGACAGGCAAATTCGGAACCGGATGCCGCCAATCTTTACATATATATATATATATATATATATATATATATATATATATATATATATATCTTTGGTTGACGGCCACAGGACGCCTGCGCCTACAGAGGGACCATAGATGGCTTGCGCTGCACCACCCACACACCCCATATCCAGTGCAAACCCGAAGGAATAAGACCGGGAGGCATGCGGATGGGAGCCACGTTTCATCAACGGAGCCGGCCAACATTCCTTCACATGCAAACACAATCACGCTGTATTTGAAGAATCAAGTACAAATAAGGCGGTGGCTGGACCGTAGTCCACTCCACACTGGAGTGGAACCACTGTTCGAGCCTAGCACGACCACAAGGACCGTGCAGCCCGTCCCCTCCAGCAACGACCAACTGTCTCCTGGAGCCAGATGGACGAGGTAATGAGTAATAGACAGGTAGGCACCTTGTCAACATGCACATGAAGCACAGCCACAACTGGGATGTCAAACAACAGCCAATCATTCGAAATGCCGATATGGAATAAAGTAAACGCATATCACGACATAAATAGTCGCCAATTGAGCATATGGAAGAAATTGGTTATAAGTGAATACGCAATAAGTACAGAACGTTCGAAAGTTATTTAAAAAACACCACGCGATAAAATTACGCAAGCTTACCACAATTTGCATGAGCGACGTGTGCAAGTTAGGAGAAGATTATCAAGTACGCAGAACAAACCAAATAAAGTGGAATGAATTTTATCCACATTATAAAGACCTAGTTTAAGTGTAAGTTGGTTTAGCTCAACTGCGGTAAAGAAGCATCATAAATGCAACATCAGCCTCAGCATGGAGCATATATATATATATATATATATATATATATATATATATATATATATATGACAATGGTAGCTCACATTATGAGCTCAGTGATACTGTGAGTCAGACATTTTTAAATGCTGGATAAAATCATGAAGGGGAAATATGCTCTGTTTAATATTTTCAATCATATTCCTAAGGAGCTGTACAGGATTGTATTTCTAATTATCCTCACAATACAGAATTTTCGGTATATAATTGTCATCATGGTTGCGCGCCAGTGTAGCATTGGTTCAAATGACACGTGTCATGATGGCCCTCCGTGCATCAGAAAACCAGTCTTGGCCACGAGGAACGCCCATGCTCATTTTATACCTCCCATCAATTAGAACCACTAACAAATTGGCTCACTTCATCCGATCGATACTCAAGTGGGAATTATTTGAGTACTGTTATCGTCAGTCCAGACCAATGCACCAATTGCTGTCATCGATTTGGATCTGCCGAGGTGTAGGCAAAATGTCGAGCTGTTGATGATGAGACGACGTGGTTGAACTAGTGATCCACTGCCCTGAACACAATAAGCATAAACAACGACCTTTCGGAAAACTCTTCGCAGTTATATGAGTTGGCCACACTGTATTCAATATCTTGGAATAAACCTGGAACCGACTGAGATAATATAACTTCCAAAGTTTTAGAATACAAACCGGTTTTATATAGGCTTGTATATGGACAAGCCTATAGAAATCCGATTTGTATTCTAAAGCTTGGGGAGTTAAGGTCACGCTGTAGTTCCACCAGGCGATGCATGATCTTAGCTAGTAACGCAACCCGAAATATAGGCCAAAAGGAGAGTTTGACGAAGACGGACGGATTGAATTAATTCCGTCGTTGCCAATGTTATCATAGTCGGTTGAGGATTTGATTCACCTTTGAGATAATGTACGAAAATCGCCTCTTGTTTAATTCGGACAAGAGCAGGAACACTTTCAGAAAAAGTACCAAGGCTTAAGAAAAAAGAAAATACATCGTGCTGGCTGGCGAGTACGACTCAACCGCTGTCCCGTTAAAAAGGCATAAATTCCTTTGATGCTATTCACTTCTCGGGGAAATCAATGATCTATCAAACATTTTACAGCGAAACTAATTCATAAATGCAGGTATAGTGATGCTTCAGATAACTTGGTTGCATTTGGACATTGATGATGGAGTCCGTAATCTCAATGGTTACCAGCAAATTAGATCCGATCGCTTAGGAAACCCCAAACATCGAGAAGACAGCATCACTTACATTAACAAAGATCGGTGCAAATCCGTTTCGAAACTCTCGGAGTACTCAACGACTTCAGTTAGCTGCCACCTACTGGAGTGTAAACCAGTTTTTGTACGGTTTTCTAACCCTCGTAGTTGGGAGCATGTATGTAGCTTTGGACACAGCGCTATCCGAGTTGCAAAAGTCTACAGATCACTTTACTTGCTTAAGGAGGATCACTCGTGTTTGGTGGCAACATCGAGTAAATAGTAATGACGTTCGACGTCGCATCATGGGGAATGCGAGTATTCCCTTCAACAAACTGGTTTTGTTGCGGCAGTTGAGATGGCTCGGTCACGTCCTTCGCATAGCACCTGAGTGTCTACCGCGTCGCGCTCTATTCGCTCGTCAAGGACTTGGCTGGAGGCGACCGCGTGATGGTCAGCCTTCCACTTGGCCGCAGAACAGGAAATCGCTGACGTCGTGTCTAGCCGCTGTTGGATCCGTACGTCTTTCAGGATGGGGACCCAAAGATGAGGAGTGCCAATGGATTAGCACTCTTGAAGATATGGCCCGCAACCGGAATCAATGGAAGAATTGTGTACAGTGTTGTGTTGATTCACATGTTTAATACTACAAACATTGAAAATGACAAAAAAGAACAAAAGCGGCGTATGAAAAACCAACTAAAAATGTTTTGTTCTACTTTTTATCGAAATCTTCCATTCTTCCTGCGGCATATTAGTTGAAGTGTGTTGCTCACCTTCAACTAGCATGCCACGATGATTATGACGCCTTGAATCTTGCTTATCTGTCGATCTCCATGGTTTTATACTGGCTCTGTGTCTAGTTAATAGACTGCTGAGAATACGTACATACATACCTTGAAGTAGCAACAAAAAGTAGAATGTTCCATCCGTGATCTCACCAAAGATTTTAATATTAGTGACACAATTTGCATTATCACCATGGGTTTAGCCAATTTGTTGAAATTCCCTACCAGACTCGAGGCGCATATAGATTTAGTTGTTACTAACAAAGTTGAACTATTTCACACACTATTTTATACAATTCCGAGCACTTCATAGTAAAGCTATGCCCCAAGCTACACAGTAAAGCGAACTATGTAGTGCAGATCAAAAAACCATCCAGAACTGTTAAATGACGGAACTGCTCAGCAAATGACACCGAAAAACTAAATCAGTGCTGTCTGTAACTGATTTTTCAATTTTCAAAAAGGATGATTTGTCAGAGCAATGCGAGCACCTCACAGACTAGGTAAACTTCTGCTTCGATCTATGTTGTCCCGTTGAGACAATTTATTTGTGAAATGACAGATTTTCATCTCCGTTGCTCAAGCAACTGGGAATGGAAAGGCTCATAAACAGGCTTATAAACATGGACTAACTATCCGTGTTAAATGTCTGACCATCGCTATAAAAGCAGAAATAAAACGGTTAAAGATTCTTTACATTCAGACCGTTTTAGCCAACAAAAATTGCCGTGATCTATGGAGGCTTCTAGGACAACCCTCCGGAAAGAATTCTTTCACTCACTCACTCATCAATGAGGATGTAGATGAACTCAACGTTGAGGTCAGCTCCTCACCACCTAACCCCCCCACACACACTGCCTTCTTCCACCACTACTGACAATCCTACTTTATCTGCTTCCTCAAACATTTAAAAGGAGCTCAGAAGGCTGAGGCGAAACAAAGCTAGTGGACCGGATGCTCTATCAACAGTCGCTCTGAAGGAATGCGCAGAGGTTGTAACAACTCCTGTGACAGAAGTCTTGAATCGGTGCGTATCGATTGGAACCGTTCTCTACAGTTGAAAATCAGTTAGAAGAACAGGTGCCTAAAAACGAATCGCGGAAATATCGGTCAATTGAGTGGACGTTCGTGCTGTTTAAGGTACCGGAAAACTGCTTATCCCCCGCACACTAGTGATATCAAACATCATCATTATCATACACGTTAGCCAGAGGTGGGGAACACCTCAGCTACTGTGCCGCAATACACAGAAAAAAAGAGAGAAAAAAAGAATTCAACTGGGGCAAGCCGGCTGAGCTACCAGTAACGGATGGGCATCGTTCCGGTAAGCTACCAGCCGGCTACAATGCATCAAAAAAAACTATGCAAAATTATATAAGGTTAAATAATGAGATCGTGGTTGGAGGGGGAGGCTAAAATGGATGGGGTGGGACAAAGAAACTCACAGCACGAACGTCACCGAGGTCGGCTCCTAGTCATATCAGCAAGTGTGTCCAACCAAACGTGTTCATCGTCTTTCGGACCCCAACCAGGGAGCCGAGACGCTCCAACCGAGGCCAGCTCAGAAGTGAGGGCCTTCATTCCTCTCGACTAAGTCATCGCTTGGCCACCCCTCCTCTTCTTCCATCCACACCCCCGGCGCGCAAACAACGCACGTCGCGGGAGTCGGTGGGCTGGCATGCGTAACACGTGGCCGAGCCATCGGAGCCTGGTGCGTGAAATAACGGTGCTGAGCGGTTCATTCCCTTTTCCTGCGCTGTAAACAAGGCGTCGAACATGCGCGTTGCTCACGCGGTGTTCCCAACAGATGTGAGCTAAATTACGAAGGCACCGGTGGTCGTGATATCAAATAGTTTGTCTATAAACCAGGGCGCTCTACACTAGATATCGTTTCTAATTTGGTGCATTCCATTGCGTTAGCGTCGGATAATAAATGCAACAGCGTAGGGCTCCTATTTGTTGATTACACCAACACATTTGGGAGCATTGACAGATCACTACTGCTCAACAGTTTGTTCGAGAACAGCGTCCCTCCATAGGTGTGTAGTGTAATGTGAGATTACTTCATAAATCGCAATCACTTCACATAGGTGTGCGGCCAACGGTCTTCTGTACTCCCAGCCAATTGTGGTGTATTGCGGGGAGCCATCCTGTCCCCCGTCTTTTCACCTGCTTACGTTAAAAGCCTCCCTATTCCATCAAAGTTCATAAGCCGTAAATATGCTGATGACGTCATCCTTGGATGCATAACCTCAGCCATCGGAAGGACTCTTTGAAACTCCAACCGTGGGTCCAACTCCCAGTCCCCCTCTCTCAACCTTTCCAAGTGTTGTGACGTAATGTTCTGTTTTCTACATTCCAACAGGCAGCAGTCCCTTGTATATATCTCTTCCAATGATTGTGGATGACCGAAACATACCTCACACATCTACGGTAAAATATTTAGGAGTTTTTCTATCTCGCGATTTATTTTGGTCTATACATGTTCTAGAAATTTGCAAAAAAAGTTAGAAGTTCTCTTTTCAAGTCCTCTGACTTAAAATGCTATCCGTTGCCCGTGCTTAAACCCTACGGTTTGTGACTGCGTGTATACTCCCTCACCAGTTATACTGTTGTTTTTTCAGGACTACTTTGAAAAGATTAGGTTCTTCTTGTCCGTTTGCCAAAATTTATTTCTCATCGCTCTGGCTTAGGGAAAGAAACGCTGATAGATTTCATTGTGAGCAAATATTGCGATGTGTGAATCAACTTTTAATCTATGATTTTAAAAGACTGCTTGCACACTTTACACGATATCCTAGCCAGCAATATATGCACATCGTCCGCAAGGAAAAAAATTTAAAGCTTTATATTCTTGTACCTCGTCTTATCGAAACTCTATTATGCCCTTTCTATCACGCTTACAAATCGACCGAACAGGAGTGAAACGCCGCTTTTGTGACTGTATGTTTATTTGAAGATGCAAATTTTCGTTCACTGTTGTCAATTGCTATTTCTCAATGATGCCTTCTTGTATTATATTCTGCAGTGTTAATGTGGAAATGCTGAAAATGCACACATACGGGTGGATAAAGCGTAATGTGACTTGATTTGAATGGTTGGCAGTTTCGGGTTTGTCTGTCACTGTGACCGCATGCTATTAATTGTTATTTCTCAGTGATGCTTTGTGGTATAACCATTCGCAGTGTTGGCGTGAAAATGCACCCATACGAGTGAATGAAGCTTACTTTGAGCTAACTTTTAAATAGTGCTTATATCCGGTGGCACATCCGAGTAAGATGGCAGTTTGCTATACGGTGTATGGCAACAGACTATCTGGTACCCCATTGGAGGTCCTGTTGAAACCAAATTGTTTTCGTCGACCCAGTCATGTTGTTGTAACTCCGTGATTGGTCACACCTTGTGTATTACCGTATGGTACGACTCTCCTAGTGGGATGAACGAACGTGAGGCAGAATGGTGTATCCCGCACGGAAAGTAGCTGACAGAATTCCAGTTTGCACAACCCGGGAAACTTGAGCACAACATGGTTCTACGCGCATAAACTTCAGACGTGACACTAACCTAGAGAGGTAAAAACAAAAGACAGGCCCTTCGCCCCAGGTACTTTACTCGACAGACCAAGAAAGTACAGCGCAACCCAGCCTTTCTTAAATCCAGGGACTGGTAAAATGAGAACTTAACGCAGAATAGTAAGCAAGACCTAAGTAAGCAAATTGATTCTTAGGCCATTAACGGAAAATCAATGTCCATAAGTAAAAGTGAGCGAATTGGCAAAAGGTCAACGGCCAATAATGGAACATGATCTAATTGAGTGTCGAGAACTGGTGGGGCTAGGCCGGAAATGTTCCTTGTGCGTGTGTGTGTGATTGAAACGTGGTTCCGTCTAAGGTCTTTTGGGGGCGTTCGGTTTCCATAAGTTATGTGCCATGCATGTCTCGATGTGTATTGTTTGCTAATACTGAGCCCAGTTGGGTGAAATCATTCGGTGATCAGTCAATGAAAGGATAGAACAGCGAGTAGAGTCGGCATTTAATGACCCTACGGACAGAGTATTCCGAACCGGCCACATCAATGGTTGGACACTTTCTGGGATATGGGGCGGTTCACGGGGACAGTAGCTGTCAGGGACAGTAAAATCTCCTAGGAAAAACCATTCACTCAACGGTCTCAACACTACTTGTATGCGGTTCGGTAGCTGTATTTTGTCTCTAAGAGCTGACTGCTGATTTTCGGCCAGGATGCGAAGCTGGCAAAGAATGAGTTCGGTTCAATCGGAATCGCTTACTAAGAGACAGATCATAACAAATGACGACGGAGAAAACTGATAATGCAATGAATTTCCCTGCAGAACAATTTCAAGTGCTGTTACGGCAACAGTAAGCACAAATGGAGGAGCAAACGAAGCTGATTGAAATCTTGGTGCACTGGCTCGCTCCGTAGTCTTCAGAAACAGCTGCGCGGGAGATGCAAGCAAGTTCCGCCGTTTTTCTTTCTAATTTCATTACGGAATTCAATTGTGGTGGTTATTGCGGGAGCACTTTCGATGCGTAGTTCAGAAGCTGGAAGAATATATTCAGAACGGATTTCAGCTGTCAGGACGATTCCTGGAAAGTGCGACTACTGCTCTGTAAACTTGGCACAAATGAACATTCAAGGTTCGTTGATCACATACTGCGCAAACAGCCGAAAGATCTCAGCTTTACCGAAGCGGTATCACAACTTAGTGAAATATCTGGTGTCGTCATTACTGTTCAATATTCGCTAGAAGTAGCTGAAAATCGTCAAATGGGACACTGACAGACATGATCGAACGCTTCAAGTTACGATCTCTGTCGGATGACCAATTCAAGTGTCGCATATTTGGCGGTGCCTTACAGTCCACGCAGACTGCCGAGATCCACACAAGACTACTGACAAAGCTGGATCAAGACACAGACACGACGCTGAAATTCCTAACGGCCGAATGCAAGCGATTGAGAAACTCTGAAACTTGATACTGCGATGGTCGAGGATTCTTGCGCACAATCAAAATCTCCACGTTGCGACAGGTTCCAAACGAAAAAGACCTGATAGTTCCGATTACTGCCTGTTTGTCATGCGGCGAGTGGTATTTCGACCGATTCTGCCCATCCAAGAAGCACACTCGCAAAATTGTCATAAACGGTTCTACCAGGAAGAACTCTGCGAGCAGTCTCGAAGCAATCAGTTCCGCACAAAGAAGATCAAAATTACCGCCGTAGACTCCCTGTCAGTCGTTGCCGAATTTCAGTATGAGTACAACCCCGCAAACATCACATTACTGTACTTATAAACAAGATCCCATCCAAGCTACACTTTGATACGGCCTACGAAATTACCATCATCTCCAGAAGCACATGGAATCATATAAAGAAGCCGGTGGTTGCCGCTTACAATGCGTCCGTCAGTGTGCTGAATATGGTTGGAGAACTCATCTGCAAAATCGCTTTTAACGGAGTGTAACAGACCGGAACATGCTACTCGGCGAATCGACCGAAACTAAACCTCTTGGGTATCGACTGGATTGCAAGGTTAGGATATCGTCATCGTCGTCGTCATCATCATCATACACGTTAGCCAGAGGTTGGGAACACCTCAGCTACGGTGCCGCAATACAGAGAAAAAAGAAAAAAATGCAACTGGTGCAAGCCGGCTGAGCTACCGGTAACGGATGGGCATAGTTCCGGTAAGCTACCAGCCGGCTACTGTGCATCAAAAAAAATTACTATGCAAAATTATATAAGGCTAAATAATGAGATCGTGGTTGGAGGGGGAGGCTAAGAGGGATGAGATGGGACAAAAAACGCACAGCATAAACGCCACTGAGGTCGGCTCCTAGCCATGTCAGCAAGTGTGTCCAACCAAACATGTTCATCATCCTTCGGACCCCAACCAGGGAGCCGAGACGCTCCAATCGAGGCCAGCTACGAAGTGTCTTCATTCCTCTCGACCAAGTCATCGCTTGGCCACTCGTCTTTTTCCATCCACACCCCTGGCGCGCAAACAACGCACGTCGCGGGAGTCGGTGGGCTGGCATGCGCAACACGTGCCCGAGCCATCGGAGCCTGGTGCGTGAAATAACGGTGCTGAGCGGTTCAGTTCCTTTTCCTGTGCCGTAAAAAAGGCGTCGAACACGCTCGTTGCTCACGCGGTGTTCCCACCAGATGTGAGCTAAGTTGCGAAGGCACCGGTCGTCGAACGTAACTAGCTTCTTCAGGTCCGTTGCGTTAAGGGGCCAGGTTTCACAACCGTACAGTAGGGTCGAACATACCGCTGCATTGTACACTCTATCCATCAGGTCAAGAGTGATGTTGCGCCGGCGCCGTAAGTGGCGAAGATTAGCAAAAGCGCCTCGAGCTTTTGCTATACGGTTCGTGAGTTCATCTTTAATCCTACGGGCGCTGATACAACTTCCCAGGTAGTTGAATTTCCGGACGACTTCTAGCTGATCCCCACCAATGTTCAGCGAAGGAGGCGGTCCAGACCAATCTTGGAGAAACGCTTTGCACTTCTAGGGTGCGAAGCAAAGCCCGAAGTGACGGACAGCTAGTGCTAGGTTAGGATAATTTGATGTTCCATTAAACCAGATCTGTAATCGAGTCCAGGCAAATTCAGAACTTTCAACAAATTCATGTGAAGAAATGAGACTGTAAATGAAGCAAAAGTTCGCCTCGGTGTTTCAAGATAGACTCGGGAATTGCACAAAATTCAAGCAACGCTGTGTCTGCGCCCAAGAACCAAGCAACCATTCAGGCTAAAAATATCAGTGCCGTATGCAGTGATGTCAACAGTTGATCAAGGACTCCATCGATCAGAACGAGCTGACGTCATAAAACCTGTGGACCACCCTTCATGGGTCACACCCATAGTCGCAGTGAAGAAAGTGAATAGCAAGGTACGTGTCTGTGCTGATTTCTCAACTGGACTGAACCCTTCGCTTGACGACCACCAATACCCACTACCAATACCAGAAGATATCATCACAAAATTGAATGGTAGTAAGTGCTCTGTCAAGCATGACCTATGCGACGTCTACCTCCAAATGGATGTTGCCGAAGGCTAGAGAGAGTTGTTGACGATCAACACTCACCACGGGCCATTCCAGTGTAACCGTGTGCCATTTGATGTGAAAATGGCACTGGCCTTTTCCAACATTTAACGAATATCATGCTAGCAAGTTTCTGGAGCCGATGCATATCTCGATGAGGTCGTCGTAATGGCCGGAATTACGGAAGATATTTAAACGGCTGGACGAAGTGTTTGGCTGTATCCAGTCACATGGTTACGGGATTCGAGAAGACAAATGTGCCTTTTTCACGCCAAATATCAAGTACCTGCTTTTTCCTCGAAAAGGACGGCTGTCAACGAAATTTGGCGAATACAGAAGACATTAAAGAAAACCCCCCTCACCAACAAACTCACAATTATTGTGTTCATTTTGTGGTTTCATTAGCCACTACAGCGCATTTTTGCCTGGGTGTTTCACTGTACAAGCTGCTGACCAAAGACTACGGCTGGAACTGGAAGAGGGAGTGCCAGAGTTGTTTCAAACGACTCAAGTCAATCAATGGACTCAGGCGGGTTGCTGACACATTACGACACAACTCAGAAAATCATTCTCGCAACATATGAATCAAGCCCAAAGCTCAATGTAGTAATACATGTGTACTCAGATGACTTCCAGAAAGTGATCGCTCACGCAGCAAGGACGTTGACAAAAGTCAAGCAGAACTATAACCATATCAAGGAGCAGATATTGGTAATAATCTGGACAACCTGACTGTATCCTGCTCACGCAATACGATGAATTTCTCTTCAAACAGCTTCTTGATGCTCTCGCCACCCCACAGGCTAATCAACGGTGCCCTATCTGCTGCATCGAGCAGGGTGGATAGGGGTTTGGATGCTACTGCTCAAGCCTTCCCGTCTTCTTATTCGCCCTCTTACGCTTTTTCACACTTATCGTCCTGTTCCAGTTGCACTTTTATCCTCCCTGTTTTCAACCCCCAATTCTTGGCCATCCACCAAAATGCTTTGCTAGGCCTTTATCTTCCAATTTCAACTCACATGTGAACGCGGAGTGTCACTCCCCTCCTGTCGACAAGCCCAAGTAAAAGCAAGCGGTCAGGCCCAGTTCATCGGCTTCCATTTGGAGCCTTCGATCCTCCTTCAGATAGACATGCATCATTGTACGCACATTGCTTCAGATCGGTCAACAGACAGCACTTGCCCGAACATTAGAAACCTTCTCGATCGATATCTGCTGCTTATCGGAGACCCGCCTGCAAGACTCGAGCTCTCTGCTCAATCTGCGATCCCCTTCAGGTGACGTAAGCAGTATTTTCTCATTGCGCCTATCCGGTGATGATGCAGCTTCGAGCACCGGCCAGGCTGGTGTTGGCATTGTTCTGAGTCCTTGGGCTGAAGCTACCCTGGTTGATTGGATCCCAATCACTAGCCGGATGTGTGCGGTCCGATTGGCTTCGTGCTTCGAAGTCGCGCGGGACTAACAGGTGTCTATTCATCATCGCTGGCTATGCACCCACAAACTGTAGCGATGATTCGGTAAAGAACGACTTCTACCGCCAACTCGCCCAGCACCTTCACCACAGAAGAAGCACGGACACTGTTGTGCTGGCTGGGGATCTGAACCAACAAGTTGGAAAGTTC
Source organism: Dicrocoelium dendriticum (assembly GCA_944474145.2). Lineage (NCBI taxonomy): Eukaryota > Metazoa > Platyhelminthes > Trematoda > Plagiorchiida > Dicrocoeliidae > Dicrocoelium > Dicrocoelium dendriticum. Next base: position 224,235,821 of record OX104064.1, read on the forward strand.
TCCACTGAAGAAATGCATCTGGGCGGCCAACATGGTGTAGGCTCCCGTAATAATAACGGTGAGCGGTTACTTCATTTGTGTGAAGATGCTTGCTTATTTCTTGCGAGCACTAATTTCCGACACAGCACCCGTCGGAGAGTGAATTGGCGCCCACCAGCCTCGAATCAGCCTTGGACGCAGATCGATCTCATTGCGATAAGTTCCCAATGGAGAGGCTGCGTCCAGAACTGTCGCTCGATTTGGTGCACATGTGCAGACATGGACCATACACTTGTATGTGCTGACCTGCGAATGCGCTTTGGCGGTCGCCCACTACGACGTTGTGAGCGCATTGACACCAGCCAACTTGCGAAACCAGCTGTTATGAATGCGTATCAAAGTACGCTGTCATGCGAGTTGGATAAGCGCTCACTGGATGCAGTTGAAGCCCACTGGTCTCATATTCACCAGACCTTAGTAGCAGCAGGAAAATCCTCATGTGGTATGTCTAATCGCCAACATGGAAATTGGGTCTCTTCGCAGTCTCTGGAACTTATTGATGGTCGCCGGCATATTCCTGCTGGAAGCGAACACAATGAAACTCGCAAAGAGCTCCGGGCAAAACTCCGTGCTAGTCTGAAGAGAGACCGCGCATCCTGGTGGTCTCACCGTGCGTCAGAAATGGAAGTGGCCGCTGCCGTTGGCAACCATCGTAAGTTACTCCGTCTGATACGTGAAACACGCAGGAGGAGACCTGGTGACGAGAGTGGACAGCCTATCCACAATTTGTCAAAAAGTTTGGAGGGTTGGGCTGAGCATTTTGAAAAGCAATTTCATCGGAAGGAATTAGTCGATTCTTCGCCGGCCAATGAGCGCCCTGCTCCGGCTGTCACTTTGGATCCACCCTCTCGCTCAGACGCCGAACGTGAGGTCACATTGTTGAGGTTAAATAAAGCCGCGGGACAAAATGATCGACCTACAGCAATCAAGAAATTCGGGCAAAATGCTCTTATGGATGATGTATACGAGATGCTAATGAAACTGCGGGTGCAGGAGACTGTCCCAACCGACTGGAGCCGCTCCGTTATTGTTCACATCTTCAAAGGAGGCTCGCGTTCGCAATGCGGCAAACATAGAGGAATCAGTCTGATCTCCATCCCCTCCATAATCCTTCACAGACTGACTACCGATCATGAAAGCCAGATTCGTGAGGAACAAGCCGGATTTCGTCAGGGTCGTGGCCGCATCGACCACATCTTCACTTTGCGTCAATTGTTGGAGCACCGTCACATATATTGGCGGCCCACAGTAGTCGTGTTCCTCGACATCAAAGGTGCATTCGATTCGGTTGAGCCATGTGTCCTTTGGGACTGTCTACTCAGGAAAGGTTTGCCCGATAAATATATAAATATTATCCAAGAATTATACGCGCGTAGCTCATGCAGAGCGAGGGTTTACGGCAAGCTGTCGTCACCCTTCAATATCTCCAGCGGTGTGAGACAAGGATGCCCGATGTCACCTTTCCTCTTCAACTTCGCTATTGACAAAGCCATGGAGATTGCATTTACAGCGCATGACTTAGAAGGTGTGGAGCTACTCCCAGGAGAACGAATTCTTGATTTGGAATATGCAGACGACATTGCCCTCAGATGTTACAACTCCCAGACGTGCCAAGCCGCGTTGGACAGATTAGCACTGGCTGTCAACCGCTTCGGGCTTTGCTTTACACCATGGAAGTGCAAAGCTTTCCTCCAAGATTGGCAGGGATCGCCTCCTTCGCTGACCGTTGGTGGGAATCAGCTAGAAGTCGTTCAGAAATTCAATTACCTTGGAAGTTCTATCAGCGCCCATGGGATCGAAGACGAGATCACGAACTGTATAATAAAAGCTCGAAGTGCTTCTGCTAATCTTCGCCACGTATGGCGCCGGCGCGACATCACTCTCCTCCTGATGGATAGAGTGTGCAATGCGGTTGTACGTTCGATCTTACTGTACGGTTGTGAAACCTGGCACCTTAGATCAGCGGATATAAAGAGGCTACTTACGATCGACCATCGGTGTATTCGCAATTAAGCTCACATCTGGTGGGAACACCGCGTGAACAACGAGCGTGTTCGACGCCTTGTTCACAGCACAGAAAAAGGAACTGAACCGCTCAGCACCGTTATTTCCCGCACCAGGCTCCGATGGCTCGGCCACGTGTTACGCATGCCAGCCCACCGACTCCCGCGACGTGCGTTGTTTGCTCACCGGGGATGTGGGTGGAAGAAGAGGAGAGGTGGGCAAGCGATGACATGGTCCAGAGGAATGAAGTCCATCACTTCGGAGCTAGCGTCGGTTGGAGCTTTACGGCTCCCTGGTTGGGGTCCGAAAGACGGTGAACACGCTTGGCTGGATACACTTGCTGACATGGCAAGGAGCCGATCTCAGTGACTTTCGTGCTGTGAGTTTCTTTGTCCCCCTATCCCTTTTAGTCTCCCCTTCCATCTACGATCTCATTTCCTAGGGTAAAACATAATAAATACATAAAACAAAATTTCTTTTGCCTAGTAGCTGGCTGGAAGCTTACCAGAACAATGCCTACCGTTGCTGTCAGCTCAGCTGGCATGCAACTGTTGTATCTATTTTTCCTTTGTGTATTGTATTATATGTATGTATTTCTTTCATGTATGCGGCACAAAAGCGGAGGTGTTTTCCCACCTCTAGCTGATGTGTAAAATGATGATAATGAAGAATACCGGAAGATATCATCGCAAAAGTGAATGGTAGTAAGTGCTCTGTCAAGCATGACCTATGCGACGTCTACCTCCAAATGGATGTTGCCGAAGGCTAGAGAGAGTTGTTGACGATCAACACTCACCACGGGCCATTCCAGTGTAACCGTGTGCCATTTGATGTGAAAATGGCACTGGCCTTTTCCAACATTTAACGAATATCATGCTAGCAAGTTTCTGGAGCCGATGCATATCTCGATGAGGTCGTCGTAATGGCCGGAATTACGGAAGATATTTAAACGGCTGGACGAAGTGTTTGGCTGTATCCAGTCACATGGTTACGGGATTCGAGAAGACAAATGTGCCTTTTTCACGCCAAATATCAAGTACCTGCTTTTGCCTCGAAAAGGACGGCTGTCAACGAAATTTGGCGAATACAGAAGACATTAAAGAAAACCCCCCCTCACCAACAAACTCACAATTATTGTGTTCATTTTGTGGTTTCATTAGCCACTACAGCGCATTTTTGCCTGGGTGTTTCACTGTACAAGCTGCTGACCAAAGACTACGGCTGGAACTGGAAGAGGGAGTGCCAGAGTTGTTTCAAACGACTCAAGTCAATCAATGGACTCAGGCGGGTTGTTGACACATTACGACACAACTCAGAAAATCATTCTCGCAACATATGCATCAAGCCCAAAGCTCAATGTAGTAATACATGTGTACTCAGATGACTTCCAAAAAGTGATCGCTCACGCAGCAAGGACGTTGAGAAAAGTCAAACAGAACTATAACCATATCAAGGAGCAGATATTGATAATAATCTGGACAACCTGACTGTATCCTGCTCACGCAATACGATGAATTTCTCTTCAAACAGCTTCTTGATGCTCTCGCCACCCCACAGGCTAATCAACGGTGCCCTATCTGCTGCATCGAGCAGGGTGGATAGGGGTTTGGATGCTACTGCTCAAGCCTTCCCGTCTTCTTATTCGCCCTCTTACGCTTTTTCACACTTATCGTCCCGTTCCAGTTGCACTTTTATCCCCCCTGTTTTCAACCCCCAATTCTTGGCCATCCACCAAAATGCTTTGCTAGGCCTTTATCTTCCAATTTCAACTCACATGTGAACGCAGAGTGTCACTCCCCTCCTGTCGACAAGCCCAAGTAAAAGCAAGCGGTCAAGCCCAGTTCATCGGCTTCCATTTGGAGCCTTCGATCCTCCTTCAGATAGACATGCATCATTGTACGCACATTGCTTCAGATCGGTCAACAGACAGCACTTGCCCGAACATTAGAAACCTTCTCGATCGATATCTGCTGCTTATCGGAGACCCGCCTGCAAGACTCGAGCTCTCTGCTCAATCTGCGATCCCCTTCAGGTGTCGTAAGCAGTATTTTCTCATTGCGCCTATCCGGTGACGATGCAGCTTCGAGCACCGGCCAGGCTGGTGTTGGCATTGTTCTGAGTCCTTGGGCTGAAGCTACCCTGGTTGATTGGATCCCAATCACTAGCCGGATGTGTGCGGTCCGATTGGCTTCGTGCTTCGAAGTCGCGCAGGACTAACAGGTGTCTATTCATCATCGCTGGCTATGCACCCACAAACTGTAGCGATGATTCGGTAAAGAACGACTTCTACCGCCAACTCGCCCAGCCCCTTCACCACAGAAGAAGCACGGACACTGTTGTGCTGGCTGGGGATCTGAACCAACAAGTTGGAAAGTTCTCCACTGAAGAAATGCATCTGGGCGGCCAACATGGTGTAGGCTCCCGTAATAATAACGGTGAGCGGTTACTTCATTTGTGTGAAGATGCTTGCTTATTTCTTGCGAGCACTAATTTCCGACACAGCGCCCGCCGGGGGGTGACTTGGCGCTCACCAGCCTTGGACGCAAATCGATCAAATTGTGATAAGTTACCGATGAAGAGGCTGCGTCCAGAACTGTCGCTCGATTTGGTGCACATGTGCAGACATGGACCATACACTTGTATGTGCTGACCTGCGAATGCGCTTTGGCGGTCGCCCACTACGACGTTGTGAGCGCATTGACACCAGCCAACTTGCGAAACCAGCTGTTATGAATGCGTATCAAAGTACGCTGTCATGCGAGTTGGATAAGCGCTCACTGGATGCAGTTGAAGCCCACTGGTCTCATATTCACCAGACCTTAGTAGCAGCAGGAAAATCCTCATGTGGTATGTCTAATCGCCAACATGGAAATTGGGTCTCTTCGCAGTCTCTGGAACTTATTGATGGTCGCCGGCATATTCCTGCTGGAAGCGAACACAATGAAAATCGCAAAGAGCTCCGGGCAAAACTCCGTGCTAGTCTGAAGAGAGACCGCGCATCCTGGTGGTCTCACCGTGTGTCAGAAATGGAAGTGGCCGCTGCCGTTGGCTACCATCGTAAGTTACTCCGTCTGATACGTGAAACATGCAGGAGGAGACCTGGTGACGAGAGTGGACAGCCTATCCACAATTTGTCAAAACGTTTGGAGGGTTGGGCTGAGCATTTTGAAAAGCAATTTAATAAAAGCAATTTAACTACCTTGGAAGTTGTATCAGTGCCCGTGGGATTGAAGATGAGATCACGAACCGTATAGCAAAAGCTCGAGGCGCTTTTGCTAATCTTCGCCACGTATGGCGCCGGCGCGACATCACTCTCCTCCTGATGGATAGAGTGTGCAATGCGGTTGTACGTTCGACCCTATTGTACGGTTGTGAAACCTGGCACCTTAGATCAGCGGATATAAAGAGGCTAGTTACGTTCGACCATCGGTGTATTCGCAATTGAGTTCACATCTGGTGGGAACACCGCGTGAGCAACGAGCGTGTTCGACGCCTTTTTTAGGGCACAGGAAAAGGAACTGAACCGCTCAGCACCGTCATTTCACGCAACAGGCTCCGATGGCTCGGCCACGTGTTGCGCATGCCAGCTCACCGACTCCCGTGACGTGCGTTGTTTACGCGCCGGAGTGTGGATGGAAGAACTGGAGGGGTCGCCAAGCGATGACTTAGTCGAGAGGAATGAATGCCATCACTGGCATCCGTTTGAGCGTCTCGGCTCTCTTGTTGGGGTCCGAAAGACGATGAACACGTTTGGCTGGATACACTTGTTGATATGTCTAGGAGCGGACCTCTGTGACTTTTGTGCTGTGAGTTTCTTTCTCCCACCCCATCCCTCAGCCTCCCCTCCAACCACGATCTCACTATTTAGCCTTATATAATTTTGCATAGTAATTTTTTGCTACCTAATAGCCGGTTGGTAGCTTACCGAAACGATGCGCATTCTTTACCGGTAGCTCAGCTGGCTTGCTCCTGTTGCATTTTCCTCTTTTTCTGCTATGTATTGCGGCGCAGTAGCTGAAGTGTTTCGCGCCTCTGATTAACGTGTATAATGATGAAGAGCGATGATGACTGGACGGCAATTTTAAAATGCATCCGTGCGTTCAACCCTCTAGTACGGTTGCGAAACCCGGCCCTTCAGGGCTGGGGGGCAAGTTTCGTCGGACCATCGATGTGTTCGTAGTTTGGCTCATGTCTGGTGGGAACACTGCGTGAGCAATGAGCGTGTTCAGCATCGCGTATATGGTGTAGCAAGAGCGAGTGAACCGCTCAGCAGCATTATCTCACGCACCACGCTCTGATGGCTAGGCCACTTCTTGCGCATGCCTGCTCACTCTCGGCCTGAAGAGTAGAGTGTACAATGCAGCGGTACGTTAGATCTTACTGTACGGTTGTGAAACCTGGCCCCTTAAAGCAGCGGACCTGAAGAGGCTAGTTACGTTCGACGACCGGTGCCTTCGCAATTTAGCTCACATCTAGTGGGAACACCGCGTAAGCAACGAGCGTGTTCGACGCCTTGTTCACGGAACAGGAAAAGGAACTGAACTGCTCAGCACCGTTATTTCTCGCACCAGGCTCCGATGGCTCGGCCACGTGTTACGCATGCCAGCCCACCGACTCCCGCGACGTGCGTTGTTTGCTCACCGGGGATGTGGGTGGAAGAAGAGGAGAGGTGGGCAAGCGATGACATGGTCCAGAGGAATGAAGTCCCTCACTTCGGAGCTAGCCTCGCTTGGAGCTTCACGGCTCCTTGGTTGGGGTCCAGAGGGCGATGAAAAGATCTGGCTAGATACACTTGCTGACATGGGAAAGAGCCGACCTCAGTGGCTTTTGTGCTGTGGGTTCCTTGGTCCCTCCCCATCCCTTTTAGCCTCCCCCTCCAACCACGATCTCATTCCCTAGATTAATATAATTTTACATATTAATTTTTCTTTTTCCTAGTACCGGCTGATAGCTTACCGGAACGATGCCCATCCGTTGATGATAGGTCAGCTGGCATGTAATCGTTGTACTTATTTTCTTTTTCTTTACGTATTGCGGCACAGTAGCTGAGGTATTTGCCACCTCTAGCTAACGTGTATAATGATGATGATGATGAACGCAGTGAAGATATTCCACAAAATGTTGTATGCCACCTCTTCAAATTATTGATGAATCACAAACCGTTGCTGGCCGTCTTAGGCTCGAAGAATGGCATTCCTGCCCATACAGCCAACAGTCTCCAACGCTGGGCGCTCATTCTGCCGATCCGTGATTCTGTGATTCGTTACCAAACTACGGTTTACACGGAGCCAGTGGACGCGCTGTGATGCCTAGTAGACTCTCACCAGCAAGACGAAGAATACACCATCACAGCTTCAGTCGAGCTCGAACCTGACGTCAAATTTCTCGTGAGTGGCACATTACATGAACTACCAGTTAACGTAGAAGCTGTGCGCACCGAAACACTTCGTGACCCAATACTCAAGAGTGTGATCAGCCGAATTGCAGCAGTACTACCAGAGGAGATATTCACTTTCTACTATTGGCGACTGCATACTATTTTCGGAAAGTGTTGTTATCCCCAAAAGCCCCACAAAAGCGCGTACCTAGGCAGCTCCATGACGGGCATACTGGGATCAACTGGATGAAGGCGTTTGCTTGTAGGTGTGTAAATAAATAAAAAAAATTGTTATTCTCGACGATGCGAGACACACCTATATCGGCATGACCGGGTATGTGCATAATTCATAGAATGTTTATCACAAGTTGATCAGGAAAATAGCATATCAAATAGGATAAGGACGATTGGGATGACAAGAAGTAGATAATATACGGTTTACTGAGCTGGAACCATGTTGGATGGCTGTTAATTGTTCTTTCACGTATAACGTAGCTGAACAACAGGAAATAGTATGATGGTGAAAATGATGATGCTTTTTCGAAATTCGTGTTCAAGAGTGAGGGCATGTATTCCGGGTGGTAGCTTGTTCCAGACTCTGGCAAGCCTAATGAGGAAAACGTTCGTAGACCTGCTGGTCCTGGACTTGCGTTCCGCCACTGAATTCAGTTTGTTTCGTGTGTTGTAGACTGCTGACTGTATCAATGTCATGTTGAGGTCGGAAACATGTATATTTATGTGCAAGATGTTGAGGAATATGACTAGATTGCGTTTCATGCGCCGTAGCTAGAGCGGCTCAAGGTTGAGCTTATCACATCGTTCAGAATATTCCAGTACCAAGGTGGCGCACTGTAATTGTTCCAGTGTAATGCGACCGCGCTTTTCTGGGCTGCCATACACCATGGAACAATATTCCGAAATCGGTCGAACAACTGATTTGTAATCATGAAGTATTGATTCATGTAGAGAAAAGGCCTGAATACCATACCAATTTTCGGTTCCTTCATGAAGAAATAGAGGGAAGAACTGACCAAACGCTGGCAAAAGTGTGCCGACGTCCAAAAAGCGCCACAGAAAGCGGAGCTGCATTCATGACCAAAAGCCATGAAACCATGATGCCGTGTGTATGTCGACCTCGTTGGACCGATGATCAACGGTCGAAGTTTCCTCATAGTAGTCGATCCTTACAGCAAATGTTCCGAAGTGTTTCTCATTGGTAGTGTTGCAACCAAAGCTGCTGTATCCACACTGTGCCAAATCTTCGGAAGGTTCGGTTGTGCAGACACTTGCAACTGATAACGGCACGCAATTCATTTCACAGAGCTTTACAAGCGTTATGCCGTAAAGCACATTCGATCACTGTCGTTTCACCCACAATCGAATGGCCAGACAGAGAGGTTCGTAGATACGTTCAAGCGAGGTCTTCTCAAATCAATGAGGGATGTTTGGAGGAAATGATGGACAGATTACTTTCCTGCATCGGTCCACCCCAAACATACAAACACCGAATGGTGTGTCCTTAGCAGAAGTACTGGTGAACAGGAGGTTCCGCATATCACTCGATGTCATTCGGCCCGCCCATGAGTCTTCATAAGGCAAAAAGAACCAAAAAATGGAACAAGAATTCAGTCGGCAGAATGGAGTAAGGCAAAGCAAGCGATTACCGTAAAGGTCACGCAGTATGGACTCCGGGAGAGATTAAATGTAAACGTGGAGACGTCATTTATGATGTGCTCAATGCCATGCCGCTCAGAGACGCGGAAGCGAGCCGAACTTGCCGAAATCAAGCAGAGAGGGTCACAGTCAACCGATAGATGCATCCGATAGCCCAGCGCTAGCTCCAACCCAGACGGTGGGCGGAGATACACAGGACATCGTCTGCAACACTGCAAGTTAACCCAAGGTTGTCATCCTACATCGCAGCCATAATCTCAAGAGAAATGTCAAGGAGAGTGAAAGCTCGCGAGAAAATTCATAATTTTAACGGGAAAACAAGTTGAGCCAACGGTGTACAACCGAAGCATCAAGTTGTTACAGGAACGTTAGCGTCCATATGACTTGCCCAACAACCTTCCTATATATATATATATATATATATATGTATATATATATATATATATATATATATATATATATATATATATATATATATATATATATGTTTGGCGGCATCCGGTTTCGGATTTGCCTGTCACTGTGGCCAGACACAGGACGCCTGCGCCTACAGAGGGACCATGGGTGGTTTGCGCTGCACCACCCACAGCTCTATCCACACACCACATATCCAGTGCAAACCCGAAGGAATAAGACCGGGAGGCATGCGAATGGGAGCCAAGTTTCATCAACGGAGCCGGCCCACACTCCTTCACAGGCAAGCACAAGCACGCTGGATTTGGAGAATCAAGTGCACACAAAACGGGCAGGCGCAGGCGTCCTATGGAAGCCACAATGGCAGGCAAATCCGGAACCAGATGTCGCCAACCAGATCATACATGAACAAATGATGCGGATATACAATACTGGCACGACAGATGTCTGTTGTGCGCCATAACCTCCAGCGTTTCAAACCACTGGCAGTCCGAGTGGCGGGGTCCCCATCTTGGAAGGCGAATCGGTTCTATGGATGTTGGGCTTGAGGTTTCCTCCTTCATGCTCCTTCTCCACGTCATGAGTTGCCAACTGCGGTACCTTTTCCAAATGGTTCCGGGGAGCGCAAATAAGGCCCGACGAGGAAGGCGATAGGCTGTGTCGGAGAATAACGTTTTGGAGGCATAGGCTGTTTGCTCCAAGCACTCGGTATCGGACTAATGTATTGCTTACGTTACGTTTCCACCACACACGAGCGATTCTACGCAGACAACGACTGTCAAAAACCGACAATCGCTTCATGTCATCCGAGCGAATAGGCCAGTTCTCACAGCCGTAGAAGAGGACCACAAGGACAGAGACAGTGTACACCCTGCCCTTCAGCTTGAGACTGACATTACGACGACACCATAGATGTTTCAGTCTGATGAGTGCAAGGCGGGTCATTGCGATCCGTTGTGGGACCTGATCTCCAACACCGCCGCCAGCTATGATGCAACTCCCTAGCTAAGTGAAGCAAGGGACTTGTTCCAGGACGTCGCCAGCAATGGTGAGGGTAGATACAGACATCAGCGAATTCTGAATGAATATTTTGCATTTGCCTGGGGTGATATACAGGCCATACTTAGAGGCCTTTCTATTGGATAGCGGAATGGAACTACCGATCATGGCAGCTGACAGCTGTTCTGAAACGGGAACATTTTTGGATTGTCCAATAAATATCCATTGATTTTTATACTACTTGTATCCGTTTCGGTAGTTGGTTCTGCAACACGCTTTTCGTCTCCATGTGCGGCCGGCATTCGGAGCTGGCAGAAAACGAGTTCAGTTCAATCGGAATCGCATACCAAGTGCCAGAGTATAATAATATCGCTCTTGTATTTGTTTCAGCAAATCGGAGTCATAACTGTTCCATCTGCTTATTTAATTTTATCTTCATTACGCTTGAGTTGTGATCACATATTTATTTATATTTATTTATCATTTATTTATATTATATGTATATTATATTTATTATCATCATTATTACGACTATGTTTGTGACATGTGACAAGGGAATTGCATTCACCGCACCTTAGTACGCAGAGTAGTTGACATACTAAGCTGTTCACCTTATGGACACCCACAAATTGTGAACATGGCAATGAGCGATTCGAAGAAGCGACCCAACAACTGCAGATGTCCCGTGGCCTCTTCGCTGTGCTGCTACTTCCCAGGTACAGAGCTTATGACACAGTAGCTCTTTCTCGTTTCAATTTCCATCCTCATCAATGTGGCTGTGAGATTGGTAGTTGCATTCGATCGCAACTTTGGTATCTCTTACGATTGTTGAAAAGACGGCAGTAGTTGTAGGTGTGGTGAACGATTAGGCAGAACACTGAGGGGATGTTACACGCGTCAGTTTTCTTCGGCTACCAGACATGCAACCCCGCGAGTCACGGTGTTGTTTACTCAGGAATCCAAAGGACACCACTCGAAGCTGGAACTTAGTGGCGTATTTGTTTTCATCCCTAGACCAGATATCCCATGCTTGAGTTGTTTAAGTGAAGTTGATTATGACACGGAAGAGTAGAATCCGCAATGATATCACCTTATTTTCGCACAAAATAAGCGACTGCTTTCTATCGAACAGTGTTGGCAAATCGTACTATTCTTGATCTTGAATGTTTGCTTAGGGCAGAAGGTTTGCAACTGGTCTCTCCTCCCCCCCCCCCTAATATTCTTATCTGTGGGGCCATCAAGACTGCAGTAGAGAGACCTTAGAATAAAGTACTGGTGGGCTGGCATTGGATGCATTGGTGATGAACTCGGCTCATAGTATGACTTAGTGAGCAATTCAACCCGCCAGGTTGACACTTCATTTGATCATATGACCGCGTTTTTTTTAAATTCACAATGTGAACTCGACCGCATGGTAGGTTCGAGGACTCTAGAGAAACAGCGTGCTTTTTTTATTACCGTCTCGCAGTGCTTTCGAGCAGCGCGATCTAACTTGTCATTGTTTTGGTTTCGACAGTCATTCATACAACTGCCTGCGTACTCTTACGTGTCCTGCCTTCACCACCTCCTCAATCTGTTCGTTCGTATCCTATCCATCCAGCGGTGTTCCACCTAGAGTTGATTCGTGTGTATTCCATCGTTCCTCAATATGCAACTGGACATCCAGAGATGAGGATATCATTGAGACCAGTTTGTATTTTGTCGGTAAATTGAGCATCAAAATTCTGCGGCGACCTATACGTTACTCTGAACGCTTACAGAGTTAATTACTACCTACAAGAAGGCAAAAGGTTACGACCAACTGAGTTGGAAACCTTCGTGATTCGGACCCCAAGCAGCTGGGTTGCTAATTCAAATGCATTGCAGTGTGAAACGCATCCACACACAAGTGCACAGAAACAGAAACATTAAAACAAGTTATCGGACATGATCCAAAGCAAGTGGATGTCACGTACGTAAATAAAAGCCAAATGGCAAGCGTTACCACTGAGCTACACTACATGCGATAAGTTGTCAGAGAAGAAAAAGAACACAAAAACTTGCCGTTTTCGGCGTCTAGTTGTAACTGCGCCGACACATTCGCATTCCTACCAGCACCGGTGCGCTCGGTGATGAAGAGATCGCTAGCATTTGGTAGACTACGGTACAGTTGGAAGTCCAGTTTGGAACAATCGGCTTCGCTTAGCACCAGTGCTTTTGAGTTAGTGTCCACGCCGGCAATGGGGCCACTTTCATGAGATGTGAATTCGGAAAGCGAGCCATTGTAGCACAGAGTAACAGGAAAGTTTGAGATCGAGAAGGAAGTGTGATTGAGTCCATCTGACAGCTGCGAACAAAGAATGAGAGAAGTACAGGCTAAAGTGTTTGATAAAGGTGTCGATGTTCCTGATTATGAATCCTGAAGGCGGAACAGAGCGAAGATGATAACTCCCAGAGGACATCTGGCTCAACGCACAGAGTTCAGCTCAGTAAATTAATCAATCTTATAACGACGTGTTTTGACTTAAGTTGCCAAAAATAACGGTACTAATAATTCAAGAGTAGTGGACAAGAGAACGGATGAAAGAAAGCGCTGATTTCGTGGCAGCGATATCCTCAGGAATATCCAACCAGTGATGTGACCAATCCCCAGGACCCACATTTACCGACCTGGCTCAAAGCTGTGGTGACTTGTAAAAATTTGGGTGTTGCTCTTCCCAACACGGGCACATCACGACCGCGGTTTCGTCCTGGTTTGGACTCATCAGATGGAGATAGCCTGAGCTGGGGTGGAACTCAGCGCCTAGTAGTTCACGGCTGACGCCCTGAACACTATGCTACTGAGATCCGCGAGCAAGGCTTGGCACAGTGGAAAGCAATTCAAAGTTGAATTTAGGGAAAAACGCTGTGTGGTTGGGTTGTGACTCGCAATCTCTGTTGAGGTGACTTTATTATAAAATTCTGCAAGACACACCGCGTGCATCGATTGGGATAGGCAATCTCGATTGAGGCCACGGTTTGCTTTGTGAAACAAACATCTGCCATCCCGATCACCAGGACCGCATCCGAAGTGAGGAGTTCCGGAGGTACGAAGCTCTGCTGTGGTGCGCTACTTCAATGTTGCCATTTCGGGCCCTTATCCGAATGGGTAGCAGGAAACACTAGATGTCAAGTTTACCAACACAGTACCATACAGAGCACAAAACAGGTCACCTTGGGGAATCAAAATAAACGCATAATCCAACGAAACCCGGAGGTTGTTGCAAAATGCCACATGAAGAATTTCCGTATTACTCATTCGGGCATCCCACCAATAATGAGCAATGCCTCCCACGCAACCGTTATAAAACAGTCTGTATCCTAACATCCTCAGGACGAAGTAGAGAGGTCTTTGATCCTCACAGCAGCATCACAGAATTGCAAAGCTATCCCATAGACAGCAATCTTACATCCCGCCGTCACTATAAGTGGTCTAGGCTTTGAGAAGTCACACGAAGGTCCATGAAATATGTGAGTGAACTCTTCGGTGATGTGACAGCTGTCCAGATAAGCTTACCGAATAACAATATATGGATGGCTGACTTGCCGAACTACATACTAGTAGTCCCAGCTGGATAACTCGGAAACAGCCCGTTGCAGCGATCAGTTCGGCAGCAGTGCTCTAGGACGTGGTGGGTTTTCGCTTGCTAAGTGATCCACTATAAAAGCCACATATATCCAAGTAACAACAGGATAATGTGGTTGAGGTAACTGCCACCAAATAGTCAACGCATCGTGTTTGCTCTCGGTGGAACATTGTATCCCAGCATTCTTGATAAAATTGTGGGGATGATTGGACCCGCGTTTCGCGAAAAACCGTATAGAGGCCGTACTAGTTAAACAATCAGTCACCAGCTCCCAATGGACACTATTCCCTGGTTTCGCTGTGTTGCCATAGGAGTAGATTAATAAGCTAAAGGGTCGGGATGGTGTCCATTAAGTCAAGGACCTACTACTTCTGTTTAGGAAACTGGATAGTATTGCGTTCTCTGGAAAAATGTGTTGTGTCCATGAATATCACTCATTTTAAGTGTAAAATGGGGGTGAGAAAAACCTTAGCCGATGTGCCGCAATGAAGTGCAGTAAAGTATCCGAAATAATAAGGTAGAGAAAAATAATACTCTGCTGTTATTATTTTTATGCGCAGAGAGTAAGACCGCGGTTAGAGGAGGATACTAAGGGAGAAAGAATAAAACTCACATCATCAGCTGTGCGTCGTAACGGCGTTTCGTTGCCCAGCGACCACCACCAACTGCGCGAGGCCTCAGTATACCGCAAGGACGCCCGCCCCTACACGGATTGGAGTCGGTGACCTCATGATTGCAAGCCAGGCGTGCAGACCACTCGGCCACCGGTCGACTCACAACACAAACGCCACTGATGTCGGCACTCTGCCATGTTAACTAGTGTTCATTGCCCTTAAGACCCAAGCATGGTAATCGGAAGACACCAACCGACGATAACAACAAAGTGAGAGTTTCATTCCTGTTGACCAAGTTATTGCATGACCTCTCGTTCCATCCAGACCCCAAGCAAGCAAACGAACGCCGAGGAAGTCCGTGAGCAGGCATGCGCAAGAAATGGCCTAGCCATCAGAGCGTGGTGCGTGAGATAATGCTGCTGAGCGGTTCACTCGCTCTTGCTACACCATATACGCGATGCGGAACACGCTCATTGCTCACGCAGTGTTCCCACCAGACATGAGCCAAACTACGAACACATCGATGGTCCGACGAAACTTGCCCCTCAGCCCTGAAGGGCCGGGTTTCGCAACCGTACTAGAGGGTTGAACGCACGGATGCATTTTAAAATTGCCGTCCAGTCATCATCGCCCTTCATCATTATACACGTTAGTCAGAGGCGCGAAACACTTCAGATACTGTGCCGCAATACATAGCAGAAAAAAAATGCAACAGGAGCAAGCCAGCTGAGCTACCGGTAAAGAATGCGCATCGTTCCGGTAAGCTACCAGCCGGCTATTAGGTAGCAAAAAAATTACTATGCAAAATAATATAAGGCTACATAGTGAGATTGTGGTTGCAGGGGGAGGCTGAGGGATGGGTGGGAGAAAGAAACTCACAGCACGAACGTCACTGAGGTCGGCTCCTAGACACAGCAACAAGTGTATCCAGCCAAACGTGTTCACCGTCTTTCGGACCCAAACAAGGGAGCCGAGACGCTCAAACCAATGCCAGTGATGGCCTTCTTTCCTCTCGACTAAGTCATCGCTTGGCCACCCCTCCTCTTCTTCCATCCACACCCCCGGTGAGCAAACAACGCACGTCGCGGGAGTCGGTGGGTTGACATGCGTAACACATGGCCGAGCCATCGGAACCTGTTGCGTGAAATGACGGTGCTGAGCGGTTCATTTCCCTTTCATGTGCCGCGAACAAGGCGTCGAACACGCTCGTTCCTCACGCGATGTTCCCACCAGATGTGAGCTAAATTGCGAAGACACCGATGGTCGAACGTAACTAGCCTCTTTATATCCGTTGATCTAAAAGGTCGGGTTTCACAACCGTACGGTAAGATCGAACGTACCACCGCATTGCACACTCTACCCTTCAGGAAGAAAGTGATGTCGCGCCGGCGCCATAAGTGGGGAAGTTTAGCAAAAACGTCTAGAGCTTTTGCTATACGGTTCGTGATCTCATCTTCAATCCCACGGGCACTGATACAACTTCCCAGATAGTTGAATTTCCGAACGACTAGCTGATCCCCACCAACGCTCAGTGTAGGATGCGGTCCCAGGCCAACCTTGGAGAAACGCTTTGCACTTCGATGGTGCAAAGCAAAGTCCGAAGCGGCTGACAACCAGCGATAACCCGTCCAGTGCCGCTTGGCACGTCTGGGAGCTGTCACAGATGAGGTCAATATCATCAGCATACTCTAAATCAAGAATTCGTTCTTCTGGGAGTAGCTCCACACATTCTAAGTCATGCCTTGTAAATGCAATCTCCATGGCTTTGTCAATAGCGAAGTTGAAGAGGAAAGGTGACAGCGGGCATCCTTGTCTCACACCGCTGGAGATATTAAAGGGCGACGACAGCTTGCCGTAAGCCCTCACTCTGCCTGAGCTACGCGCGTATAATAATCGGATAATATTTACATATTTCTCAAGTACACCTTTACTGAGTAGACAGTCCCAAAGTGCATGTCTATTCACCGAATCGAATGCACCTTTGATATCGAGGAACACGACAACGGTGGGCCGCCGATATATGTGATGGTGCTCCAACAAGTGACGCAAAGTGAAGATGTGGTCGATGCAGCCAAGATCCCGACAGAATCCGGCTTGCTCTTCACGGATATGGAGTTCACGAGTTGCAGTCAGTCTGTGAACGATGACAGAGACAATCAATTTGGAGGCGATGGAGATCAGACTGATTCCTCTATGGTTGCCGCATTCCGATCGTGAGCCTCCCTTGAAAATTGGGACTATGACGGAGCGGCTCCAGTCGGTTGGGACAGTTTCCTGCTCCCACAGTTTCACTAATAACTCGTGTAAATCATCCACAAGAGCAGGTCCCCGAATTTGATGAGGGCTGGGAGATCATCTGGTCTCGCGGCTTTGTTCAACTTCAACAGTCCGATCTCACGTTCGACTTCTGAGTGAGAGGGTGCATCCAAAGGGATAGCCCACGGAGCGGGGCGATCAGTGACCGGCGAGAAATCTAACAATTTCGACCGACTAAATTGTCTTTCAGAGTGCTCAGCCCAACGCTCCAAGCGTTTTGACAAGTTGTGGATAGGCCGTCCACTCTGGTCACAAATTGTTTCACTAACACCAGGTCTTCTGCTGCCCGATTCCCGTATCAGCCTGAATAACTTACGATGGTTACCAAAAGCAGCGGCCATTTCCATCTCTGATGCATGATGTGACCACCAACATTCGCGGTCTCTCTTCAGGCTAGCACGGAGTTTTGCCCGGAGCTCTTTGCGAGTTTCATTGTGTTCGCTTCCAGCCGGAATATGTCGGCGAGCATCTATAAGTTCCAGAGACTGCGAAAAGACCCAATTTCCATGTTGGCGATTAGACTTACTACATGAGGATTCGCCTGCTGCCAGTAAAGACTGGTGAATATGAGACCAGTGAGCTTCAACTGCATCCAGTGAGCACTTACTCAACGTACTTTGATAGGCATTCAGAACAGCTGGCTTCACCAGTTGACTGGTGTCAATGCGCTCGCGGCTAGTGATTGGAATCCAATCAACCAGAGTAGCTTCAGCCCGGTGACTCAGAACAATGTCAACACCGGCTTGGCCGGTGCTCGAAGCTGCATCGTCACCGGATAGGCGCAATGAGAAAATACTGCTTACGTCACCTGAAGGGGATCGCAAAGTGAGCACAGAGCTCGAGTCTTGCAGACGGGTCTCCGATAAACAAGAGATATCGATCAAGAGGGTTTCTAATGTTCGGGCAAGTGCTGCCCGTTGACCGATCTGAAGCAATGTGCGTACAATGATGCATGTCAATCTGAAGGATGATCCAGGGCTCCAAATGGAAGCCGATGAACTGGAATGGGCCGCTTGCTTGGACATGGGTCTGTTGACAGGGCAGGAATGACGCTCCGCCTTCACATGTAAGTTGAAACTAAAAGACAAGCGACTATTGAAGGAAGGTGGGGAGGGCCGAGAATTGGGGGGTTGAAAACAGGGGGAATAAAAGTGAAGCTGGAACGGAACGATAAGGGTGAAAAGGCGTAAGAGGAGGAATAAGAAGATGGGAAGGCTTGAGCAGTAGCATCCAAAGCCCTATCCACCCTGCTCGATGCAGCAGATAGGGCACCGTTTATTATCCTCTGCGGTGGCCAGAGCATCAAGAAGCTGTTTGACGAGAAATTCATCGTATTACGTGGGCAGGATACTGTCGGGTTGTACAAGCCAAGACAGGAGAACGATTAGGGTTCTCAACCAAAGCCTTTGGTTCAAAAACCTGACCGCAAGGCAGCGGGTTTGGCGGTGGGCTACAAGGAGTCCGTTTTAAGGAATAAGGAGCCACCCTCATTCTAACCTCCAACCTGAAGGACCAGGAGGCTGAGTTTGCCTGGCCTCTAACCATTGACCAATCTGGTATGAGTGGTTCTGTAGGTGCAAAAATGCACCACCCAGCATAGCTCAATGGATCACTGAAACATACAAACCATTGCATCACGGCAAGGTTCAGCTTTATTGCGATGGTTTGCCGTTTAGATTGACAGTGATGTCGAGGAGAACTTTGCATTTCGTGGATCGCAGTGAATGCAGCTTAGATGGCTTTGTTGATGTAGAAATTAGGAATCAAAGGTAAGAACGGGCATGCTTGTCACAAACTGCAGGAAATATTATAAAGTGGTGACAGCTGACCATAAGCCCGCACACTGCCAAAATTACTTGCGTAAAGCGCTCTAATAATGTTTACGTATTTCTCGAACACGAGTTTCCTAAGTAAACAGAACATCGATCCACCAAGTCGAAGACCCCGTTGATGCAAAGAAACAACGCTACGGTTGGTCTTCAATATATACCGCGGTGCTCCAGAAACTGACATAAAGTGAAAATATAATCAATACGGTCTCGATTTCGAAGGAACACGGCTTGTTCTTCACGACTCTGGCTCTCACGAGCGTCAATCAGTACATGAAGAAGAAGAAGAACAGACAAGCAGCATAAAAACGACGCGAATCAGACTAATACATCGATGCTTGCCACATTAAGAAAGTGAAGCTCATTTGAAAATCGGGGCACTAATGGTTAGCAGCATCCCACTCCGGATGTGTCTGTCACTGCAGCCTCCACAGCATAGCCACAGGACACTTGCGCCTACAGAGGGCCATGTGTGATTTGCGCTGCATCACCAACACAGCTCCATACACACACAACCAATATCTAGTGCAAACCCGAAGGAACAAGGCTGGCAGGCATGTGGATGGGAGCGATGTTTCGTCGACCGAGACGACCCACATCCAATAACACGCACAACAGCATTCTCATCTGAATGACTGGAGAATCATGCGTAACAGAGGTAGACAGGCGGTTGCTGCGCCGTAGTCCGTTCCACCCTGGATGGAACCACTCTAAACCTACAAAGGTCACGAGGACCGTGGACCCCATCTCCCCAAGTAATAATCAACAGTCTCTTGGAGTTCGTTCAATCGAGATAGCGGTTTTCCGACAGGTAGGCTCCTAGCTTCACACCTAAGGGAACCGCATGGGGGTTATCAAACAGGAAGCATATATGAAAGAAAACAGAACATGCAAATCTGGGGCATTACAACAGAACTGAGTGATTAAAAAAGTACGCATAAAGTCTGATCAAGTGCAACGATGATCCAAGGCAATGGCATATTAATCAAAGAGCAACGAAAACAATATAGGAAAGCGCATAATAAACAGGGAATATGCGAAGATTAAGTTAAAGTGAGTAAACAAGATTAATTCACATTACTGAAGTGGTTACTTCGCGCATCAGCAAGACCTGTGTCGCTTTCCAGGTGCCTGACCATCTTTGGAAACGGCGGAATATTAGCTTGTCCGTGAAAAGGAGTGTATAATGCAGTGATAAGGCCAGTGTTATTGTATGAATCAGAGACATGACCAGTGCGCAATGAAGACATTAAACAGCTGGCCGGGTTCGATCAGCAGTGTTTGCGAAGTATTGCTCACGTTTCTGGGAACACCGGGTGAGCAATGCTGAGGTTTGCCAGTTGGTTTCTGGCGCGAATTCTCCAGTGTTTACTGAATCTTAATCGCTTACTTGGCTAGGTCATGTCCCAATTTGCCCGTTAGTCGGCTTCCTCGGTGTGCATTATACGCTGTGGCTACACCAAGTTGGGCGAAACCTCGAGGTGGCCAGTCCATGACATTGCATAGAAATTTGAAGAAACTGACTCACACTTGGTAAACCTGGTGTGTGGCGTTCCCCTGGATGGGGACCTCGGAATGGTCCACGCCAATGGTTGTAGGCGATGTCAGACATGGTGCAGTCACGTAGTCAGTGGTGTTCCTGCATTCGGCTTCTTTTCTCTTGTTGTTAATATTTGTTCCGTCCTGATTGACGCAGTTTCCTAGTGTTTTCATTTTCTCTATATTCTGCTTGCACCCAAGCTCACTAGCCCCTATCAGTGCAATTTATTGTTATTCTTCCGGTGTGTGTCGTGACAACTGGATCCATCGCACTTCCGTGCTCGGTGCCTAGCAGCACTGGACCGATTACCACTGACTGTCGATTGTTTTGCGCTATGATTGGCTCCATCGAAATGCAAAGTACTTCTCCAAGATTGGCAGGAACCCACCCCTGCGCTAACGTTTTGTGGTGATTTGCTAGAAGTTGTTCAGGAATTCAAGTACCTGGGCAGCTATATTAGCACCCGTGGGATCGAATCTGAGATTACGAACCGTATAGCAAAAGCTCGAGGTGCTTTTGCCAATCTCCGCCACCTATGGCGCAGACGCGACATTACTCTCGCCCTCAAGGGCAGAGCGTATAACGCAGCCGTCCGTTCAACTTTCCTATGTGATTGTGAAACCTGGCCCATCAGGTCGACAGACATAAAGAGGCCCGCCACATTCGATCAGCGCTGCCTTCGCAGCTTAGCTCATGTCTGGTGGGAGCATCGCGTGAGGAATAAGCGTGTTCGATGTCGCTTATTTGGTGCAGGAAGAGCGAGTGAACCGCTCAGCACCATTATATCACGCACCAGGCTCAGACGGCTGGGCCACGTGTTGCGCATGCCAGCACACCGACTCCCGCGACGTGCATTGTTTGCGCGTTGTGGGTGCGGTTGGAAGAGGAGGAGGGGAGGCCAAGCGATGACTTGGTCGAGAGAAATGAAAACTCACTTTGAAGTTGGCGTCGGTTGGTGCATCCCGACTGCCTGGCTGGGGTCCTAAGGACGATGAACACTTTTGATTGGACACACTTGCTGATATGGCTAGGAGCCGAACCCAGTGGCGTTTGTGTTGCGAGTCCCTTTTTCCATCTCCCTCCCTCCCCCTCCAATCAAGATCGCACTCGTTAGGCATAACCCAACCTTTTGCGGCACGATAGCTGGCTGTGAGCTCTCCGGAACGAGGTCCATCCGTTACTGGGGATTCAGCCGGCGTGCCACCGTTTTTTTCTTCTTGTCCTTTGTATTGCGGCACAATAGCCGAGGTGTTTTCCACCTGCAGCTAACGAGTATAATGAATGAATGAATGGTGCTCGGAACATAGCTGATCAGCTGAACTGACCTGAAATAAAACTAATGGATGAGGACAGAGTGTATTGCGAAACAAGCGTGTCACGTTAGCCTAACTGCGGCGAAGAAGCACAATAAATGCTACACCAACAACAGCATGAGGTCTATGTAAAGGAAATTCTAAATATTTGGCAAAGTGCAATAAAATAAGGCATCAGCAGTACGCCGTGCGGACGCATAGCTACCACGAAACTATTGCGAGGGCTGACCCACGCAGACTCCGATTCGAGACCTACGGGTTGCTAGGCAGACGCGGTCACAGCCCACAATCGTTTTCACGCTGCTGGCCCGGATTCCCTCCCACCAGTACTATTTAAGAATGGGGGTGAGGTCCCCTGCAAAGCACAGACTTCCATGTTTGAGCATGTCCTGAGGAAACAGACCGTCCCGGATAACTGGGGTGAATCGATCATTGTGGCAGTATAAAAGTAGGGTAGTCGCACTGACTGTGCTAACCACAGGGGTATTAGCCTAACACCAGTGGAGACAAAACTACTGGCCTCAATTCTTGTTCGCCGTCTCACTGTGAAACGGATTAGGGAAGAGCAGGTAGGTTTTCGCCCTAAACAGGGCTGTACAAACCACATATGCACGCTGCGACAAGTGCCAGAGCAGCGCCACGCATACTGCAGACCGATAACAGCTGTGTTTCTTGATTTCAAGTGTGCGTCGACCCAATCGATCACTCAATTCTGCACGAAATACTTGAGCGGAAAGGTGTTCCCACGAAATGTATGGATTTTGTGTGCTCTGCACTCGAACAGCACAGACCGCGTCAGGCCCTACAGGGACTTTTCGGACATCCTTCCGACCTTCATAAGCGGTCTCCAATTTCCCCATTTTTATTCAACTTCGTCTTGGATTCCATTCTGCGGTGTTCCCTTGCGGATCCTCAGATGAAGGTGTGGAGGTGCTTTATAGGGATAGTTGGTCACGATTATCAGGATGATATTGTTTTGTTGTTTAACGATGTCGGGGCGACGTAATGAACCCTGGACACCCTCTCTTGGGTGATCCCATCATTTGGCATGCGAATCACACCTCCAGTGTGTTGTTGCGAGACCAGTAGCCACGACGACTCCTTGCTTCTTGATAGCGCAGGACTCTAGATAGTTAATAGATTCCACTGCATTAGCAACTGCATCAGCAACGATGGGCGCATATGCACTGAAGTCAGCTTACCTACTGCAAAAAGTAGGACTGTCTTCTTGAACGTGCGACATCTGTGGCGTCAGAATGGCGGTCCCCTCGATCTGAAAGATTGTTTACAAGGCCACAGTGAGGGTCGTCCTACACTATGGGAGTGAGACTTGACCTCTTAGGTCTAAGGCACCTTCAAGTTTGTGATTATCGCCGCCTGCGGAACATTACTGGCGTCGGATGGCACCAGCATGTTTACAGCGGTGGAGTGCATATGCGAGTGCTAAGTAGTGATTATCAGGATTGTTCCTCAGAACGACAGATAGCACTTGATAAATTGCATCGGCTTGTACACATGCTACATATGCCCGGTCACCGAAGAGGGTATTGTTTTGTTTGTCAAATATATGTGGCACAAGGCCCGAGGTAAACAAAAGTTGGCTTCGCAGCGGGAAATGAAGTCACTGACGACCAAACTGAGTGCTAATGATCCGTTCTATCTTCCAGTTTGGAGTACACGTGACCCGACTTGTGTTTGGCTCCACACTTTGCAGGACATATTTCGCAATTGGTACCAGTGGTGTGTGCACTGTCGTCTCCTAGTGGGACTGCCTGTTCCAAGCGTGGTTTTGAGTGACTTGCGGGGTCAGTGAAAACCGCTAGGAAGCTGTCTTGCTGATGCGATGCTGCCCACGTACATAAAGAGTCTGAACATCGCTCGCTCACAGCCATAGAGGAGCACTGCTCGTACTGTGGCGCTGTAGACTCGATCTTTCAGAAAAAGACTACATACATTCCATTTAGCTGGAAGTGTCTTCCTTCCAGACCTGTTAGAACAGAGGTCAGTGGTTTGCAAAGGTCTACACCGCCATCCTTAAATACAGTGCACACGACAGAATCAGGACCAGCAGATCGAAAACGATTAAGGGCTGTGAGCGCATTTCGGACCTCAGCCTCCGATGGCGCTTCTAGGCTAACCGACCATAAGTAGCAAGTGGTCCCGGAGCAGGGCGCCAACTGAACTGCCCTTAAAAGTGTACTGCCCAACGAATCATGCGGCGCTCCTTATTGTGTTTCAGTGCTCCCGCGTTGTCTCTAATTGTCTCACCGACGCCCGGTTTCCTGGGACCAGTGGAGTGGATCAAAGAGAGTGCCATAATTGCCTACTTTTATCTCCTCCATTTCTTGAGCCCGACTGATCCACTAGACTTCCGTGTAAGCCCGCAAGCTCCGTTTTAATTCGCGCCTAATATTTCGTTTGGCTACATTGTGCTTAGCGCCAGCATGACGTTTTCTTCTGGACTCCAACAGGTTCACCGAGATCTCGGATATCCGGTGACTGGTGTGGCGATGACTGATAGTGCCGCAAGCTCCAACATCGTGCGTAGCATCCAAGATCCGATTCCAAAAAGTCCAATGTCTTTCGATATACAGAGCATTATGGCAACCTTGACTGACAGAGAACTGCGATGACTTCTCAATTGCTTGTCGCGCGATGCGCTTCGTGCGTCTATCGGTAAAGTTCATGGGGAGACGAAAAACGCACCAAGGCATGATCAAAGTCGGCGTAGGTATTCCAGAACGAACGACAATCCAAAATGGCATCAAGCCATCTGTAAGTTATCGCAACGTGATATACTTGGGTCTACTGCTGGCCAGCTATAGGGGGACGATAAAGTGGCACTTTGGCGTTCACTGTGTCTAAAAGCGGTGCTAATAAGAAACAGCCAGTGCACAATTGCAACAGACACTCATGGTTGTCCGTACGGTGGAAGTTAAGTTCATACTTATCACCCAGAAGACCGGTTTGTGAATTCGTATCCCCTATAACAACGATATCTGAACTGGCAACACTGTAAAACAGCGTGTTCAGTTCGTGGTAGAAAGCACCCGCAGCATCGGAACTGCGGTCGGTGGAGGCAAAAGCGGAAACCACAGACAAACAGTGTATAGTGGTGGATCTCTCGGATCAAGATTATTGCCATTCGGTTTTGGTAGTTGGCTTGGTCAGAATCTGTGGTAGCAGTGTCGTGTTACCAGTACCAGCAACCAATATACTAATCACTGTAGTATGAGTGCTAAGGTAGGACAACCAAGTAAGAACAAGAGAACACTTCAGCTGTGTGGGAATGCATGCGAAAACCGAATGGAAAACAACGAAAGTTGAACGGGCGTGCTCACACTGGCAGGCAGCACAACTTTGTCTTCGAATTTGGCATCAGTGGAAAACCACAGTTCTGCCGAGGCGAACTCTATGATGAACCATGGCACGCAGATCACAAGGGAAAAATCTCCAAGAGAAGAGCAATGCATGGTCCTCGATGGAAGAGAGCCGTTGTTGACCGACTCGGATATTGAAATTTAAAACATCACTAAAAGCCAATATGTGTCCGAAGGATATAGGAACCGTAGAAAGTGAACTTCTCCCCAACAAGTGTGGTCATTTCCAAGAAACGCCAGCTTCTGATACTGCGCTAAAATGAATAAAGAAAAACTAACAGTTGTTAAAACGTGAACAGCAGTGTGTGTGTGGTAGAATGACAAAAGTCGAACAATATTCAACTAATTGTAGTGGTCGATGAAATATGGGAATGCTTAAGTCCCTTAGGAAGAGCAAAAATTTAAGGAAATGCAAACTCACAGTCAAATCAAAGTTAAGTTCCGGCTACGACGAACGATATACCTGTCGAGGATGTCGAACACAATGGAAGCAGACGTTCAATTGTAATCCCACACCAAAGGTGCGGCTTTCAAGCAGACACGAAGGCAGCGTTCACAAGCAGCAGCAGCACGGCAAAAAATCAGCACGACGGAAGTGCGGATTTCAAAGAAGTATATTCGAGTAGTTTTTCGACAATTCAAAAAATTGCAAGAGATAAAAAATGTAAGCATAACCAATACATAACTCCCCCCGTAGAACGTGAACTGCTAAGGAAAGACTCGATAAAGCTGTCTAAAGAACGAATTCAGCTGGTTTAGGGGAGAAAGGAACAAAACGGCATAAATGCGTGTGTCTGGAATCAAGGATTGAGCGAGCACACGAAGGTACTGATGCATCAACGTCGGTCAGTTGACGAACAGGAGCAACAAGCCGAAATCAATTACAGTAAATCTATGTGAACATTCAACATTGGGCGCAACATAGGCAGATCTAAGGCGGTCAATACTCACGGATTACTTCGATAAATTCTTTTCCAGGATGAAATATACGGGCTTTCGTGACAACACCTAGAAGGGGCCTTCGCAGAGAGATGTTAATGGCTTCCGAACAGAACTGAAAATGAAAAGAGGAAAACTAACAGTTATTAAAACGTGAGCAGCAGTGTTTGTGTAGTAATAGAATGATGAAATCGAACACAATCCAACTAATATACCGATGGATTGCAAGCGCGCGTTAATGAAAACTGTGTAAACGACGCGCGATGCAC
Organism: Dicrocoelium dendriticum; assembly: GCA_944474145.2. Lineage (NCBI taxonomy): Eukaryota > Metazoa > Platyhelminthes > Trematoda > Plagiorchiida > Dicrocoeliidae > Dicrocoelium > Dicrocoelium dendriticum. Next base: position 224,262,133 of record OX104064.1, read on the forward strand.
ATAAACGAGCGATTGTCCGGTATAAGAAGTAAAGACTTAACAGAGAGGTAAGCGGAGCCAATGTCCAGATACGAGGTCCCACACAGACTTACCGCTGAGCACGTGAGCTGTCTGCTACATGCGAAGGTAACCAGCACGAGTGTAGAACGACCTTCGACTGTTTTGCCAAATTTGGGAATCGGGTGCAAACTGATTGGTCAGCAAATACAAGCCCGAGTACACGGAGGCGAACCATTCCGCCAAATATGGAAAATCCGTGGGACGGAATTAACTCACATTGGCTGAGAGCCAAACGCTTCCAAAATTAGTATGTTTCGTTCATCAATAAATAGAACTGACCTATCGTGTAGAATAGACTCCCTGTTTACCGAGCTTTGCCTTCGGTATTTCGTCGGTTGGTTGGGCGCGTGACTGAGCAATCAGGCGGTCGTAGTCTCGCAGGCGTAGAATAGCAGCAGTGCAGCAGTACGAAGGCAGCTTTACAACAATGGCGATAGGAGTCAAAAGAACCCAAAGATGTCAGTCAGTTTTGAACAATTGCAGACTCTGTTGCAGCAACAGCAGGCGCAGTTTGAAAAAGCACAGGCCAAGTTGATCGGAACATTGACCAAGAATTTGTAACTACAAGCAGGCTGGGTAACAGGAACAAATGAACGTTGCCCCTCTGCAGAAACCTTGACCCAGCAAGTTTGTGAGTTCCGTTACGATGCCGATGCCGGTATTACCTTTGAATCGTGGTTCCATAAATACGAAGACCTGTTTCGCGTTGATTTAGCCGGTGCTTCAGAGTACAAGAGAGTTCGCCTCATGCTGCGGAAATCGGGTGCGGCCGAGCATGAAAAGTTTATGAATTTCATCTTGCCGAAAAAGAACACTGATTTAACATTCGATGAAGCGGTTGTTACTTTGTCCCAGATATTTGGAGAGCAGTCATCATTATTCGATATTCGATACAAGTGCCTGACAATGACCAAGTGAGAGGACGAAGACTGGGTTACTTACTCGAGTCGCGTAAATCGTGAGTGTGAACGGTCGCTGTTTCACAAGATGACAGCGGATCAGTACAAATGCGTGTGTGTGGTCTTCAAGCAACCAAAGACGCTGATGCTCGAACAAGAGTACTGAGTAGAATTGAACAAAATCCCGAGATCACACTGCAGGAAGTGAGGAATGAAGGCCAACGGTTGATGAACTTGAAACATGATGCTGCGATAATCCAACAGTCATCCATCCAAAGTAGCCAGGACATCATTTGCAGGGTCAGCCGAAGTCCTTAGAAAGAATCGGTTTATGTGAATTCACCACATTCTAAACACTTCTGCTTGTTGGTTTTGCAGGGAATGGTACTTTGGTCGAAACTGCCCGTACCGAAATCACATTTGCAATCGTTGTGGCAAGCGAGGACACAAAGAGTCGTGTTGTCTTGCGAAGCGACCAACAATGAGCGTAATACGGCATCGAATCCCGGTGCGCTTCCGATGTCACAACGAGGCCAAAACTGTGAGCGCAACTTTCAAGGTTGACGGTGTCGGCAGGCGTAAGTTTAAAATGTTGAAGAGCAATGATAAAGAGGTTAAGCTGCAGCTGGATACTGCGTCTGACTTCTGATTTGTCGAGACACATGGTGTATGCTGGGACGACCACCGCTTGTCCACATAGCACGAAACGCATCCGGCGGTATTTTGAAACTTCTCGGAGAGTTGTATTGTCAAGTCAGTTTCCGTGATCAGCACATTCGTACAACCTGTTTGTGACAGATCAACCAGGATTGAATTTGCTGGGTCTCGACTGGATGGAGGAATTAAAATTACTTGACCAGTCAGTTAACAGTATATGCCAGAAATTACAAGTCGAGAAACGCACAGAGACGCAGAATTTGATCCAAGAACTTTACAGTCACATTGCAGAACTGAACCGACGCCACGAAAGTTTGTTCCAACCCGGTCTTGGATGCTGCCGGATAGCAAGAGCTGAGCTGAACCTCAAACCAGACGCTAGAAAAGTTTTTAAACCAAAACGTCCAGTGCCGTAGGCAACACAACACAACTAATAGTGGAGTCTGAGTTAAATCGGTTGCAGTCAGAAGGCATAATCGAGCGCGTACATTACTCAGAATGAGCGCCACCCATCATTGTGATAAAGAAAGGAAACGGCAAGGTACGTATTTGTGCTGACTTTTCAACTGGCGTAAATTCCATGTTGGAGAATCACCAGTACCCTTTTCCTATACCTGAAGATTTGTTCACCAAGCTTAACGTTGGAAAATGATTTGCGAAACTCGATCTAGCTGATGCTTACTTACAAGTTCCAGTAGCCGAGAACCGCAGAACACTACTGACGGTCAACACGCATCTGGGTCTTTCCCAGTACAATCGGTTGCCATTCGGAGTGAAAACTGCTCCCGCTATTTTTCAACAAATCATGGATACGCTGCTGAACGATATCCCTGGGGTCGCAGTATACCTGGATGACGCATTGATTATATGGTATGACCCACAAGCATTGCTGGCCACGTTAGAGAAAGTGCTCACTCGTCTAGAAGAAGCTGGCTTCCGGTTACGGGCGGAAAAATGCAATTTCCTGATGGAAAGTGTCAAGCTTCTCGGGTTCATCATTGACAAACATGACCGACGTCCGGATCCCGCTAATAAAGAAGCCGTCAAGCAAATGCCACCACCAAGGGATGTTGGCGAACTTCGTTCATTTCTCGGTCCTATAAGTCATTATAGTGCCTTCCTGCCAAGTCTACATCAGACAAGAGATCCTGTGAACGAGTTGCTGATGAAAGGGAAACAATTGCGATGGACAAAGGAGTGCCAAAAATCCTTTGATATCGTTAAAGCAGCGCTCAGTTCTTATTTACTTTTGACCCACTTAAACCCAAACTTGGAGATTGTTGTTTCTTCGGACGCCTCCAATTATGGGGTAGATGCTGTCATTTCTCACGTGTTCCCAGGAAGAGAAGAGAAGGCCATTGCGCACGCAGCACGGTCGCTGACAGTGGCGGAGAAAAATTACGGCCACACTGAGAAGGAAGCGCTGGCGATTGTTTTCGCAGTGAAACGGTTTCAAAAGATGCTATATGGTATACATCTCAAACTGGTCACGGATCACAAACCTCTACTCTCGATATTGGTCGGCCGGTGGCCGAGTGGTCTGCAAGTTTGCTTTGCAACCATAAGGGCAACGGTTCGAATCCGCGTAGGGTTGGGCGTCCTCGCGGTATACTCAGCCCGCGCGCGACTGATGGTGGTTGCGCGGCAGCGAAGCGCCGTTACGGAGTACAGCTGACACATCATTATTATTATTACTACTCTCGATATTTGGATCAAAGATGGGTATTCCTGTTTTCATAGCAAGTCGGTTACAGAGTGGGCAACCGTACTGCTGGCTTACAATTTCAGTATACAATATCGATCTACACAACAACTCGGCCAAGCGGACGCTCTATCTCGCCTCCTCAGTTCCCACTTGAAGGAAAACGATGACTGCGAGATTGCATCTGTCAAATTCGAGTCGGAATTTCAGCGCATCCTGGTTGACAGCGTAAGGGAGTTGCCAGTAATGTCGGACACGACTCGTGCAGAGACGGCTCAAGACGATAGCTTGCTGAAAGTGATAGGGTTTGTGAAGTCCAGTTGGCCTAATGTCAGAATTTCGAATGAGTTACAACCTTTACTTAATCGAAGCGGATCCCTTTCGGTCGTTGACAGTTGTCTAATGTTTGGAGACCGATTCGTGGTACCAAGGAAGTTGCAAAAGCGAATACTACCGCAGTTTCATTCAGGACATCCGGGAACCAGCCGAATGAAGGCACTGGCAGGAAGTTTTGTGTATTGGCCTCAAGTGGATGCAAAAATCGAGCAGTTCTGCCAAAGTTGTGAATCGTGTCAACAAGCAGCAAAGGCACCTCCGAAATGTTCGTGGCATCCTTGGCCCGATTCGAAGAAGCTCTGGCAGAAAATCCACTTGGATTATGCGGGACCAATCAACGGTCAATCTTATTTGATCTTTGTTGGTTCCTACACAAAATGGCTCGACGTGATTCCGATACAAAATCCCACCGCCCAGCAAACTATCACTGAGCTGAACAAACCGTTCCTTTATTTTGGCACCCCGGAGATGCTGGTTACAGACAAGGGAGCCCAATTCACCTCAACGCCGTTCAGAGAATTTTGCATGCAAAACGGAACCCAGCACAAGTTTTCGCCACCGTACCATCCATAATTGAATGGGCAAGCCGAAGGGTTTGAAGCTACCTATAAACGTGCTCTTCTCAAAGCGGAAGGAAGGAGGGTGTCACGAGATGCAATTCGGCCGTTTTTGAGAATGTATCGAAACACTCCGAATCCAAACACACCGGAGGGTAAATCTCCTTCTGATTGTCTATTTGGACGAAAAATTAGAACGACATTTGATAGTATGATTCCCAGAAATGTTGAAAAAGCTGACGGACAAATGAGAGAGGGGCAGGATAACAGGCTTCGCACGTTCAAGATTGGCGACTTGGTGTACGCACGAAACTTCCAGACCCCGGAAAGATGAGTTAGCGGAACGGTTAATGGAAAGAGGGGTAAAGTTATTTATGAGATAATGGTCCGAAAGGATGAGTGAACCAGACACAGCAATCATCTACGACCGCTGCATAGCAAAACTCTAAGACATTAAGAACCAGCGGCACCAGAGTGGGACGTAATACTGGATACATTTGGTTTAGAAAACAGAACTGACCTCCAAAGCGGAACACAGCCGGTCGCACAGACGCCACACGACGTGATATGTAGGCCAAGTCGAAGAAGAAGGCAACCGCGATGGCTACAAGTGGACCCAGGGTAAAAAGCTACGACCAAGCCCAAGTGCGGAAAATAGGTAGGAGCAATCAATTCAAAGGGGGAGGTAATAGAGAGGTAAGCAGAGCCAATGTCCAGATACGAGGTCCCACACAGACTTACCGCTGAGCACGTGAGCTGTCTGCTACATGCGAAGGTAACCAGCACGAGTGTAGAACGACCTTCGACTGTTTTGCCAAATTTGGGAATCGGGTGCAAACTGATTGGTCAGCAAATACAAGCCCGAGTACACGGAGGCGAACCATTCCGCCAAATATGGAAAATCCGTGGGACGGAATTAACTCACATTGGCTGAGAGCCAAACGCTTCCAAAATTAGTATGTTTCGTTCATCAATAAATAGAACTGACCTATCGTGTAGAATAGACTCCCTGTTTACCGAGCTTTGCCTTCGGTATTTCGTCGGTTGGTTGGGCGCGTGACTGAGCAATCAGGCGGTCGTAGTCTTGCAGACGCAGAATAGCAGCAGTACGAAGGCCGCTTTACAACAAGCTTATGAAAATGTTTTCAGGACAGTTGTCAAGTTTCAACGATGGATCAAAAGTTCATCTGATTTTACGAAAATTGGGAACGGTCGAGTATGATAGAAATGTCAACTACATTTTGCCCAAGAGCGCCCATGAGTTCAGTTTTGATGACACAGTTGCTCGACTCACAGTAATGTCTGGAGACCAGTCGTCGCTTTACAATAATCGGTACAATTATGTGAAGCTGTGCAAAGAAGATTGAGGATGTTATTGCTCATGCAGCGACAGTAAAGGGTGAATGCTAGAAGCTTAAACTAAAGTCCCTTACTGAAGATCAGTTCGAGTGCTTGATAGTAGTGTGCAATTTGCAGTCCCCCAAAGATGCCGAAATCCGGACCAGAATACTTGGTATGTTGGAACGCAACCCGGGTGTCAGAATGTCGTTGCTGAAGCCCAGAGGATCAAGAATTTAAAGCACGACACAGCTATGGTGTAAGATTCAAAGGTGCATACTGGTGACACTACTGCAGAGGCATAGCATATGGGGGCGAGGGAAGGGACGGTCCGTCCCAGGCGGCATGTGACAGGGGGCGGCATTTTTAGTACAGATGATTGTTCAATACCAAGTGTGAATTCATCAAAATTACTTCCATAACTGAAGTGGTTAAATGAAAGATGACAATCAGACTGAGAACGAGGATGAAAGTGTTACTGCAAATGTTGATATCCGGGCAACAAAAAGCGATGTTGACAGCATGGATGTAGCGAAGTGGGTTTATAATGCTGATGCAGATGCGCGCGAACTTGAAGAATTGAAAAGGAAACAACACTTTGGCACGATAACACACACACCAACTGATGTTATGGATATCTGTCAGTTGCGTTAAGATTGACCAAGGAAAATCTCACTGTGACAGTCGAGGTCAGGTCTGACGTTGTGAAGCACGTCGATCATGAACTCAAAAAGTGGTTCTACCTGGAACGAATACAAAAACTGGAGCTAAAAAGCTAACAACGAACTGATTTTTTCGGATTTTGTGTAACGGTAATCAAGCACTGCGAACACGCATGGTGTGTTCTCCATCAAAAGAGGCCCTATATTGTTTCGGCTGCAGGATGTTTTCAACGACTGATGATGGAAACCAAATCCAAAAGCATATTAACACGAATCTAGTACTGAGGGTCACTATTGAATTGCATGTTGTGTGGATGGATTGCGACACGCAATCTCAATGTTGGCTGTGACTTCCATTGAAGTAAACCTTGGTTTTTCGATCACGAGGAGCGTAGCTGAAGCAGACAGAAATTTAATGTTGCCAGCCCGAAAACACTGCAATACTATGACAAATCTAGTATATCGCGTGCTCAATCATTCCTCAACCTAAAGGAGCTAGCGAATAGGCTAGTTGAATGAAAGGCAATTGATAAAAAAGATAGATAACACTCGTAGAAAAGTGGTGGCGTGTAATCCAAGCTAGAATGCTTGAGATCATCAGGTTTCTCGCCAATCAAAACATGTTACTGTGTAGCCACCGAGAAGACATCCAGGAGGATAAAAAAAGACGAGGAGAATGGAGGGAATTTATCAGAATGCGTACAATGTTGGCCAAGTATGAAGTTGTTCTTCGCGAAACTTTGATGACAGTTCAGCAGGGAAGGGCGATTGACATTTTCTTCGTCGCTAAACGTTCAAAATGAATTAGTCAGCATTTTGGTAAAGCAGGCGAGAAAATCATAGAAAAGGTCAAGAAAAGCAAGTATGTTTGCGTAATTTCTGATCACACTCCCAATGTATCACACAAAAATCAGGAGTGAAAATGCACTGACGGCAGAGGAGTCGATTCTCAAGATTGAGCCCAACAACAAAAGTGCAGAGAAATTTTCCAATGAGTTTTGTGAGAATCGGAGAAGGATTGAATTCAGATTGATGACTTCTGTGGCTAGGCATTTGACAATGCTACTCTTATGGCGGACTACCAATTGGGTGTGCAGAGATCTGCGAAAATAACCCAAAGCTACATTTTTATCATGCATAAACCATTTCCTGAATCTGGCTGGTGTTCCTGCAGCTCTTGCGACCGTTCATCTCGTCACATTTCTGTGCGATGGACCATTGCACAGAATAAGAAGAAAATGCAGCCACAAAACATCTCAGTATTGTTGCTTCCGTTTATTTTGTTTCTGAGCCTTTGGACATCTGATCACATGGATAGTAAGGATGCGCAGATAGGCATAAACAAAAGGGCTGGATTTACGGCAAAGCTCTATCAAGCCTACAATGCTAAGAATTTGCTTCTTCAGAAGAGAGAAGATGGTGGACACTGCAATGAATTAATCCAAAAGACACCACGCTGAATTGGAGACAAGCAGGTAGCGTCGAATCCAACAAAAAACGAATGGACGTTGAAGAACTGCTTGATATGCCAATATGATTTGATGCCGAGCCAAAAACGAAAATGATGTCTGTCCTAGTTTGGTTGATGAAATGATATAGACTTTAGCAAAATCATGACTGCAAAAAATGTGATTATCTAACGCCGCCAAATCTGCTTGATGATAACTATTGTTGTCCGCTTAGCGAAGTTGAGGAAGATATAGTACATAGGAATTCGTTGCCGATAAGAAAAGTTTGCAGTATTTTGTGAAAGCTTCAAGTAACGACAGAATTAACGAACCTTCTGGAATTATGAGTTCCACACAGAAACATCACCTTTAGAAACCAGCTGTATACTCGCAAAACGTAAGCTCATACAGAACTATCTTTAATCATTAATGAACAAGGTGAGGCTCACGGATTGGCAGTTCTCCCCATACAGAACGAACTTGCCAATGGACTGAATTTTGTTAGTGTTAGCAATGCTATTGCCTCAAGTAATGTACGAAAAGTGCATCAGTAAATTTTGCACTCGAGTATTGTAACAATGCACATAGATACATTAAAGCAGCACTCTAAAATTAGATCTTTGTTGTTATATGAAACGAAATATTGCATGGCAGTTCGCAATTGCAGGGGGTTAGTGGATTAACAACTGCCAGGTGGGCGGCAATTTTGCATCCGCACCGGGTGGCAAGAGTATTTGCTACCCCACTGCATTGCTGTTCAGCAAGTTTCCAGAGGTAACACTTCAGCAAATGAGCAAGGGATATGTCCACAAGCTTAACCCCAATCTACTTGCTGGCAATGTGGAGGTTGGTATTTTGTGAGATGGTGTCTCTCCAGCAAGCACATCTGCTAGAAGTGCTATAGACGTGGACACAAGGAGACCCACTGCAGGTTCAAACTACGGTTCCGGCCACCATACACTGCCCAAAGCCAAGGTAACCGAAATGTTGGAAGAAGGATAAACGCCAACTTCTCCGACGATGTTAAGGACAGAAGAAAGTTTGTCACTATCAGCATCCAAGGGCGACTGGCGCATTTTCTAATTGACATGGCGTCCGACATCACAGTCATTACGGAAAACTTGTGGAGATCTGTCGGTGCACCGATCGGCCAACAAGCGACGAGCGCATCAAGCACCAAATTGGATCTGATCGGTCAGATTGAGTGCGAGTGCCGTTTTGCCGGTTTCACCGCTTGGGGAACCATTTTCATCACAAGTCACAAGGATTTGAACCTTCTTAGGTTAGACTTGATCGAACTCTTTACTCTCCAAGATATTCCTATGAACCAGATATTTGCAAGTGTCCAACTACACAAATCCAAGGTCACGAAGACAGTGACTATCGAAAACATTCGAGAGAAATATGCGAATGTTTTTCGTGGGGGGCTCGGTAAGAGCACGAAGATAAAAGTCGATGTTGTTCCGGTCTCCCGTGCAAAACGCCCAGTACCATAAGTTGCACTTCCAATCATTGATCAGGAACTAGCTCACTAAGAGAAAACCGAGGTTATTCATGCAGTGAACTACTCATCTTTGGAGGCTCTAATCGTGGTAGTCAAGACGCCTAATGGCCAAATTCAAATATGTGCCAACTTCTCAACTGGCCTCAATGAAGCGCTAAACTCTCATCAGTACCCTCTGCCGACTCAAGATGATTTGTTTTCGAAACTAAATCTAAGCCGCTGTTTTGCAAAGCTGGATTTATCGGATGCGTACCTGTTAGTAGAAGTTACTGAGCTTTCAAGAGAATTACAGAAGATTAATACGCACCAAGGATTGTATCAATACTAGTGACTTCCGTTCGGGGAAACGTCCGCGCCAGCAATATTTCAGCAAACCGTGGATACCATGCTGACAGACGTAGACGGTGCTGCCGCATATTTGTATGACACCATTGTCATCGAAGCAAATGTAAATGACCTCGTCAAAAAGCTTCACCTGGTACTTGATCGTATTCATGCTGTGCCCCGAGAAGTGCACATTCTTCATGGAGTCAATTACTTTCCTTGGTTTCACAATCGACAAAGATGGCAGACGCCTGAATGCAGCGAATATCGAAGCTATTAAGAAGCTGCCCCCTCCTAAAGATGTCCCTACGCTGCCTTTCGTAAAACTCATTAGTCACTACAGCCAACTTCTTCCTCACATGCCCAGGGTACATGGACCGCTTAATGAACTACTGACCAAGGACAAATGCTGGCACTGGTCCGAAGATTGTCAGAAGTCCTTTGAAGTTATGAAGAGGATGCTAAGTTCTGACGTCTTGCTAACTCATTACGACTACATTTGAAATTGTGGTGGCGATAGATGCTTCGAATTACGGCATTGGGGCAGTTATCTCCCACAAGTTCGATGACGGTTTAGAAAAAACGACTACACACGCGGCCCGGTCATTGTCATCAGCCGAACGGAATAACGGGCAGATACAGGAGGCTTTGGTGATAGTATCATTATCATAATCATGTCCTGGTAACGAAGCTTCGATTTCCCTACACGCCGCTTCCCAATACTCAGCTGATCACATAAGAGTTGTTTCGGCATCCGCGCTGAATCCATAAGGCCCACATGACCGAGCCACCTCAAGTGTTGCAGCAGAAGTATACAGTCCACTACATACATTCCACTTCGTTGCAACACTTCAGTGTCCGCAACTCTGTCTCACCAAGTGATGCGCAAAATTCGTCGCAAACACTGCTGATGGAACCGATCGAGATATCGCACATCCCGCCGGTACATAGTGCAAGTTTCCCTGCCGCACAGAACGCATAGAAAAATGGATTTGTACACCATCAGCTTCGTGCCAACGGTAAGCTGATGCTTGTTCCACAATCGGTACTCAAGCATCCCGAATGCCGCCGCTGATTTAGAGAGGAGGATATGAAGCTCACCGTGAAGCTGCTGGACAGGCGATATCAGGTGGTTACAAACACTTCAGCACCAAGCGGATTCGCAACCAGACTGGACCCCATCGCAACGAGACTGGACCTTAACGTGGTGCGACGGCTTGCGTACCTCACTGACCCATTGAGCTATACCGGGTGATGCCTCCGGGCACTTTGAGAGCTACTCCTACCAGGTTGGTCAATGGTAAGAGGTCAGGCAAACTGAGTCTCCTGGTCCTCCAGGTTGGGGGTTTGAAATGGGATGGTATCCATTTCTGTAAAACTAAATCACTGCCACCTCCCCGCTATCTTGCAGACAGGCTTTTGAGCCAAAGGCTTTGGATGAGGACCCTAATCGTCCTCCTGTCTAGGTCTGGGCACCCTGGCAATATCTCAGCCCACATACAATCATGACATCTTCTTCAAACATAAACTTCATCCTGCATCGGCCGTCGCGCAGAGTATCAAGAGTCGCCTTATCTGCTGCATACAGCAGGACGGATAAGCGAAAACATGCTACTGCTGGCGCCTACCTTCTTTCTTTTCCACCTTCTTCTCTTACTCCCATCCCGACCCCCATTACTAACCTTACTTCTATAATTCCCAGCTTAATTGACAGCAACCGAAGTGCCACTGGAGTAGAACCATCTGCAGCCACAATCCCCCAGCACCAATCGGACGCCTACCGGCAAAAGTCCAATATAAGGCCACGCTGTCCCGTTTCCATGGCGACATTCAACGTCCGCAATCTAAGACAAACAGGTCAACAGGCTGCATTCGCACGCACCTTGGACACACTGGGTATTGATGTGTGTTGTGTGTCCGAAACTAGGATCAATGATCCTAATCAGGTTATTGAAGAAACTGCATCCAGCATATCCTCTCGTTATTGGTTGCACACATTCGGAGACGCCGATGCAGCACTCACGGGTCAAGCTGGTGTAGGTGTCATTCTAAGCTCCAAGGTTGAGCCATCGTTGGTTGACTGGATTCCGGTGAACAGCCGTTTATGTGCAGCCCGTTTGACGACATCAGCTAAGGTTGATTCACGAAGTAGTACAAAACGCTGTTTGTTTGTGATTTCCACTTATGCTCCCACCGACTGCAGTTCTGATGCTGTCAAGAACACATTCTATCACGAACTGAACGCGCTACTACGCAGTGCTACTAGTTCAGATAATATAGTACTTGCAGGGGATATGAACGCACAAGTAGGGCGTCTGAGCTCTTCAGAAGCTCGGCTGGGTGGTAATTGTGGGCTTAACTCCGAACGGACTGACAACGGTGAGCGTCTGCTGCAACTTTGTGCGGAGCACCAGTTGTTTCTTAGTAGCACTGCTTTTAGACACAGTGGGCGCCGAAGTGCCACTTGGCATCCTCCTGTAGCTGGCCAGCGATGGACCCAAATTGACCACATAACCATAAGTTACAGACGGCGTGGTTCCATCCTGGATTGCCGCTCATACTGGAGTACCTGCGTCGACTCTGATCACGCCTTGGTATGCTGTCGTTTCTCCATGAACTTTACCGGGAGGCGCACCAAGCGTCCCCTACGATTGGCAACGGAGAAACTGTCTCAGTCATCGGTCAGGCAAGCCTATCAAGAAGCACTGCATACCGTACTTCCGCTGTCTTGTCTTAATGACACTGACCTTCAGTGGAATAGGATCTCGGCCGCCATGCACGACGCAGGAGCATCTGCTTGTGGCACTATCTATCGTCACCGCACCAGTCACCGGATATCCGAGAGGTCAGTGAACCTGTTGAAATCTAGAAGACACCTCCCGACTGGCTCAGAACACTATGTGACCAGACGGGCTATTAGGCGTGAACTAAAGCGGAGCCTACGTGATGACAAGGAAGCCTGGTGGACCAGTAGGGCTCAAGAAATGGAGGAGGCAGGAGCAGTAGGCAATTACCGCAAGCTCTTCCAGCTGATCCGCACCACTGGTCCCAGAAAACCAAGCGTCAGTGACACAAGCGGAGACAGCGCGGGTGCGTTGATACACAATAAGGAACGCTGTATGGCTCGTTGGGCGGAACACTTTCAAGATCAGTTCAGCTATCCCCCTGCTCCCGGACTTCTTCCCACTCAGGTGATGCAGGACGAGCCATGGACGGTAAGTTTAGAGCCTCCGTCAGAGGCCGAGGTCCGAAACGCGATCACAGCTTTCAATCGTTTTCGTGCGCTGGCCCGGATTCCCTCCCACCTGCACTATTTAAGGATGGAGGTGAGGTCCTCTGCAAAGCATTGACCACCTTATTCGAATGTATCTGGAAGGAAGAGTGTCCTGGCTAATTGCAGCGAATCGACTATAGTGGCAATCTACAAGAAGGGCAGTCACATAGACTGTTCTAACCACAGGGGTATTAGTCTAACGCCAGTTGTGACAAAACTATTGGCCTCGATTATCGTTGGTCGCCCCATTGCGGAACAGGAATCTCGGATTAGGGAAGAGCAGACCGGTTTCCGCCCAGGACTTGGTTGTATAGACCATATATCCACTTTGCGGCAGGTGCTAGAGCAGCGCCACGTATACCGCAGACCGACAATAGCTGTGTTCCTCGATTTCAAGAGTGCGTTCGATTCAGTCGATCGATCGATTCGGTTCGAAATACTTGCGCGGAAAGGTGTTCCCACGAAATGTGTGAACATCCGTCGTGCTCTATACTCGAACACTACAGGCCGCGTCAGGATAGCTTTCCGACCACTAGTGGCGTTCGTCAGGGTTGTCCGATTTCCCCATTTTTGTTCAATTTCGTCGTGGATTCTAGCATGGAGTGTTCCTTTGCGCAATCTCACCATGTAAGCGTTGAAGTGCTGCCTGGCGAAAGGTTAGTTGATCTATATTATGCAGATGATATCGTCTTGCTTTTCGACGATGTTGCGGCGGCACAATCAACCCTGAATAGCCTGTCCAGAGTGGTCCCATTATTTGGTATGCACTTCGTACCAAAGTGCAAAGTGTTGCTGCAGGACCATCAGCCACTTTATAACCCCTTGACGCTTGCTAACGAGGAATTCGAGGTGGTTGATCATTTCACTTATCTTGGCAGCTGCATCAGCAATGATGGGCGCATAGAAACTGACGTCAGCTCACGCATTGCAAAAGCCAGAGCTACCTTCTTGAACCTGCGGCATCTTTGGTGACAGAAGGGAGTTTCCCTTCGTCTGAAAGACGGGGTATACAAGGCCACAGTGAGGGCCGTTCTGCTCTATGGTAGTGAGACTTGGCCCCTTTGGTCTGAAGATCTGAGGCGCCTTCAAGTCTTTGACCATCGTTGTCTGCGAAGCATTGCTGGAGTCGGATGGCACCAGCGTGTCCGCAATGATGATGTGCGTAGGCGAGTACTAGGTGGTGATAATCATGCTAGCTCCCTAGAACAACACACAGCAGTGAATAAGTTGCGTTGGCTCGGGCACGTGCTACGTATGCCTGGTCACCGCTTACCTAGGATGACCTTGTTTAATCTGCCAGGTGTAGGGTGGCGCAAGGCTCGAGGTGGACAGAAGTTGACTTGGCAGCGGGAAATGAAGTCACTGACGACCAAACTGGGTGCCGTTGGTCCGTCTCACCTTCCGGGCTGAAGTCCACGTGACTCGCCTTGTGCTTGGCTCGAGATTTTACAGGACATAGCTCGCAGTAGACACCAGTGGCGCGTCTGCTGCTGTCTCCTAATCGGATTGCCTGTTTAAAATGTGTTTGGTGCTGTTATCTGCGGAGTAATGGCTGATTATGACGCGGGACAGTGAAAGCCGCAAAGAAGCTGTCTCGCCGATGCCGCCTTATCTTTGCACGATAGCCAGCTGTTTGTGATGGTGTTGTCTACACAAGGTGTAGGCGCCTTGACCCTGAATGTTTGCTTAGGGCATTAAGGGTTTCAGGTAAGTTCCCCTTCTCTCCCTCTTCTTATTCTTTATTTCGTAGGTCCTCATGGTTGTATGGCAGGGAAGCATCAGTTCAAATGGCTGATGTACTGCTGTTGATGATGATGAATATTGATGCTTGCACCTCCGTTGGAGGCTGAGATAGACAGACAGTTTTGCTTGTGTTGATAGTGAGCCCGATTTTAGCCGCTGTCGAAGCCAGAGCATTAGTTATGTGCAACAACTCATCCGCGCTGTGTGCAATGAACACACAGTCGTCAGCAAACAGCAACATACGGATAGTTGCTTACAGACTAGAGTTCTAGCATCGAAACGACGGTTGTTCAGCAACCCACCATCAATACGGTGCTGCACGCGAACACCGTAAGCACAAGCCGTATCAAACACACAAAATGAATATTAAACAGGGCAGGATCTAGGACACGGTCTTGTTTCACACCAGTGACAACTGCAAAGTCATCCGAGGTCTCTCCACTCAGCTGCACGGCTACAAAGGACATCGGCCAAGTGGGTGCACTTTCCCGAATACTGGAAAATCAGCATCACCAACGGAAAGAGTCCATCATCGCAGCGATCTCTCTAAAATCGTTGGTGAATCAAGTATTGATGGAGAGCTTTAGGAATCTTCCTGTGACGTTCGAAATGGTTCGTGAAGCATCTGCGCGAGATTCCATCTTGCAGCAGGCAACCAAATTCCATACTACTCAGTGGCCGAGACAATCTAGCTGGTAAGTTACAAATTTTGTCCAGGAGGAAAGATGAGCTTTTAGTCGTTAATACGTGTTTACTTCTGGCCGAAAGAGTTATCATTCCCAAGGAGCTTCGTCAGAGAGTTCTCCGGTAATTTCACCGAGGTCATCCTGGAATTAACCGAATGAAAAACAATGCGCGAAGTTTCGTCCACTGGCCAAACATAGACTCAGAACTCGAGATGCGCACTGGGCAGTAAGTCTTACAGAAAGACCGAGCTAGCTTCCTAGCCGATGGCAGCTCAACTGTGGGAACGAGTGAACGCTGATTCCTTTGGTCCCGTGAATGGTCAGCAGTGACTGGTAACTGTTTACCCCTTCAGCAAGTGGCCTGAGGTCTTGTGCATGGAGCACACAACATGCGGAGTAACAATTAACGTTTTGAGAAGACTTTTCAGTCAGCACGGAATACCTGAAATCTTAGTCATTGACAATGGTTCGCAGTCCACTTCTTCCCAGTTTGCCGAGTTTTGTGCACAGAATAGCATTACGCATCTACGCTCAGCGCCGTTTCACCCCCAGTCAAACGAATAAGCAGAACGCTTCGTTGACACATTTAAGTGATCGCTACTGAAGATGAAGGGGAACGAACTACGTAAGAGATACTGGATGCGTTTTTACTAGTGTATAAATCAGCCTAGAATCCCCAGGTTCCAAAACAGTTGTGCCAGCAGTAATGGGATGAAAGCTCCGCACTGAAAATTCCTTGCTGCTCCCGAGGTGTACTATCCCGCAAGAAAGGAACACTCGAATGGAAAGGTACTATAATGAGTGACATAGAAATTAGGCATGCCAATTTTCCCCGGGACAGCGTGTTTTAGTTAGACTATCGCGTGGGCAGTCCACAGTGGGTGATAGGATCGATCCGGAGAAGACTTGGTCGAGTACTCTATAAGGTCAGAGTGAGTACTTTGATTTGGACCAGGCATGTTAATCAGCTGCGAACAACTAGCATCCCGTCAAGCACTAGTAATCGACTGCTACCGCTAGATATTCTACTGGACAGCATTTAAATGTCAGCAAATATTCAAAAAGCTTCTGAAGTACCTCGCACAGAAGTTCCAGAAGAGCCGTAAATGCAACCACGGCGCCAGACTGATCGATTACGGAGATTCATCAGAATGCAGCTGGATCCAAGGAGGAAGTCGTATGTTAATTTTCACGGGGAAGGTGTTGACGGAGAAGGCACTCCTTTGCAGCAGCCCGGCACAGTTGACGATGATACAGGCCGAAGCTTATTGGACAACCAATGACAGCGGGCTAATGATGACGCTTCGCCTTGAACGCTGACAACGAGGATGATCCATCTTGAAGCCCACCATTAAGCGCTACGCCATTCGCTTAACTGTTGATTTGATTCCCTTATTCGATTTGTTTACACTGTTTGCGGAGTGCATTCAATACAGTTTTCGCCTGAGACCTTTGTCTTCTAATCTGGAAGTCGGCCGGTCAGCTTGCGCGGTAGCATCAGGTTATCCGTACAATTTGTGGAAACCACAACAACTGCACAGCAGATCAACTGAGCTGTTGTACAGGATATATATATATATATATATATATATATATATATATATATATATATTTGCAAAGGTCTACGAATAGACATAATGCCATCAGAAACCATGGGATTCAAAAGAAGGTACAGAAATAGTAAAGGAAAACACAACACAACAATGTCCATCATTTCGTCAGAGGGCGAGATACCACCCAGTTGCCCAAGCCGAAGTAGGGTGCTGACTTAGGGGACACCACCCCAGGCCTTCGGCTGAATAGCCTGTCCGCAAGGCAGCGGAGCGAATTCAAAGAATCGCGCCAGTTGGGAGCCGGTGACTGATTGCTCAGTTCATACGCCTTTCGTTTGTTCCTTTGTCAAACAGGGACCCAATGCTCCCCATAACTAAAGCATAACGTTGCTGGAATACAATGCTTCACCAGGACGAAGCAAGGGGCAGTGACTTTATTTAGTGGCAAATCACGTCCGCCACGTCACAGTGTTGTTAAACGGACATATGTGGATTTTTATAGGGAGAACGCTTTCCAAGCGAAAACCCACCACGTCCTGGAACACTGACGCTGAACCATTTGCTGGAACGGGAAAATCCCGAAACACCCAGCTGGCACTACGAGGAGGTTGTTCGGCAAGCCAGTAATATAACGTATTCAGACGGCGTCAATTATTATAACGACCAGATGATGAGTTACTCTAAATCAAATGCTTGTAAGTCTACCGCACATTTTCCTCTTTGGGAAAACTCGAACCGTTGTCATAATCACTAAAAATCAGTGGGTGATCACGGAGCCAGTTACATGTAGGCAGAACAGATGAGGCCTTGAATTCTACGGGGTAGGAAAATGACTAGTTAAGTTCACCGTTAGGTCAATCAGTTCCGTTCAGTTGAACAACTAAGATCCGAGCACCCAAGTGCGGTGGATCCAGTTGTCACGACCCACACCGTAAGAATAAAAGTAAATAATAACCGTAGCACAGTGTGTTTGGGTGTACAGAAATGGAAGCAAGAAGAAAGTGTGGGTAACAAGAGGGAAACGAGAATTAACGACCAGATGCAAGAAACTGAATGCAGGAACACCACTGACTACGTGACTGCACTATGTCTGACATCGCCTACAACCATTGGTCTGGACCACCCCGAGGCCCTCATCGAGGGAAACGCCACACACCAGGTTTACCAAGTGTCTCGGTCAATTTCGGCAAACTTCTATGCCTTGTCATGGACTGACCACCCCGAGGTTTCGCCCAACTTGGTGCAGCCACAGCGTATAATGCACGCCGAGGAAACCGAGTAATGGGCATATTAGGATATGACCTACCCATGGAAGCGATTAAGATTCAGTAAACACTGGAGACTTCGCGCCAAAAACCAACTGGCAAACCTCAGCACTGCTCACCCGGTGTTCCCAGAAACGTGAGCAATACTTCGCAAACATTGGTGATCGGACACGTCCAGCCGTTTAATGTTTTAATTGCGAACTGGTCATGTCTCCTATACGTACAACAATATAGGCATTATCACAACGTCATACACAGTACCGTTCAGTTACCGGCTGATATCTGGTGCTAGCCAGACCATACGCTTGGAGCGTTGAGCCGGACACTTTGAGAAGCAAAATGGTATTTGAGGAACCCGCTGTGTGATTGGGTTGTCACGCAACCTTAATGGAGACATCGATACACTTTGAGATAAACCTCGGTCATCCCGATCGCGAGGACCGTACCCGAAATATTTCCACTTTGAGAAGCAGTTCAATCAGTCGGAAATGTTAGCTTCTCCACCGGCCATTGAACGCCCTACTCCCTGGACCGACGCGCTGAATCCGCCCTCACGCACAGAAATCGAAATTGAGGTAAAACTGTTGAAATTGAATAGCCGCAGGAGCAGATGGAATTACTCCAGCCATCTACAAATTCGACGGACCTGCTACAGTAAATAATTTATGCGAGTTACTAGCGCAACTTTGGGAGCAGAAAACTGTCCCGACAGAAAGAAACCGCTCTGCCAAAGTCCCAATGCTCAAGCAAGGCTCCCGTTTGAAATGCGGCAATCATAGAGGGATCAGGTTGAGCTCAATTGTCTCCAAATTGCTTGTATCTGTCATTCACCAGACTGAACGGCACTCGTGAAAGCCAGACACGTGAGCAGCATGTCGCGTTTCACCGAAGTCAAAGCTGCATCGACCACAGCTTCACCTTGCGTCAATTGTTGGAGTACCGCCATGTTTATTGGCGACCAACCGTTGTCGTGTTTCTCGACATAAAAGGTGCGTTCGATTCCGTAGGTCGATGTGCACTTTGGGACTGTCTGCTCAAAAGGTGTCTTCGAAAAATACGTAAACCTTATCAGAGCGCTGTACGCGCATAGTCCGGACACAGTGAGGGTTTGTGGTAAACTGTCACCGCTCTCCAATATCGCCAGCGGTGTGAGACAAGGTTGCTGGCTGTCATCTTTCCTCTCTAACTTCGCTATTGATGAAGTCATGGAAACAGCATTTGCTGGACACGAGTTACAAGGTGTGAAGCTGCTTCCTGGTGAGAGTTATTGACGCGGAGTATGCGGACGACATTGCCTACATCTGTGACAGCGCCCGAACGTGCCAAGCAACAATGCACAGATTAGCACTGCTTGCCAATCGTTTTGGGCTATGCTTTGCTCCCTCGAACTGCAGTCCTCCGAGGTTGGCAAGGACCCACGCCTGCGCTGACTCTTGGTGATGATCAGCCAGAAGTCGCAGGGAAATTTGGGTATCTAGGCAGTTATATTAGCGTCCATGGGACTGAAGATGAGGTCACAAACCGTATGGCAAAAGTTCGAGGTGCTTTTGCTAATCTCTGCTACCTGTGGCGTAGGAGCCACATCACTCTAGCCAAGAGCAGAATTTATAATGCAGCCGCCCGTTCTACCCTCTTATATGGTTGTGAAACCTGGCCCATCAGGTCGACAGACATAAAGAGGCTAGTCATGTTCGACCATCCGTGCATCCGCACCTTAGCACATATCTGGTGGGAGTCCCGCCTGAGTAATGAATGTCTTCGGCGTCGCATACTTGGTGCAGGAAGAGCAATTAAACCGCTCAGCAGCATTATATCACGCACCAGACCCCGATGGCCAGGCCACGTATTGCGCATACCAGCTCAACGACTTCCGCGACGTGCGTTGTTTGCTTGCCTGGGATCTGAATGGAAGAAGAGGGCAAACAATGACTTGGTCAACAGGAATGAAGTCCCTCACTTCGAACTTGGCGTCGGTTGGTATCTTCCGATTGCCAGGCTAGGGTCCCAAGGACAATAGACACTACTTGACATGGCGAAGAGCCGACATCAGTGGCGTTTGTGTTGTGAGCTTCCTAGTTCCTCTATTGCCCGCCTAACTTCCCTCTCCAACAACGATTTCATTTTGCATGGATAACATGACACAGCATTATAGAACTTGCTTTTATTTTTGTATTCCGTAATGTTCAGTGTCTAACTCTTCGTATATATTGGATATTGTGTTTCTAACCTTCAGCTGTGAGATGATGAAGAGTATATGGAAGTCGGTTTCTTCGTTCATCCTACGAGTATGCAATTCCTCGGCAACTTTGTATTGCTACATCGGAAAATGGAGAGGTCTCTTAGAAATCAAAACGTTTCTCAGTTGAGACCAAACTTTCGTCGCTGAAAGGGCGGGCTTTGGAGGGGTCCTTTTATTGTCTACCAAGGTAGAACGTAAAGAACATGGCACGCTTTAGGGAGTTTTGGCCATCCAATATCCTCTCAGCCGAATTTTCCTTATTGGATTCAGGAGTATTTATAGTGATCCTGCTGGCGCAATACAACCCTATGAACTTCCCCAAACATGATTTCTTGACGCTTTGGCTGTCGCAGAAAATAATTAACAGCGCCCTACTTGGTGCACCGACCAGTGTGGATAGGGGCTCTGGTGCTACTGCTCAGGCCTTCCCGCCTTCTTACTCCCTCTCTTACGTTCTTTCATCATTACTGTCCCGCTCCAACTTCCCTTTTATCCCCCTGTTTGCAATCGCTCAATTCTTGACCCTCCCCACCTTGCTCCAATAGTCGCTTGTCTTCTAGTTTCAACTCACACAGTCGAAGGGCGTCGCTCTAGTCCAGTCGACAAGTCCATGTTCAACCAAGCACACAACGTCAGATCATCCGTTTCCCTTCGGAGTCCTCGCTAAAACTGGCGGCTTCAATGTGCGCATAGCTACAGATTGGCCAACAGGCAACACTCGCTCGAACATGGGAGACCCTATCAATCAATATTTGCTGTTTATCGGAAACCAGTCCGCGAGATTCGAACTCCATGCTTGCGCTGCGATCCCCCACATGCGACACTGGTGGCACGTTCTCATTATGCCTGTCTGGAGGTGACGCAGCTTGAGGTGCCGAGCAAGCTGGCGTCGGCATTGTTTGGAGTCCGTGGGATGAAGCTCCCTTGATCGATTGAATCCCAGTCAACAGCTGGGTGCGCGCCGTTAGGTTGGCTGGCGTGTTCCAGGCTTCAAAGTCGCGCGGGAACAAACGATGCCTGTTTGTCATTGCGCCCTACGACCCCGCAAACTGCAGCACTCATTAGGTGAAAGGTGATTTCTACCACACACATTAGACAGTTTAGCTAGAGGTGGGAAACACCACAGCTACTGTGTCGCAATAACTAAAAAAGGGGAATAAAACGCAACAGGTGCAAGCCAGCTGAGCTACCGGTAACGGATGGGCATCGTTCCGGCAAGCTACCAGCCAGTTACTATGAAGCAGGAAAAAAACAATTTAATATGCGAAATTAAAAATGCTAAACAATGAGATCGTGGTTGGAGGGAATGCTAAGAGGGATGGGGTGAGGGAAAGAAACTCAGCACGAATGCCACTGAGGTCGGCTCCTAGCCATATTAACAAGTGTATTCAGCCAAACGTGTTCAACGTCTTTCGGACCCCAACAAGGGAGCCGAGACGCTCCAACTGAGGCCAGCTTCGAAGTAAGGACTTTCACTCCCCTTGATCAAGTCATCGCTTGGCCACCCCTCCAACTCTTTCATCTGCACCCCCGGCGCGCAAACAACGCACGTCTCGGAAGTCGGTGGGTTGACATGACACGTGGCCGAGTCATCGGAGCCTGATGCTGAGCGGTTCATTTCCTTTTCTTGTGCCCTAAACAAGGCGTCGAACACGCTCGTTGCTCACGCGGTGTTCCCACCAGATGTGAGCCAAACTGCGAAGGCACCGATGGTCGAACGTAACTAGCCTCTTTATATCCGTTGATCTAAGGGGCCAGGATTCACAACCGTACAGTAGGGTCGAAGGTACCGCTGCATTGCACACTCTATCCTTCAGGAAGAGTGATGTTGTGCCGCCGCCATACGTGGCGAATGTTAGCAAAAACGCCTCGAGCTTTTGCTACACGGTTCGTGATCTCATCTTCAATACCATGGGCACTGATATAACTTCTCAGGTAGTTGAATTTTTGTACGACTTCTAGCTGATCCCCACCAACGGTCAGTGAAGGAGGCGGTCCAGGCCAACCTTGGAGGAACGCTTTGTACTTCGATGGTGCAATGCAAAGCCCGAAGCGGCTGTCCACTCTCGTCACAAATTGTTTCACTAACACCAGGTCTTCTGCTACCCGATTCCCGTATCAGACTGAATAACTCACGATGGTTACCAAGGGCAGCGGCCATTTCCATCTCTTATGCACGATGATACCACCAAGATTCGCGGTCTCTCTTCAGGTTAGCACGGAGTTTTGCCCGGAGCTCTGTGCGAGTTTCATTGTGTTCGCTTCCAGCCGGAATATGCCGGCGATCATCAATAAGTTCCAGAGACTACGAAGAGACCCAATGTCTATGTTGGCGATTAGATACACCACATGAGGATTTTCTTGCTGCTACTAAGGTCTGGTGAATATGAGACTAGTGGACTTCAATTGCATCCAGTGAGCGCTTACACAACTCGCATGACAACGTACCTTGATAGGCATTCAGAACAGCTGGCTTCACCAGTTGGCTGGTGTCAATGCGCTCGCGGCGTCGTCGTGGGCGTCCGCCAAAACGCATCCGCAGGTCAGCACATACAACCGTTTTGCTACAGCGGTATGGCGTGCGCTACCTGCATCCCTGCACATATCTGCAGCTCGCTAGGTGTCACCCCTTATATGTCTAGCTATATTCCCTTGGACGGTTTGGATCACATACCTTTGCTAGTTTATTACTTTATTCTGTGATACTGTAGATATCTACTAGTAACGTCATCTCTTGTGCGCAGCATGGTTTTCGGCGGGCGCGCTCCTGTTCTTCGAATCGGCTTGTGGCCCGTGAAAGACGGGCGAAATCAACAGACGCTGGGAAACGTCTGGATGTGATTTTTGTCGACTTCAGCAAGGTCTTTGGCAAGGTTCCTCATGAGTCTCCTTTATAAACTATGATTAATCGGTGTTTCTGGGAACGTTCTCTCTTGGAGCGCTGATTTTTTGGATGACCGGACAATGCGAGTCGACGTGAACGAGACTTACTCCGATCCTGTGCTCATGACCAGCGATGTCCCACAGGGATCGGTCCTGGGTCCAGAACTTTTCAAGATCTTCATCAATTATTTCCCGACGGAACTTCAGTTGGATTGCTTGATTTACGTTGACGACGAAATTGTGGATGGAGGTATCCTGTCTTGATGAGGCGGACCGATTACAGGCTACACTTGATACGTTACATGAGTGGTCAGTCAAATGGCGATTGCCCATAAATCGCGATAAGTGCTCGGTCCTCCAAATTGGTGCTCCTGAGCCTTTCGGGACGTACCACAATGGTGGGGCGTTGCTCAGAACCTCAATCCTTGAAAAAGACCTCGGCGTGTTGGTGTCATCTGATTTACGGGACTACACAGGACACGTTACGAAGGGTTGCTGCTGCCAACAGGATGTCCCATGCCATACGAGGAGCCTTCTCGCGTTTGACTCCGGATATCTTCCGACTATTGTTTACTTCCCATGTCCGCCCCATTCTCGAATACGGATTACCTGCCGTCTTCCCTCTCACCAAGTTCGAATGTGACCTCACTGAGAAGGTAAAACGGCGGGGATCGAAACACACCTTGGAGGTACGGGACTTGCCTTATCCCCTGAGACGTCAGCGGATGAATCTGTTCTCCCTGGATTATCGCCGACGTCGCGGTGACCTGATTTTCACCAGGCGCATACTGAGAGGAGAGAAGGGGACGGAACTGCAGGTGTGCTTTCAATCCAATGCAAACAGCTCAACTCGAGGCCACAACTGGAAACTGTCTAAACCCAGAAGACTCAGGGTTCATCCTGCTCTCGCTCTATCAACTCGCGTAGTCAACGATTTGAACAACTTGCCGAAGCATGTAGTCGATGCTCAGACTGAGAAATGTTTCAAGCGAATGTTAGATTCTTATCTTTTGAGTACGATGGGCCCTTGCAGCTTCCAGTGTAGCTGACACGGTCCATTGTGGATTACCGGTTAACGTCGAATCGCGGCTTCCACACAATAATCGGGAAGCGATGGAGCTGACAAAGGATTTCTCCTTCTGCTCTCTACAATTCTATGAACCTGAACCTATAACTAGAAGGCTTAACACAAACGGCTTTGGTGACCACTGAAACCTTGTTTACTAGGACTATCTCTCCTTTGTCCTACCTCCGACTTCTAGTATCTTCTTCATATCCACTTCATCCCAGCCGGCTTTGCTTAGGCTCAGCTTTCTATCTTCATATACGCACGTACTTGATATTCATCATGGGCCCTGGAATATGTATAGATCTCGCCATATCGTCACTGTACACTCTGGTTGCCGAATGCCACCAATCGAGATTTTCCAGCACCTGCGGGTCTTCGGTTGACATACTGCAGATTTAGCTAATCACAATGTCGTATTAGAGATAAGCTCAAAACAATATTTCTGCTACAAAACCATTTTCTTTATTAGCACAATCATTAAGGTAGTAAGTTCAAGTAGGAGCGGAACAGTAGGAAAATCCCGCGAATGTTCCACCTTTGAAAACGTCGTTGATCCAACAGGGAAACCAGTGCCTTGATGTGCCAAGGGAGAGCCAAATCAACACACACGATTCGCATGGTCAAGCAAACAATGCCCACGTGCCCCGCACTAACAGTCCCCGCTGTGCCGGCCACGTGAAGAATAAAAGAAAATAGTAGTGTCAGTAAAGGAAAGGAAACAGAGTAGCCAAGCTTAGCGAATTTCGTAGGTAATATTAAGATGTAGGATAAAATGAGTTAAAGAACCGTAGGCCGTAGTAGACGAGTAAAGTTTAAGACACGATGGGGAAGACTTTAAACTGCAGACCGAGAGCGTCAAGTCGATGCCGGAACTCTTTCGCCGTCGGTACCATCACGACGTCTGCAGGCAGTGCATTCCAATAAGCTATGACCTTACGCGATAACCGAAAAGCTGTCCAAACCCGGTCAGACCGGGGTTTGTGCAACTTTAATGGGTGGCCACGAAGGGTAGGCATTCGAGTTGGGCGAAACAGTCCAGTCAAATCAGGACCAATCTGACCCATCAATATACGATATGTGAGCACCAAGTCGCCTCGAAGCCGCCCGTAATACATGGGAAACATATTTAACTTACGTAGCCTCTCCGGGTACGTCAGCTTCTCTAACCCGTGCACCAATTTTGTCCCGGACCGCAGGACTCGTTCAACTGCCATCTTATTACGAACCAGGCATGGAGGACAAGCCTGAACGCAGTATTCCAAGTGCGGCCTTACAAAAGCCGAAACTAGCCTAAGAAATATTTCGGTGGTCATGATCCCGAATGACCTGCGGATCATCCACATATTGAAACCTTTGCAAGCAGCTGTCGTCCAGTGTTCACTGGACTTAAAGTCTGATGACAGCAAAACACCGAGGTCTGATTGGAGTCGAACTCGCGGTACCTCGTTGCCGCCAAGCAAATAAAGCGTCGGCGGGTCATTCGGGCCAACGCCTAAAATTGAACATTTCGCTGAATTAACGGGCAACTGCCACAAAATTGACCAGTCCCAAAGTCTATCCAGAGCCCTCTGTAGAGTCAGTGGACCAATCGGATTGACTATCGTGAACCAGAGTTTCAAGTCATCCGCAAACATTAGGCTGTCGCAACGAGACTGGACCTTAACGTAGTGCGACGGCTTGCGTACCTCAGTGACACATTGAGCTATACCGGGTGATGCCTCCGGGCATCTTGAGAGCTACTCCTACCAGGTTGGTCAATGGTGAGAGGTCAGACAAACTAAGTCTCCTAGTCCTCCAGATTGGGGGTTTGAAATGGGATGGCATCCATTTCTGCAAAACTAAATCACTGCCACCTCCCCGCTATCTTGCAGACAGGCTTTTGAGCCAAAGGCTTTGGATGAGGACCCTAATCGTCCTCCTGTCTAGGTCTGGGCACCCTGGCAACATCTCAGCCCACATACAACCATGACATCTTCTTCAAACATAAACTTCATCCTGCATCGGCCGTCGCGCAGAGTATCAAGAGTCGCCTTATCTGCTGCATACAGCAGGACGGATAAGCGAAAACATGCTACTGCTGGCGCCTACCTTCTTTCTTTTCCACCTTCTTCTCTTACTCCCATCCCGACCCCCATTACTAACCTTACTTCTATAATTCCCAGCTTAATTGACAGCAACCGAAGTGCCACTGGAGTAGAACCATCTGCAGCCACCATCCCCCAGCACCTATCGGACGCCTATCGGCAAAAGTCCATTATAAGGCCACGCTGTCCCGTTTCCATGGCGACATTCAACGTTCGCAATCTAAGACAAACAGGTCAACAGGCTGCATTCGCACGCACTTTGGACACACTGGGTATTGATGTGTGTTGTGTGTCCGAAACTAGGATCAATCACCCTAATCGGGTTATTGAAGTAACTGCATCCAGCATATCCTCTCGTTATTGGTTGCATACATCCGGAGACGCCGATGCAGCACTCACGGGTCAAGCTGATGTAGGTGTCATTCTAAGCTCCAAGGTTGAGCCATCGTTGGTTGATTGGATTCCGGTGAACAGCCGTTTATGTGCAGCCCGTTTGACGACATCAGCTAAGGTTGATTCACGAAGTAGTACAAAACGCTGTTTGTTTGTGATTTCCACTTATGCTCCCACCGACTGCAGTTCTGATGCTGTCAAGAACACATTCTATCACGAACTGAACGCGCTACTACGCAGTGCTACTAGTTCAGATATTATAGTACTTGCAGGGGATATGAACGCACAAGTAGGGCGTCTGAGCTCTTCAGAAGCTCGGCTGGGTGGTAATTGTGGGCTTAACTCCGAACGGACTGACAACGGTGAGCGTCTGCTGCAACTTTGTGCGGAGCACCAGTTGTTTCTTAGTAGCACTGCTTTTAGACACAGTGGGCGCCGAAGTGCCACTTGGCGTCCTCCTGTAGCTGGCCAGCGATGGACCCAAATTGACCACATAACCATAAGTTACAGACGGCGTGGTTCCATCCTGGATTGCCGCTCATACTGGAGTACCTGCGTCGACTCTGATCACGCCTTGGTATGCTGTCGTTTCTCCATGAACTTTACCGGGAGGCGCACCAAGCGTCCCCTACGATTGGCAACGGAGAAACTGTCTCAGTCATCGGTCAGGCAAGCCTATCAAGAAGCACTGCATACCGAACTTCCGCTGTCTTGTCTTAATGACACTGACCTTCAGTGGAATAGGATCTCGGCCGCCATGCACGACGCAGGAGCATCTGCTTGTGGCACTATCTATCGTCACCGCACCAGTCACCGGATATCCGAGAGGTCAGTGAACCTGTTGAAATCTAGAAGACACCTCCCGACTGGCTCTGAACACAATGTGACCAGACGGGCTATTAGGCGTGAACTAAAGCGGAGCCTACGTGCTGACAAGGAAGCCTGGTGGACCAGTAGGGCTCAAGAAATGGAGGAGGCAGGAGCAGTAGGCAATTACCGCAAGCTCTTCCAGCTGATCCGCACCACTGGTCCCAGAAAACCAAGCGTCAGTGACACAAGCAGAGACAGCGCGGGTGCGTTGATACACAATAAGGAACGCTGTATGGCTCGTTGGGCAGAACACTTTCAAGATCAGTTCAGCTATCCCCCTGCTCCCGGACTTCTTCCCACTCAGGTGATGCAGGACGAGCCATGGACGGTAAGTTTAGAGCCTTCGTCAGAGGCCGAGGTCCGAAACGCGATCACAGCCCTCAATCGTTTTCGTGCGCTGGCCCGGATTCCCTCCCACCTGCACTATTTAAGGATGGAGGTGAGGTCCTCTGCAAAGCATTGACCACCTTATTCGAATGTATCTGGAAGGAAGAGTGTCCTGGCTAATTGCAGCGAATCGATTATAGTGGCAATCTACAAGAAGGGCAGTCACATAGACTGTTCTAACCACAGGGGTATTAGCCTAACGCCAGTTGTGACAAAACTATTGGCCTCGATTATCGTTGGTCGCCCCACTGCGGAACAGGAATCTCGGATTAGGGAAGAGCAGGCCGGTTTCCGCCCAGGACTTGGTTGTATAGACCATATATCCACTTTGCGGCAGGTGCTAGAGCAGCGCCACGCATACCGCAGACCGACAATAGCTGTGTTCCTCGATTTCAAGAGTGCGTTCGATTCAGTCGATCGATCGATTCGGTTCGAAATACTTGCGCGGAAAGGTGTTCCCACGAAATATGTGAACATCCGTCGTGCTCTATACTCGAACACTACAGGCCGCGTCAGGATAGCTTTCCGACCACTAGTGGCGTTCGTCAGGGTTGTCCGATTTCCCCATTTTTGTTCAATTTCGTCGTGGATTCTAGCATGGAGTGTTCCTTTGCGCAATCTCACCATGTAGGCGTTGAAGTGCTGCCTGGTGAAAGGTTAGTTGATCTAGATTATGCAGACGATATCGTCTTGCTTTTCGACGATGTTGCGGCGGCACAATCAACCCTGAATAGCCTGTCCAGAGTGGTCCCATTATTTGGTATGCACTTCGCACCTCAAAGTGCAAAGTGTTGCTGCAGGACCATCAGCCACTTTATAACCCCTTGACGCTTGCTAACGAGGAATTCGAGGTGGTTGATCATTTCACTTATCTTGGCAGCTGCATCAGCAATGATGGGCGCATAGAAACTGACGTCAGCTCACGCATTGCAAAAGCCAGAGCTACCTTCTTGAACCTGCGGCATCTTTGGTGACAGAAGGGAGTTTCCCTTCGTCTGAAAGACCGGGTATACAAGGCCACAGTGAGGGCCGTTCTGCTCTATGGTAGTGAGACTTGGCCCCTTTGGTCTGAAGATCTGAGGCGCCTTCAAGTCTTTGATCATCGTTGTCTGCGAAGCATTGCTAGAGTCGGATGGCACCAGCGTGTCCGCAACGATGATGTGCGTAGGCGAGTACTAGGTGGTGATAATCATGCTAGCTCCCTAGAACAACAGACAGCAGTGAATAAGTTGCGTTGGCTCGGGCACGTGCTACGTATGCCTGGTCACCGCTTACCTAGGATGACCTTGTTTAGTCTGCCAGGTGTAGGGTGGCGCAAGGCTCGAGGTGGACAGAAGTTGACTTGGCAGCGGGAAATGAAGTCACTGACGACCAAACTGGGTGCCGTTGGTCCGTCTCACCTTCCGGGCTGGAGTCCACGTGACTCGCCTTGTGCTTGGCTCGAGATTTTACAGGACATGGCTCGCAGTAGACACCAGTGGCGCGTCTGCTGCTGTCTCCTAATCGGATTGCCTGTTTAAAATGTGTTTGGTGCTGTTATCTGCGGAGTAATGGCTGATTATGACGCGGGACAGTGAAAGCCGCAAAGAAGCTGTCTCGCCGATGCCGCCTTATCTTTGCACGATAGCCAGCTGTTTGTGATGGTGTTGTCTACACAAGGTGTAGGCGCCTTGACCCTGAATGTTTGCTTAGGGCATTAAGGATTTCAGGTAAGTTCCCCTTCTCTCCCTCTTCTTATTCTTTATTTCGTAGGTCCTCATGGTTGTATGGCAGGGAGGCATCAATTCAAATGGCTGATGTACTGCTGTTGATGATGATGATGCAAAAATTAGGGATGGCACACCCAATTCATCAGGTAGGTCATTAACGTATAAAGTGAAGTGAACGGGGCCAAAAACCGAACCTTGCGGAACGCCACTGAGAACACACTGGCGGAAGGACAGGCTTGAACCCACCCGCACACACCTTTCCATTCCGATTAGGAGAGCTGAAATTCATCGTAAGACTGGTCCAGAAATACCACAGGAATTCAGCCTGTACATAAGGCGCGAATGTGGAACGGTGTCAATCAACGGCTTCGGGCCAGTGTTCACGAGCGGTTAACAAGTTAGTAAGGAAAGAATAGCCCTTACGAAAGCTGTGCTGAGGAGTAAGCAAATGAAATGCTTTCAAGTGTCATTCGAGTGTCCCTCAAGAGCTTTTTAATAACTTGACCAGCACGCTCGTTAAACTGACCGGTCAATAGTTATCAGGGAGGTGCTTAGCACCTTCCTTAAAAGTGGGACAAACAATAGCCTCGTTTCGGTCCTTGCGTAGACAGCAGCCTCGTAGACTTCACAAAAACTTGCGTAATCGGACGGCAAAGTTCATCAGCCAACTCGTACAACAATTTGGGATAAAAGGCATCCCCACCGGCAGCTTTCTTGGGATTTAGTTCCCTCAGAAGCCTGAGCACTTGAGTCTCTGTTAAGGAAACCTCCCCCAAGTTGAAGCCCTCAGGAAGTTTCGCTTGAAGGGTGATATGCTGCAGCTGCGACTCTCAAACATAAACCCCAGCATACGGTCCTCCGAGCAAACAAGCTTTTCCGTGATCTGTGAAAGTAGTAGTGCCTTCAGGGCCAAACAGCACTCGAATGCGCGAAACCATGTTGCTTCACCATTTGACATACTGAATACTGTATTTTGGAGCAAGTAGAAAATAATTCTGTACAACTCCATCGGGTGATAATCAAAAACATTTTAAAAAAATAAATAAACACGTCCGGTGGTTATCCTGAGATGGTTCAGCAACTCCTTCTGTAGCACACAAAATGCTTGTTCACACAGTGAGTCACAAGTGGGTGATATCGTTGTCAAGTGGCAACCGTTCTCTGAAACGTATGTTAGCGAAGTGTAAATCCAACAAAGATTTGAATTTCTGCACAGATTCGGCCTCGACGACGTGTTCTGGCAGACTGTTCCAGGCGTGCACAACCCTCCGCTCGAAACACAGGGGGTGTGGGATTTTCTTCAGATCAGGTACCACGAGTTTGTACCTGTGCCCACGTGTGGTGCATGGTACTCGCAAGTGGAGTAACGACCTCAGCATGGGGAAATGACCGAGATGTAAAATACGGTAGGTCATGATAAGATCCACTCGAACACGGCGATACGACAAGGTGTAGAGCCCAAGTTTCATGCACCGGTTTTCATACGATAAGCCTCTCAAGCTGGGGATCAACTTGGTGGCGACGTGTTGTACTCGTTCGATCTTTTGCGCTTCGCCGCGAGTGATCGGACAGTATGCAGGCGAGCCGTACTCTAGCATTGGTCTGACGATGGAAGAGAAGAGGCGAGTGGCGACGTCCTCAGACCAAGTGCAGAAGCTGCGCTTCAGCGCCCAGAGCATGCGCAGTCCGTTTCGATACAGTTTGTTGGTGTTGTCGACGGACTTCAAGTCGCAGCGTGAGAGTACACCTAGGTCTTTCACGGAAGGTGTGGGATGCAGTGGTTGGCCGTCTAGGGTGTACGTTCGGTCGTGAACAGCCTTCCCGAGATTCATGAATAGGGACTTTGCCGGGTTGACCGGTAGGTGGACTTCAGCAGACCATACTGCGAGGCGGTCGAGGTCTTGTTGGAGAATGTCACAGTCATCGAGAGTATCAATTTCTCGCCAAATTTTGAGGTCATCCGCAAACAGTGCACACGGCGACCGTAGAAGCTGGGGCAGCTCGTTGATGTGGATGAGAAACAGAGTGGGTCCCAGTACCGTACCTTGAGGTACACCACTGGTCGAGGGATACCAATCGGTTAGATGGCCGTCCACCTGTACCCTCCACTTTCTTCCAACGAGAAATTCATGGATCCATCGATGTAACGATCCTCCGACACCACACGACCTTAATCTGTCTAGAAGCACTTCATGATTAACTTTGTCGAATGCTTTGCTGAAGTCGATGTAGATTACGTCGACGGACTTTCCCCGGTTCAGTGCTTGCAACCATTCCTGTCTCGTCACAAGTAAGTTGGTAACACAAGAATATCCCATCCTGAATCCGTGTTGTGCCGGTGTCAGAAGTTCCTTCGATTGCAACAGATGTATTAAACGCTTTTTTACTATCTTCTCGATCACTTTGGCCAAAACGGGTGTAAGACAAATTGGCCTGTAGTTATCCACCTTACTGGGGTCGCCACCTTTCGGGATCGGCCTCACCACCGAGCGCTTCCAGTCGTTTGGCAATGAGCCCTCAGACAATGATTTGTTGAATAGATCCGTAACAGCAGGCGAGATAATGGCAGCTAGTGATTTGATAATTAGCGGATGAAGCCCGTCAGGCCCTGCAGGCTTGGTACCGTCAAGGTTCGCAAGTAGCAGGCGCACCTCGTCGACATCACAAACCAAACTGTTGAGTTCTACAGGAATGTTACTCGCTGAGATGGGTATGGACGCCGCGTCGTTTGCAAAGACGGAAGCGAAGTGAGCGGCCAGTGCGGACGCGCGATCGGAACTGGAAGTTAGCAGGTGTCCGTCCGCGTCTTCCAGACATGACACGTCACCTTTTGGCTTCAAACGGCGTTTCACGTAAGCAAAGATCTTCTTTGGGGCCATCCTCGCGTCAGTTGCAAGCTTTTCTTCGAACTTCCGGCGCTTTATCAATTTCACTTTGTTGCAAATATTTCGCTGTCTTTTATATGCTTCGTAATCAGTGGCGGAGCCAGAGAGGCGAAATGCGTCCCACATTCTTCGCCGTAACCGAGCCAGCCTACCATATTCCTTGTCGAACCAGTGTGGTTTGATTGGTCCGACTTTCTGAAATTTCAACGGCACAAACTGAGAACAAAGCGAAGCCAATCCTTCCTTTATTACTGTCCAACCGTCCTCCACAGATGTAACATGCGGTAGAGACCAATCCATTTGGCTCGCTGCTCGATTTAATCCATCGAAATCAGTTTTCCAGTAGTTGTAAGCTGGTTCCACCGGAGATACACTCGGCAAGTTCAGTTCCATAGTGGCTATCAGCACGGAATGGTCGCTTTTAGCTAGGGGCTCCTGGATTCGTATGTCATGCAACCGCTGTTCGCAATTCGTCACTATCAAATCAAGGCACGATGGGTTCGAACGCGACGTCATGCGCGTAGGTTGGCATATGTGTTGCGATGCCCCAGTTTCAAGCAACAAATCAACAAACTTTGATTCGACTTCAGAATACCCGGGCATGAGTTGGATTTCAGGCCATTGAATGTGGGGACAATTGAAGTCACCCATGAGTAGAAAACATGGACGACTCATGTTGTTCCGAAGATGCGGTAGCCAATCTAAAGAGCGGTTCAGAGGGCTACGGTAGAATGCACCTACTGTCAGCTTGCCGCGCCTGAGGTTGATCGAGCACCATACCTGTTCACACAGTCCATCTCCACTTCGGTACATGCTTACAAGCCTCCCACGCAGGGAAGACCGTATATAAAGTAAGACACCACCACGAGGATTTGATATTCTATCGCAGCGAAAGCAAGAGTAGCCACTGAGATCGACTTCCTCTGCCATTACCTCAGAAGTTAGCCATGTCTCCGCCAGTCCTACGACGTCTGGTCGCTCAGAGGCAAAGAAGCGACACAGCTCATCCCGTTTGTTCATAAGGCTACAGATGTTTGTGAATGCAGCACGGAGGTCCTGAGAGGCACCGCGGGACGTGCCTGGAGGTTGATCAACCGACTGATACGGGTTCGTGCACCCTTCTTGATCACTCGAAAATTTACGATGTGTAGATCAGTTTCGCCTTCTTCTGTACGGCGTTTAAGCTCAAGGACCGCAGTCTTCAAGCGGTTCCTCTCTTCGGGTTCCAAGTCTCGGCGGATGTGAACCCTGGTGCCTTTAAGCCTGGAGAGACGAGACAGAATGAGTTGTGGCGTGTTGTGGTCAGCAAACGTGATTCTTAAAGGTCGACATGATTGGTTAGTATGCTGACCAAGTCGGACTACTTGTTTAATCGTTACGCTGCCTTCACCCACATCCAACAGTTTATCAACGAGCCCCTGAAGGAACTCAACATCGTGATCATAACGTTTCTGAGGGTTTTCATCTTTCGACTCTGGTGCATGGAACACCATGAGATTATAACGCCTCAGTGAGATCGGTGACGAATTTGAGGCAGCAGGAGTGGAGGGGCTTGTCGTTTTGGACGGTCGTCTATCGGTAGGGGGAGGCTGAAAGTTGTGTGAACTTTTGCGTTTTTGAATGATCCATTTATCTTCAGTGTTCCGAGGTTCACAGGTATGCGCTGAAAGATTAGGGGGCTCCGACTCTGAGTCGTCAATCTGTGGGGAACATTGGTTGTGAGAATCGGTAAGGGTAGAAGACGCTGGCGGTGGCGCAGATCGTGGAGTTGCAGAGGAAGGGGAGTTCACAGAGGTACTCTCACGAGCGCGTTTGACCCCACGAGCTGAATGAGGTGGTTTCGTCTGGAAGATGGCTTTTCCCGGAGCAGGTGGTGGTCTCCGTGCATTTTGTTGTAGTAAACCACGGCAATTATCACACACAACTTGGAAAAATCTGTGTCGGATGTCAACAGATTTTCGGAAAACTTCCACGGATAGGCCGATACACGAAAGATGAAACAGAACATCACAGCCGAAACAACGAAGTGCATGAGGCTTTTGTCCGACGACTTTCGTACGTGAGCCACAAGTAGATTGGCACGGCATCACACGTTGGAGCAAATCCAAGATGGCGGACACAGACGCGTCTCGGGTTTTATGAGGCTATACGAGCAAAGTCTACTTCATGCTGTAGACGAGCACTTCGTAGATTCTGCCTGCAGGCACTACGAGCCTTGCGATATCGCTTAAAGGTGCGTGATAAAGGAGCAGATAAGTAACTACCGCAACATCTGGCCCACTTGTTAAGTTGTTTGCGTACAGCAAAATCAAACCAAGGTGGCGTTTCCCTAGCTTTATCCCTGTCAGACGGTGGTATATGGGGGAGAGATCTACTTCAAGTATGATTGAAATCTTTTTCAAGCCGTTTGAATGTCGCCACTTTCCACAATGACAAAAGGAGACTTTGAGGCCCAGGCTTTCATTGACAGGTACTGTGTACTGTGAGTTCTACGCGGTAACTCGGTTTTTGGCGTGCCATACTGATCGAGTTTTCTAGCTGAAATATTGTGGAAAACGGTGTTTGAATAAACACGTGAAGCGAAATTTGACTATTGTCAAATTTTCTCTGATCCAAGATACCTTGGATCGATTAAAGTGCTACTGGACATAGCGTCTCCTTGACGCTTACTGGTAATTTTTGCGGTTGTTCCCCTTTTTAATCCCGTTTCACACCCTGTTTTGCCTTTTTGTGGTCGTTTTACGGTTGTATACGTGTTTTTCAATTCTGCTCAGTTTTCCACTTTAAACATGGTCGTCTAGCTAAAAACTGAGGCGGATGAAATCTTTGGGTCCTCGATTGATGAGTCCACTGCAGTTTGCGGCAATTCTGCCTGCTCGAGACCAGTTACGGATTCATCTGGTGGTATGCAGTGTGATGTTTGCTTCCGCTGGTATCACAAAGGTTGCACCGGCCTCCGAGCGAACCAGTACACTATGCTATCATCCAGTGAAAACCTCCTGTTTAGATGTGCTGATTGCTGCACTCAGAAAGCGAAGTGCCCGGCTATCATCTGTGCTGAATTTAAGGCACTGGCATCCAGGTTCACAGTGGTTGAGAAGGCGTTAGTCGGGCTTGCCTCGCTCAACTCTAAAGTGGACTTGATTATGAATCACCTGAGTATTGCAAAGGAGGACTCTGTAGCGAACTGTCCCCCTGCTGACAGTCCATCCCTTGATGGGTCGTTCATCTTACCGGACGCTCCAGTACACATTGAGATAGATGACTCATATGCCTCGGATGGCATTGTTGACCCTCCACAAATGGAGGGCGAGTCACGGGCTCCTGGGCCAGAAAAGAATAGGCGAAAGAGAGCAAGAAAAGTGCGCAAACCCTCCGCACCCAAACCGAGAGGTGAGAAGACGCTCAAGATGCAACCACCTGAGCGGGAAACACCACCTGGTGATGCGACTCCCTCAGTTTCACCTAAGATTGTGCAGGCAGGGGGTAAAAAACCCCAGATGTCCACATCGCGTGCTACTCAAACTGCGGCGCCTACTCCAAACACATCTTGTCTTCCAGGGGTACAGGTCGTGGAGGCAGGCATGGACGTTGAGCCACGGGCTTTTTCGCCTGCAGGACGAAAGAGAAATCGGAACAGAACTGCCCGTACTCTTCAGGCAGGTTCGAAAAGCGTCAAGAATGACGGGACAAACAAGCTGGAGCGTAAGACGTACGCTACAGTTGCTTCAACGTCGTCTGATAACTTGCGCCCAGTCTCGTTTCCTGCGGCTAAGCCGGTTGCGGTTCATGTAAATTCCAAAACCCGTGGGGTAAATACACCCCGTCGAGGTGATTCTTTCATGGATAGCAGCGTGATATTCCGTAACGCAGTGGAATCCACTGCTGCACTTCCTGCCGAACGTACATTAGACGACCTACAGTGGTTTAAGATGTGCGTAACGAAGCTTCTTCCGCCTGGGTTTCCCGGTGTTACTGTCAGGAAACTGACTAGATTGGGTAACGTCCCAGTTAACGCCCCAAACCCTCGACCGCGCTTACTTCGGGTAGTCCTATCCACCCCGGAGGAACGCAACGCGCTGTTGCGGTTTGCCTTCAAATTGAAGGGTACTAATGTTAGCGTTCAGCCAGACCTCCCATTAGCGGATAGGCTGAAGCTAAAAGAGGCCATTAAGGACCTCAAAACCAGGCGAGCGGCCGGTGAACAAGGTCTCCGGTTGGTGGGTTTTCGGGTGGTCAGCCGGCGGTCTGTTTCCGCCCTACCAGTGCCAGTACTGGTAGCGCACGACCCAGGGCTGGACATTACGACTACCTTCAGATAGTGCTAAGCAATGTGCGGAGCCTAAGGAATAAGATGTGCGAGATAGGTCTGCTTGTAGATGGGTCTCATCCCGATATACTTGCATTCACTGAAACGTGGCTGTCTCGGGACATCACGGACGGTGAAGTACATCTGTCTGGCTACGCACTATTTAGATGTGATCGCTTCGTTGGCCGACAAGGCGGGGGCGTTGCTATTTACGTTAGGTGTGAACTTGACGTTTCACGCACCTACATGTTTCAGTCGGCAGATAAAACTGTCGAAGCGCTGTCGGTAGTGATTAACACTTCCTCAGCTCAACTTACAGTCGTACTTGTGTATAGAAGCCCTGGGAGTGCGTCCAAAGAGGTGCTTGACTTTATTCGCTCCCAATCCGCAAACAGGTGTTTGATACTCGGGGATTTCAATCTACCAGAAGTTTGCTGGGCGGATCTTTCTTGCAACTCGGCAGAAGGTACTTTCGGGGCAGATCTACTTGAGCTTACGCTACAAGTACCGTTGCATCAGTTCGTGGACCTCCCCACTAGGTACATGGACGCCCAACTCCCGTCTATTTTGGATCTAGTGTTTGCCAAGTCACTAGACTTCGTAGGGGACATCACTTACAGCTCTCCCTTAGGTGCTAGTGATCATGTTTGTTTATCGTTCAGGTGTAGTCTGACCAGGCGTCACCAGAGCATTGCTAAGCCATTTCCAAACATATGGCGTGCTAACTATCAGGCAATGCGTACCAAGGCTGCTGGGATGCGTTGCGAAATCTCGGTGGTTGATACGGTTCAGGCGGCCTGGGATAAATTTAAATCTTATCTCACGGAAGTGTCTACTCCCTACATCCCGCTTGCGAGGAGAAAGGAGACACGGGCGCGGCCGCCGTGGATAGATACCACTGGCAAGCACCTGCTCCAGAAGCGTTCTAGGTGCTGGAGGACCTACCGTGCGGCTCCATCAACTAGCACCTATGATAGATACCGCGAGGCTAGAAATAGGTGTAAACAACACTTAAGGAAAGCTCGGCTGGTGTACGAAAAGGAATTGGCTGATGGAGCTTCGGAAAATCCGAAGAAGTTCTTCGCTTATGTTAAGAGACGCTGTGGTTCAACTTCGGTAATCCCAACTTTGATGCGGGCCGATGGAACTCGTGCGTATGCGGACTCAGATAAGGCTCGTGTACTTGGGGAACAGTATGCAGGGGCTTTTGTACGTGAGGCCGCGTTGACTAGCCTTGAACTTGTCCCCAGAGTACCTGAGGGTTCTTATTTAGCTGAGTTTACTGTGGTGGAAACGCAAGTCCTTAAACTGCTGCAAGAACTGAACCCTTCCAAAGCAGCTGGACCTGATTCAATTCACCCGAAGCTTCTGCATGAGTTGGCGGTGGAACTGAGTGGACCGCTGACGATGGTGTTTCAGAAATCACTTGACAGCTGTACATTACCTTCCGAATGGAAGGAGGCTGTCATCTGTCCTATCTTCAAAAATGGCGACAGGAGTCTGTCAGCCAATTATAGGCCAGTTAGTCTGACTAGCGTCGTGGTCAAACTGCTTGAAAAGCTGGTGAGAGATTCGTTGGAATGTCACCTGAATAGATTTAATCTACTCAGTAGTGCACAACATGGATTCCGGAAGGGGTTTTCGTGTTTGACGAATTTGTTGGTTGCTCGTGAAGCTTGGGCCGAGGCAGTGGACAATGGCCACGTGGTGGATGTGCTTTTCGTAGACTTCTCGAAAGCATTTGATAAGGTACCCCACTTGAGGCTATCACAAAAGCTGAGGTCCTACGGCGTATCTGGCCGCGCCCTTCACTGGGTATCTGCGTTCTTGCAGGGAAGAGAGCAGTGTGTACGTGTGGGTCGCAGCTTATCCTTTAAGCAAGCGGTCCTTAGCGGTGTCCCACAGGGCTCGGTCCTTGGACCGATGCTGTTCTCCATCTACGTAAACGATCTCCCTGGAGAGCTTGGGGTATCATCCCTATTGTTTGCTGATGACCTTAAGCTATGGAATGTTGTAAATGTTCCTGGGGGTTCTGAGGCCATACAGCATGCACTGGACAGACTCTGGGACTGGTCTACTTTGTGGCTACTGCCCATAAATCAGGCTGTGTTCCGTCCTTCGTATAGGAGCAACTTTCCCGCCTTCGAGCTACGTACTCGGTGGGGTCGAACTCCCCCTTGTCTCCAACCAGGTAGACCTAGGTGTCGTTCATTCCTCGTCTTTGCATTCTGGTGACAACTGGAAGAAGGCCGCTAGTAGGGGTTTCAGAATGTTGTGGTTAATACGCCGTTCTTTCGGGGTCTTAACTGCCGACATATTTGTGAAGCTGTTCTCAGCTTTCGTCCGGCCCCATCTGGAATACTGCGTCCAGGCTTGCCCGCCCTGCCTTGTTCGGGACAAAATGGAGCTTGAGAGGGTTTTGAGAGTAGGTACCAAATTGGTCGAGGGGTTACGGGGGCAATCGTACCCCGAGCGTCTACTTAGCTTGGGTATGTATTCAATGCACTACCGACGGCTTCGAGGAGACCTAATCCTTACTTACCGCATTTTAACAGGGAAGGTTGGACCGGACTTGAGCTGGCTATTTAGCCCGGCTAGGTTGCCTTGTCTTCGCGGTCATCCCATGAAGCTACACAAGCCGCGTTCTGACCGGATCAGGGCGGAAACTCGGTTATCGCGTAGAGTTATCGAGCGCTGGAACTCGCTTCCAGAAAGTGTAGTCAGTGAACCTACGGTTAAGGGTTTCGAGCGTCAGTTAGACGCTCTTGGGTGGCAACACGAAACCTTTCCCTTCTCCTGACCATATCCATCTTTAAACTTTTAGTTCTTATTCAGTCATTCTCCTCACTCTTTGGTGTTATCCTTCATTTTAATGACTTTCATTCCCCTTTATCTTCCATTTACTTTCTACTCATTTCTTATTTCACGTAACCTACACAGCGCAGACTGCTGGTGCAGGGAACGTGGGCAGTAATTGGTTGATCAGGGTGTTTCGGGTGTTTCGTGTTAGATATATCAAGAACTAACACCTTATCATTTCCTGGCTCAACGATTTGCTTAAGAAGGAACACTCAAGGGATTTTCCTATCGCTCCAGTCCATCTGAATCGGTCAAGACGATCGTTAGTCTGACGACTAAGCGCGCACTTAAATGAGGGAAAAGCCTGGGTGCTAGCACCGAGAAGTGGGTTGTATACGATATCCGTGACAAAATCAATGGGTTTAGTAAAGAGCAAGTGCAAGAGGGACGGGTTTTGACCCTTTATGCATCTAGTAGTCCGATCGAAAAACTGGTGCAGGGAAGCATGCGAGGCCAGCTCAAGAAGCTCGGCTGCCAAAAGCTTGTAACAGCGTCGCAGAAAAAATACTGCCAGACAACGTCGGGAAGATTAAAGTCCCCATCACTAACGCTCTATTTGCCGAATGTTCACGGATGAAATCAACAAGACCCTTAGCAACGCTCTCGGGGCTTCTATAGACTATCACAAGTTTAAGTTGCGCGGATGCAATACAGAGGTTAACTGCGAGTGTCTCAACATCACCGTCTGGTAATCGGAAACTATACGCCTTAAAGACAGCAAGTGCAGAGTTAACGTACAAAGCAACACCACCTCCGCGGAGAGCAGAGGTGCGGTCCCATCCCAGCAGTGCGTAGCCTAGCAAGCAAACTTCACTGTCCGTGACGTCGGTGAACAACCACGTTTCAGTGAATGCGAGAACATCTGGACGGCAGTCCTCGACAAGGGCGTCGACTTCGCACAGCTTGTTTCGCAGGCTACGCACATTGCTTAGGATCACCTGAAGAAATTTAGTAGTGAGTCCGGGATCGTGCGCCACCAGAACCGGCTCTGGCAGGGCGGAAGTGGACCACCGGCTCACCACCCGAAAACCCACCAAGCGGATACCCTTTTCTCCTGCTTCACGGCGGACTTTAAGATCTTTCACAGCTTCCCGCAATTTCAGCCTAACCGCCAAAGGGAGGACTGGGTGCACAATGACACAAGTGCCTTTGACCTTAAAGGCAAAACGCAGAAGTGCTTGGCGCTCCTCCGGAGTGGACAGAACAACTCGCAACAAGCGAGGGCGAGACTTGTCAGCTGGCAAGTTACCGAGTCTGGTTAGTTTGCGCACACTCACGCCAGGGAAGCCGGGAAGCAGGAGTTTGGCAAAGCATATTCTAAACCACCGAAGGTCATCAATATTATTATTATTATACATGTCAGCTAGAGATGGTAAAACACCTCCGCTATTGTACCGCAATACATAAAGGAAATACATACATACATACATACATACATACATACATACAATACATAAAGGAAAAATAAATACGACAGTTGAATGCCAGCTGAGCTACCAACAACGGATACGCATCGTTCCGGTAAGCTACTAGCCGGCTACTAGGCAAAAACAAAAATTTAATTACGTCTTACCCTACGAGATAAGATCGTAGATGGAGGGGGAGGCTAAAGGGATGGGGAGGGACAAAGAAACTCACAGCGTGAACGCCACTGAGGTCGGCTCCTTGCCATATCAGCAAGTGTATCCAGCCAAACGTGTTCACCGTCTTTTGGACCCCAACCAGGGAGCCGTGAAGCTCCAACTGAGGCCAGCTCCGAAGTGAGGGCCTTCATTCCTCTGGACCAAGTCATCGCTTGGCCACCTCTCCTCTTCTTCCACCCACATCCCCGGTGAGCAAACAACGCACGTCGTGGAAGTCGGTGGGCTGGCATGCGCAACACGTGGCCCAGCCATCGAAGCCTGGTGAGTGAAATGACGGTGCTGAGCGGTTCATTCCCTTTTCCTAGGCCGTAAACAAGGCGTCGAACACGCTCGTTACTCACGCGGTGTTCCCACCAGATGTGAGCCAAACTGCGAAGGCAGCGATGGTCGAACGTAAGTAGCCTCTTCCGAAGGTCATCTAGCATACGGTCTTTTGGGAGAACAGCAGATGACTCAGTGGCGTTTCTGAAAATAACACTGCAGTCGGTATACGAGTCTCCGCGACGCGGAGTATTTACCGAACGCTCCATGGACATCGGTGGTTCCAGTTTAGTGTCCGTTTTTATACTCTAATGTCGTAGATGTTTCCAGCTGTAACGGTTCCGTAGTAGTAGAATTTGAGGGGACGGAATGGGCACTCTCGGACCTCTCATGTCTGCCTTGGGTTTTGCCGCTCTTTTAACCCTCCTTGCAGTGGTCAAAAGACAGGCAATGATACAAGGACTCGGTGACAGCAGTTATTCACACCTTGCAGCAACTTTAACAATGCATTTATATCATGTTAATCAGATTTCCTGGCAGAATTACTCGGCCTTTCTTTTTCTCTTCCCAGGCATCATAAGGATGAACGGTTTAAGAGCGAAGATTCTCTATGGAGGATCTGCCTGCAACCCACCTAGTCCGTGGGTCAACCGCCTGGACATGGATATGCAAGCAAACAAAACACGCCAATACAAGGAAATCCTTCCTAAATTGCACATTGCTTCCGCTCCATTCCCATGAATGTAGAACCTCCTCTATAATATCGCTGCGCTCAACCATCCACCGTGAACCCTGACTATTCATTGGATCATTGGAATGTAGAGAGCAGAAGGAAAAATCCTGTCAGCTCCATCGCCTCCCGTTCGTCACAGGGATCAAGGTGGACATTGCAAGTCGGTACCAATAGAACCGCTGCATTGGCACAAGAAGCAACGAGATCCGAGTTTACTCAACAGGTAATAATCTAGTCGATGTATGAAACACTCCTCCGATTGCGCATCAATGACATACACAGGTAAATTGTTACATTCGTTCACTACTCTGGTGGACAGAGTGACGTCACAACGGACCTGAAGTCTCCTTTGCTTAAACAATTTTAATGGTGACCCCGAGTCGAGCTGAAAGAATTGAGTGGAAAGAAATTCTGCAGTTCAGCTCCAAGTTCGCCTATAATGATACGCCGTGTGAAAATCAAATCCCGCGATCTCGACGATAGGCCAGGGAGAACAATTTCAGACGCTGAAGATGTGATTAAGGCGGGTTTCGTAACTCCAGAATGGATTTAGATCCTCTCCGTTGAACATTTGCAAACAAGTTGCATTCAAATTTGGAAAGAGGATAAACAGCGGGCAGTCCATACTCAAGAATCGGACGTATATGAGAAGTGAACAGGAGCCTGAAGATCTCGCGGAGTCAAGCGAGAGAAGGATCGTCGTATGGCGAAAAATAACCTTAAAACATTTGTTCTCCTTCATCCATTTCGTCAAAGCAGAAAGAAGACAGATTGCGATATGTCAACATTGCGATTGTTCTCGTCAGTCGCAAACACAATAAAGCAGAAACACAGACATTTATATACATGGAAAAATATTGGCACACTAATGAAATTGTCAAAAGCAAGACCAAGGCAATCTAATTGATTGCCGCAAGAGTTTATGTGCACATAACACAGGTTGATAAGGGGAGTGGCTAATTTTTGACCTGAAAAATTGGCCTGGAGGGACTTTGTGTTACGGTACAAGTTCAAGTTCAAGCGGGACTGGAACGATAGGATTATCCCGTGAGTGTTCCTTCTTCAGCGGGTCGTTGAACCAGGAGTTGGCGAACTTTGAAATACTGATGGACCTAAAACAAAGACCGCATCACACCCTA
The DNA here is from genome assembly GCA_944474145.2 of Dicrocoelium dendriticum. Classification (NCBI taxonomy): domain Eukaryota; kingdom Metazoa; phylum Platyhelminthes; class Trematoda; order Plagiorchiida; family Dicrocoeliidae; genus Dicrocoelium; species Dicrocoelium dendriticum. The sequence continues at coordinate 224,305,604 of OX104064.1, forward strand.
A
>OX104064.1:224306100-224342030 GCA_944474145.2 Dicrocoelium dendriticum
CTGTCTTGAGCACATCTAAGTGTCTGTCCCCATATCCACACCATTCCGCGCCTTTGTTACCCCACATCCTGGGCACCATGTCAACTTTTGCCAATGCAGATAGAGCTGCCCAAATCTTTCCAGCCTGTCACAACCCCCCTCTTATGAAACTTACCGGGACACGGCCCGCTATGTCACATTCTTCGAGCACACACACCCTCCCTCGCCGACATCTGCTGGCTCCTACACCTGTAGGAGTTTTCCCCATACCAGTAGCACCAGTTCTTGCTGCCACATCGCCTGATGTATGCAACCCGGGAACTGTAGATTACAGTGCATCGGAAACGCCTCCACCACTGTCTTGTTACGACCCTACTACAGAATCTGACGACCCAATGACGGGACGATGCGAATACGACTCGTACACTCTCCTCCTCCTCCTCAATGTACGATCAATTAAAAATAAACTGCACCTTCTAGGCCCCTTCATCCTTCTGTCAAGCCCGCATGTGGTGTTGATAACAGAAACGTGGCACTCGGCCGACGCTTCTGACGCACCGCTCCACATTCCAGGGTACACCACTTTCTGTAATGGACGTGCCAGTAAACGTGGTGGCGGATGCCTCATATACGTCAAGAACGAGTTTTACGCATCTCCTTTCCACACTTTATCTCTTGGCAACTCTGAAGACTCAGTCTGGATTCAAACCGTTGGAGGTCATCCGGACCTCTTGATAGGCTGTTTATATAATCCACCGCACTCCTCTTGTGCTAGCGTTAACAAATTGGACAGACTCTTTCAGGAAGTCTCATTTCTCCCTTCACGCTTTAAGATCATTGCTGGAGACTTCAATATGCCTCATGTTTCGTGGCTCGGACAGTCGGCCCCACCCAAGTATAGGGCCCTTGTTGACACTATTTCCACTCATGAATGGACACAGCATGTGATTGCACCGACTAGACAATCGAACACACTGGACCTTGTATTCACTAACGGCATCTCGCACGCGTGCGCCAGCGTGTTAGACAACATACCGGGCAGCGATCACAAGGTGGTGAAGCTGTCCTTCGCGCTCCCTAAATCCCGTCAACATGCAGTCACGAAATATGAGATATTTCGGCCCCTCCAGCGCATTAACTGGGACATCTTCTCCTCCCTCCTCCGATCATCCCCCTGGGACGACTTCTTCCTCTCCGACAACATAGATACTGCGACCAACGTGCTTTACAACAATTTCACTAACTGCTTAGATGTCCTTACTCCAAAACAGAAGAAAATCAAAAAGCGTCAAGATCTTGATGACACTTCCACACGCAAACTGACCAGCAGGCTCAAGAAAATGCGCTCCCGCTACATCAAGACGAAAAGCTTTCACCTAATCATCCGTATGAACGAATTGTTAGTCGACTGGAGAAATTCACAAAGTACTGCGCGTACATTAGTAGAGCATGCAGCGCTTTGTACTGAAAACAAAGCAAAGTCTCTCATTCGACTACTGAAGCAGCGGGGTGGCAGAAAAGATATCCCGATTACTACCTTAGTGCTTCCTGATAAAAGTATAATCACTGGTGCGGCTGATCTCTGCGAGTTCATTAACACACATTTCTGTAACTCCTTCACTAGCAATGACTTGGCACTGCCAAATACGATTCCCAAGTTCACTGAAGATCAAATTCATACTATTGACTTTGACTTATGCACTATCAAGCGAGCGCTTTGCTTGTTGAAACTGTCACACTACCCAGGTCCTGACGGTATGCCGTCTTCCATTTTAAAACTCGGAGGTCCGGACATTCCAGTCCTTCTCCTCAATGTCTTCACCCTCTCAATGAAGAGTGGTCACTACCCGTCCAGCTGGAAGCACGCAACCGTCATACCACGACACAAACGAGGCTGTCGCCTAAATATTGACAATTATCGTCCCATTAGTCACACAGCTATTGCGTCTCGACTCATGGAAAGAATAATAAAGGACGCGATGCTTTGCTTTCTGTTGCCACGCAACCTTATCAATAGGTCCCAACACGGGTTCTTGCCGACTAAATCCTGTCAAACCTGCCAGTTTGAATTCTTAAACCACGTGACACACTCCATCGACCTAGGTCAGGCACTGGTTATTATCTTCCTGGACATGAAAAAAGCGTTTGATCGGGTCCCACACAATGGTTTAATGACTAAACTAGCAGCATACGGTGTCTCCAGCCATCTCCTTTCATGGTTTTCTTCCTACCTTTCCAACCGAACGCAGTCAGTGCAACTGGGCGACATCTCATCCAAAAAGCATCCGTAACCAGCGGAGTATTCCAAGGCAGCGTCCTGGGTCCTCTGCTGTTTTTGTTGTACATTAATGATGTATTCCAGGTCTTCAAACACGGCACGCCGTACCTTTTTGCCGATGACATAAAAGTTATTTTCTCATTTGACCCTAGCTGTCTACGTAATAGTCTCTCTAGCATTCAAAGCGATCTCAGTGCTCTTGAAACATGGTGCGATCTATGGAAACTAGAGTTTTCACCAACGAAATGCAACGTCCTTTCCTACCGATGCTGTATACCCCCCAAACTATTAACTCTTAACGGTACACCACTTGATAACAGCTTCACTGTGCGCGATCTCGGTGTACACTATTCCTGTTCATTGAATTTTGCGGAACAAGCGAGCTATAGCTCTGCCAAAGCCAGGTCTATCATTGGTTATATACTGAAGTCGATGTGCTTGTTAGAGTCTCGACTCATGCTCTATAAGTTGTGTGCCAGGCCTATAGTAGAGTACTGCTCAATGGTTGTTACTAACTCACGTAAAAGTGACAGGATGGTTATTGAGAAAGTCCAGCGTTCGTTCACTAAACGTCTATTAGGAGCGTCTGCGCTCAACTATCAAGGCCGCTGCAAGCAGCTTGGTCTGGAACCGCTTTGGCTGCGACGTCTCAAAACCAACCTTGTTTTCCTATATAAGCTAATCAAAATATCGCACTCAAGTGCCGCTAGCTTTTTTCAGCCGCCTGGCGATACACGTTATCCTCTACGCCATAAGGCACACTCATTTTCCCTACCCAACACACGTTGCTCCATACGTTCTAACTTCTTCCTCTATAGATATGCGCATGTCTGGAATAAGCTACCGGAAGCCGTCAGAGCATCTGATAGTATCACGCAATTCTCCACGGCCATATATAGACTATTAAGCGTCCCCAAGGTAGCCGAGATTCTGGGCATCTGCATCCCCGAGGACGAGCTCTGGGAGAACGGCCCCGATCACTTATAGACACAAATTATCCAATCAGCACTAATAAAGCTCCCTTCCTTCCCAAACTGTCCGCTCCTTATCGCGCTCTTTCCTTTCATTTCTCTTGCAATCGGATGGCAACTCAGTGCCCTGCATGACCTAGTCTCATTTGACCAGTCTGACTGCATCCATGACTACAGAGTTGCAAATGGTCTGGGACCTGCAGTCAATGTTAAGCCTAATACACCTTGACAGTCTGCTGGAATCGCTTACATTTATGCAGTTTATTCCTGTCCATTTCTGCTGCCCCTCCCTATTTGTCTTCTAAAATAAGCTGTTGGACTCAATCTCGTTTCGCCGACTAATCCTGTCTCGTCTGGTCGGTCTCCTGCTTTCCAACTTCTCTCAGACTTCTGCCTGACTTGCATACCTTATACTCATGTAGCCTCCTGCATCCCAAACCTATCCGTCTCTGCTGACTCTTTATATATCTTCCTTACTTAACTGTTCGACTTACTCTCAATTTGCCGACTTAACCAGTCTCGTCTGATCGGTCCCCTGCTCTCCGAATTCATTCAGACTGCTGTGACGTTACCGGCATTGGATGAGAAGTGCGAACGCTCTGTCCCCATTACCTCTCGAGCCCCATGGACTTTTTCACACCTTATAAGTAAACCTCCCAATATCCGGACCGTCTCCTCTCCTTATGGCATTTCTTATCCGTAAACGTAAACTCTCAACTCAGTCCTCTACTTATCGCGCTCTGCCTTTATTTCTTCTTAAACCGGAGAGCGTGCTCTCAGTGCCCTGCTCTATTATCCTCTTCGACTACAGAAATTCAGTTCTAGGCTCTGCTTCACCAACACACCTTTCTCTCACACTGCGAGCCTGCCTGAGTTGCATGCCTTATATATATAAAACCTCTTCCATCCCAACCCATCCGTCTCCGCTGACTCTTTATTTACCCTCCCACCTCAACTGTACTACTTACTCTAAGTGTGCCGACTAATCCAGTCTCGTCTGATCGGTCCCCTGCTCTCCGAATTCATTCAGACTGCTGTGACGTTACCGGCATTGAATGAGAAGTGCGAACGCTCTGTCCCCATTACCTCTCGAGCCCCATGGACTTTTCCACACCTTATAAGTAAACGGTCTAGACTCTGTAGACTCAAGCTATATCGCACTTACGTTGACAGCCTGCTAGACTTGTTCACCCTCTATTTATATAGTCACCTCCACCTCTCGACCCACTCCATTTGCCCTCCTAAAATTAGCTGTTGGACTCAATGTCGTTTCGCCGACTAATCCTGTCTCGTCTGTTTGGTCTCCTGCTTTCCAACTTCTCTCAGACTCCTGTGACATTACTAGCCATCGTTCAGATGACTGAGCGCCGTTCGTATCCAATCATTCTTTAATCGGACGAGTGAGTCTCTGTCATCCGTAACTCAGCCTCAGCTGATCAGCCAAATTCTATGGGACTGCTACCAGGCTACCGGGATGTTAGCGGTCTAGGCTCCGTCGATCCAAAGCACTTCCTCCCTCACCTTGATATCCTGCTGAACTTGTTCGCCCTATGTTGATATAACCACTTCTATCTCTGACCAGTCCGATCCTACTGACTCCACTTACCTTCCCAAATGAACCATAGGACTCAATCACAATGCGCCGACCAAGTCCAACCTTGGCAGATCGGTCCTCTTCTCTCCTACTTCTGCGACGCTGCCTGCTATGCTCGGTAGACTGAATGCTCTGTCACCATTACCTCTAGAGCCTCGTTAACTGTCGCATTTCATATCCGTAAACGTAAACTCTCAACTCTGTCCTCTCCTTATCGCGGCCTGTCTTTATTTCTTCTTCATCCGCATAGCGAGCTCTCAGAGCCCCGCCCTATTATCCTCTTTGACTGCTTCCTAACTAGCGAAATGTAGTTTTAGGCTCTGTATCACCATCACACAACTTCTCTCACATTGCGAGCCTGCCCGACTTGCATACCTTATATTCATTTAGCCTCTTGCATCCCAACCCATCCGTCTCCGCTGACTCTTTATTTACCTTCCCACCTCAACTGTACTACTTACTCTAAGTGTGCCGACTAATCCAGTCTCGTCTGATCGGTCCCCTGCTCTCCGAATTCATTCAGACTGCTGTGACGTTACCGGCATTGAATGAGAAGTGCGAACGCTCTGTCCCCATTACCTCTCGAGCCCCATGGACTTTTCCACACCTTATAAGTAAACCTCTCCCTATCCGGACCGTCTCCTTATGACGTTCTCTACCTTCAAACCTTCTCTAATCGGACTGCCAACTCTGTGCCCAGTAATAACCTAGTCTCATCTGACCGGTCTGCTTCTTTGACCCTTTCCAGACCAGCAACATTTAAACGGTCTAGACTCTGTAGACTCAAGCTATATCGCACTTACGTTGACAGCCTGCTAGACTTGTTCACCCTCTATTTATATAGTCACCTCCACCTCTCGACCCACTCCATTTGCCCTCCTAAAATTAGCTGTTGGACTCAATGTCGTCTCGCCGACTAATCCTGTCTCGTCTGTTTGGTCTCCTGCTTTCCAACTTCTCTCAGACTCCTGTGACATTACTAGCCATCGTTCAGATGACTGAGCGCCGTTCGTATCCAATCATTCTTCAATCGGACGAGTGAGTCTCTGTCATCCGTAACTCAGCCTCAGCTGATCAGCCAAATTCTATGGGACTGCTACCAGGCTACCGGGATGTTAGCGGTCTAGGCTCCGTCGATCCAAAGCACTTCCTCCCTCACCTTGATATCCTGCTGAACTTGTTCGCCCTATGTTGATATAACCACTTTTATCTCTGACCAGTCCGATCCTACTGACTCCACTTACCTTCCCAAATGAACCATAGGACTCAATCACAATGCGCCGACCAAGTCCAACCTTGGCAGATCGGTCCTCTTCTCTCCTACTTCTGCGACGCTGCCTGCTATGCTCGGAAGACTGAACGCTCCGTGCCCATTACCTCTCGAGCCCCGTGGACTTTTCCACACCTTATAAGTAAACCTCTCTCTATCCGGACCGTCCCCTGTCCTTATGGCCCCTCTACTATCATTTCTTCTCTAATCGGACTGCCAACTCTTAGTGCCTTGTAATAACCTAGTCTCATCTGACCGGTATGCTCCTTTGACCTTTTCCAGACTAGCAAGATATACCGATCTAATCTCTCTAGACTCACAACTATATCTTGCTTACATTGACAGCCCGATAGACTTGTTTACCCTTTATTAATATAGGCATATCCATCAGTAACCTGTACTCTCACATCTTCAATCGGATGACCGACGCTTAGTGCCATGCCCTTCTTTGTCATCATCTGATCAGTGTAATTCTCTGGGACTACTACGAGGCCTCCGGATGTGTCGACTTCTCGAGTCTCGTCTGTTTGGTCTCCGGCTTTTAGAGTTCTCTCAGATTACCGGGATATTACCGGTGCTATTTCAGCACTGAACGTTTCATACTTCGCACGAGAGCGTCCTTGGCTCACCACACTTTAGTAGTAAACCTTTTTCATCCTGACTATCGTCTCTTAATTGCTCTCATGAGTTACTCTTCGCACTGCCGTCCGCATTCTTCCGCTCATAGCTGATTCCTTAAATTTCCTTTTCTTCTTGGAACGTTGCTTTACCTATGTTGCTCCCGCATTCGGTCTCAACCTTGTTGTCCTTAGTTTCACCTAAGATGCCGCTCGCATTCGGTCTGCTGTCATCATCATCGGTTTACCTGTTACTCTCCATTAATCATATTAATCGCTTAACGTTGTCTACACGCTTTGTTATACCCTTCTTTCTACCTAGTAGTTGTAGTCTGAGGCACACCAGCGACGTGATGTAAAGAACGCGCTTGCAAATCATGTATACTAAACAAAATTACATAAATTTTAATGTATCATAGGCACCGTTGCGCGCCACCAGTCTGTGTTTGTGCTTCTTGCTTCGTTGCTGTCTTTCTGTTTGGCTGCCTCTTGTCCGTTGCCCGTTTTCTCTCGAGATTTCCACAGATACATCCGCCAAAACAAGAAGGTTTATCCACTGGGAATAGTCGACCCACTTTCAATAGCCAGCTGGTTTACATGCTTGTTCTTTTCTCCGGGAGATGAAGAACCCACACATCGTTCCAAATGGAGCTCTTTCCGCCATTCTGGAGAAGCTACCACCACGGGGTCTAAACAAATGGGTTTAGCTCGCCTCGTACTCACATTACATGGATCCACTGTTCCACAACCGGAGACTGACAATTCTGGCGTGATTACATTCACTGCCTCAAACATTCCGATTCTCCAGTCACCTGGAGCTTTTCTGATGTCATTTCACGGACAGCACTGCGCGCGCATAAGCGGCTTTTCCGATGATTTTTCCTGGAGCTCTCACTTGGTTATGGAGACAATTACACTTACATTTGAAGGAAATACTTGTCCACTTCGCGGAGAATAGCATTTATTCCTGTTTTGGACATATTCAGACACAAGAAACAACTGCACTCACCGTCCCTATGACAAGTCCAGCATGGATAGCTGGACACGGGTTGCGAGCCGGACAACATAATAGAAAAAGCCGGCCTCTATTAACAATATGTTTACTCACCTGCATCATTATCATTCGACTCTGCGACTCTTTTACATCATTGACTGGCTTCAACGACTATTGCCGGTTCAGTACTAAGCCATTTGGCCAACCAACGAAACATTTTGGCTGTCAACCGACTGCGAATAATAGAGTGCAAAATCGGTCTATACGATGTATAGCCGACTAGCACTACAGTTCAACGGAAGCTACGACAGTGTTCCAGGACGTGGTGGGTTTTCGCCTGGCAAGCGTTCTCCCTATAAAAAGCCACAAATGTCCGCTTAACAACACTGCAACGTGGCGGATGTGACTCGCCACAAAATAAAGTCACTGCTATACATTTCACACTGACGCAGTCCTCAGCCTCCAACATCGAACCTGTGCAACTGATTTTACTATGAAGAATGCTTTAGTGGAGTACCGATCATTCCGGCTTCGTAATGGTCATTGATTGCACTAAACCTTGTTCGGGCTCCTGTGCTCATGGATCACTACATGTCAAATTTACCCCCCACTTGTATCTTGACGCAACAGTTTTTGCGCGCCACGGCGCCATTATGTTCCTTGGTCTGACTATTACCTGACAATATGCTCGCTCTTATGGACTACATCTTTTCGTTTATTCCTTTCATTGTAACGAAATGTTTTAATATTCCAAAGAAGCTGTGCTTGTATGCATATTTGATCATGCCTTTTAGAGGTGTGTCTCGTTTTACAGAGAATATACTATTTATTTATTTATTTATTTATAGGTGAGTTTGCTCCGCAAGACCGCTTGACATTGGGATGCTTCGTAGTGTTAGACACCATGCTGTCTAAGCGGTTTGGTGTAGCTCGTTGTCTCTTTTTGGATGCGCCAAGCTCCCGTTGCCTGTAGCCTGCAATGGTGTTAGGATTAGTCGCAGCCCAACCTAAGCTTCTTTTCAGCGGCCCGAATGTAAGCTGGCTTAGCATTGTTGCACTGCGAAGCTGTTCACGGTTAGCTATGAGAGTACGCAATACTTCCTCATCCTTTGCGTTCAGTTTGATGGGACCCGCAAATTGGGTTACACGCTTAGTCAATCTTTGAACTTGCAGGGCATTCTCTGCAATGCCATTAACTGCAATGATGGCACGCCTAAATGCGTCCACCGATATGTCGTCGGGAACATTGAACACTAGTGCGCTGCACAATCCAATCCCGCACGCAGCGTTGTGTGATGCTAGCGTCTCCGCTTTTCTTATTTTCAAAGCTGGTGGAGTTGAGCCCAGCAGCTCAGGTGAACTCGGTGGTGTGGTCCATATACGAGGCCTTTTAGCTCGAGGCGTTGGCGGCTCAGTTCGCTGAGTGTTGGTTATGATAAGCTCGCTTCGATCGTCGTAGCATTTTGCTAACATCGGTTTAACTGAGCTGTTTAAAGGTTGCCTTAGAGGTTCGGCAGCCACTGGCCCTTCCGGTTTGACTGATCGACTTGTATTAGTAGCTGAGCACTTAGTGTAAACCGAGGGTTTTCCTATATTATTCTCTGGCTGGCTGATTTGCTCTATGTATGATGTTGCTTTACGGATAGCACTGGTCTCAGGGTTTGCAGGTTCTTCCAAGCAATCAAGCGATCCAGTATCCATATCAGACGAAATGTCAAGGTCCACAATACCTGAGCCACTTAGGTGCACTGGCGTCGGAGAGTTGTCACAATTGGCCTGAACACATCTGCTATGTGCAGAACTCTCGGTTAGCTTGTCGTAACGTCGCTGCAATGCCGTTCTCGCTGGTACTAATTTTAAGTCAGGAAACGTGGTGCGGTTCCTAAATTCCCTTTGATAGGAGAGAAACTTAAGAGCCGAGCTCTCGTTATCGAACTTGACTAAGAGAGGGCATTGGTTTTTCATGACCTTTTTTCTCAGCCTTGTGCAGCTCAGAAGATTGTGTTCCAGGCCACACACTTTCATCAGTATCTTACGAATGGTGTGCAGATTCAGGCGGTCTGGAACATTATAAATCACTACCTCATTAAGACATTTTAGTCGATCCATTACCTCGGTGCAGATCGTATTAATGAACCTTCCAGCCAATTCCGCATGCTTAGATTCCATGAGGTCCTTGGGTTGCATCATAGCTGCTATGGCTGTCAGTCTATCAGTAAAAGGTTCTAATGTGTTGAGGACCCTTTTGAGCTTCACCACTTCATTTTGAAGATCGGCTATTTGAGAACTCAAAGAAAAGATGTCCGTTAAGTTAACGGTGCATGGTATAGTTGGGTCAGCTAAGCTACTGGTGCTAGTTTTTGCTTTGGCCGGAGTACGCCCCACTGCTCGCACACCCTTGATAGAGACGTTAAGACGACGTCCACTGACCATGTCCAAAAGAAGAGGTGATGAAAAAGAAAAGATAACAGCAGAATAGCTGTAAGTTGAACGTTAAAAAATAGGTGAAGATCGCGTTGAAATATACTCTAGCGACACTAAACGCCTTTAAAAGCTTGAACCAATTGAGAGCAAAACAAAACGGACCTTGTTCCCAGGTACATCCACGGATACTCAAAAGACATTTTCAGCATAATTATTGTTGCACAGTGTACATGCTTTTGTCTCAAGCCCAAATGTTATAACACAAGACATTAACAATATTCAATTCCATGCCTGTTCTTGCGGTCTTCTCTCGGTTGTCTCCCACTTTCCCTTTTCTCTGAGGTCCGGGACATCTTGGAGATCTGGGATTTGACTGAGGAACAATTTTGGCCCAAGACGGACGTAACAACCCACAAGGACTGACATGGAGGATGGTAAAACTCCGCAAGGACCAACCTACAATCACGATAACCCTTGTCCAGTATGGAGAACTGGACATATCCTCATACTCCCATACAGTATACATCTGAAAAATCTGGACAGCGGAAAAATTGAAACTTTTGCTCACCTGGACATACAACAAGAAGAAAAATCGCGATGTCCCTCTCCTCCAGCGACCTCAAAATCATGGCGACCCAGAGCAAAATACCCGTCCAACTAACAGAGGAAATTAGAAGCCATTACCCCGCGAAAAACCGAAGGTGAAACCAGTCGTCAAGCGGCTTCGCCAGTTCAACATTAATGTTCAAAATGCTTTACGGCAGTGTTGCAGGACGTGGTGGGTTTTCACCTGGCAAGCGTTCTCCATATAAAAATCCACAAATGTCTGTTTAACAACACTGCGACGTGGCGGTTGTGACTCGCCACTGAATAAAGTCACAGCCCACAACTACATACTGGCAAGTCGACTAGATTCACATATCAACTCTTCTTGACACCGTTTCAACTACACACGATTGAACCCGGAGTATCATCGTGATACACAACAGTTTTTAAACCTTGATCATGCCTAAGTTGGTGCGTCTCTATGAAACTGAGAATAAACTATGTATTTATTTATTTTATCATGGACATACGACCAATTTTCTACTATTACTGTCACAGTTGCCATAAAATGTTTGTACAGTTGTACATATCTGATCATGCCTCCATGGGCGTGCCTCGCATAGTCGAGAATAAAGTATTTATTTATTTATTTATCACCCGGCAACCAACGGGTTAGTTGAACAGTTCCATAGACAGCTTAAAGCCTCGCTGTGCGCCTCCTGTGAACTTAGCTTGAACGTAACTTTTCGCTCGTACTCTTAGGTATGCGCAGCAGCATCAAAGCTGAATTGCAATGTGCACAAGCAGAGCTGGTTTACGACACAACGCTAAAGTTGCCAGGAGAATTCATTTCCCCTCTCGCGTCGTCGTGTATGCATCCTCTTAATTTTGCGTCCTCCCTAGCTCAAGGCATGTGTTCACTATGCCCGACTCCGCCCCGTGAACAGACTAGAGATGTGCAACTGCACAGCGGACTCTCTACATGCACTCACGTCTTCGCATCGACGAAGTGCGGCGCCCTCTCCAGCCTCCCTGCACTGGCACTTTCAGAGTTCTGCAACGGACTCTGAAACTTTTTACTTTAGACCAGAATGTTCACCGAACAACGGTGGCTATCGACCGCCTCAAAGTGGCGTTCTTTGGCGAGCCAATTGCAACCTATCCTGATGCTGTTGCACGAGCACCCTCACCTGCCGTGATTTCCCGAGCACTAGATAAATCAAAACCCTCCGTGCCCCCCGACCCTCAGCCTATCCCGCCGCAACCCCAGGCAACCGACTGACGCGGTAGGCAGGTCAAACGTCCGGTCCGTTCTGCAGATTTTGTAAACGTTTGCTATTTTCTTTAACACGCCAATTTCGTCTGTAGTGGTTGTCTGCGTTTCGTTCACAAACATTTTGCAAAAACGACAAAAATCCCAAAATAATTTGAAAAGCTAAAAAGCGTATTTGCTTTTATCATGCATGCCATGTTCCCTCTCCGGCGTCAAGCCACTTCCCCGACCCCATCTCACCCCCTCTGATTTCTACCTTCCAGAAGCTCAACCGACGGAATTACCCAGGCAACCCTCGAGTGACCCGCCAACCGGCTCAACGCAACCCCGGAGTGACTCGCCGGCTGACCCAAGACCCTCTTCCACGCCCAAGGAACATTCAGTCGCCCTCGACCGCGGACACCCACGAACGGCTTGGTCCTCAAACGCCGCCTAGGCATTGCCGATGAGGACGCCGGATTTCTTCGTGGGACGAGGACGCCTGGATTTCTTCTTGGGACGAGGACCGTGGACTAAAGTGCGGTGGAGGGAGTGACACCTCCCAAGCGCACCGTCGCATCTGCAGCAAAGGGAAGGTCCTGTCGTCCAGAAAATGCGATAGAGTAGCCATTGAAAAGGTTCAACGATCGTTTACCAAACGTCTTCTGGGCAACTCCACTCTCAGCTATCATGGTCGGTGCAGCAAACTCGTGCTTGAGCCTTTATGGTTGCGCAGGCTGAAAACTAACCTCATCTTCCTATATCAGCTTATCAATAATCCTCTTGCGAACTCAATAACTCCCTTCCTATCATCAGCCAACATTTCGTACCCTCTTCGTAATAGACCGCACTCCATTATCCTGCCGAAAGCCCACAGTAGTACCCGTGCAAACTTCTATCTTTACAGATATGCGTATGTGTGGAATAGGCTTCCACATAATGTGCGGGCATCTGATAATATAATCCACTTCCGTACAGCACTTAATAGGTACCTCACAGTCAGTCAGGTTTCTACTCTTTTAAGTATTAACAAACTTGAAGACGACCTGTGGGAAAATGGTCCTGACCACATATAAGCGTTTTCCCATCCTATCTCACTCAGCTCCAATTTAGTCCAATTGTAGTCCACTTCTCTCATCTGCTTTCTCCGGCTCAGTCTACCGTAGTATGCATTCTTTCCGTTTTCTGTTCACTCTTCACTCAATCTTTTTTAGCTCGCTTCAGTTGATGTGACTAACTCAGACAACTTACTGTATGCTTGCATTCTTCATGTCTGCTGTACCTTCTTCATTCAACCTTCTTAGTTCTCTTCTGGTGACCTTCCTTATGTCATCAGGCCAGCGCACAGCCGCTGCTTGATAGACGCCCAGCTGTCACTTACCTGTCTGTAACACATAAGTATTTGTAGTTCAGCTTCCTTACCGGCTTTTACACAGCTCCAGCTACCTAGCACGCCGTTATGCGTCGTTCCTCTTACTCATGTAAAATCTTCTTGACAGCAGCTAGTCATTGTTGGCTCCATGTAGTTTGAAAGGAGCCACTCCCGGAATCTCCAGCCTTCATTTTCTTCTGCAGTCTGTCTCTCTAAGCTTCGCCCGCATGTTGATTTCTTCATCGAAACTTTAGGTATCCAGTAGTGGTCAAACTTCTTAATCATATGGCTGCACCAGCCACTGATAAATCCTTTCCTAGAGCCACTAATTCTGCCTAGCAGCAGCTAGTCGCCATAGCCTTAATTCAACTTTGCGGATACCCGGAGCTCGCTCCCTTCTTACAATGTTCATTCTCTTTGATTGTTTGCGTCACAGCTCAGCTGTTTGTTGACCTATTCTGTGCCACCGTAGGATCCACTAGTAACTGATGCCTTAATCCGAATTCTGTTGCTGCCATTCATCGCTCTCCTAGCGCGCCGTTATCCGTTGATCGTCTTACTCGCGTGCAATTTTCTTATTGGCAGTAGCTAGTCGTTGTTGGCTTCATGTAGCCTGCAAGGAGCCACTCCTTGACTCTCCAGCCTTCATTTTCCTCTGACGTCTGTCTCCTTATTCGGCGCTCGTCTGTTGACCTATTCATTGAAACTGTAGGTATCCAGTAGTGGTCAAACTTCTTAATCATATGGCTTCACCAGCTACTGATACATCCTTTTCTAGTGCCACTATCTCTGCTTATAGCAGCTAGTCGCCATAGCCTCAATTCAACTTTGCTGATACCCGGAGCTCTCTAGCAGCTGCTCATTTCTTACAATGTTCATTCTCTTTGATTGTTTGCGTCACAGCTCAGCTGTTTGTTGACCTATTCTGTGCCACCGTAGGATCCACTAGTAACTGAAGCCTTAATCCGAATTCTATGGCTGGCCGCTTATCTCACTCCTAGCGCGCCGTTATCCGCCGTTCTTCTTAGTCGCTTCACTCTTCTTGGCAGTAGCTAGTCATTGTTGGCCCCATGTAACCTGCAAAGAGCCACTACTTGACACTTCAGCCTTCATTTTCCTCTGACGTCTGTCTCCTTATTCGGCGCTCGTCTGTTGACCTATTCATTGAAACTGTAGGTATCCAGTAGTGGTCAAACTTCTTAATCATATGGCTACACCAGCCTCTGATACATCCTTTTCTAGAGCCACTATCTCTGCTTAGCAGCAGCTAGTCGCCATAGCCTCAATTCAACTTTGCGGATACCCGGAGCTCGCTTCCTTCTTACAATGTTCATTCTCTTTGATTGTTTGCGTCACAGCTCAGCTGTTTGTTGACCTATTCTGTGCCACCGTAGGATCCACTAGTAACTGAAGCCTTAATCCGAACTCTATTGCTGGCCATTCATCTCTCCTAGCGCGCCGTTATCCGTCGTCTTTCTTACTCGCGTTTACATGACATGTGGTCAAAAGTCTTAATGATATGGTTGAATCAGCCACTGATACATCCTTTCCTTTAGCCACTATCTCTGCTCTGCAGCAGCTGTTCGCTGTAGGCTCTATTCAACTTTGGGAATACCCCTTAGCTCGCTAGGGTCAGTCCTTCTGTAGAATGGTTATTCTCTTGGTATAGTTTTTTCACAGCTCAGCTGGTTTGCTGTCCGATCCTTTGACACGGTAGTTATTCATTAGTAACTAGAATGATTAACCCAACAGGCACCTTTGGCCACTGAAACCCGGTCCATTATCGATATCTTCTGATCGTCTTACCTTCAACACTTAGTCTTCCTTTGATATCCATTTAATCTTAGCCTGCTTCTAATATGCTCAGCTTCCTATCTTCATATACCTATGTACATTGTAGTTATGGTGTCTTAGGTAATCCTTATCCCGTGGAGCATATATAAATACGGCCACATCGTCACTGTCTTTTGGTTTCCGATAACAACCAATCGTGACTACACACCCACTTTCTAGTCTCAGGTAGAATTCGAACATTGTCAGCTTACACCTCATGAATATCTTACCGGAATCCTGCTCTTCATCCCTATGCACATGAAAGTATTCTACCCATCAGGCCATGCCTTCTGCATAAGTAAAAACATCTTTAGCGTAATATCTGTTACACCTTGTACACTAGTTGTCTCAAATAAATGTCTTAAGGTAGGATTTTGATCAAACGCTAGGTACATTGACTGTCCCTTTTCGGTCTTCTCTCGGCTTGTTCCTCTCTCCCTTTTCTCTGAGGTCATGAACATCGGAGAGCTTCGGGATTGAACTGAGGAACTGCCTCCGTCTGGGATGGGACGAAATAACCAACAAGTACTTACCTGGACCATGGCCTCACTTCCACTCTAACTATTTGCACCCAACCACCGATGTCCAGTGAGGGTAGCTGGACACGAATTCTTCGCTCCCCGGCAAATATACATAATCAGAGAAGACTTCACTTGGTTCTGCGAAGGATCAACACATCATTTTCAATAAGAATGTTTAGTACCCGACCTACCAATGGACAGGACCCAGGAACGCAATAGGCAACCAGTTATTGCATCAACCAGCAGAAAAAATGGGACGCAACCTGACTGCGAATAACCGAGCAAACAGACTTTTAACAAGAAACATAGCCAGTTACAATTTGCCATTCAATGGATTGGTGGCAGTGTTCCAGGACGTGGTGGGTTTTCGCCTGGCAAGCGTTCTCCCTACAAAAAGCCACAAATGTCCGTTTAACAACACTGCAACGTGGCGTATGTGACTCGCCACCGAATAAAGTCACAGCCCATAACTTTACACTGGCAGGTCAACTAGCGTCACAATTCTACATAGGATCGTTACACTGGGACTTCTACATCTGCATATACTGTTGTCGTTTTACATCCTACGATACGTTGACCTTTTCCTTCCTTGTGTGCTGGCTCTTCTGTTACCTTTCAATGGATTATTCAGGATTCTCAATTTCTTATTAGCTGAGGTCCCGTATCTCATGACAGCCAAAGTATTGTTTCGCATTTTCAACATTGTACAGTTCCAATCATGGATATATGAACAATTTTCCAAGTTACTGTTAAAATTGCATTAAAATGTTTGTACCGTTGTACATATCTGATCATGCCTCCACGAGCGTGCATCGCACAGTCGAATAAAATATTTATTTATTTATTTATTCGTTTAATTCCTGCACTAGCCAGATTTTGCAGTCCGAGCAGTCCTCCCCGATAGTCCACCGCTGACGCATTCTGGTCCACGCGACCATCATAAATAATAACTAACCAAAGCGTGGACCCAACGAACTCTGCTACACACCACACCTTGAAAGCCCTTACTAAAGCCCATGCAATTATTCGCATCCACCCTCACCTTCCGTTTTCCCCCACTATCAGCTCCATCGAAGGCTTCCATCCTTCAGCCTTCTAGGGAGAGGTCCTTGTAGTGTACCGGAAAACAAGCTCTATCAGTATTTTGTATCACTGGATTTTAAATAAATAAATAAATAAATAGTTCATTCTCAGTTTCATAGAAACACACCAACGCAGGCATGATCAAGGTTGTTTTAACCTTCGAAACGTCCACTTGTTTTACTGACGGCACATCCGTTGACACAAAACGTTTTGGTGAGTACTTCGCTGCACGTTTCTCGCTCTGTCTGCTTCGCTTCCTATTCTTGTAGCTTGCAAAATATACGTTGGGTTCAGTCTCCTCCGACTTCTATACTGTCGTATTTGACAAGCCTTACGTGTCATTGCTTGCCGACTAGTATCCCAGGCTCCTCCAAACCAATGTAAAACCAATTAGTAAGAAGAAACATAGTTAACCCTTTGTTGATAATGACTGATGCAATATGAGGAAACGAAATATGTAAGCATGTGTGAGCGTGTGCATCTGAAATAGTGGTGTGTGAACTATTGGACTTGCCAGCATGATGCAACTGGCTGCGACTTTATTCGATGGCCTGTCACAATCGTCACGTCGCAGTGTTGGTAAGCAGACATCTGCGGCTCTTTATGGAGAGATCGCCTGCCAGGCGAAAACCCACGACTTCCTGGAACAATGCCGTTACTTCTAATTTGAGCCGCATGTCACTGGCATGGCTTCATTCGTACCGATTTATCTGCAGCTATCCGCAGTCACGCAACGTCCCATATCTTTCTTTGGCTGACAAAGTGCCTTAGTCCTTGACCTTGAAGTTTTTAGTCTTTAGTAATGACCTGGCGTCCGTACTACGGGCAGATCGTTTGATTTACGCAGATGATTTAACGCTATGGATGGAAGTCACCTGTCGAGATGAAGCTGATTTACTACAAACAAGGCCCGATTCACTGCATGATTGGTCGATCGATTACCCATAAATTATGATACATGCTCCGTTCTTCCGATCGGTGTCTCCGAACCATTTGAAATTTATCATCTCGGTGGGTTTTCGCTGCCAAACTCTAATCGTGAGAGGGACCTTGGCATCGTGATGACACCAGACCTAAAATCGACTGAAGCTACCTTGAGGAAATTCACTTCTGCCAACAGGTTGTTTTTCGTCAAAACAGAAAGAAGACATCGATTGCGATATGTCAACATTTCGATTGTTCTCATCAGTCGCAAACACAATACAAGCAGAAACACAGACACATTTATATACATGGGAAAATATTGGCCCACCAATGAAACTGTCAAAAGCAAGACTAAGGCAATCTGATTGATTGATTGATTGACAAATAGTCACCAGGTGAACCCCAATAATGCGTTCAAGGCGTTATTACGTAACAGGAACCCGATAAGGTTGGCAAGGAGTGAGGCGTTGCTAATTAGCGCTTATATGGCAATGGTCGTGTGCTATATATTCTGTAGGAACCCAGACTGCGAACCAAAGGCAATGAGTAGAACACACAAAAGTAAGCTAGGGTAAATGTTTATTGGACGGGAAGAGAGTTAGCTAATGCCAAAAATAGGGCACCAGAAGAGAGCTAGCTATCGATAATGTAGTTGGCGTCGAGAGCGTAGACGGAGCGCCGTTCGCAGTTGAGTCGCGCGCCGAAGGTTGAGATCGTAGTTGTGTTTCCAAAAACAAACGGGAACAACCTTCCAACAAGCAAACCGCTCAGTTCCCTAATACATGAGAAAGCTATAATTTGAATATAATTTAGAATAGTTTACACATCATACGGGGGAAGCCCCAGGTCGCTACACAGCCCCCTCCTAGAAGGGAAACCGTGGGTGACCCTTCCATCTACGTGAGGACTGTCCATCGCGTGCCAGCCTTCTGCGATACCAGGTAGTGAAACCTGATGCAGCTGCTAGCAGGGAGCCAGGCGATCGGACCCCAGCGGGCTTCCATCCGTGTCCTCCCTAACAATGCCGAAACACAAAATGATGGAAGTTCGTATGCGTCCAATGTTCGCAAGTTCGTGAAGGTCAAGTGTTCGCTTTAGGCTCGTCATCTCTGGTTCATACATGGAAGATAAACGGAAACAAGAGCAGTGATAGTGGAGGCACAGGCAAAAGTAAGAGTGGCACTTACCGGATGAGGTAGGCGTCAAGCAAAACGCAACTCTTTTTATGTATTTTAAAAAGGTTCCTCTTTTTTATGATTTCAAAACGTTTTGCTTTCTTTTGGGTTTTTAAAAAACCTTTGTCCGTTTGTTGGTGTTTTCGAAAGCTTTGCTGGCTTTTGGGGGTTTTCGTAAGCTTTTGGCCAAAGAGGAAAAGGAAAGCAATAAGAAAAATGAAAGGAACATTAATCCCTTAATCGCGCTGGCCAATGTACACGTCTACCCGACCTAGTCGACTTGTGCGAATCAGAGGGAGACGTCGTCTTAGACGTCCTATCGGATCGCAAACTTGGAGGGATTGTTGAAGACGTGCCGGTTGGTTCGACGGGAAGTGGCGGAGCTGAAGTGGAAGGCTTGGATAAAGCGTGAAGCTTGGGTCCAGGGATGTTGGAAGCAAACGAATCTTCCATCATAGGCTGGGTTGATTCTTCAGAAGACGAGCAAGGGTCTTCATCGAGCTCAGGCTCTACGTAAGCATCATTGAGACGGTCAACCGGAAAGGCTTTTCGTTTACCGTGACGGTCCTTACGCTGCAGAACCTAGAAAGGACATTCGCAAGGTTGCGCCAGTGGTCTGCGGAAATCATTGAGGCAGAGAAAAACGGACGGACAACGCCGTAGGCCTTGAGGGACGAAAAATTTACGTGATTGTTCTCTAAAGTCTGGAAGCTTGTAGTGAAGCATGCTCGTGGCTAGCTGACGTGCATAATTCGCGTCATAACGGGGAATTCTGGGACTATCGGTAAAGAAGGCGCCAGGCAAACACAGTTGTTTTCCATATACTAACTCGGCGCTGGACGTACGTGGATCCGCCTTCAGGGCTGATTGGATCCCAAGGAGGACCATAGGCATTAACCCAGTCCAACTCAGCGCATTGGCGGCGCTAAGTGGCTTTCAGCTGTCAGTGGAAACGTTCCACCATGCCGTTCGCCTGCGGATGGTAGGCGGTCGTGCGAATGCGTCGGCATCCAATGAGTTTAAGAAGACCGTTAAATGTCGAAGATTCCAATTGCGGACCGCGATTCGTCGTCACTGTAGCTGGACAGCTATGTGAAGCGAACCAGCGCTCGACAAAATCGCGTGTTACGGTTTCCGCAGCTACATCAGGGATTGGAACGGCTTCGCGCCAACGGGTGAAACGATTGATCGTGGTCAAAATGTAGACCATTCCATTGGACGTGGCGAGAGGTCCCACTATGTGGAGATGGACATGAGCAAATCGCCCTGAAACGGACGGAAAGCAACCAAGCGAAGCGGACACGTGCCGCTGAATCTTGGCTTGCTGACAGGTGAGACAGCTGCGTGCCTAACGCGTAGGATCGCGTTGCATCCCCGGCCAACCTCATCTCTCAGAGTCCAGTTTAGCAGTAGCTTTAATGCCTGGGTGGGCGATATTGTGGAAGGTGCCGAAAACGATAAAGCGAAAGGTTTCTGGAACGACGGGTCGAGGTGGTCCGGTAGATGTGTCGCATAAAATTGTACCATCAGATGACGGCAAAGGGTGCGTGGATGTCTCTAAAGATGAATAACGGAGTTCCGAAAAACTTGGGCCGTTTGATCGCGCTGCGGCCGTAGCAGACAAATCGATTGCCTGCCCAGCAGGGCCGATCGCAGGTACTCCTGAAAGAGTATCAGCGACGACGGTTTGTTGACCAGAGATGTGGCGGATATCAGTCTAGAATTTGGCAATGAAATCCAGCTGACGAACCTCGCGTGGTGAGTGCCAGGCTGCTTAGTTTCGGAATGCATAAACAAGCGTCTTGTGATCGGTGAAGATAATGAAGGTGTTACCTTCAAGGACGTGTTGGGAATGCCGAACGGTCGAGTACACGGCCAGCCATTCGCAAATGAACGTGCTGTACTTGACTTCGGCAGGTTGTAGGCGTCTAGCGCAGAATGCAAGAGGTTTCCAGCATCCATTTGTATGTTGCTGTAGGACGGCGCCAATGACAGTGTCCGATGCGTCAACGGTAACACTAAGGGGAGCGTTTGGATCGAAATGCTGAAGCATAACGGCTTTGGCTAAGGCTTCTTTGCTGGCCTTGAACGCTTCAGCAGCAGCAGCAGCGGACGGTTCCACTTGGTCGGTTTAACGTTCACGAAGTTGATTAGTTAGTGGACTTAGCAACTTGGCACAGTGTGGAACAAAACGTCGATAATAGTTGAGCATGCCGCTAAAACGGCGAATAGCGGTTAACGTAGTCTGGACCGGAAAGACTGATGGCGCCGACCCTATCGTCAAGAGGCTGTATGCCATACTGAGCAATGTGGTGGCCAAGAATTTCGACGGAAGGCTGCTGAAAAATGTATCTGTCAGGGTTGACAGTGATGTTATTAGGGGCCAGCCAAGCGAAAAGAAATTTGAGGGGTTCTGCGTGTTGTTCTTTAGAAGCGCTGGCAAATCGGATATCGTCGATGTATAGATAGATGAAATCTAGACCTCTAGTAACTGAATCGATGAATCGTTGCTAAGTCTGAACTACGTTGCGAAGACCGAAGAGCCCAAACGGCGTGACTACGGCAGTCTTCGTTATGTCTTCCTCAGCGACTAGAATCTGATGATACGCGCGAACCCGGTCGATTTTCGAGAACACACGGGTGCCGCGCAGGCTTGCCGTGAGGTCCTGAATGTGAAGAATAGGATAGCGGTCGGGAACAGTAACGTTATTGCGAGCGCGGTAAGCACCACATGGACGCCAGTCTCCTGCCCGTATCGGCACCAAGTGGAGCGGCGACGCCCGCGGGCTTTTAGACGAACAAATGATGCCTCGTTCCAGCATGTGCTCGAACTCTGCGCGAGTACTATTTAGCTTGTCAGGAGTTAATCGCCTGGCTTTGGCGAAAACAGGCGGAACTTTGGTAGCGATGTGAGGTTTTGCAACATCAGTGCAGAATGGAAACGGTGCCATTGCACGAAAGACTTGCAGGAACTTTGTATTAAGCATCAGCCCCATGGGTGAGCTTAACTGGTTTGGCATATACAGGACTGCTTGACTCAATGTCGGCCAAAGTACCTAGAACCGCCATAGATGTTTGACTAGCCATCAGATGGCGTTGCTTCGCGTCAAGCAGCAAATCGAAGTGCTGCAAAAAGTCAAGGCCAAGAAGTGGCGTCTGGACGTTTGCGACGAGAAAAATCCAGTTAGAAGAACGTCGTAGGTTTAAAGGAAGCTTGTGCGAGCTTTGACCATACATGTGAACAGTGGTGCAGTTTCCTGCGCGCAATGAAATGGTGACATTTGAACAGCGTCAGTGGAATCACGTAGGATAACTCTGACCTCTGCGCCGGTGGCAACGAGATAGCGTACTCCCGTAATGCTATCGTTGACATAGAAAGGCAACTGGGGCACCCATCCACCTCCGTCGCCCCTACGTGCTGGCTGGCCCGTTTCCCTACGGGTTGTGCTTGAGTGAACAGGGCGGGCGACACGGTCTGGCCTGATGATCAAATCGCTCGTGGTACCAACAATCGCTTGACCTAGAAGGTGACTTCGAACGTGATCTAGGACGAGTGCGACTGCTGGAACGATTTCGGCGGTTGGATCCGGACTGTGCTAGGTTCTCTAGTAGATTGGTAAGTGTGGCTACTTGCGCACTTATTTCTGCAACCTCCGCACTGGAAATAAACTGAACTTGAGATACTTGGGCGTTGGATTCCCAAGTACTGTCGGCATTGTCGGCTAGCTGAGAAAGTGGCGCATCGTTTGCATACAGGGAGTTACGCACGTCACATGACAGGCGAAGAAACCACTTCTATTTAAGGAAAGAGTCGCCAACATAGAGAGGCTTAGCTAGAGCCTGCATCTTGTGTAGCAACTGAGGAGGCTTTCGATCACCCAGCTCGGTTTCGTTATAAAGCTGCTTAACGCGAGCATGGTCTGATATGCCGAAGTGCTTTAAGACTACGACCTTAAGCGCATCGTAACTTTTCTGATATTCTGGAAAATTCCAGATGTCGTCGAGGTTATCGACGATTTGCGGAGGAAAAGCTGCGACAGCGCAGTGAAAATTGCCACTGTCAGTTTTAACACCATGTAACAAAAAGTCGATACTAGCTGATTAAACCAGGCCTTAGGGTTAGTCCCTCGGAAAGGCAGGATAGGGAAAAGGAACCCACTAACCTGATCGTCTGAATCTTTGTGCATGACCTTCATGGTGGAAATATATGGAGCTTCTGAATGTGAACCCAAATAGTAGTAAAAAGTAAAAGGGTAGACATAATAACTTACCGGCTCTGAAAAGAAATATTAGTACACAACTCACAAAAAATTTATCCTCGTAGTCACCAAATTATAGCACGATGATCGTGCGCTATATATTCGGTACGAAACAAGTCTGCCAACTAAAAGCAATGGGTAGAACGCACAAAACATAGCCAGGAAATTGTTTTTTGGACGGGAGGAGTGTTAGCTAACGCTAAAAATGGGGTACCAGAAGAGAGCTAGCCAGCGAGAATGTAGTTGGCGCCGACAGCAAAGTGTAAAGAGTGATCGAAACTAGTTTGGCGCCTGATTGGAATTAAATGGTTGCTCTGAAAGCACCTTTTCCGTCTACGTTTCAGAAGTACGCTCCTGCGCAATTATTGAGGAAGGACAAAAACCTGAATAGAGCAGTTGACAAGCCTACGTGTTGCGTAATGGCCGTTCCATCTCAACCCCTGGACTTCTCCCTTGTCTGTATGTTATAATTAGAGACTCTGCCAGGGTCAAGAAATAAGGACAAAACCAGATAAACCATCCGATGAAGAAATTCGGCCGCTGACCTCCAATCCGGGGGTAAGGATTGCTTTTAAGTTGGGTTCCTTGTCGGACGCCATGTAAAAGATGACAACAAACCTGACACCCGCTCATTCCACACCCCATTACCCCTTCCGGAAAATTTTTACCGGGCGCGCCCTATCTCCGATGGGATAAACAAGTGCAGATGTATATCAAGCACTTCCCAGCCAAACAAAGCGGTACTGTTTTCATGCGCCTGCTAGCAGGCGAGGCACTTGACAAAGTTATGAATAGTAAAGTGTTGGACGGAGAAATCACCACGGAAACTTTCGCTGTCCTTCGCCGTATATTAGATCGGCCCGGCCTGCTCGACGAACTGCGCAAATTTTCCATGCCCGGTATCAAAGACCGGGAGAAAACGTAGAAACATTCGTGCGCGAACTTCTGAGGATGGCCGTAACTGCCTACGCAGATGAAACGCAAGAACAACAAGACGAGCGCGTTTTAGAGCAGTTGCTCGAGGGCATCCAAACTTCCTCGGTAAAAGGGATGTACGTTTACGACGCCCTACATGTCTTCAGTTAGCCCTAACAGCGTCAGGTCAACTAGAGCAAGTGGAAGCGTCCATGGGCCCCATGGAGCCGTGTTGCGCGCTGAAGCGATACATCCCCATTAGCTTCCAGCCACCAGAACGAAGAAATTGGAATCGCTTTCCGTATCAATGGAATTACTCGCGACGTCCAATACGATAGAATTTTCGAAGGCCTCGTCCTCCCCCACCAAGAAGAAGAAATTCCCCGCCAAGTCGTGGCAGCCGAAATCGTCAAGGTGAGTGCGACCATATGAAGTCAGTTTTTATTCCCGCCGTCACATGCACAACATCCGCATTCTCATTAACGGTGTAGCTAATCATTGCAGGAGCGCCACTGGTAAGTCTAATCGACACGGGGCATGCGGGAGCTTAGTCCGATCTAACATAACCAAATCTCTGACAGATGGTGTGTGGACACCATGCCGCTATCACCTGACCGCTGCGAAAAGGGAACCCCTGTCTGTTCGGGAATCTATCACTGCTCAGGTACACATTGCTAATGAGAAGTTCCGCCACGAGTTTATTGCCGCTGATAACATCCCATTTTCGGTAATCATTGGAATGGTTTTATTGAGGCGTCTGAGATGTCACTTAGATCTAGACAAATGCCACTTGATCACCGAAAGTTGCGTTGTTTTGCTCCGACAAGGCCAGGCCGACAGTCTTGCAAGGTTTACGATTTGTGGGAGCTCCTCTGACGAGGAACACCGGGTAGACACGTTTATGCGCTCTCTCGAATTGCCAACGGACGATCGAACATTGGGAAAGCTCAAAGAAGTGCTGCTTGCCCACTCTGATGCATTCGCCTGGCAGACTAGAGACCTGGGCCGCACCAGCGTTATGAAACATCTAATCGACACGAGGAATACGACCCCGATTAAGACTCACCCAAGACGGATCCCAGTGCACTGGCAAGATGAGCTGCGGAAGCTCATTGGCGAGATGTTGAAAAAGGAAGTTATGTGACCCTTTACTTCTCCATGAGCAGCCGCAGTCGTCTTGGTAAAGAAGAAAGACGGTGGTTTTAGGCTGTGTGTTGATTATAGGCGGCTGAACGAAGTCACGCGGAAAGATGCATACCCACTGCCCATACTTGATGACCTCTTCGACGCGCTCGGAGGCTCAGCTTATTTCAGCATACTGGATTTGGTGTCTGGTTATTGGCAAGTGGAGGTTGAAGAGAGTGAGCGAGCGAAGACAGTCTTTGTAGTCTCTTCAGGCCTTTATGAGTTTCAAACAATGACTTTCGGCCCATCAAACGCTCCTACAACGTTTCAACGTCTTATGCAGAAAGTGCTTCATGATTTAGTTCTTCACAAGGGTCTCGTCTATCTGCAAGATGTCATCGTACATGGGAGAACGAAGGAGGAACATCTAAGCAATCTAGCTAAAGTGTCAACGTGTCTAACCAATGTAGGTTTGAAACTCCAACCAAAAAATGTCGCTTGCTACATGAAGCAGTTACCTATCCCAGGCACATCATCCCTAGGGCACGCATCCGGTGAGACCCGCGCAAGACAGATCAGGTAAAGGCTTGGCCAATCCCTACTAATGCCGAGGAGTTACGCACTTTCTTAAGGCTGGCGTCATACTACCGTCAATTCAACAAAGGGTTCTCGGAAGTCGCAGCCGCTTTAAACGCCTTGTTGCAGAATAAGCACAATTTTGATTGGACTGCCGAATGTCAAACGGGCTGCGATCGATTGCGTGATTCTCTGTGTACCGCCCCGATGTTAATGTTCCCCCAATTGTCACCACACGCTGGGGAGTTTATTTTGGACACGGACGCCAGCGATCAGGCCACTAGAGCGGTTTTGTCACAAAAAGGGCGGGATGGCATAGACAGAGTGGTTTCATACAGTAGTAGAAGCCTTACGTCGAGAGAAAGAAATTACTGTACGAAAAGGAAAGAAATGTTGGCGATGGTGTTTTTCATAAAACAAAATCGGCACTACCTTTTAGGAAGAAAATTCGTAGTACGGACTGATCATCAATCACTCAGGTGATTGCAAAACTTCAGGGACCCTGAGGGGCAGATTGCTCTATGGCAAGTGCAGCCACAGGAGTATGAGTTCGAATGTCACCATCGGCCTGGGAAACTACACGGCAACGCGGACGCGCTATCGAGGATTCCTTTTCGAGATCACGGAAATTGTCATTCCTGCATTACGCAACACGTAGCGCTAGCCAACCTACCAAAAGCCGAATATGATCGTTTGCAAGAAGCACAGGCTTCGGACCCAGACATATCACTTAACAACCACGAGCGGCGCTCGGGAAGGGACAAACCAGCCCCGAAAGAAATGGAAGGAAAAAGCTACGCAGCTCGGTGCTTGTGGGCGATGTGGGATAAACTCGCCATCGAAGAGGGTGTGTTGGTCTTTCGATTTCGGTCCCACGTACCTGAGGAGGATCGTAATTCCACAGGTGTTAGTTACGGAAGTGCTGTAGGAACTGCAGCAACATCGGGGACACGCTGGAATCAATAAAATCGAATCGGCGGCGCGTCGAAGATTTTGGTGGCCGCATCAACGAAGAGACATTGTCAGCTTTTGCCAAACTTGCGAAAGATGCACAACGTTCAAATATTCGCCTATTGCCCATAAGGCGCCATTACAATCCGTGAAAGCAGGTTACCCGAAAGAAATAGTTGGAGTAAACCTCGTTGGTCCGCTACCGGAAACGCCGAGAGGGTATCACCACATTCTAGGCATGGTAGACTTCTTAATCAAATGGTGCGAAGCCGTGCCAGTCGCGCAGGCTGATCCTCTCACCGTGGCAACAGCGCCGACTGACCAATGGGTATGCCAATGGAGAGCGCCAGGGCAGATGCATTCCGATAGGGGATATTGTTTCAAAAGCTCACTGGTCCAGGAGATGTGTAGAGCACTTGGTATCGATAAAACGCGAACAACGGCCTACCATTCACAAGGGACGGACAGGTTGAACTTACGAATCGGTCGTTGAAGTCACTCTTGAAGGCGTTCGTGGACCAGAACATTTATGAGTGGGACACGTTGTTGCCTAATTGCTTATTGGCCTATCGCAGTACGGTCCACTCTTCTACCGGACAACCGCCGTCGTTTAAGTGGACGGGTAGAGAAGTTCGGTTGCCCGCGGATGTACGATTACCGCGATCACAACAGGTGTACCCGTCGGTCGCTGAATACGTCAGCAAGCTCCTTGACTCCATTCGACGCACACACTAAGCAGCACGCATTCACTTGGCGAACGCTCAACGGCGCCAGAAGGAATACTGCGACAAGAAGGTCTTCGGTGTCCCGTTGAAAGCAGGCGACATCGTATATTTGCATCAGGCACCGGTATCCGGAATACCAGCGAAGCTGCATCGTGAGTGGGCTGGCGCCTACGTGGTAGACCGGATAATATCTGCTATAACTTGTGTGATTAGGGACCCAAAGAACGCCGCCGGGCCGCACATGGTCGTACAATTTAATCGGCTTACACCTTTCCATACCGAACCTGAGCTTTCGGATGAGGAGCACCACAGTAAATAAATAAATACATAAATAAATCTTTTATTCTCCACAAGATGAGCTACACCTTTACAGGCATGATCATGATCAATGGGTCACCGACAGAAATAGCCACCGAAGGTAAAGTACCAGCTCAAGAGGGCTTTGGTGTGGCAATGGGGACGTGGCCTACATAGAAGGGGTGCAGTGTAAGGAGTGCTTGAAACTAGTTTGGCGCGTGTTTGAATTTAAATGTTTGCTCTGACGACACCTTTTCCATCCGCCTTTCAGGACATACCTGCGCAATTTTTGAAGAAGGACAAAAACTTGAAGAGAACAGTTGACTAGCCTACATGTTGCGTAATGGAAGTTCCGTCTCAATCCATGGACTTCTCCCTTGTCTGCATGTTATAGTAGACAGATCGTCGTTCGCAGTTGAGTAGCGCGCCGAAGGCCGAGATCGTATTCGTGTTTCCAACGAACGGGAACAAACTTCCAACCGGCAAACCGCCCAGTTCCCTAATACATGAGAAAGCTATAATTTGAATACATTTTAGAATAGTTTACACAGTCATACGGGGAATCTCCAGGCTGTTACACGCTTATCAACCGGGAAGGGCTAATTTCTGTATGGTCGTTATGGTCTCGCTTCCATTGTCCTCGGTTACATCCAAGATAGTTTGAGTGGCTGCATAGTATATTCTTAATGTTTGTGGTATTAAGGTGTGGGAAATAGAAGATAATGCTATATGGAATTGCTCCGTGCAAACGATTGTGATAATTTAGAGTGATGACTACAGGTGTAGATGAAAGCAGGGAAATGGTAAACACAAGTGAAGTGTGAACGGATGTTTTATGGAGCAATTATTTCATGCATGTAAAGGTTATGCTTGCATGAAGCAACTGGTGAACGTAATTTACTTTCTAGGATTATTGTGTTTTAAGTACTTTTTGTAATCGCGATGAAGAAGAGCATACTTTACAACTAATAAATCTTATCAACCACCATTTCTTGTACAAACGTACGCACGAAGCGACACATACACATCTCCGATATTCAGTAATGAAATAATCATCATTTAGCCTGGTAATTTTTCCGGTTGTTCCCAGTTTTAATCCCGTTTTGCACCCTGTTTTTGCCTTTTTATTGCGGTCGTTTTCCTATTGTATACGTGTTGTAATTCTACTCTGTTTTCCACACGAACATGGCTGTCTCGCTAAACACCGAGACGGATGGACCTACGGGGTCCTCGTTTGATGAGTCTACTGCAGCTTGCGGACAGGTTAACTGTTCAGAGCCAGTAACAGATGTATCTGGCGGTATGCAATGTGACGTCTGCTGCCGCTGGTATCACGAAAGCTTTACCGGCCTACAAGCTGACCAGTACAAAATGCTATCATCAAGCACTCACTTTCTCTCAGCTGTGCTGAATGATGCGCTCAAAGATCGACGCGCCCGGCTGTCACCGGTGCTAAACTTTCAGCGTTGGCTTCAAGGTTGGCAAATGTTAAGAAAGCGATAGCTAAACTCGCCTCTATTGCGACGCTCGATATGAAAATGGATTTGATTTTAAAATCCCTGAATATTTCGTTTGGAGACACTGCGATAGACGGCAATGAACAATGAACTCAATGAACATTGCTGACGATCCATCCACTGGTCTGTCGCTGGTGCATTAAGTCGCACATCCTACCGGCCTGTCCAGGTAGCATTGCTGGCTGTCCTCATGAGCCGATCAAAGTGAAGAAAAATAGGGTGCGGAAATACCAAAGCTCTCTGCTAAACCCAGAGAATTAGTTGCCACTGCATCGAAAAAGAGCCCGTCTTCGATAGTCGTAAAGTCGTCTGACGATTGTACTCAGAATTTTCCGAAGATGCTGACCGTCTCGGCCGCCAGCGTACCAGCACGTTCTGACGAAGTGCTGGCAACTGCTTAATGCGATACAAAGGCAACGGCCCCTGCTCCAGTGAACCAGAAGAAGAAGCGGACTAGATCTGCTCGTCAAACTTTGAGGGGGCTTGAAGACCAAGGAACTAGTAAGACGCCGGCAATAGAGCGGAAAACCTACGCTACCGTTGCTTCGGCTTCGTTTGTGAAGACAGGAACAGTCCCACCGCCAGTGGTGAAAACAGCTGGCATAGGTGTCGACTCCAAGGCACGTGGGGTAAACACTCCCCGTCGTGCCGACTCTTTCACGGATAGTAGCGTTATATTCCGTAACGTTACTGAATCTGAGGCCGTTCTCCCAAGGGAACGCATCTTGGATGACATCAAGTGGCTGAAACTGTGTGTCAGCAAGCTGCTTCCACCTAGCTTCCCTGGTGTCACTGTCAGAAAGCTGACCAGATTGGGAAACGTTCCTATCGCTACGCCAAATCCGCGACCCCGACTACTTCGCGTAGTCCTTTCTACCCCGGAGGAACGCAAATCATTACTGCGGTTTGCGTTCATACTTAAGGGTAGTGGTGTCAGCGTTCAGCCAGACCTTCCACTGGCAGATAGACTGAAGTTAAAGGAGGCTATCAAAGACCTCAAAACTAGACGGGCGGCTGGTGAGCAAGGCCTCCGTCTGGTGGGTTTTCAGGTGGTCAGCCGGAAGTTACTTCCCGCCCTATCAGAGCCCATCCTGATGGCGCACGACCCAGGGATGGTCGTGCCGACTTCCTTAAGGTAGTACTTAGCAACGTGCGTAGCCTAAGGAACAAGGTGCACGAGTTGGGTCTACTTGTAGACAAATCTCGTCCCGACATACTTGTTTTCACTGAAACGTGGTTGTCTCCGGATATCACGGACGGTGAGGTATATCTACCTGGCTACGCGCTGCTTAGAACTGATCGCTCCGTTGGTCGCCAAGGCGGAGGCGTTGTACTGTATGTGAGCTGTAACTTAGATGTGTTGAGGACCTGCACATTCCAGTCGTCGGATCAGACTGTTGAAGCCCTATCGGCTGTTTTGTGCACTTCCTCTACCAAGTTTACAGTTATAGTGATATACAGAAGTCCTGGAAGTTCTTCCAGGGGGATCTTAACTTTATTCGCATTCAGTCTGCGAATAAGTGTTTAGTTCAGTGTCTGCGGATAACGACGTCCGGTGGCTCGTTCCCATTCTTGCTATACGTTTGTCTTACAAGTGAAATACGCTTGAATACCGGTGTTTCAACGCACATTGGTAATAGAATTTGACGTCTGTCAAATTCCTTCACACATCCAAGGTGATTGGGATAGCGACAACTATCCACAAGATATCAAGCATGACGAGCAAGGTCCAGCGAGCTTCGAACTCCCGTGCGTCTAGCACTTTGGACGCTACTCTCGACAAAACGAGAGCAGCAGCAGCAGCATCTAAGTGCCTGAGCTGCAGCAGAAATGTCACTTCTCGGTCTAAAGCGCTGCAGTGCGGTCTGTGCGAAGGATGGGCCCACACAACGTGCAGCGGCATTGAGCACGATCTTTATGAATGCCTGAAAAGAACGGCATCTTCCGCGCTAACATTCCACTGTAACAAATGCCGACTTATTGTTAACGATAAGCCCCTTCTGGCGAATCTGACTTTGGCGAAAAAGACAGATAATTACGCCGCATTGGTGACGTCCGTACTACCGCCGGTGACTCCTCCATGCATCCATACTGTGCGCAATCGAAGCCGCTGCTCCTCCGCTTCATCAGCGGACACACCCATGCATAGTTCACAAGACAACCGAAAAAAGCCGTCTGTCGGCACTCCAACTGCAACTGCGACCTACGCAGCCGTGGCCAGCGCTGGCGCCGCAAAACCACCCGGCTGGGTCCAGGCCCCTAAAAAGAAAAGTTGTAAGGCAGTAAACAACAACAAATCGAAATCACCGTCTACAGTGTCACAACTAAAGTCTGTGCTAAACAAGGTAACGCGACTTGAGAAATTGCTAGCCGAGAAACCGGCCTTACCGAAACCGGTGAAGCCAAGCGATAGCAAGTCACCACGGGGACGGCTATGCAACGTCATGATTTTCCACGCACCTGTTTCGACTGATCCCAGTCCCCAGGTACGCTATGACCATGATGTGCAATTCTTGCAGTCTAACCGACAAACTACTGGATGTTGGCGAACCCGGGTTACGAGTGAAACAAGTCACTCGTCTGGGGAAACAAGTTGATGGCAAGTGTCGGCCTCTGCGCATCGCGTTCGCCGACGAAACTGCCCCAAGGTTAGTACTGTCCCGCCTCGGTCGCCTAAAGGGGATGAAAATCCATGTCCGGCCAGACCTTGATCCCGCAGAACGAGAGCAGCTGAAGTCTGCCGTGATCGAACTGAAACGACGCACAGACGCCGGTGAAACTAACCTGCGTATCGTAAATTTTCGCACAGTTGCCCGGATACCCCGAATCCGGGTAAACAGAGCAATGACGCTTCAAGCTCGCCCAGCGGTTCCTACCGCGGATTGCGTGTAGCGTTCATTAATGTATGCAGCTTAATGAACAAGCACGATGATCTGATCCGCTTCATTGCTTCACGTCGGCCAGATGTGGTTGGTTTGGCTGAGACGTGGTTGACATCTGAAGTGACAAGCGAAGAAATTGCGATCACGGACTATTCGTGCTTCCGCTGTGATCGACAGTCGAATAGCCGCGGTGGCGTCCTACTTTACCTCCGGTCTACCCTGTGCGGGAGACTCGTGAGCACCTACCGAAGCATTGACGGTCTATGTGAGCAGCTGTGGTGTTCGATCCACCTACGACGCGGCGAACTGCTTGTGAGTGTGGCATATCGTAGCCCACTGAGTAACGGATTGGATTGGCTCACACACGTCCAAAACCAAATGAGTCGCCCGCAGTTCCTGCTCACTGGCGACTTTAACCTTCCTCGAATCTTATGGCCTGAAGTTCAGCTTCTCCCTGGCCATAATGAAGTGGAGACAAGATTCGCCGAACTGGTACTGGAAACCGGAACGGTGCAGCACATCACGCAACCCACCCGCATAACCCCGCGCTCAATGCCATCATGCCTGGACCTGCTGCTAACCAGCTGCGAACAAACAGTGCATGACATAGAAGTTCTTGAGCCCATGGCGGCCAGTGATCACTCGACAATTATGGCCACTATAGACCTGCAGCTTCCATGTGTGCGTCCAGTGGCGCCAACATACAACTATTGGAAAGCTGACTTCGATGGCCTCATTCTAGCTGCCAATCAGCTTGATTGGTCTGTGCCACAGGATTCATCCGTTGAAACTTGCTGGGCAAACATTAAAGGGGCAGTGCACTCATTGTGTGCGCAATTTGTACCCCTCAAGACTCGGAAAGTTGGACCAATGAAACCCCCTTGGTTTGACAAAGAGTATAACCGACTGTCTCGACAACGGCGTCGACTATGGAATGCGTTCCTCCTGTCTGGCTCTGCCGATGACTATGAGGCATACAAGCGACAACGAAACTTGTGCAACTGCACAAAGACGCGAAAACGCCGTCAGTTTGAGGAGCAGCTTGCTTGCTCAGCTAAAACTGCCCCGAAGCGCATATTTGCGTACGTGAAGCGACGCCTGAAGTCTGCAGGTAATGTGCCGGTGCTAGTGGGTTCGAACGGACAACCACTAAGTTCAAGCACCGAGCGTGCGTCCGCATTAGCGGCGCACTTCGCTTCTGTATTCGCAACTAACCAAACCTGCGCGCCAAGCTCTGCCGTCGCCGCACCGACTGAGCTAACCGACTTGATCTGCGACGTCGCGGAGGTACATGGGCTAGTCAGCTGCCTAGACAGCACGAAGCCAGCTGGACCGGATGGTCTCCATCCGCTGATACTCAAGTCCTTGTCAGCTGTGATCTCACCTGCTGTAACCGACCTGTTCAACCGATCCCTGTCCATAGGCTGCGTGCCTTGTGACTGGAAATGCGCCGTTGTCAAACCGATTCCAAAAGGCGGTGACACACGCAAAGTGGAGAATTACCGCCCTATTTGTTTGACCGCAGTATTGTCGAAAGTTCTGGAGAAGATTGTGAAGAAGAGACTGCTCCAGCTACTGGAGACCAACTCTCTCCTGACGACTGCACAGCATGGTTTCGTGAGAGGCCGCTCGTGCATCACTAACCTGCTGCTAACATGGCATGAATGGTTGCAAGCAGTAAACCAACGTAAGTCAGTCGACGTGGTATACGTCGATTTCAGTAAGGCCTTCGACAGAGTGAATCACGAGATCCTCCTTCAGAAACTGAGGGAGTGCGGAGTCGGAGGCTCGCTGCACCAATGGATCCGTGACTTCTTAGTTGGACGGAAGTGGAGGGTGCAAGTCGACAGCCACCTGACCGACTGGTACCCGTCGACGAGCGGCGTTCCTCAGGGGACGGTGCTTGACCCCATTCTCTTCCTGATTCACATCAACGACGTGCCCAATCTCCTTCGGTCGCCGTGTGCCTTGTTCGCGGATGACCTGAAGCTATGGAGGGTGATCCATACGTCGGACGACTTTGACATACTTCAGCAGGACCTCGACCGCCTCTCCATGTGGTCCGCCGAAGTAAGTTTGCCTATCAACTCGGCAAAGTCGCTACTTCTGTGCCTCGGTAAAGGTGGAGCGGGCCGATCGTACACTCTCGACGGCCAAGTTCTACACCCGACGCATTGCGTCAGAGACCTTGGCGTTATACAACGTTACGACATGAAGTCACTGGACAACACGGACAATACGTATCGCACAGCATTGCGTTCGCTGTGGGCGCTGAAACGTAGCTTCTGCACCTGGTCGGAAGAGATTGCCACTCGTCTCTTCACATCCATTGTACGACCGGTGCTAGAATACGGCTCACCCGCCTACTGTCCGTTGACGAAAGGCGAGATACACAAGCTCGAAAGAGTACAACACATAGCCACACGGCTCATTCCCGGTCTTCAGGGTGTGCCGTATGAAGAAAGATGCAGACAATTGGGTCTGTATACTCTAGCCTACCGCCGCGTGCGAGTGGACCTCGTCATGACCCATCGGGTATTGCATCTGGGTGCTTATCCGATGCTGAGGCCACTGCTCCATGTCCGTGCGTCAAGCAGCACACGAGGTCACCAGTACAAACTGGTAGTCCCTGACCTCAAGTGGGTAGCTCATCCCTTGTGTCTTGAGCGGCGAGTGGTGAACATGTGGAACCGTTTGCCCTCGCGGATAGTAGAAGCAAACTCGGTGTCGGAATTCAAACGATTCCTGGACGCGCACTTTGCGGATGCCAGATTCGACGAAGCCTTCACAGGAAACTGACGAAGGAATCGTTCAATGATTATAGCCCATGGAGCCCGTTAATCCACCAACTGCAGCTTCCGAAACGATGCCCATCCGTAATAGGCGGCGGAGCTGGTGAAGGACTCCATGTGGTTCATCCAAGAATATATCGTAAGTACATGGAGATTTTTTCTATGCTTGTAAATATTTTACTTTTTTCACCTGGGCTAGCTCACTACTATAGGTAACACTGTGTCAGTGGGACATGTCCTACATTGAGATATAGCTACATAGATGTTCAACATCTTTCTCGCTATCATGACAGTAAAGTAAAGGATTTCAACCTCCCGGAAGTCTGTTGGGCCGATCTTTCTTGCAATTCGGCATTAGGGACATTCGGTGCAGACTTCCTTGAACTGACTCTCCAAGTGCCTTTGCACCAGTTCGTTGACTTTCCCACTAGGTATATGGACAACCAAATACCATCTACTTTGGATTTGGTTCTCGCTAAGTCCCTGGACTTCGTGACTGAAGTTTCACACGGTGCACCTCTAGGGTCCAGCGATCACGCATGCATATCCTTTCGATGTGCTCTTTCAAGGCACCAAGAGACCGCTGTTAAATTACTTCCGAATATTTGGCGGGCGGACTTTAGTGCAATGCGAACTAAGGCTCCAGTTTTGAACTGTGAGATCTTGATGGCTGACTCTGTCCAGTTAGCCTGGGATAAATTTAAGGCATACCTTACGGAGGTTTCCACTCCCTATATTCCACTCATTAGGAAAAGAGGGTTAAGGGCACAGCCTCCATGGATAGATAACACAGGCAAGCACCTACTCAAGAAACGGCCTAGATGCTGGCGAACCTACCAAGCAGCTCCATCAGCAAGCACCTATGATAGTTATCGAGAGATTAGGAATAAATGTAAACAACATCTCAGAACTGCTCGTCTCCAATACGAGCAGGGTTTAGCGGACTCAGCCGCAGCTAATCCCAAGAAGTTTTTTGCTTACGTTAAAAGACGCAGCGGGGCAAAACTGTCTATACCAGCTTTATTGCGAGCAGACGGGACCCGTGCGCAAACTATGAC
>OX104064.1:224342524-224368126 GCA_944474145.2 Dicrocoelium dendriticum
CATGAGGTGTAAGCTGACAATGTTCGAATTCTACCTGAGACAAGTAAGTGGGTGTGTAGTCACGATTGGTTGTTATCGGAAACCAAAAGACAGTGACGATGTGGCCGTATTTATATATGCTCACGGGATAAGGATTACCTAAGACACCATAACTACAATGTACATAGGTATATGAAGATAGGAAGCTGAGCATATTAGAAGCAGGCTAAGATTAAATGGATATCAAAGGAAGACTAAGTGCTGAAGGTAAGACGATTAGAAGATATCGATAATGGACTGGGTTTCAGTGGCCAAAGGTGCCTGTTGGGTTAAGCATTCTAGTTACTAATGAATAACTACCGTGTCAAAGGATCGGACAGCAAACCAGCTGAGCTGTGAAAAAACTATACCAAGAGAATAACCATTCTACAGAAGGACTGACCCTAGCGAGCTAACGGGTATTCCCAAAGTTGAATAGAGCCTACAGTGAACAGCTGCCGCAGAGCAGAGATAGCGGCTAAAGGAAAGGATGTATTAGTGGCTGATTCAAGCATATCATTAAGACTTTTGACCACATGTCATGTAAACGCGAGTAAGAGAGACGACGGATAACGGCGCGCTAGGAGAGATAAATGGCCAGCAATAGAGTTCGGATTAAGAATTCAGTTAATAGTGGATCCTACGGTGGCACAGAATAGGTCAACAAACAGCTGAGCAGTGACGCAAACAATCAAAGAGAATGAACATTGTAAGAAGGGAGCGACTAGCTGCTGCTAAGCAGAGATATTGGCTCTAGAAGAGGATGTATCAGAGGCTGGTGTAGCCATATGATTAAGAAGTTTGACCACTACTGGATACCTACAGTTTCAATGAATATGTCAACAGACGAGCGCGGAATAAGGAGACAGACATCAGAGGAAAATGAAGGCTGGAGTGTCAAGTAGTGGCTCTTTGCGGGTTACATGGGACCAACAATGACTAGCTACTGCCAAGAAGAGTGAAGCGACTAAGAAGAACGGCGCATAGCGGCGCGCTGGAGTGAGATAAGTGGCCAACCATAGAATTCGGATTAAGGCTTCAGTTACTAGTGGATCCTACGGTGGCACAGAATAGGTCAGCAAACAGCTGAGCTGTGACGCAAACAATCAAAGAGAATGAACATTGTAAGAAATGAGCAGCTCCTAGAGAGCTCCGGGTATCAGCAAAGTTGAATTGAGTCTATGGCGACTAGTTGCTATAAGCAGAGATAGTGGCACTAGAAATGGATGTATCCGAGGCTGGTGTAGCCATATGATTAAGAAGTTTGACCACTACTGGATACCTACAGTTTCAATGAATATGTCAACAGACGAGCGCCGAATAAGGAGACAGACGTCAGAGGAAAATGAAGGCTGGAGAGTCTAGGAGTGGCTCCTTGCAGGCTATATGAAGCCAACAAAGACTAGCTACTGCCAATAAGAAAATTGCATGCGAGTAGGACGATCAACGGATGACGGCGCGCTAGGAAAGCGCTGAATGGCAGCAACAGAATTCGGATTACGGCATCAGTTACTAGTGGATCCTACGGTGGCACTGAATAGGTCAACAAACAGCTGAGCTGTGACGCAAACAATCAATGAGAATGAACATTGTAAGAAGGGAGCGAGCTCCGGGTATCCGTAAAGTTGAATTAAGGCTATGGCGACTAGCTGCCGCTAGGCAGAATTAATGGCTCTAGGAAAGGACTTATCAGTGGCTGGTGCAGCCATATGATTAAGAAGTTTGACCACTACTAGATACCTAAAGTTTCGGTGAAGAAATCAACGTGCGGGCGAAGCTTAGAGTGACAGACTGCAGAAGAAAATGAAGGCTGGAGATTCCGGGAGTGGCTCCTTTCAAACTACATGGAGCCAACAATGACTAGCTGTTAAATAAATAAATAAATAGGTATATTTCTAGACCTGCTAGAGGCTGCACCCTAAAGGGTTCAGATCAATGCTTACATTTATCCGATGCTCTTGCATGGAAGTTGGCAAAATGTATGTTCATCGTTAGCAATTGCAAATGCATTGGCACTGTTTAGTATACAGCTACTGGGTTGCAGGCGCCCACCTTGACATTTTTCTGGTTCCTTCGGGCGATATTGAGCTCCTTGTATTTCATTGTGAATACTTCGCGGAGGTGTAGTTTGCCTTTTCTCCTTGGAACAGAATCCAAGTTGCCACAAGTTCACTTTAAATTGATCGCACAATAATTGGCCACTCAGTTGCCCCAATTGTTGTTGCGCACATGGAAGAAATGAATGAAGGAATTATAAGGCATACGAAAAGTAAAAACAATTCCGAAAAATGCAGACATAAATAGAAGCAATTTGTTAAGAGAGAAAATAAAGCTGCGTGCTTCAGTAGAAAAATACCCATTAACAAAAAAATATAGCCCTACTTTTATTACGCTGAAATTGCTCTACGGCGCAAAATTCCAATCTGAGTTATTCTCAGAAAGATTTTACATGAGTAAGAGGGACGACGCGCAACGGCGTGCTAGGTAGCTGGAGCTGTGTAAAAGCCGGTAAGGAAGCTGAACTACGAATACTTATGTGTTACACTCAGGTAAGTGACAGCTGGGCGTCTATTAAGCAACGGCTGTGCGCTGGCCTGATGACATAAGGAAGGTCACCAGAAGGGAACTAAGAAAGTTGAATGAAGAAGGTACAGCAGACATGAAGAATGCAAGCATACAGTAAGTTGTCTGAGTTAGTCACATCAACTGAAGCGAGTTAAAAAGATTGAGTGAAGAGTGAACAGAAAACGGAAAGAATGCTTACTACGGTAGACTGAGCCGGAGAAAGCAGTTGAGAGAAGTGGACTACAATTGGACCAAATTGGAGCTGAGT
The DNA here is from genome assembly GCA_944474145.2 of Dicrocoelium dendriticum. NCBI lineage: Eukaryota > Metazoa > Platyhelminthes > Trematoda > Plagiorchiida > Dicrocoeliidae > Dicrocoelium > Dicrocoelium dendriticum. The sequence continues at coordinate 224,345,376 of OX104064.1, forward strand.
GAGATAGGATGGAAAAACGCTTATATGTGGTCAGGACCATTTTCCCACAGGTCGTCTTCAAGTTTGTTAATACATAAAAGAGTAGAAACCTGAATGACTGTGAGGTGCCTATTAAGTGCTGTACGGAAGTGGATTATATTATCAGATGCCCGCACTTTACGTGGAAGCCTATTCCACACATACGCATATATGTAAAGATAGAAGTTTGCACGGGTACTACTGTGGGCTTTCGGCAGGATAATGGAGTGCGGTCTATTACGAAGAGGGTACGAAATGTTGGCTGATGATAGGAAGGGAGTTATTGAGTTTGCAAGAGGATTATTGATAAGCTGATATAGGAAGATGAGGTTAGTTTTCAGCCTGCGCAACCATAAAGGCTCAAGCACGAGTTTGCTGCACCGACCATGATAGCTGAGAGTGGAGTTGCCCAGTAGACGTTTGGTAAACGATTGTTGAACCTTTTCAATGGCTACTCTATCGCATTTTCTGGCCGACAGGACCTTCCTTTGCTGCAGATGCGACGGTGCGCTTGGGAGGTGTCACTCCCTCCACTGCACTTTAGTCCACGGTCCTCGTCCCAAGAAGAAATCCAGGCGTCCTCGTCCCACGAAGGAATCCGGCGCCCTCGTCGGCAATGCCTAGGCGGCGTTTGAGGACCAAGCCGTTCGTGGGTGTCCGCGGTCGAGGGCGACTGAATTTTCCTTGGGCGTGGAAGAGGGTCTTGCGTCGGCTGGCGAGTCACTCCGGGGTTGCGTTGAGCCGGTTGGCGGGTCACTCAAGGGTTGCCTGGGTAATTCCGTCGGTTGAGTTTCTGGAAGGTAGAAAGCAGAGGGGGTGAGATGGGGTCGGGGAAGTGGCTTGACACTGGAGAGGGAATATGGCATGCATGATAAAAGCAAATACGCTTTTTAGCTTTTCAAATTATTTTTAGATTTTTGTCGTTTTTGCAAAATGTTTGTGAACGAAACGCAGACAACCACTACAGACGAAATTGGCGTGTTAAAGAAAATAGCAAACGTTTACAAAGTCTGCAGAACGGACCGGACGTTTGACCTGCCTACCGCGTCAGTCGGTTGCCTGGGGTTGCGGCGGGATAGGCTGAGGGTCGGGGGACACGGAGGGTTTTGATTTATCTAGTGCTCAATAAATCACCGCAGGTGAGGGTGCTCGTGCAACAGCATCAGGATGGGTTGCAATTGGCTCGCCAAAGAACGCCACTTTGATGCGGTCGATAGCCACCGTTGTTCGGTGACCATTCTGGTCTAAAGTAAAAAGTTTCAGAGTCCGTTGCAGCACTCTGAAAGTGCCAGTGCAGGGAGGCTGGAGAGGGCGCCGCACTTCGTCGATGCGAAGACGTGAGGGCATGTAGAGAGTCCACTGTGCAGTTGCACATCTCTAGTCTGTTCACGGGGCGGAGTCGGGCATAGTGAAGGCGTGCCTTGAGCTAGGGAGGACGCAAAGTAAAGAGGATGCATACACGACGACGCAAGAGGGGAAATGAATTCTCCTGGCAACTTTAGCGTTGTGTCGTAAACCAGCTCTGCTTGTGCATATTGCAATTCAGCTTTGATGCTGCTGCTGCGCATACCTAAGAGTACGAGCGAAATGTTACGTTCAAGCTAACTTCACAGGAGGCGCACAGCGAGGCTTTAAGCTGTCCATGGAACCGTTCAACTAACCCGTTGGTTGCCGGGTGATAAATAAATAAATAAATACTTTATTCTCGACTATGCGAGGCACGCCCGTGGAGGCATGATCAGATATGTACAACTGTACAAACGTTTTATGGCAACTGTGACAGTAATAGTAGAAAATTGGTCGTATGTCCATGATAAAATAAATAAATAGATAGTTTATTCTCAGTTTCATAGAGACGCACCAACTTAGGCATGATCAAGGTTTAAAAACTGTTGTGTATCACGATGATACTCCGGGTTCAATCGTGTGTAGTTGTAACGGTGTCAAGAAGAGTTGATATGGGAATCTGGTCGACTTGCCAGTATGTAGTTGTGGGCTGTGACTTTATTCAGTGGCGAGTCACATCCGCCACGTCGCAGTGTTGTTAAACAGACATTTGTGGCTTTTTATAGGGAGAACGCTTGCCAGGCGAAAACCCACCACGTCCTGCAACGCTGCCGTAAATCATTTTGAACATTAATGTTGAACTGGCAAAGCCGCTTGACGACTGGTTTCACCTTCGGTTTTTTGCGGGGTAATGGCTTCTAATTTCCTCTGTTATTTGGACGGGTATTTTGCTCTGGGTCGCCATGATTTTTGTGGTCGCTGGAGGAGAGGGACATCGCGATTTTTCTTCTTGTTGTATGTCCAGGTGAGCAAAAGTTTCAATTTTTCCGCTGTCCAGATTTTTCAGATGTATAATGTATGGGAGTATGAGGATAGGTCCAGTTCTCCATACTGGACAAGGGTTATGGAGATTGTAGGTTGGTCGTTGCGGAGTTTTACCATCCTCCAAGTCAGTCCTTGTGGGTTGTTACGTCCGTCTTGGGCCAAAATTGTTCCTCAGTCCAATCCCAGATCTCCATGGTGTCCCGGACCTCAGAGAAAAGGGAAAGTGGGAGACAACCGAGAGAAGACCGCAAGAACAGGCATGGAATTGAATATCGTTAATGTCTTGTGTTATAACATTTGGGCTTGAGACAAAAGCATGTAGACTGGGCAACAATAATTATGCTGAAAACGTCTTTTGAGTATCCTATAGAATCATTAGCCGTATAGGTGGATTGCTATCGCCTGCGTAGAGACAAAAGCGTTGCACCAGCAAGTAAAGTACGAGTATCCGTTTGATATGAGTCTATGGTTGCGTGGGGATAGAGCAAAGAGAGTTAGAATGTTGGTAGTGATTGTCAGGTGCATGAACAGCATGTAGTTAGTGTAATCCGAGAGGGGGCATAATAAGCGAAAAAATAGGTTGCGTTGTGGTATGAATGCCGCGACAGCCTAAGAAGCTGCAGAACGTATCGAATGGTGAATATTCGAAAGGCGTTCCTCGGTCAGTTGTGATGGTAAATGGGCATCCGTTTTGCGAAACCCACCGGTCCAAGAAGACCGGATAACAGTCTCAGGTGTGCAAGCTGTTAAGCAACTGGCTTCTGACTATCTGGTGAAGCGGTCGACACATGCATGAAGGTAAACGAATCCGCGTGAAGACTGCAAAGGACCTACTAGGTCTGAGTGTACATGCGAGAACCGAGGGTCCGGGGCAGGATATGAACCAAGAAGACTGCGGGTGTGACGATGTACCTTGGAGCGCTGGTATTGAATGCAAGCGCTAGTCCAGGTACGAACATCTTTGTTTACGCTTGGCCAAACGAAATGTTCGATGACCGGTTTCAAAGATGCCCGGATACAAGATGTGATAGTGAGTGTAGTGCGTCAAAGGATGTGCGCGTGAAGGAGACGGGCACGAGGGGTCTAGGACAACCTGTGAAAGTGCCACAGAAGATGGTTCCTTCCATGGTTTGGAGAGGAACTGGTTGCACATGCAACGAAGTGCACTGCAGATTGCGCTGTATATCTTCGTCTTGAGCCTGAGCCGATGCCATGGCGGCAAGGTCGACGGTAGACAAAGACTGGAGAGTGAGCTTGACGCTTGAGAGCGTGTCGGCGACGGGATTGTCGACACATGAGACATGGCGTATGTCAGCAGTAAACTGCAAGACGAAGTCTAGGTGTCTTGTTTCCCGTGTTGAGTATTTGTCGCAGGCCACGTTGAAGGCAAAGATAAGGGGCTTGTGGTCAGTGTAGACAGTGAAAGCGCGGCCTTTGTATGTGTGCCGGAAGTGACGTATCGCTGGGTAAATGTCGAGCAGTTCCCTGCCAAAGGTGCTGCAACGGGATTCCGCTGGCTGCAGGCGCTTGGAGAAGAACCCAAAGGGTTGCCATTGCCCACCAACACGTTGATGGAGAACGGCTCCTACCGCAACATCTGAGGCATCAGTCGTAATAGAATGGAGTGCAGTCGATTCGGAATGAGCGCGGAGGGCTATGTTGGTGATAGCATCCTTGCGTTCGGCGAAGGTAACATGTGCTGCGTCAGGGAAAGTGAACTTACTTTTATTTCCTCTGCGTAGGGCAGTCAGTGGCTGATGAGCTGAGCGTAGCGCGGAATGAAGCGACGATAGCAGTTGACCAAACCACAAAATCGACGGAGGTGCTTGAAGGAAGTCGGAGCTGGGAAGTCCTTGATTGCCTGGATCCTATGAGGAAGGACTTCGATACCAGACGATGAAACAGGGTGGCCTGGGAATTCTGCCGTTGATTTGCCGCGTCTGCACTTAGCCGGGTTAACTGTGACACCGTGTTGGGTCAAGCGCTGGAAGAGAGCTCGAAGATGCTCGAGGTGCTCGTGTTCCGATGAACTGGCTACCAAATTATCACCAAAGTAGGAATAGCCGAAGTCTAGGAGACATGTGACATCGTGGATGCAGCTTTGAAAGGTTTGTGCGATGTTGCACAGACCAAATGGCACTATTAAAAATTCGAACAAACCAAAAGTTGTGAGTACGACTGTTTTAGGAATGTCATTGTCTTTCACAGGTAGCTGTTGATATTCGCGAACCAGAGGGATCTTGCTGAAGATCGTCTAACCTGTGAGGCATGCACTAAGGTCCTGCCTGTGTGGGATTAGCCACATGTCTGGGACGGCTAGACGATTGAGTGCGCGGTAATCGCCGCAAAGGCGCCAGTCAACAGATTTCTTGGGGACCATCTCCACTTGCGAGGACCAAGGGCTGTTGGAAGAGCGGATTATTCCAAGCTCAAGCATGTCCCCAAACTCCGCCCTAGCTATTTTTATTTTCTCGAGCGATAGTCGGCGTGGACGACATGACACAGCTGAGCCATTCGTCCGTATGTGGTGCGTGGCTTGAGGTTCCACAGGCAAAGCTGCGTTCATGGGTTGAACGAGCTTGGAATACTGAGAAAAGAGATGCGCGTAGTTTGGCGACTTCTCGGGAAATGCATAGGTCGGGGATGTAGATGTGACATCGGCGGTGATGCCACGTACGCTGGGTTTTGTTGCAGCGTCGACTATTATCTGACGTTTCGCATCGACCAAGTGGTCGAAATGCCTGCGAAAGTCAATGCCGATGATGGCAAAGGGGACTGCAGCGTCAGTGGAGACCCAGTGGAACGTGCACCGAAGACCTAGGTGCAGGGTAAGCGACCGATGACCGTAGATAGCTATGGGCGCGCCATTGGCGGCACTGAGGCTGGTCGACCGAGAAGCAGTAGGCCCACCTAACATAGAGGGCATGACGCTGACTTCCGCCACGGTATCAACTAAGCACTGGGTATAGAAGTCATAATCCCTAAAGTAGATGGGACGACTTTGGGCTTTGCCGACGTTCGTGCCGATTACAGGCCGGTGTGGCGGCTCATCTATAGCGGAGTCGCTACACGGCTCTACGCACTTACGGAGTGGTAAAAGCAGTAACTTGTGGCATCAGGTTTTGTGCGATGGGGCGAGGATCCAGAGCGGTTGCGGCGCTTACGGTTTAAAGTGGGTTCCTCGACCTATCGCTGAAGCGACCCCATCTGCAATGATAATGCGTCCATTGCCGACGGCGGGCTAGTCGCGCTTGTCGTTGTGGTTGCGGCAGTACAAAGCTGCTTAGGTGTTTTCGTTTCAGTCTCTGGCTGGTGCCGTTCAATGACGCGGTCTGCCAGATTTGCAATTGCTGTGATGGGCAAGTCACTTGCTACTGCAATAATAGTCTGAGTGCTTTCAGGAAGGCGTTGCATCCACAGCTCGCGGAGAATCCTTACGTCCGTTTGAGGCGCCGATGAGCTGTCGCCTTTCGCGCAACAAGGCTGAGGGCATCATATCTCCTAGCTGCAGATCATTAAATAGCTGCGGCACACGGACCTTGTTAGAAGGCATGATTCGCTGAATAATAGCCTGTTATAGGTTCTCGTATTGCAATACTAGAGGTTGGCAAAGTATGATGCCTCTCACCTGCGAGGATATACTCTGAGGAAGGCAAGACGTTTGAAACTGGTCGTTTTCGACATTTTGTTGGTTATCCTGACGTTTTGCTACCATACAGAATAGTTAGATTATCTGGCTTGGCATACTATCTTGTTCCTAGCGAGAGGTAACGTGGGCAACCGTGTTTGAGTAAACACTGAGAACAGAACTTGACGTACCACTCTCCCGTCTGATCCAAGTAAGACAATGTGAGCAAGGCAGTCTGTGCACAGACCTGCTAACAAATTAGCTAAACCAATTAAGCCACAACCTGATAACACTGACTCAACCCCAACTTCTGTGTGCAGAGTAATCCTATCATATCCACTGAAAGGGCCACATGAGAAAATTAAGTTTCTTGAGATCGAATTGAACGCACTCAAAAGCAACACCTCTGTACTAAGCGAAACCCTAGCAAAATTGATGCCACTAGCTCAGCTCTCGGGAATCACCCACATCAATCATGTGAATGAACTCAAACTAGCAGGGGAGCTACTTACACATATTGCTAATGAAGTTTCCGAACGTGTTCGTCGTACTATTAACGTAATGATGCTCAACGTCCCCGACAACACCAAATTGGCGAAGGTAAAGCAATCGCCAGCCCATCTCTATAACATGACTCCTGACTCCTTCGAGATTAAACATATACGAAAAACATCCATATGTAACTCGTGGCCTAAACTTATCACTTGTAGAGACCAAGTATTTACCAAGACTTTAGTAGCAAAAAGATTCGTTATGCGAGAGTCAGCCAATTTGGGGCCTATCGTGATCAAGCCGGACAAAACAACTCTGCAAAGAGCATTTGCATCAACCAATAAACTTCCGCATACGGAAAGAGCGGAACGTTGCACCACCGCGACTGGACTTGCTACATCACTCCCAGTAGATCTTGATCTGTCACAACAGCAAATGTGTCAAATGTGACAAGGGCCTGCAGCACTGAAATAGCTTCGTCAAACACAGTGTAAAACTAGCCCTCTCGGTAGCACACTATGAAGCTGATTTCGGCCAAGGTTAGGATGATATTGACAAACTGAACGATTCCGACATGTGTGACACTGGTCCCGAACCCCTGAAAGAAGAAGTTATTGCCCAGCTAGCAAAGACGAAGGTAAACGAGGGTTTTTCTTTGTTATACATGTCCGGGCATAGTACGAAGGTAAACGAAGGTTCTAGGAAGGTAAAATGAGATCCCGCTCCGTACAAGCTTAAATAAATAAATAAATAAATAAATAGTATATTCTCTGTAAAACGAGACACACCTCTAAAAGGCATGATCAAATATGCATACAGGCATAGCTTCTTTGGAATATTAAAACATTTCGTTACAATGAAAGGAATAAACGAAAAGATGTAGTCCATAAGAGCGAGCATATTGTCAGGTAATGGTCAGATCAAGGACCATAATGGCGCCGTGGCGCGCAAAAGCTGTTGCGTCAAGATACAAGTGGGGGGTAAATTTGCCATGTAGTGATCCATGAGCACAGGAGCCCGAACAAGGTTTAGTGCAATCAATGACCATTACGAAGCCGGGATGATCGGTACTCCACTAAAGCATTCTTCATAGTAAAATCAGTTGCACAGGTTCGATGTTGGAGGCTGAGGACTGCGTCGGTGTGAAATGTATAGCTGTGACTTTATTTTGTGGCGAGTCACATCCGCCACGTTGCAGTGTTGTTAAGCGGACATTTGTGGCTTTTTATAGGGAGAACGCTTGCCAGGCGAAAACCCACCACGTCCTGGAACACTGTCGTAGCTTCCGTTGAACTGTAGTGCTAGTCGACAATGCATCGTATAGACCGATTTTGCACTCTATTATTCGCAGTCGGTTGACAGCCAAAATTTTTCGTTGGTTGGCCAAATGGCTTAGTACTGAACCGGCACTAGTCGTTGAGGCCAGTCAATGATGTAAAAGAGTCGCAGAGTCGAATGATAATGATGCGGGTGAGTAAACATATTGTTAATGGAGGCCGGCTTTTTCTTTTATATTGTCCGGCTCGCAACCCGTGTCCAGCTATCCATGCTGGACTTGTCATAGGGACGGTGAGTGCAGTTGTTTCTTGTGTCTGAATATGTCCAAAACAGGAATAAATGCTATTCTCCGCAAAGTTGACAAGTATTTCCTTCAAATGTAAGTGTAATTGTCTCCATGACCAAGTGAGAACTCCAGGAAAAATCATCAGAAAAGCCGCTTCTGCGCGCGCAGTGCTGTCCGTGAAATGACATCAGAAAAGCTCCAGGTGACTGGAGAATCGGAATGTTTGAGGCATTGAAGGTAATCACGCCAGAATTGTCAGTCTCCGGTTGTGGAACGGATCCATGTAACTACATTATTCCAGGTGAGTAAATTGTTCTACTGTGAGTACGAGGCGAGCTAAACCCATTTGTTTAGACCCCGTGGTGGTAGCTTCTCCAGAATGGCGGAAAGAGCTCCATTTGGAACGATGTGTGGGTTCTTCATCTCCCGGAGAAAAGAACAAGCATGTAAACCAGCTGGCTATTGAAAGTGGGTCGACTATTCCCAGTGGATAAACCTTCTTGTTTTGGCGGATGTATCTGTGGAAATCTCGGGAGAAAACGGGCAACGGACAAGAGGCAGCCAAACAGAAAGACAGCAACGAAGCAAGAAGCACAAACACAGACTGGTGGCGCGCAACGGTGCCTATGATACATTAAAATTTATGTAATTTTGTTTAGTATACATGATTTGCAAGCGCGTTCTTTACATCACGTCGCTGGTGTGCCTCAGACTACAACTACTAGGTAGAAAGAAGGATATAACAAACCGTGTTGACAAAGTTAAGCGATTAATATGATTGTTGGAGAGTAACAGGTAAACCGATGATGATGACAGCAGACCGAATGCGAGCGGCATCTTAGGTGAAACTAAGGACAACTAGGTTGAGACCGAATGCGGGAGCAACATAGGTAAGGCAACGTTTTAAGAAGAAAAGGAAATTTAAAGAATCAGCTATGAGCGGAAGAATGCGGACGGCAGTGCGAAGAATAACTCATGAGAGCAATTAAGAGACGATAGTCAGGATGAAAAGGGTTTACTACTAATGTGTGATGAAGCCAAGGACGCTCTCGTGCGAAGTATGAATCGTTCAGTTCTGAAAAATCACCGGTAATGTCCCGGTAATCTGAGAGAACTCTGAGAGCCGGAGACCGAACAGACGAGACTCGAGAAGTCGACACATCCGGAGGCCTTGTAGTAGTCCCAGAGAATTTCACTGATCAGATGATGACAAAGAAGGGCATGGCACTAAGCGTCGGTCATCCGATTGAAGATTTGAGGGTACAGGTTACTGATGAAAGTGCCTATATTCATAAAGGGTAAACAAGTCTATCGGGCTGTCAATGTAAGCAAGACATAGTTGTGAGTCTAGAGAGATTAGATCGGTATATCTTGCTAGTCTGGAAAAAGTCAAAGGAGCATACCGGTCAGATGAGACTGGGTTATTACAGGGCACCAAGAGTTGGCAATCCGATTAGAGAAGAAATGATAGTAGAGGGCGCCATAAGGAGAGGAGACGGTCCGGATAGAGAGAGGTTTACTTATAAGGTGTGGAAAAGTCCACGGGGCTCGCCACGTAATGGGGACGGAGCGTTCAGTCTTCCGAGCAAGGCAGGCAGCGTCGCAGAAGTAGGAGAGAAGAGGACCGATCTGCCGAGGTTGGACTTGGTCGGCGCATTGTGATTGAGTCCTATGGTTCATTTGGGAAGGTAAGTGGAGTCAGTAGGATTGGACTGGTCAGAGATAGAAGTGGTTATATCAACATAGGGCGAACAAGTTCAGCAGGATATCAAGGTGAGGGAGGAAGTGCTTTGGATCGACGGAGCCTAGACCGCTAACATCCCGGTAGCCTGGTAGCAGTCCCATAGAATTTGGCTGATCAGCTGAGGCTGAGTTACGGATGACAGAGACTCAATCGTCCGATTGAAGAATGATTGGATACGAACGGCGCTCAGTCATCTGAACGATGGCTAGTAATGTCTCAGGAGTCTGAGAGAAGTTGGAAAGCAGGAGACCAAACAGACGAGACAGGATTAGTCGGCGAAACGAGATTGAGTCCAACAGCTAATTTTAGGAGGGCAAATGGAGTGGGTCGAGAGGTGGAGGTGACTATATAAATAGAGGGTGAACAAGTCTAGCAGGCTGTCAACGTAAGTGCGATATAGCCTGAGTCTACAGAGTCTAGACCGTTTAAATGTTGCTGGTCTGGAAAGGGTCAAAGAAGCAGACCGGTCAGATGAGACTAGGTTATTACAGGGCACTGAGAGTTGGCAGTCCGATTAGAGAAGGAATGAAAGTAGAGAACGTCATAAGGAGACGGTCCGGATAGGGAGAGGTTTACTTATAAGGTGTGGAAAAGTCCATGGGGCTCGAGAGGTAATGGGGACAGAGCGTTCGCACTTCTCATTCAATGCCGGTAACGTCACAACAGTCTGAGAGAACTCGGAGAGCAGGGGACCGATCAGACGAGACTGGATTAGTCGGCACACTTAGAGTAAGTAGTACAGTTGAGGTGGGAAGGTAAATAAAGAGTCAGCGGAGACGGATGGGTTTGGGATGCAGGAGGCTACATGAGTATAAGGTATGCAAGTCGGGCAGGCTCGCAATGTGAGAGAAGTTGTGTGATGGTGATACAGATCCTACAACTACATTTCGCTAATTAGGAAGCAGTCAAAGAGGATAATAGGGCAGGGCTCTGAGAGCTCGCTATGCGGATGAAGAAGAAATAAAGACAGGCCGCGATAAGGAGAGGACAGAGTTGAGAGTTTACGTTTACGGATATGAAATGCGACAGTTAACGAGGCTCTAGAGGTATTGGTGACAGAGCATTCAGTCTTCCGAGCATAGCAGGCAGCGTCGCAGAAGTAGGAGAGAAGAGGACCGATCTGCCGAGGTTGGACTTGGTCGGCGCATTGTGATTGAGTCCTATGGTTCATTTGGGAAGGTAAGTGGAGTCAGTAGGATCGGACTGGTCAGAGATAGAAGTGGTTATATCAACATAGGGCGAACAAGTTCAGCAGGATATCAAGGTGAGGGAGGAAGTGCTTTGGATCGACGGAGCCTAGACCGCTAACATCCCGGTAGCCTGGTAGCAGTCCCATAGAATTTGGCTGATCAGCTGAGGCTGAGTTACGGATGACAGAGACTCAATCGTCCGATTGAAGAATGATTGGATACGAACGGCGCTCAGACATCTGAACGATGGCTAGTAATGTCTCAGGAGTCTGAGAGAAGTTGGAAAGCAGGAGGCCAAACACGAGGAATACGATGGTGTTGATCCACCAATGGGCGTTGTAATTCATGGTGCGTAGGTGACTGCGTACGGCGTACGCAACCAATAAGATGACAGACGGACAGCACTTACGAAGGTAAACGAAAATTTTTCTTAGTAAATGCGAAGTTTAAGTAGGACCGGTACTGTAGGAAAATCCTGCGAATGTTCCACCTTGGAAGACGTCGTTGATCCAACAGGGAAACCGGTGTCTTGAATTGCCAAAGAAGAGCCAAATCAACGCACACGATTCACATGGTCAACAAAACAATGCCCACGTGCCCTGCACTATCACTCCCCGCTGTGCCGGCCGCGTGACGCATAAAAGAAAACAGTAGTGTCAGTAAAGTAAAGCTGTGCGAAGTCGGCGCCCGTCTCGACGACTGCCGTGCAGATGTTTCGGCATTCACTGAAAAGTGGTTGACCACCGACATCACGGAGAGTGAAGTGTGCTTGCCAGGCTGCGCACTGCTGAGATGTGACCGCACCTCTGCTCGACGCCGAGGTGGTGTGACTTTGTACGTTAACTCCGCTTTTACTGTCTTCAAGACGTATAGTTTCAGATAACCAGACGGTGATGTTGAGGCATACGCAGTTAACCTCTGTTTTGCCTCCGCGTAACTTAAATTTGTGCTGGTCTATGGAAGTCCCGCGAACTTTGATAGTTGCCTCGTTGATTTCATCCGCGAGCAATCGGCAAATAGGCGTTTAGTGATGGGGACTTCAATCTTCCGGACGTTGACTGTCGGAATTTTCCCTGCGATGCTTTTACAAGCTTTTGGCAACTGAGCTTCTCGAGCTGGCCTAGCATGTTTCCCTGCACCTGTTTTCCGATCGGACTACTAGGTTCATGATGGGTCAAAACCTGTCCCTCTTGGACCTGGTCCTCGCTAAATCCATTGATTTCGTCACGGCTATTGTATACAACTCACCTCTCGGTGCTAGCGACTACGCATGTCTCTCATTTAAGTGCGCGCTTAGTCGTCAGGCTAATGATCATCCCGACCGAGTTCCAACTATAGGGCGCGCGGACTTTCAGACAATGAAAGCCAAGGCCACAAAATCGCCTTGCGTCATTTTGGGAAGTGACGACATTCAAACGGCCTGGGACAGATTTAAATCATACTAGAGTGAGCTCGCTCTTCCTCATATACCACTAGCTGGCAGGAATAAAAATAGGGTAAAGCCACCCTGGTTTGATTCTGCTGTACGCAAACAACTACACAGACGTGCCAGATGTCAGGGTAGTTACTTATCTACTCCTTTATCCCGCACCTTTAAGCGATATCCTGAGGTTTAAAATGCCTGCAGACAGTATCGACGAGGTGCTCGTCTACATCATGAAATATACCTTGCTCGTATAGCCTCATAAAACCCGAAAGGTTTCCTCGCTTATGTCAAAAGGCGCAGCAACATGAACTCGTGCACCCCAGGGTTGTTTGGCCCTGGCCGCACTGATGTTGTCACGCATCACGGAAAAGCTTGTTTGCTCTTCGAACAGCATGCTGGGGTTTTTGTTACAGAGCCACAGCCGCCGCATATCAGTCCCCAGGCGAAAGTTCCTGAGGGCTCCCACTTGGAGGTTTCTATAACGGAGGCTCAAGTGCACCGGCTTCTGAGGCAATTAAATCCCAATAAATCTGCCGGTGGGGATGCTATTTGACACAAACTTTGTACGAGTTAGCTGATAAAATTTGCCGTCAGATTGCGCAACTTTCTGTGAAGTCGCTACGAGGCTGCTCTCTACCCAAGGACTGGAAGGAGGCTATGGTTTGTCCCATTTGTAGGAAAGGCGCTAAGAACTCTCCTGATAACTATCGACCGGTCAGTTTAACGAGCGTGCTGGTCCACTTACTAAAATAGTTTGTGAGGGATGCTCTCGAAAGACACTTGAAAGTGTCTGAGTTGCTTAATCTTTCTCAGCACGACTTTCGTAAGGGTCATTCTTGCCTTACTAACTTGTCAACCGCTAGTGAATACTGGGCCGAAGCCGTCTATTGTGGAAAGCGCGTGGACGTGCTGTTCATTAACTTTCCAAAGCTTCTGACATCGTACCACATTCGCGCCTTTTTCACAAGCTGGATTCCTGTGGTATTTCTGGACCAGTCTTACGATGAAATTCAGCTTTCCTAATCGGAAGAGAAATGTGTGTGCGGGCGGGTTCAAGCCTGTCCTTCCGCCAGTTTGTTCTCCGTGGCGTTCCGCAAGTTTCGGCTTTTGGCCCCGTTCTCTTCATTTTAGACGTTAATGACGTACCTGATGAATTGGGTATGCCATCACTAATTTTTGCGGATGACTTGGAACTCTGGTTCACGATTGTCGATTCGATTGGTCCAGTGACCCTACAGGGGGCTCTAGATAAACTTTGGAACTAATCAGTTTAGTTGCAGTTACCCGTTAATTCAGCGAAATGTTCAGTTTTACGCGTTGGCCCGAATGACCCACTGATTCTTTATTTGCTTGGCGGCAACGAGGTACCGCGAGTTCAACTCCAATCAGACCTTGGTGTTTTGCTGTCATCAGGCTTTAAGTCCAGTGAACACTGGACGACGGCAGCTTGCAAAGGTTTCAACATGTGGATGATCCGCAAATCATTCTGGATCATGACCACCGAAATATTTCTTAGGCTAGTTTCGGCTTTTGTGAGGCCGCACTTGGAATACTGCGCTCAGGCTTGTCCTCCATGCCTGGTTCGTGATAAGATGGCAGCTGAACGAGTCCTGCGGTCCGGGACAAAATTGGTGCACGGGTTAGAGAAGCTGACGTACCCGGAGAGGCTACGTAAGTTAAATATGTTTCCCATGTATTACGGGCGGCTTCGAGGCGACTTGGTGCTCACATATCGTATATTGATGGGTCAGATTGGTCCTGGTTTGACTGGACTGTTTCGTCCAACTCGAGTGCCTACCCTTCGTGGCCACCCATTAAAGTTGCACAAACCCCGGTCTAACCGGGTTTGCGCAGCTTTTCGGTTATCGCGTAAGGTCATAGCTTATTGGAATGCACTGCCTGCAGACGTCGTGATGGTACCGACGGCGAAAGAGTTCCGGCATCGACTTGACGCTCTTGGTCTGCAGTTTAAAGTCTTCCCCATCGTGTCTTAAACTTTACTCGTCTACTACGGCCTACGGTTCTTTAACTCATTTTAATGTACATCTAAATATTGCCTGCGATATTCGATAAGGTACGAAGCCTTAGTACATACGAAGTTTATTCTTAATAAATCTGAAGGCTGTTTTTCTTAATTACGAAGTAATACGAAGGTTTTTCTTAGTGTATACGAAGGCTGTTCTTCGTAATAAGGAAGCAATACTAAGGTTTTTCTAAGTGGATACGAAGGGTTTTCCTAGGCAGTTCTTCCTAATGACGTAGCATTACCAAGGTTTTTCTTAGTAAATACAAAGGCTGTTCTTCGTAATGGCGAAGCAAAACGTATGCTTCTCTTAGTAGATACGAAGCTTTTTCTTAGTAAATACGAAGGCTGTTCTTCGTATTGAGGAAGCTTAGCGAATGCTTTTCGTAGCAGGTAAGAAGGAACTTCTTAGTGAAGCTGACGGCTTTTCGTAATGACGGAGAACCACGGAGACTTTGCGTAATCAATACGAAGACGTGTTTTCGTACAAAGGAGGCAATAGAAACATTTCGCTTAGTTCATCTAAAGGCGTTTTTTGTATGAGCTTCACGATACGAAGTTATTTGTTAGTGTACACAAACGGTTACCTTACTATGAACGACACAAATCAATGCTTTCGCCAACGCTACAGGAAGGGTTTCCAAGACCCAGGTGATAAGGTTTTTCGTTATGACAATGAAGCTGTTCGTAGTATCTAACAGTGTATTTGCGCAAGCGTCCAGGAAGGGTTACACTTTTGGCGTGGACTGCGCAGTGAACCCCATACGAAATATCGACGCACAGCGTGAATCAATTAAATAAGCAGACTACATTGAAGCGTAATGTGCACACTTACCAACTGCGGATATGTTGGCTACATTTGCTTGTCGCCGTCCGAAAATGTTACGAAGTTACTACCGAGCAAATACTTGGTTGGTAGGCCAATCAATCCTACACGATTGCGAATGCTGACATCCATATTAAGAGGTGTCGGAACAACCGTATGGTTGCAGCTACTGCGAAATAAGAAAATGCAGAACGGTTTTCCGTGGATTTGGAAACAAAAACGACCATGACCTCCACTGCCTTCCTTCCTTCCACACGGTAGGCGAACACCATGGTTACAATGCGCGCCGAGGCAATGGAATAGTATAGGACACGGCAAATCACCGGGGAACAATTTAAGCACACGGGAAAGCATTACAATTATATATTTATATGAAAACAAATATCTACATGGTTGTAGGTGATTAACTGATGCACTGCTTGTCCAAATCTATATCCGCTAAAGCCCACAATGTAAATTGTTAGGTACAGCAATAATAATACACAGTACCTGAGCTTCTTGACTACCCGATGGTTTTGATGTACGTCGGTGCAGGTTGCTGCAGGTAAGTTGCAGCCATTTGCAAACAGAGTTTGCAACCTCGTTACCCGTGCATCCGAACCGGTTAACTAAAGCTTTTGAGAAACATGGTCATGTTATCTGAGTTACCTTGAGGCGCACTGAAATTTTGCGTCTTCTTGAGAGGAAATGCGTTGTTGGCACCCGCAAAATTCATCTGACGCAACACATTAAGATTTATCACCCTGTCCAGCGTGTACCGAACGGTCTCGGATACCGTGCCGGCGGGTGTGGACTGCATATGGGTGGTCTAAGTCATTAATGCATAATTACATAACGTGACTTATCAGTTCTCGACGGAGTTCCGGATCCAGTAATTTGCCCTCAAACTAGAGAAACTCATCAATAGTGGAGGCTGGTAACGATAAACCGGCGGCTTGTATCAGCCTTATATGCCACATCGCCCGGGTCATGGAAGTTTGGCTTTCCTTCAAAACTTGCAGTGTCTCCTGCAAGCGCGTAAGGGAATCTGATAATTGTTTGCGTCGTACGCATGACAGGGGCACGTACCAAGTACTCTGCGTCGCAAATTGCGGTCTTGTTTGCGCATGCGGAGTTCAGCTGCACCAAAGATGTTGCAAGGAATAAGCTCAACCATACCTGCTACAGCGCTTAATGTCTCTATAACCCTATTGTCCTTGTGCTGACAGCTGCCTGCCAGGGCGTGTATCTAAAGTGACGAACGTTAAGAATTACAACATGTGAGAAGCTCAGTTTGAACGCCTACTTGATTAGAAGGACCCGCTGCGGAACATGCACATCACAGGGATGTTTTCATACCTAGTAATAACTTACGCATTTCAGCATTCTCCGCGAAAGCAGAAACATTACGAGTAGGCGGGGAGGGCGGCGCCAAATCCTCTAAGGAGAAACCAGGGTACTTGTCATAGTTTGCTGCTGCTGGAGCATGGGTGCGTAGTATTTTCGGGGGATTTTCATCAAAAGCTTCCCGTAGTCTGGCTGGCAGGCGTCGGCAAATCATTGCGTTATCGCCCGTGCAGCACATTACATAATTCGTTTAGGCGGATGGTGGAAGCTGTGTCCGTGGCGAAAGGCTGTTCCACGTACGACCTCTCCACGCGGCGGGCATCATGGAAATCCACTGCAATTGAGCGAATGCATGCGCCTACCTGTAGGATGAAGCACGGTCACAGGGAACACTTTACAATCCCGAGTGGGATATCTGCGCTCCCTCACAGCATGATGGTATTCGAAGAGGAGTAATTTGGGAAAAATAGCGTGCTGCCCATCTTCTAGCAGCCACCTGCGGCTTATTGTGTCCACCTGGGGGACGTCATTGTGCATGTAATTGACCACGCAGAAATCCCAAAGCGGAAAATTTACAGAAACAATGGCAGACATGATTACAATAAATAAATAAATAAATAGATAATTTATTCTCGTCGAAACGAGACACACTAGTACATGCATTATCGATTTGCTGATAGGGCCATAGATACGCTAGAGCAGGTGTACACACACAACAAAGATGCGTGTTGGCAAAATATAGAGCTTGAAAATGGCACGTAATTTTACACAGGAACGATGAGGGCATGAAGAGCTTGAGCTGTGTCGTCAGAGAGTAAGTTGGCGTCGAAGGGCTGTATGATCACTAAGTGTTTCTGTTATGGAAGTGCTGGGTACGGGTTTGAATGATTCCGGGGATTGATCACTGTTTTTAAATAGGCCCAGGAGTCCGATAGTCATTGATGAACACGTGTTGGCAAATATGGGGTAATGAGATCATTCTTCGTGTGATGCAGTGGGCAGTGATTTTATTTCGGTGGCGAGTCACATCCGCCAAGTCACAGTGCCGTTAAGCAGACATTTGTGGCTTTTTAAAGGGAAAACGCTTGCCAAGCGACAACCCACCACGTCCTGGAGCGCTGCCGTTGACCACAATATATAGAACATTGAATTACTAACGATTTTGTAGGACCGATATTCCGAGCAGCTAATCGCAGTCATGGTTCACCCGATTTTGCGTTTGCTCAGCGGAAGGCTTAGTCAGGATTCATCAGGAATGGTTGTGGACAGCGGTACTGTTCGGAGATAAGCTGTGTAGTTTGCGGTGCTGCGTTATTCAAGTATGGAGCTTAAATTATAAGCAATATCCTTGTCTATGCACGTAACCCACGGTCCAGGTGTGCGTCGCTGATAGGTCCGCGGGAGATAATAATTGAAGCTAAGTGGGACGCTTGCATAGAGAGGATGTTTCGAACGTTCGAGGGGCTTGTTGTGGTCTTGTGAATCTAGCATGGCCAAACGTAGTAGTATAGACCACGGACAATATACATCCGAGAGGTATCAAAAATTTATACCATACTGCCGGGGTGGGTGAAGTAGCAGGAAGAAGTAATCCACTGGCAACGTGGACGGAGCATAGCGCCATGGGATCGCAAGTAAGTTGAACACTTGCAGGGAGGTAAAATTGTGTTTTCAGATACGCCATGAAGGATACAAATCAAGGCTTTCAAGAGGTTATCCACTGGCTAGGTGGAGGGAGCATAAAGCTATGTCATTGCAAGTATGTTGGTCATTTGCAGGGGGAAGAAGCAATATGGGTTATGTTTCGGAGGTAATAATGATTTGAACCCAGTTGTTCAAACCAGTGAAAGGTACGGATTGAAAAGCTTCCATAATAGATAGGCCTGGATTTGAAAGCCGACCACACTAACGAGGTGGGTAACGTATCCATCGAATATTGACGCCAAGCGCATGAAGGACCCGGAACAATAAATATTCCACTGGCGAGGTGGACGGAACCCAGCGCCATGACATCGCAAGTAAGTCAAACACTTGTCGGTAGATGAAGCTTTCTTGAGGTGGTGTTCTGATGGTGACCGAGATTTGAACCCAACTGTTCAAACCAGCGGAAAGTGCGAATCAAAAAGCTTCCATAATAGATAATCTTCCAGATGACTGGAGTTGATGGCAGACCACACTGGCGAGGTGGATAACCTATCCATCGGATACTGACACCAGGCATATGAAGGATCTTGTACAATGAATAATCCACTAAAGAGGTGGACGTAGCTTAACGCCATGACATCGCAAGTAAGTTGAGCACTTGCAGGTAGATAAAGTTTTCTTGAGATGATGTTCCGAAGGTGAAAATGATTTGAACGCAGTTGTTCAAACCGCTAGATGATGCATATCAAGGCGACAGAATGCCCGAGGTGGTGGCATGAGCTGTACATGTATGTCTATAGGTCATGTTTATAGATACTACGCTTCAGCTAAGTATATTCAGTAATTTCTATGCAGGTCGCGCGTGGGGAGAGGGAAGAAAAGTTCACAGAAAAGAAGGACTTCGAACGTAAAGAAAAGAGTAAAGAGAGCCGGCGTCCTCAAGCCTTGCCAAACATTTTACCTCATTTTATTTGTGTATCTATATACTTTGGCGTCATCTGTTTGAACGTGCATTCTACTATTGGGGATAAAATTAGAAAATCTGTGTTTAGAAACTAGGTGTCATGAATGGTAGAGTAGTGCATCAAAGAAAAGAAGGTGCAGTACGCATTTGTGACGGAAGCCTCTCATTGGGGCGGCGAGTAATTAGACCAAAAACTGCAGCAATAGAACCGTGGAGGTGTCAGAAGAGCAGCTGAGTAAACTTTGAAATAAAATGGAACAGCGGTGTCTCTATAGGCTAAGTGAGCACCCCGGGGGCTAAGCTCTACGGTGGCACAGGTAAGTCAGATGGATAGTGATGACCAAAAGGGAAGCTTCGGGATGTAGCACATAGAAGATTCATACCTTATTTAAGTGAGTACTGGACAGGCATGCCAAGCTGTCAGTAGAAAAGGATAGCGTCAGTTTATATAAACTAAGTCCGTAGTTAAGGGGAGAAGGAAAAGAGGATCCTGCGATGCTATATTCCTGTAAATGTGTAAAGATATGGATTGGGTGCCAAGCAAAATGGTGCGGAGAGACATTATAAAAGATAAGTAGCTGCTGCACCGTAGGTAGGTGGTTTCCAGGAGGAAAGGAAAACCAGAGCAAATATGTAGTAAAAATTGTAGGAATATAGGGAGAATAAAGGCGAGCTGAAAAGAAACATGTCAATGGTGTTGTAGATAGTAGGGTAACCGTCAAAGAAAAGGCTATGGAGCAACAGAAGTAGGTGCTCCATAGGTTGACAGGAAGGTCAGTTTCAGGGAGATAAGTGAAGACGTCGACAGAGTTAAGGTTATAGGTATGCATTATAGCTATATACCTGAAGTCTTACGCATAAAGGTGCGGAGCTACAGTGTGCAATATTAGTCGTTGGAGGACCGTAGATAGGTGGTGCAAAGCAGGACTGGAAAGCCAGAGCTAGTCGTGGATACGCTCTATCTCGCCTTGCATCAGCATCAGTTCTTCGTACTATCTACGTCACCACTTTTCAGCTGCAGCTAGTCATTGTAGGTAGCATAAATCTTTGCGATAGGAGCCACACCGTATCTCACCAACTTTTACTCTCTTGAATTGTTCCTATTTAATAGGACGTACGCAGTCTGTTAAGGTTGAACAAACTATATCCACCCCGACCGCCGTCCCCAGTGGCGTGGTGCAGGGGAGTGTCCTTGGCCCTACCCTATTTTTGATTTATATCAATGACCTCTGCAAGATTTTGCAACACGGTCGCTCCTTTATCTTTGCTGACGATGTGAAAGTTGTCTACGACTTTCCCCGTGGTAATGAATTTTCCGCACTTAATAGTATCCGTGAGGATCTTAATGCACTTGAAAAGTGGTGCGAACACTGGCAAATGACCTTCTCCGCTCAAAAATCTAACGTCATGACCCACAGATTCTCTATACCTGCTGGGTCCCTAACAATAAACGGTATCACTATCAAACACAATATCATAACAACAGATCTGGGCTTGCGCTACTCTATGAGCCTCAACTTTGCAGAGCAAGTGCATTATCAAGTCGCAAGGGTAAGAGGATTATCGTTCCACATACGCCGTTGCATAGAAACCGCCGATGCAAGACTAGAACTGTATAAGAGTCACGTCAGGCCACATCTAGAATATTACTCTTTTATATGCAGCAATCTACGTAAGTCGGACCGTGTTCTGCTTGAGAAAGCTCAGCGACGCTTTACGAAGATGTTGACTCCACCGCAGCAAGCGCTGAATTACCGACAAAGGTGTGAACACCTTAAAATTCAGCCCCTATGGCAAAGGCGCATTATCCTTAACATGTGCTTCTTACACAAGCTAATTCATAGAAAGTTGCACAGTAATATCACTTGTCTTAAACTAAGGAGCGCGTCTGAATCGAGACTCCGAAACAGGGGCCATTCCATTACTCCGCTAAAGGCAAAGAAGAGACTGCGGTCTCGTTTCTTCTTAGTTGTCTACGTGAACATATGGAACCGGTTGCCTCTCAGAATAAGAGAAATCCAAAATTTGCAGGTCTTCAGGAAGGAGATACAAAAATTCCTATGTTTTGGCAATCTACAAAGCATCTTCCATATCTGCGATTCGCAAGACCACTTCTTTGAAACTGGCCCTGATATAGCTTGAGGACGCCCACGATGTAGTGCAAGACATCTAAGCACCTTCAGCTCAAAACTCATCCACATTCATTGTGGTTACCGTTCTATCACCTAAGAGACTTTAACGGTATCCGTCGCACCCATTTTCCAGGGTTTAAGAATAGCAAACTGAATACAAGATGATCTTATTCTTCACCGACCTCTTCCTTCAATCCTTATTTCTTATCTACATCTTCATCCCTTCTCTTCAGACTTTATCACTTTTCAACTTCTTGACCACTGGATCCGTGGAAAAAGTATTAGGCTTATGACTTCTATGGTACCCCTAGTAAAGGCATGCTACCAGACCTAAGCCTTGCATAGAATGTTGAAAACGTTTTCTGCTGCGGATGCACCTAAGCGTAGCATTAGAATTGTCCAAAATCGTCTAAATGCCGGCTTTAAATGAACCTTTGTGTCTTCCTAGATGTTGGTTGCCAGCGGGCCCTAATTGAAGCTTTTTCATTAAGTCTGAGCACTAGTTAATATACTCAGCAGTTTCCAAACACTATCAGTAGTTAAACCGCAAAATAAAAAAATAATCTTTCTTATTGTTGACAAAGAGCGCACTTTAAAAGTTCTAGGCCCAAGAATCAGACATTTTGCTCTCCACTTACTCTCTCTTGACCCCATATACTTAGCTTTATCTGGTATACATGTGCCTTTCGCTATTGGCAACACTAGTAGACAGGCATAATGAAAATCAGATCCTCTTCTTTAACTGCTTTTGCTCGTAAAACACTCGCATTTTCAGATTTCATTTCACTGGCACGAAAGCTAACCAATGACAGAGAGGCCCCTGTCACACTGGCTGGCTGGAGCACCAGAAACTTTCCATCACCACTTTTCTTCTCTTGGCCGCCCGTGTGTCATTTATCTTTTAGCTGGCTCCAAAGCCTACCATGCGTTATGCGTAATGGCGGGTGAACGACCAGCTCCCACTGGTTTTTGTTACTATTCTACTCCTGATTTACCTTATCGCTCTTTGCCTAGGGTGCTAGCACAGCTCTTGCCAGGATAATCACAAAAGAAATAGTCGGTGTGACATTAGAGTGCCAGTTAACATTGCCATCTGGATGAACACCGCCGGCACTATCTTCGGAACTTAAAAATGGAGAGAAATAAATCGAAATTCATCAAAGAGCAGCACAGTAGTGTGCATCTACACATGAGGCATAACAATACCTCAAGTATAAGCAAGCTCAACCACCAGAAGTAGAGTTGTTAAAGCCCAACCAATGTAGACCAAAACGGATTTCACGCCCAAATGCAATTAGCTAAATTTTACTAAATTTTCCCATGCTCATTTCTTTATTATTAGTGACAGGCTTGTAGTGCAAATGAAAACATGCTCTTTCAGTATCTTATAACATTGGATTTTATGGTTGTTTTAACCTTCGAAACGTCCATTTGTTTAACTGG